>OU343218.1:83056094-83254674 GCA_910596185.1 Chrysanthemum makinoi | reverse complement strand
TCACATGCCACCTACCAAGAGCTTGTTTGATGTTGGCTCTAGAAGCTTTTCCATCTTCATTGTGAATGTGTTAACACATCACTCGGATGTTCTGGAAATACTACAAGGATAATGCGTAGGACTCTTAAGATATATTCTCACTTTCCACATTGTGTGAAAGAGTGAGTCTTCATAGATTGTGTCCTAATGAGATTTATTGATGATCTCATGGCTCTAGACTCAATAGTGCACTTTTGGTTTCCTATGCCGTAGACTAGGGAGAGGGTCTCCTTCTTCAATATCAACAATCTCTAAGAGAAGGTCGATAGATTATGTAGGTTCCCCGTGAGAATGAAACAAGCCTTTTTAAGAGGAACTTGAGTAGCTTGGGAAGTTTTGTGCAGTGCGCCACTGGGTCCATGACGTCTTGTCTTCAATACTAGTGTTACCTTAGTAACCACCAGTAGCATATGAATTGAACCCGATTTCTTCCCTAAGGTTGAATAAACTGAGGGCTATTTCTTTTCACCCTTTTCTCATTTAATTCTTTTTCATTCTTCAACCCCTTCAGTGCTTACCGAGACTTCATTACTAGAACCTTGTTGGGTTTATTCCAGTTCTAGCTCTTTCTCAGTCCGCACTCTTCCCGTATTCTCATTTTTCTCCTTTTTTCATCATACCTAAGGACTTCTACACTATCTAGTGGATTGTCCCTGGGTAGATCCCTCCAGATCTAGCGGGATCGTGGGAACGAATACCTAACCTAACCATCCTTATATCTCCATCCATAAAATACATTGGTAGGTATTTTGGTATTGTTCATTCCGCCTCGAAACCAATTGAAAATCATTTGAAAATCAATCAAGGTACTTGTGATATAGAATCAAAGTGTTTTGTACCTTAATTGTTTTTGATATTTTAGAAATGCTCCCCCTCAACATGTGCTTCAAGTATTAGAAATTGTTTTAACACATGGAGGCAAGAGGAATTTGAAATCTTAGATTAAGAATTAAAGATTTAATCTTTGATTAACATTTTCTAAAATGATCATCATCATTTCCCGATCAAATCTAGTATTTTTAAATACTTTGGATAAAACAATTTTGGGAAGGATGAGGTTTTCTTATGATTTCTCCCCCTCAATATGTGCATCGAGGTTCGAGAGTGTTTTGCACATATTAGAGAGAACCTGCACTTAGAGACAAATCAATCACTTTTCAATCCTTTTTGGTTTGAGATAGATGCTCCCCCTTAACATGTGCATGGAAAATTTGAAATCGTTTGGCACATGTAGGGAGGAGTGCTTGTTATTATCTTTATAAAACCACTTATTGAATTATCAGTTTATATCAAATATAAATCACAAATTCTCCCCCGATCACAATTTTCAAATCCTTTGAGATTTGGGATCTCTATTGATTTAAATTATTTTTGAAAGCTTTTGAGGGGAATTGTGACTTGCTTTTAAAACATTTAACTGATAAGGATCAAATTCTGAGACTTTAAACTCCAATGATTAAAGATGCTTAAGTATCTTATGAAAACGCAACATTAGCCTTGGTCTGGATCCAATTGTACAAAAACATTGTTCTTTTTGATTATTCAAAATTAGACCTTGCTCGACGTACATGGCCATTGTTTGAAAATAACTTTTGATTTGATTGAAATCAATCTCTCCCTCAATCAAAGACATAAGTTGTTGATTGAGTGTTAAAATTTTTGACAAATGATAAGTCAAGATGATTTTCAAAAATATAGTCTGAGTTATTTTCAAAGCAATTTTGTTTTCATTAGATGACAAATATTTTTCAGAAGAATATTTAGAAGGAAAAATATTTGTGAAGGAAACATTTGTTTTTTTGGCGACAAACATTTGTTTTTTGAATCAGAGCATGAGGTTTCAAAATTAGATTAAGCATGGCTCTGTTCTTTCTTTTAAACGGGTTATCAGTTTTACACGAAATGACAATAAACCATCATTTTCTCCATCCCATTTTTTTTTTTAAAGTTTATGTACATTCGAACTTCATCTAAAGACCCGTGTCATTCTTCGAGTGACAACTCAAAGTCCGTAGATGTTATCGAAGAACATAAATTTGATTAAAAAATATTTTTGGGCTTTTTCAAAGATTTTCTGATTTTTTGTGGATTTTTGAAATTTTATATTTTTCTATTTTCTTTTTGTGGGTTTTATAATATATATATATATATATATATATATATATATATATATATATATATATATATATTTTGAATAAATATGTACAAGAGATAGATGAAGAAAAGCCTTTACTCATCGTCTTCCTCTTGAAGACGTTTGAGTGTTTCTGGTTGTATACTCTTTAGTCCAAGTCATGGAAGAATAAACTCAAAACGTTCTCTAGGAAGAGCTTTAGTGAAGATGTCTGCCAGTTGATATTCAGTTCTCACAAAATATAATTCCACCACACCTTTCTCTACTTGCTCCCTGATGAAGTGCTGTCGAATGTTGATATGCTTTGCTCTTGAATGTTGAACGTTGTTGTATGAGAGAGCAATGACACTTTTGTTATCACAATACAGAGGGATTTTGTTGAATTTAAAGCCATAGTCAGATAATTGGGATTTCATCCATAGGATTTGAGCACAACAAGATGACATGGCTATGTATTCCGCCTCTGTAGAGGATATAGACGTACTCATTTGTTTCTTAGAAGACCAGCTTACAAGCTTTTCTCCTAATAATTGAGCATCACCAGACGTGCTTTGACATGTATCTTGACACCCCGCATGGTCTCGTGATGACTCAGATATGCTCGTTAGTGACATATTGGTGTCCTGCGGATACCAAAGTCCCATATTAATGGTTCCTTAGAGATACCGAAGAATCGCTTAACCGCTTCAAGGTGCTTTTTGGTAGGCTTAGCCGGTATCTAGCACACATGCATACTGGACGAAGAATATGGTCTATCGTGGGTGAGGACATCGGGATCCAATCATACTCGATATTTCGTTTGATCAACCATGATCCCTGAGTGGTCCTCATCCAGTTTTGTGCGCTCCACCATGTGAGTGTCAACAGGGTCACAAGTATCAAATCCAAATTTCTTTAAAATTTCATTAGCATATTTAGATTGATTAATAAAAATGCCTCCGGGATTTTGTGAAATTTGTAAACCTAAGAAAAATGAGATTTGTCCCATCATAGACATTTGAAATTTGGAGCCCATTTCCTTTGAAAAACGGTTACATTCATTAGGGTCGGTCGAGGCAAAAATAATATCATCAATATAGATTTGAACATGAATTAAATGTTTGCCTGACTTTCTGGTGAACAATGTGGGATCAACTGGTCCTTTGCTGAATCCGTTGGTTAAGAGAAACTTTGATAGTGTGTCATACCATGCCCTTGGAGCTTGTTTCAAACCATAAAGAGCTTTCTTCAAGCGATAGAAATGAGTAGGACGCTCTGATCCACAAAACCTTCAGGGGCTAGGCGTATGACATAAACGATTTCTTTCAGATCTCCATTAAGAAAGGCAGTCTTCACATCCATCTAATAAACCACCATGTTCTTACTAGCAGCATTAGCCAAGAAGATTCTGATTGCCTCTATATGTGCAACTGGAGCAAATAATTCCTCAAAGTCAATACCCTCCTCTTGACGATATCCTTTTGCAACAAGTCTTGCCTTGTTCTTCAACACATCACCATGCTCATCAAGTTTTACTTTAAAGATCTATTTGAGAGAAATGATCATAGCACGGTCAGGGGCAGGTACCAATTCCCAAACATCAAGATGATCGAACTCGTGAATTTCTTCTTGCATTGCATTGATCTAACTGTCCTCAGACATTGCGGTTTTAACATCTTTCGGTTCTACCTTTGATAGGATGGAATTGAAGAAGCACCATAAGGCATCGGTAACTAGTTGTTTACGAGTAGATACCGGACAAGAATGATTCCCAATGATGTTGTCCAATGGATGATCATGTGTCCATTTTCTGAAATGCTCGTGTGGTTGTGGTTGAGGAACTGATGTAGCAAAGTTGGGGTCCCCTGATGAAGATGGTTCAGATGATGGATTAGGGGCAAAAATGTTCTCAAACGGTGCATCTTCTGGAGTGGCAAAGGGGTTATCTCCATCATATTTCGTTGGCGAAACATTTCCATGATGTACACTCGAGGATTGAGGATTTGACGATGATGACAATGAGTGATCATTTGCAGCAGTTGCTTCTTGAGATAGACATTAAAACAAAGGATTATCTATGTTGACTGGATTAGAAGCCGCCACTGTTGATGGTGTAGACTGATCATTGGCAATAGGTTCATAGTATTCATCAAACATCGGATCAAACAATTTCTTCAAATCATCTTCAGAAGGAGGTACATATGGAACTGCATGTGAGGAATTCTGTACAAGAGACGAACTGATAGGATTACAAGATGAATGTTGAGATGCGGGTCTGAACTAGATTGTGTCCAGCCATTTGCCCAGACAGCTCATCGAACGTGACGTGAATAGTTACCATGATATCTCGGGTTCTTTGTTGTAAATTGTAACCCTTCGTGTTTGGTGCATAAACCACACAAAACTCCAATGTCCGCCTTAGCTCTTAATTTACCTAAATCTTGACCATCATTCATTGGATAGCATAAAGCACCAAACACACGAAGGAAAGAGATCGGTTTTGATTGTGGACAAGTTCGTATGGAGTTTTTCCATGAGTGTTGTGGATAAGGGAACATTTTTGGGTATAGCAAGCAGTGGCAATGGCTTCATAGAAACATTGGAACCTTTGAGTAGATTAGCATAGTTCTTGCAGCTTCCACAAGAGTCCGATTTCATCTTTCAACTACACCGTTCTGTTGAGGAGTTCGTGGAACACTTCTGTGATGGCTGATTCCAATGTTCATAAACCCTGACTTTAAGTTCTTTGTTAACAAACTCAGTTCCATTGTCCGTTCGGATAATTCTGACAGTTTTGTTAAGTCGAACCTGCAGCTGTTTGATAAGTTTGATGATGACATCTGGAGTTTCATCCTTTGTCCTCAAAAACTTAACCCAAGTAAACCGAGAGTAGTCATCAACAACGACTAACACATATTTCTCCCCGTTTATCTTTTGCACTCTCATTGGTCCGCATAAGTCCATATGAAGAGTATGAAGAACTTCCATAACTGAGTTTGCAGGTTTGGGTTTATGGGCATATTTCTTGCTTTTTCCCAATTGGTATGCTGAACAAAGATGATCCTTTTCATACTTTAATATGGGTAATCCTCTTACGAGGTCCTTTCTAGAAAGATCATTAATGGTGCCGAAGTTCAAGTGATTGAGACGACGATGCCATAACCATGACTTTGTTTTAGAATCCTTTGATAACAAGCGATGGAGAAGACTTCATCATGTCTTCGATAGAGATGGTGTACAAATTGGTTCCACGTGTTCCTTTAAAAAGTTCAACACCATCTAGTTTTCTAACGAAGCATGTATGTTTTCTAAAGGCCACCTCTAGATCAGAATCACAGAATTGACCAACATAAAACAAATTATGACCAAGATCTTCTACATAATATACCCTGGAAATTACACTATCTCTAACAACATAATCTCCGTAACCCATAATTTCCCCAAAATGGTCGTTCCCGAATCTAACAGTCCCAATGAATTTACTCATGAAGTTCATGAGCCGTGAGCGATCTCCAGCCATATGCTTGGAACATCCTGAGTCCAAGTACTGCAGAAAGATTTGAACGACCTTCAGTTGAACACAGACAAGTATGGATGACTGGATAATTTGGATCCCTATGCGAGAATGGGTTCCACTTGGTTAGTAAACGAGATTGGAACACCCACATCAGAAATAGAATCAATGAGGTCACTAGAGGTAGATGTAGGACTAGAAGTGATAGTAGATCTATTCAAAGTGTGTTCACTTATTAAAGGTATCACTCTACCATTGGGCATCCATTTCCTAATGGGCATTGATCTAGATAATTTAGGGCACAACTCATTAAGATTGAATTTACGGCCAATAGGTATCCATTGATAACCTACATTACTAAATTTTCTTCCTGTTGGCTTCCAATGTTTTCTAGTTTTTCTTCCACCTTGGATTTTCTGACATTCTTATCCTGTTTCCTAGTGTTAACATTTTTTACCGGAGATTTAACATCATTACTCAAATCATTCACAACACATTCATGATTAATACCAGAAATCAAGCATTCATTAAACGTTTTGCAAGTAGTAGCGAATTCGAATTAATTACAGTACGCTTATAGCTAATACTAGAATCAACACGATTCGTCTTATTCAACATAAACTTATTGTTCCTAGGGTGGTCTTCTACTTTCTTCCATTGATCTCTCTTAGCTTGCGAGGTCCGATCTTGCTTTGTATTGCCTGGAGGCTTTGACCCGCTTGCCTTAGTGTCACTGATTACTCCTGTAGAGGGAATGATGGGAACATTAGTTGGTTTTGCTACTTTTTGCGTTCCTGATCTAGAAGTGCTGGGATCTGAAGTACTAGTAGGCACATCAAAGTTCACTTGCTTTACTTTTGGCATAGAACAAGGCATATCAAGAGTCGCATGCTTAATACTAGGCATAGAGCATGGCATAATGACTTTATCTTTAGTACAAAAGGATTTAGGGCATGTTGCTCTTAAACAATCTAAAAGCTCCTGAGATCGTTTGGCATATAAGCATGCATACCTAACTTCTCTATCAAGTGGTTTATTTATGCTATCCTCTTTGACAATCTCACAGAGACATTCTAGACTATCCTTAAGATACGAAAAATATTCTTGAGACACAAGTTCGTTATTTCTAAGATGAGGGGGAATATACTTTACAGTCACAGCATACTTAGAATCCGCAGATGCCTTTGATACAAAATTCTCATCACAGACAAGTGGCATTTTCCCTTTTACCTGACTCTTCAGATTCTCAATTTCCTTTTGTAAAGAAGTTATTTTTTCATTGTTCTTGTCACGAGTGACTTTCATTGAATCATATAACTCTTTGAAATGTTGTTTAACCTTTTCATTTTCAGCTAGGAAACTCTCTTTTTCTTGTTGTAATACATTAATGATGTTTTGATGATGAAAGTTTTGAGAATTCTGAGAATATAGTAGAGGAGGCATTTGGGAGCCAGTCACATCATTCTTTTCACCTTTTAACTGTGAAATTTGGGTTTTTAATCTTCTGATCGTGTTACAATGAGCTCGAATCTGTTCGTCACGTTTGCTTATTTCAAAAACTGCATCAAACTCAGGAGCAACCGAGGATGTCTTGGCATTTGAGGTTTTAACATTTTCTTTGAGATGTTGATATTTTAATTGCAGAGCAAAATGTTCAACTTCCAGCTTAGAAAAATGTTTTACCAAGTTATCATGATCATCCTGTTCTATTTTCTCATGCAGTTTTCAATTTGTGTTTTCAAGCTCAATGACACGATCATGGGAAACTTTCAAAGCAACATATAATTCATGAAATTGAGAAGCAGTAATAGAATAAATTGTAACATTATAAAACACATCTTGAGCAACACAACTAGAAATCAAGTTATCATTTAAGATATGCAGATTTTTCCTCTCAATTTCATTACTTTTAAGCTCACGTTCATAATCTTTAACCTCAATTTCCATTTCATTGAACACCTTTTTCATTTCTTTAATCTCTATATCAATGCCCTTTTGAAGACTCTCAAATTGTTCTTTTAGTAGTTTACAGAAAGGCATGACGTCAGTTAAATAACACTCTTTAGTTTGCTCAAAACCCCTTTCCCCTTTAGTAATCCCCTTGGTGTAATTCTCTTCTTACATGTTTTCTCAAAGTCAACAAATAATTGATAAACTACGATATAACTGACTAAGGTCTTGCTTTGAGTAGAAAGGGTTCTGGGCACTAAATGCATATGTGTATTTGGGGGATACACCGTGGCTGGAGGCATTCTCCTACAAGGAGGATTCTTCTCAATCAGGTTATCAATGAAGCTTTTGTTTCTCCAAATCTTTCTTCCGAATACTTGCTAAAGGGGTTAGTCAACTGAGTTTGAGGTTTAAACATATCAAGGCTATCCAATCGGTTTTCTTTAGTGTAATCATGGGGTTTAAACGTTATATTATGCTTTGTAGACTTAGGATCATTTAACTTCTTTGCCATTTTCTCCATAGAGGCATCTTCTAATTTTCTATCCTCATCAGTGCTTCCTATACATGATGGTGTTTTCCTAGGCTTAAGAATCTCATTACCATCATAGACTACCTTTTGAGTTCTCTAGCAACTTTTCTTTCATACAAACCTCGATTGGGTACCTCTACAAGGGGAATACTATACTTATCGCATTTAAGACTCTATGCTTAGTGATCTTGTAAAGCGATAGCTTGAATGGTGTTCCCTTGTATGTACAGTTTGTTCTCAAGTTTGTTTTTCAAAGTTTTTAGGTTGGAAAAGTCATTTAAAAGTTTGATTCCTTAGCAGAAACTCTGTTAAGCACCTTTACATTTTCTTGAAGTTCTTTCTTTTGCTTAACAGTTTTATTGAGCTTTTCTTGCAAGGAGTTTAACTCTTGTTTTAACATTTCTTCCCTAAAGTTACTTTTTCTGATAATTGTACGCATTTGGAAATCCATCTCCTGCTCACGGTTAGTCAATTCAAACTTAGCACGTTGTTTATATATAGCAACTTGCTCTTTATAGGCATTCAGTTCAGAGGTTATAGAGTCATCAGGGGCACATGCAGTGTATTCATCAAAAATATAGTCATCATTGACTACAGAAGATGCATCGCTTGGTACACTTTCACTTTCATTTTGCTTCACATATTGATCATATGGGACAACATTGCTATTACCCATATTTTCAATATCTGATTCAATAATTTCAGTTGGTTGTACCTTGTCGTGTATCTTTTGCACATCAACGTCATCATATAGTTTTAATACCTCTGATATGATAGATTCTTTGGAAGGACTGGCCTGTTGTGGCAAAGGAGCCTTTGGAGAGACCATTGGTGAGATACTAGCCATGAAGATGGTCTGGGCAGTGGGTTCATCATCGACATCAACATCAAATGCATCACACCGCAACTTGAAATGCATTGGAATTTTGTGTCCCTACCTGCTCGTCGTTCATCCACGTCTGATCGTAGAATTCCTCAGCAAGAAACAAAATTCTTCTTCATCCACATACTGTTATCTTGAGCTTGTACCAGCAAAGATTTTGTCCTTGAAGTACTCTGATTTTGTGGACGTTAGGAGAAGTGTGTAGTCTCTAATGTGTCCTTCTCCACCACAGTTGTAACACTTGATTGGCTTCCCTTGACCTTGAGCCATGTTCCTTCCTCTATTCTGATTACCCACATATCCTCCACCTACACCAGCATTTCCATAACTTGCTCCTGCCATTCCTTGATCATTCTGTCTTCCTTGCACATTTTGCACCACTACATTTCCTTCTTTGACAGTTGCAAGATTGTGGAGATTGGAGGCTGTTCTGATATGATTATTGGTGTGTGGAGTGAAGTTCAAGTTTTGCTTAACCATTAGAGCCAATTGATTGACAAGATGTTCCATAAATGTGTCTGAATCTGGAGGCTTATACCCTGGATCTGGAATGAGTTTGTGATTACCATTACCGTGGTATGACTTGTGATGCTTTGGTGGTTATTCCTACATTAGTATAGAATGCAGTTGAATCATTTGACGAGCTTGCATTTCCAGAATTGGTTTTGAACTTTTCCAAGATCATTCGTTCAAACACATCATGTTTATCATTCTGAAGCAAATAAGCATACAATTGCTCGTAATTTGTGTTCCTCAATCCTTTGTTTAGCTTGACTGCAGTGACAAATTTGTGCCATTCGGGATTCATGTTGTTCACAAACTTTGAATTGAGCTGGATATTTGGCATAGTCATTTCGATATTCCTCATGTCATTCAAAAGCTTGTGGAATCTCACATAATATTCAGTAACAATTTCCCCTGGATTCATCTTAAAGTTCTTGTTAGGAATTAGAAAATTCCATAGTGAAGAGTCGGTCACCCCAAATGTTATCTAGCTTAAGTTAGCTCGTAGAATTGTCATTAGTTACGTTATTTAGTAGTTTATTTATTATTTTGTAGCATAGTATAGCTTAGTGCAACACCGGGAGGAAGGACGGTCTTTACCCACAGTATACCGATCCACAGGCCGATAGGAGGTCGTGTATTGTGTAAGGATAAATACCCCTTCCATCCATGGAAGGGGTGGTGCTTCTCATTCAATCTAACATTTCATTTGTTTAAACCTCTAGCAAGAACACCCTCTCTCTACTTTCTCTCTCTAAAATGGTAAACATGTATTTTGATCATCAAGACCACCGAATCATCAACACAATAATATTTGGATCCTAACAACGGTACCGTGAGCCAAGGTTTTGTGTTTTGATGATTTCTTGTGGTTTTGATATTTATTTGTAACGGTTTTGATACATTTTGTGGTCGAATACATTTTGTAAATGCTTTTTAACTTGTTTTGGTATTCTTCTGTTGGTCTTGGTCTTAACTGGTTTCAACCGTGTCCAAATCGCATTTTGTCCATATGTATTGAATCGCTTTGTGTAAACTTTGTCCAAATGCATACTCTTTTTTTTATCTAGTCTTTCACGTGGTCAAACGGTAAATTACATGGTCGTCCTAAAATATGCTTTTATGCGCTTATATTTTCTCGGTTTATTTGAAGTGGCCGAAAAGTAGTCGAAAAACTCATCTAAAAGTCATATTTCATGCTAGCGATTTATCACTAACCATTCGCATTCAATGCATCTTTCTTAGCGACTTGTCTTTACAAGTCGTAGCGAGTTGACCTAGCGAGTTGGGTTAGCGAGTTGGGTCATGTATGATAAGATAGTAGCGACTTGCTTTGAAAATCTTAGCGACTTGACAGAAAATAAGATGAAGAAGAAGATATACTCTGTGACTTATTGACATGACTCAAACAAATGCCAACACAAGACTCATTCTCAATACCAACACTGAGCTCAAAATAACAAAGACTCGAACGCAACCCATCACAAATTCACATCTATCTATCATATTTAATTCTCGACACAATCATCTACATCTATCAAGACTAGACCAAGTTTCAAACCTGATCTCGTAAGTCTCTTCATGTCTTTCAAAGAACTATTAAGACTCATAGGTCATTTCACACATGAAAGATCATTCATCATAGTTCAAGTCTCATAAAGAATGAGAAACTTAATATGATCTCATTTGAGTTTTCGTTTATTACTACAAAATCAAGACCATGGTCGGGTGAAATACACTAAAACTTACATCATCACCGATCGAAAAATCAAAAGGAAAAATCATACTTAAGAGATCTCGCTTACACTTTCGTTTATCCAAAGCTAAATCAAGAAATTTGAAGGTCTCACGAAAGTACGTATTTTAACATCATCGATCCTTTGAAGTTTATGCTTCATTTAAATATCCGACATGAAATAAAAGAATAATAAATACGAAAGTTATTTCCTTTTATTTGATTCGGTTTGATATCCACACGCTTAAGACACTTGAACGATCGGATACATGAATACCTACCGCGAATGTCGATCTTGACCCGAGACGCCGTTCTGATCCATATTAAACGCAAATGAAACATCGTTCCGAAAGGGTTGTGGATATTAAAGATCGACATTTTTCTTGTGGAGTGATATCTCAGATTTTGTGAGAGTAATTTGCATCCGGGATTGATAATATTTAGGTGAGAAGTTGACTTGGATATGGGGCGGATCATTTTGAGAGTATTAGGGTAAAGTGTAAGATTTGCTTGTCTTTATAACTCGTGGATTAGGGTTACATGTTACTTTTATGACTTAATGATTGGACCAACTTCTTTTTGGGTCAGTAGTTGTTTTGAATGGGCCTCGTTGGTATTAACCGAAATGGGATTCAAACTTTTGATGAGGTCCGCATATCACCAACCGGTGCTATTTTCAAAGTGTGTAATATAATGTGTGGTACATTGCCATTTCGAGTGATACTTTGAATTTTAGTTACCGAATTTTGTGATATATGTATATTATTATGGAGCTTGTACATCTTTTGATTCGGTTGATTCTAAATTATCGTCATGGGCCATGAGATTGATAAATGACTGGATCGATATTTATTTGAGTTGGGCCGCAATATTTGGATGGATATGAATAGACTCGCTTGAGTAATATATATGATGGTTTGATTTTTCGATGGGCTGAGAATTGGATTTTAAGAGACTTGATGATGATGAGATTTGATGTTGAGATTATTTATGATAAGATTTGTTGGGCTATGGGGTTTGGTATTTTGGTTTATGCACGTTCACGAAGTATATTATGTCACGGCTTGAATCGTTATTAGAACAATGTTGACTATGGAGTTGTTTGGACGGTATTTCTTATTTGGATTTGAAGTGAGGTCATCCGGACACGTTTGCTTATTTTGTCTTCTTTCTTTCTACCTTTTTGCCAAGATGACTTGTTTGGGCGTTTATAGAGGGTGATGAAGACTTGGCTATTTAGTTACGTTTGTGATTCTTTCTCGCTTAACCCACAACGTAATTATCACTTCGGTGTCTCACGCAGTTGAGGATATGTCAAGAGGTTTTGTACATTGGGTACACCGTTTCTTTTTCACAAGGATTAGTACAAGGTTAAGTAACAAATCTGGGGAATTCTACTTCATGATCAAGTTTGGCATATCGAGTTTACTTCACTTGTGGTCATGCAATAGTCAGCCAATATGAGGAAGATGTGTTTACCAATGTGTTGATGTTGGAAATTGAACCGTTGATGAACCGCTGCATATTCCCCTAAAACAGATATTCACTTAAACCAAAGTCGTCATAACACATTCAAGCTGACATTGTTTACGGTTTTGTCTTGATTTTGTAAAATCCCGCGAAAGAACCTATTTCTCGGTTTAAATCATAGACTTGTAAAATCCCGTGACAATGGAAACATCCCGGTATTAGTAAAGTGCATTTCCGGATCTATCCTACGGTTTATTCTTGGTTTTGTAAAATTCCGCGAAAGAAACTATTTCTCGGTTTAAACCATAGATTTGTAAAATCCCGTAATGATGGAACCATCTTGGAGAAGAGAAAGTGTAATCCTGGATCTTACTTGATGTTGGTGCTACGTTTCTGCTTCAAAGAAGGGATAAAAGGGTGTACTTCATGAATTGGATGTGTGTTTGGATATTCGTCATGGCGGTTTGGTTATTACATGGTTTTACGGGGTTATGTGTTTCTAACCATGGTCGGGATGAAAACCATTATCAAAGTTCACTTCAAACGTCAAAAGAGGCTAGAATTGAGCTTTTAAACGTAAGATGTGACAACGGAGTTAATTCACTATTATTTATTTGAAGTTGAAGTGAATTATCACGGGTGAGTGTACTTAGTATCCGGTATCGGGGATGGATGGATGAAGATTCTACATGATCCTTGTTCAAGCTTATTTCCAAAAATGAAGACTTGGAAATCTAGTTATTTTTTAGAGTCTATTTTTCCTGGGAATTGGGCTCTTTTTCCACAAAATAACTATCACTTTAAGGAGTTACGCTAGTGCCTGTCACATTCAATTGTGGATTTTCAAAAGGTAATGTACTTCTATTACTTGATGGTTGGTTGGTTGAAGAGTATAGAGTACTTAAGAGATTTAATGGAGCATGAATTCTAAGACCGCTCTTTGTTACATATGTGCAAGTTTAAGTCACGAAGTTCGGTTAGTTTACTTCGTGGTCAAACTCATCATATGGGTTTTCCATCACCGTCACGACAAAGAGCCTAACAATGATAATGGGGTTGATTACATGTTTTGCTAAGAGAGTGGAAAGAGATTATGACGTTTGAACACAACAGCTCAAGCCTCGTTTCTAAAGAAAAGAAAAGTGTACGCTCTCAAGCTTTATCTCTCTGAAGAGAAATCTTCTTATGACGTATGAACACATGGTTCATGCCTCATTCTCTAAAGAAAAGAAAAGTGTACGTTAGTGCTTTTATCTTCAAGAAGAGAAATCTTCTTATTTATGACCATTCTCGTCAACATGCTTCATACTTTTTCCATGCTTCGGCCATCAGTGAACCGGCTACCATTGATTGTTTTCTCATTCCACTTGCTCGATTATAATGAAGATGGCTTACATCATGTGCTTATTTTTTGCGGGGAGAAGGTGAATAGAACATTCGGATGATATTCACTTATTTAATCAAGAATGGCAACTCCGTATGCAATTCTTGAGGGGGAGAAGAAGTGTGAATTTACTACATGGTTGATTGATTTATGAGAATATATGGTCATACGGCTCCTAACACATGTAAGAACCGAGCTTCTTCTTATCGGGTCATCTTTACATGAAGTTTCTTCTAAGAGCCGTTGGTTGACATCTTTACACGGGCTGATTTGATTAATGACAAAGTGCTTCTAGTTGCTGGGCTGATTTCCTTAATGAACATCTTTCTGTTCTTGTTTGATTGGGAGGGATTATAGTTAAGGAGATCTGCTACATATATGGTAACGGGAATGCATTTGGTGAGTTGAAGATGTTAACTATCTATTCCCTAACTAGACAATCTTGAAGAAGGTCGAGTCTACAGTCGGTTCTACATTCTCTGCTACATGTTAGAAGACTAAAGACGAGTTGCAATTAACGATCTAAAGACTTCTTCTTATTCTGGGTTTTTATCTAACAGATTGTCGGTTTAGGGGAGAGCACTAATTGGGGGAGGGTGAAATGGTTGATTTAATCCCCAATTAGACTTGATCACACTGTTCTTCAGCAAGTTGATTCCCACAGATATATTTGTGCTAATGGTATTCTTCTCAAAAGATTTCATGTACACGGGCTTACAAAGAGTTGCTGATTCTGAAGTATCAAAACCAGCAAGGGGGAAGGAGACACATATCTAAACGCGAGTAAAACTTGATGAACTTAATTCTTCTAAGTGATTGAAGATATCCCGGGAAGACATATGTCATGACCGCAGAGAAACTCAAGGTTTACTCATCAAGGCGTTTAGTGTTCTTATTCCAACTACGTGGGGGAAGAGATGTAAGAGTTAGTTTCTGATGATAAAAGGAGGTACACAAGTGTGTGATGATTTTGATGTTATCACAATCATCAGGGGAGAGAGATTGTGTACATTGGGGATGCTCAACTGTTTTACTTGAGGGCTTAATCTGTGATTCAGAGATATACTCACTTATTCCGGTGTTGACATCCGCAGAGATTGTCACCCGCAGAGATAATCGATTCGGCCTCGCTTCAATGTTATTATTAGTATTCTCTCTTTGGGCATTCGGTACTTCGGTTCTTGAGCTTCATACTTTCTTCGTGAGGAGAGAGAAAAGTATACATCGGGTTATTCTTGGCTGGACTTAATCGCTACTGATAGTATAAGTTTCTTTGTCTTCGTGTATGTGTATTCGGGTTCGGAGCTCTAGTCTAAGAGACGACTACATCAATTACTACTTGGGGAAAGTGGTTTTGACAACTTTGGTATGGATTGCTTCGACTTCAGGGTATGGAATTTGAGAAGATTATTTAAGTGTGGGATGAAATGTTGTCGCTTCTATTGATGATATAACCTCGAACGAAGAATCACGGTGATTATTCTTGAAAGGAGCAGCGGGATTTATGATAATGGTGTAATGCTCTTGCATCCTGGCTAAGGCAAGCTTGAAAGAAAGCTTAGAATCGCTCAATCATAAGATTTACGGTTTGGGGAAGCTACCAAAGTCTCACTTCAAGTGGCTCAATATCTCTTCGATTCAAGAGTCTTGGAAGCTTTGGTGGTGAATGTTAAGAGATGATGACTTCTTTCTTCTACGAATGCTGCCGATATCCTTATCTCGGTAATTTATCATCATCTTCTTTAACTATATCATCTACTCTATCTTTGTATATATTTATCTGAAAAACCAAAATAGAAAAATATAAAACCAAGAAAAAGAAAATATAAAATTATAAAATCTTCAAAAATCCATAAAAAATCAGAAAATTTAAAAAATACTAAAAATATGTTTTCTCTAGACATGTCTTCGTATCGATAACATCAGGTCTTAGAAATGTCATTCAATAATGGCACGGGACCATAGATGAAGTTCGAGAGGTGTAAATATTCTTTTCCAAAACATGTCTCAAAATATGGCTTACAATTATTTCAGACTGTAACTGCTTCAAATGATGGCTTGCAGCTTTCGCATCAGAATCTGCCGTGCTTAAACTATGGCTTGCTATTATTTCGAGATAGCAACCGCTCTTAAAGGAAGGAAAGTGTTATGCCTAAACAATTTTCAAATATTTCGTGCACTTATCCTAAAACTATTTGAGGAAAGTATGTCGAAGGACTGCTGTTCCTACACAAATGTTTTTCCGTCTAAAATTCTTCAGAAAAATATTTGTTGTTTTCAAAAATGGTGGTAAATGAGTTGCTTAAAAAAATCAATCTTATTCTGAGTTTTAAATAAATTGAAAACTCAATCAATGACTTCAGCACTTTTAAACTTTTCATAAAATGAGTCATGGATTGAGGGGATAATGTTTTTCAAATCTACATCATCTAACGGGCTTTCTTAATTATCCTAATATGCTTAATTAAAATGATGTTAACCTATGTTGAAGGACTAGGTGCCTAGGATATGATTGCTAGGATTAGATGATTAGAGTTTGATGTACACATTATTCCCATACATTTATATGATCTGATTGATATGTTGCATTGACTTTATTAGTCGATTGCTGTTTGGGTGATGTCGACCACCATATATCTTTGTGTGTGTTCACTAACGATTCAGTATATTGGGTATAAGAATACCCCGATCCGGATCCCACAGATGAATATGATTGGATGCCGAAAGGAAAGGGTAACGATTTCTTGGGTCGACAAATGAAGAAACGGAGCTTAATTTGACTTCAATGGAGAGTTGGCATAAATGCAACGAAGAGGTCTCATCTGACGCAGATGGTTTTCTTCTAAGTGATTGAAGAAACGAGCTTAATTGGACCTCGGGCATTATAAAATGCAACGTAAAAGAAGTCTCACTGCATATGCAGACGGTTTTTCTTCCAAACCCTACAGCAACAACAACAAAAGCTTCTCAACCACCTAACGTATCTTTGTGCAAGATACCATTTTTAAACAATTTTGAATAATTTGATTAAATTGTTTTGAAAATGGAAAAATATTGTTTTGAAAATAAATTGAACTAAATTTTGAAAATCACCGGACTTTTTTTTTTCAAAACCTAAGTCACTCAACTATTGACTTCTGTCATGGTTTGAGGGGGAGAGTGATTTAAAATAAAATATTTTCAAACGATATTTTTTCACAAAAGTTCCGCTGTAATGCTAAAATGTGGTGATCTAAAGATTTAATGTTATGTTATGGTATGATTTTCTTTAAAACTCAAAGATCTGTAAAAATGAAATTTTTTCTCGTTTGTTTGATTGTGAAATTGTTTTATTTTACTTAAAGGTCTTCTAAAACAATCATACCTGACACTAACAATCTTTAATGTTTTAAAATGGTCCTTATCTGTCATTTTTCAAAATTAAATCCTGCCACATCTTTCCCCAAAATTTTCTAAATTATTTAAATCTTTGGGATCACTAATCTCAAATGGTTTGAAATCTTTGATCGGGTGAGAGATCGTGATTTAAAACTCAAATCTGCTTTAATGGAATTGGTTTTAGTCCTTCAAAGGCACTCCTGCCTCCATATGCCAAACGATTTCAAATACACAATGCACATGTTGAGGAGGAGGATTTATCCAAAAACCCGATGAGTATTTAAACAAGGCCACATTTTCTCCCATGTTTTCTAAACCTAATTAAATCACTTGGGATCCAAAATCTCAAAGGGTTTGATATTTTTGATCGGGGAGAATTTGTGATTTAATAATGAAATTTGATAAAAGGTGATCGTTTTGATTTAATTGTGCGGTCTGCTTCTCATATGCTAAACGCTGAATCTCGAAGCACATATTGTGGGGGAGCAAATACACTATCGAGGTACGAAAGATTTTTTAAAATTTATAAAGTACCTTGATTGAGTTTTAAAATGGTTTCTTAATGGCGCTTGTGAATGTGGATGTGCTTCAAATTAACTCTTGCCTCTATGTGATAAAAATGATTTCAAAAATCCTATGCACATATTGAGGGGAGAATTTTACCAAGAAAATCAAATGGCTTTTTCGTATGAAAATTGTGATCAAAGAAATATTTCAAAGTCCTCTTGCCTCCATGTGCCAAACAATTTCTAACTCACATGCACATGTTGAGGGGGAGGTTTTCTAAATGATCAAAACTATTAAGGTACAAAATGCTTTGATCTCGTATCACAAGTACCTTGATTGTTTTCCAAATGATTTTTCAATTGGTTTCAAGGAAGAATGAACTGTACCAAAAGACCGACCAATTTACTTTATGCATGGTGTTATAAGGATGGTTAGGTTAGGTATTAGTTCCCACGATCCGCCAGAACCGGAGGGATCTACCAGGGACAATCCACTAGATAGTGTCTTTAGGTATATTGAAAAAAGGAGAAAAATGAGAATATGGGAAGAGTCGCCAGAGACAGAGCTAGTAATGGAATAAACCCAACAAGGTTCTAGTAATGAAGTCCTGTAAGCACTGAAGAAGAATGAAAAATAAATTGAATGTGAAAAGGGGTGAAAAGAAATAGCCCTCCAATAATTCAACCTTAGGGCAAGAACGGGTTCAATACATATGCTACTGTTTACTAAGGTAACATGGTATTGAAGACAAGACGTCATGGACCCAAAGGACGATCACTACAACTTCCCAAGATACTCAAGTTCCTCTTAAAAGGGCTTGTTTCATCTCACTGGGGAACCCTGCATAATCTATCGACTTTCTTTTAGAGATAGTTGATATTGAAGAAGGAGACCCTCTCCCTAGTCTTCGGCATAGGAACCAAATGTGCATAATTGAGTCTAGAGCCAAGAGATCATCCACAATATCTCATTAGGACACTAAATTCTTGAAGACTTGCTGTTTCACATAATGTGGAAAGTAAGAATATATTAAAAGTCCTACGCATTATCCTTGTGGTAATTGCCTGAACATCCGAGTGATATGTGACAATATTCACGATGAAGATGGAAAGCCTTCTAGAGCCAACATCAAACAAGCTCTTGGTAGGTGACATGTGAGATCTTTTCTAAAGATCAAAGTTGTGACAACTGGACAGAAACGATTGGGCGATTCATTCGTGAATCAACCTTGGTCCAGGAATGGAATTGACGAATACTTTTGGAAAACCGTTCGATGTGCAAACCTTCTTTTCTCTAGCACGTCGAATGTGTATTCATTTCAAATTCAAAAGTATCTCTGATTGAAAAATACTTTTAGAAAAACCGTTCGATGTGCGAATCTCTTCTTTTTGCTAGCACGTCGAATGTGTACTCATTCTCTAATACAAAAAGTATTTTGATTGAAAATTGATCTTTCTCATAAAACCTTCGTTGTATTGCAAAACTCTTTCTTCAAGCAATACGCAATTGTTTTTCAAATCATTTTTCATCAATCAGTGAATCTCAATTGGCTGTTCTACCACTGTTGTTCTTCTTTGAGACGCTCCGGTTTGAGAACAGCTAGAACAGCTGCGAAACCCTGTCAAGGAGGTTCTTAGGAATCCTACCGATCACGGCGTACTTGTACTGATCAACGGGGAACCGTGGGCCGTGTACATCAATTCAATGAAAGTGATCAAAGACACTTTCGTGTGTTTTATTGCTAATTGTTGTTGGCATGTACATTTGGACGGTTCAGCTGATCGTAATTGAGGAGTCAATCCAAAGCCGCATGCCAAAGATCCACACTTAATTTGAAGAAATCATGACTGGTGCATATATACATAACTGCTCGATATTTCATACTATGCTTCTACTTCGCTTGCAAATATCATGAACCACTAAGGCTTCCGCTACTCTGATGGAAAGATGTCATGATTCAAAAGTGTGAGCATGTCGGTCCATAAGTCACAACATCACATGATGGCAACACAATAAAGGGTGATCCAGAGATTTATCGTGGCTGATGATCTCAAAGAAAGCTCGAAGATCATCAAAGATGTGGATCAGGTAAAGGCCTCCACTAAAAGTACAAATCTATGCGGACTTTGAAGTTGCACCTTATGCACAAAGATTGGAATTGAAGAATTGAAGTCTACGAGCTCAAGAACAAAGTCAAGAATAGAATGCTAGGATTCGAAATGTAAAACATGGGGTGACCTCCCTTAGGTGGAGATTGTTAGGAATTAGAAAATTCCATAGTGAAGAGTCGGTCACCCCAAATGTTATCTAGCTTAAGTTAGCTCGTAGACTTGTCATTAGTTACGTTATTTAGTAGTTTATTTATTATTTTGTAGCGTAGTATAGTTTAGTGCAACACCGTAGGAGGAAGTCCTACCCACTGTATACCCGATCCACGGCCGATAGGAGGTCGTGTATTGTGTAAGTATAAATACCCCTTCCATCCATGGAAGGGGTGGTGCTTCTCATTCAATATAACATTTCATTTGTTTAAACCTCTAGCAAGAACACCCTCTCTCTCTACTTTCTCTCTCTAAAATGGTAAACATGTATTTTGATCATCCAAGACCACCCGAATCATCAACACAATAATATT
This sequence comes from Chrysanthemum makinoi, assembly GCA_910596185.1. Lineage (NCBI taxonomy): Eukaryota > Viridiplantae > Streptophyta > Magnoliopsida > Asterales > Asteraceae > Chrysanthemum > Chrysanthemum makinoi. Next base: position 83,234,030 of record OU343218.1, on the reverse strand, counting down.
TGGATCCTAACAGTTCTCAAAGTCATCATACAGCTAAGACTCCCTGTATTCTTTAGTCAATTCAGAATCCGAGAGAAGCATCTTAACATTGTCCCATACTGCCTTTGCTTCAGTGTTGTGATTGATCAACTTGTAAATGTCCTTAGGTAAACCCTGAAGTATAATGTTTCAAGCCTTGATGTCTACATAGTATCTTTTCTTCTCCTTATCATTAAGCTCATCATACATCTTTGGTCTATCCAATCCTAATATAACTGGACCATCAGCAGCAGTTTCAAGGATGTCTCTGGTAGTCTCAACTTGATATGGTCCTTCATCAATTGATTTGAGGATATTAACCCCATTTTCCTTTCCTAAGCAATATAGTCTGATTCTTTGAGCCCAAGAGTCATAATCGGTTCTATCCAGTATGGGAGGATGAGTATCAGATCCTGCAGCTTGAATGTCATCAGCAACAGAAGAAGTGATTGTAGACATGATTACAGATTCTACGGGATTTTACTATTCTTTGATGAAACCGGGAATAGATTCTTTCATGAGATTTTACTAAATCAAAAGAAAAACTGTAAAACGTAACACGAAGAAATGACAAGTCTTAATAGACAAGTTGCACACTTGACAAGTCGCACCCAAGACAACTCGCACCCTAGACAAGTAGCAGTCCTGACAGATCGCAGTACAAGACAAGTCGCAGTATAAGACAAGTCACAGTACCAGACAACTCGCACTCTAATTACCAACTTGCATAAACGACAACTCGCTTATCAGAAAAATCGCATAAAACACAAATCGCATAGACTGACAACTCGCATAGTACACAAGTACACCTACTACTTCCACTACTTTATCCTTACTTTTCGTTTTGTGTCAATAGACAACTCGCATATAAGACAACTCGCTTCTCAAATCGTGACAAATCGCATATAGTATGTGACAAGTCGCTTCAATAAGCATACTCAGAAGAGACAAATCGCATCAAACATAGGACAACTCGAATCAAAGAAAGACTTACCGTGCCTCAACTCGCATCCAAAAAACTTTCAAAAAACACCACTTTTCAATCCAAAAACAACTTAACCACGATGATTCAAACCTTCCAAACCAAAACCTAAACACTTATAATGATTCTAAACACAAAAGTACTATCAAAATCCAAACTTTAACACTAGAAATGATCCAAATGATGCAAACTACTCTAAACTCATTCAAACCCAAAAACCTTATGAAAACCACTAGAAATCCAAGAACATGAGAGATGAGTGATCAAACCATGGCTCTTGATACCATTTGTATTATATTGGTTTTCATAAACACATCACAACATAATAATAAGGGGCGTATGGTTTGAGTTCTAGAGAAGGAAAGAAAAGAGTTTTGGGAACTTAGTGAGACAAAGAAAAATGATATTATGAAGCTCCAACCCTTTGCCTTGCAAGGCAAAGGGTATTTATAGGTTCTTACAAGACACGCCTCCTACGGGTGTGGATCGTGCATACAAGGTAAAGACCCGTCTGGCCCTCCCACGGTGTTACTTAACAAACTACTTATTAATATTAAATAACTACGACTACGAGCTTTCCAATGAATACATATACTTGAGGTGACCGACTCTTTAACTACCGGATTTTCTAAATCCTAACAAAATAAATAAAATACGTAAAAGGTTTGAGCCAATAGTTTACTAACACATTTTTACTAAACATATTAAAACCATATCAAAACATGTTTAGTAAATAAGTTATATAAAACCAAAGACATTTTTATATAAACACTAAACAAGTAATATTGTTTACATTTTATAGAAATGCATATGTATAACAACTAGTGTTTACAGAATATAGAAATGTATACATATATACTTTGTATATATATTGTAATGGGTAAAAACCAAAGTCCATGGCCCATGACCCTTGACCCATGATCCATTGACTAGGTACAATGAATGTTGTTTGGTAAAAACCAAAGTCCATAACCCATACCCATGGAGCATGATCCATAACCCATGACCCATTGCATGACATCATGCATGAAGTCATGTTGGGTATTATCCATGATCCATGACCCAAAGTCCATGACCCATGACCCAAGATCCAAAACCCAATGTCTAGGTACATTACATTTTGTTGGGTATCCATAATCCATTACCCATAACCCTTGGTTCATAACCTATAACCCATAACCTAGTTTGCTACCCGAAATCCAGACTAAACTGAGCAGTAGCTGGATCCTTAGGTTTGCACTAGCCGGATCCCTCTGGGGAGGGATCCGTGGGAACCGTGGGACAGTAGACACGTTTTTTGTCTATAAATAGTGAGTCATTTCTCTCTTGCTCACTACCACTTAACATATACTTTCTCCCAATATTCTAACATCTCTAACCTTTGATCTAAAGGATCATTCTATGTAGTTTTATGTTTGTGTGTTTCTCTAGGTTCTTCTTAAAGGCGAGATCACCACCTCTTGAAGACGTGCAAGCTCAAGGTCATGAGTTGCTAAGCTTCGTCATCATCAAGACCACTGAAGTGCATCTTGTTGATAGTTCTTTCCTCCCTCTATAGAAGTGTTGTGTTGAAGGCATTAGTGAAAGGTGCCGAAGGGTCGTGTCGAAGGCATTAGTGAAAGGTGCTAAGGGTGTACATTCAATATTGTGCATCGATGTACAAGATAGATAGTTTGGGTTAAAGGATATTGATATCCTTCTAGTATTGTAACAAGGAGTGTGTCTCCTTTGGGATAGTTGTGTTGTGGTGTAGTGTTGGGTAGTAGTTCATCCTTTGTAATGGAACACAATATCTAGCCTTGTACCGGATAAAGTGTAGGCAACGTTGTGATAGGTTTGGTTCTACCAAATGGAAGAACTCGGTTTCTAGCCTTGTATCGGATAAAGAGTAGGCGACGTTGTGAAGGCTTCTTCGCCACATTAAGGAGCTTGTATTGTGTAGTGCTTACGAACTCTCGAGTGGGGTACTCGGGGAGTGGAGTAGGGCAAGGAAGGTGTCCTTGCAGCCGAACCACTATAAATACTCGTGTTGTGGTTTTGTGTTCCTTTAATCTTTATACTTGCATTACTTACCTATATGCTTATCTATCATTATCCAACACATACATCAAATAGATTGACATAAGTCGATCTAAATAGTTTAAAACGGAGTTTTAATTAGTAAAACTATTCAACCCCCCTCTAGTTTTCCACAGTTGGTATCAGAGGTTCCAAGACGGATAAGATGGTGCTACCTTATGCTATGCTCCTTACTCGCCTAACTAACTTTGTCTTTGCCTTAGAACCCTCTCCCTATACGGATGACCACTTCTTCTGCAACAAAGTCATGGTACCTCTATCCGATGAGAAAACAACGAGGTTCATGGTTGAAGGTAAAAGACCTCATCCACCAAGGGACTCATCCGAAGAGACAAAAGGAGAAGGAAGCAACCCCATAGGCAACTACCATCTCGACCCCGTGTCTTAAATTGACCAATTGCCGTACATCCCAAGCCCTTCTCAAGAGTTCCAACAAACGAAGGGGATGTTTAAATGCCTTGACAATTTTCTAATGGGGAAGAAGAAGAAATGAGATGGAAGCTTGAGGGGATTGAAGGTGAAGCTTGAGGGGTTTAAAGTAGAAGTTTGAGGTTAATGGGAGGTAAGGTCAAGGACCTTAATTTGAACAATGTGATGTGACATCTTAAACAACATTTCTTTTATCTTAGAACTCAGTAGTAGCCGATGGTATGACGATAAACAAAGACATCTTAACCTAGGTTAACATAATTGGAATTTTACGACTCTTTGATATCATATCAAAAAGTCGGTCTTTCTCCTAATTGCATGCCTATATGTCACTTTTACATGCCATGCTTGCTATGCTTTACTTACATACATGAATACTTGATGTATAAATCAATAGGTTTGAAATTCGATGTGCGGTGCCAAAACTTGCACGCATTCTGTGATGAAAATGGTCTCAGAAGTCGGATCCCTGGGCTATAACTAGCCGGATCCCTCAAATGAAGGATCCGTGGGATCTAGGTGGACAGTTATAGAATTCTTACACCTTCACATCAATCTAACCCTCCAGACCTTATTAGACTAGTTAAACATGATACATTAGTATCACGTAACATATCCTTAAGCTCAGTTTATCCCACATTCACTCATGAATGACTTAAGATCACATTCAAGGTGTTTTTGATTTATCATTTCTTCATAACTCACCATTTTTTTTATTCAAATGCTTACACATTGTTTATCTCATCTCAAAACACCTAGTTTGATATATTTCTCTCAATTTTGGCAAATGATTTTAGTCATCCTTATCTCAAAATAGGCTAAAAACTAGTTTTTCACCACCTTCATTCTTAGTTGAACCCCATCCTACTTCACTCAACTCACCTCCACAAATCCCATCATTCTTTGTGGAACCTCCTTCCCGCTCACCTGACATTTCACCTCAAAACATTCCATCTCCAATGCCTCCATTTCCTACTCATGGCAATAATTGCTCTAATTGTCAACATACCCAAGGGTTAGTTCAAGAAGTACGAAATGAGTTACATTTCATGTTAAATCATCTCCTTGAATGATTTGACCAAATCAACAAATCTACTCGTCCTTAAAACTTAGGCATACAAGCACAATGGTGCTCTTGTCTAGTCTTAGGCAAAACTTAGAATCATTAGAAAATGTACAACATGTTTGTATCGTTCTCTTGGTTTTAGAAATATGTGTATCATTTCTCATGTTTTATTGAATGAAACTATATGTTGTATGCTATATGGTTATGAGAATATGTTTGTTGCTATAATACATAACTCATTTGGATGACAACATTACTTTTTACATCTACAATGCTATCAAAAGAATGCAGGTACACGGTTCCCTCAATTTTTCATAGACGGATCCCTCACAAGAAGGATCAGTGGGATCCGTGCAACAGATTTTACTTGCTATTGTGAATCTCATTTGTAGGAAATTATGCAACATATACTTGTTTTATAACATTTGTTTTGTAGATTTTCAAAATACACATGAAGACTTTGACACCTTCAACAAGGGGGAGCTTTTCGTCAAAGCAAAGCATTGCAAAAACGCTTGCAAGACACTCACTTAGGTTTTCTGTACTACTTGACGTCCTCCTCAAAAGGGAGCACTCATCAAGGGGGAGCATTTTGTCAAAGAAAAAACCATTGCAAAAATAATTGCAATACACTTGTTTAGCTTTCCAATTACTTGACGCCCTCAACAAAGGGAAACATCCGTCAAGGGGAGCTAAGACGAGATTATTTCCCTCATCTTACTACTTATTTTTCTCATTTTGTTATTTTTCACACGTTTTTCTCAAAACAATGTGTTAGTTTCTTTTCGACCCTCTTTTTGTTTCGATAAAAGGGAGAGAAGAGAGTAAAAACTCCAATTCAAATTTTTACGAATTTTATTTTCTTCTTAAAATAATCTTATGTTTTGTCATCAACAAAAGGTGAGATTGTTAATACAAATAAACCATAAAAACGTTTAGTTATATTTTACGATCTTCTAATGTTTTGTCGTTAACAAACGTAAAATCATTTTAACGAAACAAATAAAATACGTAAAAGGTTTGAGCCAATAGTTTACTAACACACTTTTACTAAACATATTAAAACCATATCAAAACATGTTTAGTAAATAAGTTATATAAAACCAAAGACATTTTTATATAAATACTAAACAAGTAATATTGTTTACATCTTTTAGAAATGCATATGTATAACTACTAGTGTTTACACAATATAGAAATGTATACATATATACTTTATATATATATTGTAATGAGTAAAGTAATGGGTAAAAACCAAAGTCCATGACCCATGATCTATTGACTAGGTACAATGAATGTTGTTGGGTAAAAACCAAAGTCCATAACCCATACCCATAGAGCATGATCCATAACCCATGACCCATTGCATGACATCATGCATGAAGTCATGTTGTGTATTATCCATGATCCATGACCCATGACCCAAGATCTATAACCCAATGTCTAGGTACATTACATCTTGTTGGGTATCCATAATCGATTACCCATAACCCATGGTTCATAACCCATAAACCATAACCCGGTTTGCAACCCAAAATCTGGACTAAACTACCGAGTATCCGGATCCCTAGGTTTGCACTAGTCGGATCCCTCTGGGGAGGGATCCGTGGGAACCGCGGGACAGTTGACAAGTTTTTGTCTATAAATAGTGAGTCATTTCTCTTTTTCTCACTACCACTTAACATATACTTTCTCCCAGTATTCTAACATCTCTAACCTCTTATCCAAAGGATCATTCTATGTAGTTTTATGTTTGTTTAATTCTCTAGGTTCCTCTTAAAGGCGAGATCACCATCTCTTGAAGACGTGCCAGCTCAAGGTCATGAGTTGCTAAGCTTCGTCATCATCAAGACCACTGAAGTGTATCTTGTTGATAGTTCTTTCCTCCCTCCATAGAAGTGTTGTGTTGAAGGCATTAGTGAAAGGTGCTGAAGGGTCGTGTCGAAGGCATTAGATAAAGGTGCCAAGGGTGTACATTCAATATGATGCATCGATGTACAAGATAGATAGTTTGGGTTAAAGGATATTTATATCCTTCTAGTATTGTAACAAGGAGTGTGTCTCCTTTGGGGTAGTTGTGTTGTGGTGTAGTGTTGGGTTGTAGTTCCTCCTTTGTAATGGAACTCGGTATCCAGCCTTGTACCGCATAAAGTGTAGGCGACGTTGTGATAGGTTTGGTTCTACCTCGTGGAAGAACTCGGTATCTAGCCTTGTACCGGATAAAGAGTAGGCAACGTTGTGAAGGCTTCTCCACCACATTAAGGAGCTTGTGTTATGTAGTGCTTACGAACTCTCGAGTGGGGTACTCAGGGAGTGGAGTAGGGCAAGGAAGGTGTCCTTGTAGCCGAACCACTATAAACACTCGTGTTGTGGTTTTGTGTTCCTTTACTCTTTATACTTGCATTACTTACCTATATGCTTATCTATCATTATCCAACACACACATCAAATAGATTGACATAAGTCGATCTAAATAGTTTAAAAAGGAGTTTTAATCGGTAAAACTATTCAACCCCCCTTCTAGTTTTCCACACACATGTATGACACGTGTAGTCAAAATAGAATTTGTTCCTCCATGTGTTTTCTGGAGTTAGATACTACTGGGCCTATCATTAAATTGATCAGATATTTGCATGGTCATGCCTAAAGTAAGTATAGATGATTCTTCTTTACATTTAGTGATCTTGATTAATGTGTATAACAAGAAACAAAATATGTTAAGCATTAAGGAATGACTTTGATTCATATCCATTGTTTAACAAGTATCTAAAACAAAAGGATGTTTAATTACCATTTACACTGAGATGTTTTACGACACCGCACTTAGGTATTTTTTTGAAGCAATGACGTGTTGCTAGACGCTTACCATTGTTTGTATGATTTACTGTGATTATAACATTCGCAAGTAGGAGCTATTGGGAGTGCTCAAGTTATAATTAGTAACTATATGGCTAGAAATACGTTAGCCTATTGGGGACAAATACGTATACACCGAGAGTATGCTTTTAATTAGTGTTATTAATATATTTATAGTAAATGTATTACTTATATTATTAATAGTTCATAAAAATAATTAACGATAGTTAGTTATACCGTTAGACACATTATGTAACTAATAGGTTTAAATTAAATATGTAATGGACTCATTTAATTTAAGACTTAGCCCAAAACCCATGGGTTATAGTGTTTGTCCGATCTAGGGTCCAAAGGAGGTGATTTGTGTTTTGCTTGGTTAAGCTAACCAAAGGCTATATAATGAATCCCTTGGTTCATTATTTGCCTCACTTGTTAACCTAAACTCTAAGAAAATCTCTCCTCCCTTTTCACTTGCAAAACTAATTGTCCCATCTCCCTAAAACCTTAGGGTTTTCGCCAAATATCAAACAAACACAAAACCAATAATTTCGTTGTGCGATTCGTGAGCTTAAACTAGAATTGAATCATACTTCCGTGACGTGTTGTGTATGCAACTTTAGAGGCAAATTCCTTTACTTGCTATTTGTAGTTCGTGATTCTCAAGATTCAAGATCCAAGATCCGAGTTTGATCATTCAAGAAAACCAAGAGGTTAGTAATTTATATGCTTACGTGTTAATTCATATACATTAAAAGGGATCCCTATGGGACATCTTTCCGCTGTGTTTACTCATTAATTTTAAGTAATATGATTATGAAATCCTAACACAATGTTTATCATATGACAATCAAACTAAGCAATATAATAAACACATTCATGCAAACATAAAACATGGTAGCCTGGCCCAAATCCTATAATTGTATCTATGAGCCAACATAGATACAATGGCCATCTAGGTTACTCCAATGCTCCCACTTGACTCAAGATCCTATTATCTTAGTCAAGTAGAGCATAAGCCTGCGCCATCTAGCTCCATGCATCCATCCTTTATCTTCGTCTTGTTACAACTGAAAAGTACAATCCTGTTCTAATACTTACAATTAAAATAAATACAAAAACAGAAACTATATGTAAATTACAACTTGGCATCAAGGCCGAAACCTACACGCCATAACTAGGGCATACAAACTAATTATCAAATAATTAAACACGACAAACACACTATGAGCATGACGGGCTATATACGATAATAATAATAATTATTAAACTCTCATTGGCTTGCTCATGATCAAATTTGCATAAGGTTGATCATGATTAATGCATAAAATTAAGACATATAATTTTAACAAGCCAATATCAATGATTAAATACAATACTTAATTTTCATCTTTTATTATAATCATGTATACACCAATATGACAGATCTAACACTAGATCTATCAAATAAATACAAAACACAATAAACAGGAAATGAGATAAGTTTTACAACACTTATTTATGCGTCATCAAAGCCATATCTACGTTTGTGTTACCAAACTCCATACGGAAATCCAATAGATCTGACCACTATAACCATAAAACTCACGTTTAAAACAAATCACAGATAGTCATAAACTCGTATAAGTGGCTCTGATACCACTGATTGAAAATGTATAGATAAATTTTAAAAGTTCTTTAACATTAACAAAATAAATATGCAATGGATGATAATAAGCCTACAAACAGTTTTTCAGGAGCCAGCGATCCACATACAGTTTAATGACTAGTGAAAATAAAAAAACAACACTTGCGTACCTTTTTATTCGGAGTGGGAGATTAAAACGGACCTAAGGATTTAAGCGCAAGATCCTCTCACAGTTAATGCATACTAGCTCTCAAATGATTGCAATAGACTGCTTGCAGTTGATCTAGGAAGCAACAGAGACACAATCGAATAACTCAAACCAAACACATGAATGTGTTTGGTTGTTTGCTGGGATGGCCTAACACAAGGAGAAAGGGGGTGATTAGGGGTTTTGTGGAGTTACAATTAATTTCAAACCCTAATTACGCTCTTGTATTTATAGGTTTCTTTAAAAGATAAAGATTTTATTTAAATTTAAGATAATCACAAAAAATAAAGAGATAATTACTAGGTTTAAAAAATTTGTTATTAGCCAATAATATCCTTATCTTTTTAAACAAATAAAAAAATCATGTCTGGCTCGACACACCCCTAGGGTGGTCGGCCGCTTAGTGAGCCCAAAAGGGGTCACCCTATTGGTTTTAGTTCAAGCTCGTTCCTACTTAGGGTTGGCAACGGGGCGGGGAATATCAAGGATTGTATTTCCCATCCTCATCCCCGGTTCCACTCTCCATCCCCATTCCCATTCCCATCGGGGAATTGCTTTATATCCTCATCCCTGTCCCCAATGGGGATCGGGGATCCCCGTGGAGATTTGGAGATTTTTAATCCATATGAAATAACATTAATATTCCACCTACTCGTCGAAAATATAAAGAATTTTAACTTATAAAGTGTTTCAACAAACGTGCTTACATCGCACATAGTTTGATTCATTACAATTTCAATTCAACTTTAAAGCATCCTCAGCATTGTAACATCACATATAAATATCACATATGCATATACTTGTAATTCTATAAGTGCTTGATTCTATAAATATTACATATGCATATAAATATACATGTCGATATTCATAAACATATATATATATATATATATATATATATATATATATATATATATATAATATATATATATATATATATATATATATATATATATATATATATATATATATATATATATATATATATATATATATATATATATATATATATATATATATACAAGTTAATCGAGTATGGATATAATATATACATTCTAAATGCTTACACACTAGAAAGATCGGGGTCAGGGCCAAGTTCGGGGATTTATGTTATCCCCATCCCCGCCCCATCACCGGTTTCATATTTCGAGGATTCCCCATCCCCGGTCAACTCGGAGATTTCACAGTCAAATCGGGTTTGGTGATCAGGTCCTTATCGGGTACGGATTTTTTTGTCATCCCTATTCCTACTTAATTTGGTTAAGACATTTAAGCCCAATGTATTTTCGTGTAATTAAACCATTTATATATTTACATTAAATATGTAATGCTGCAATCTCGAGTTTTCGTGTGTAACCCCGTAAAATCATATATTAGTGACAGTATTTAATTCGGTTATACATGCACATATATAATCCTACAAAACCTTGCTCAAGAATCGAGATTGTTCGAGCATAACTTTATCAAGTATATGAAGAAAAAAATAAAACTGTAGAATGACAATAGTCGACTCTTGAGCAATAAGGAATGACTGATGAATATTGATTCCATATTATTGACCTACTACGCTGTTCATGGGCTTAGTGTTGATTATTTTGAACACTATCAACATACACGATATATCTAAAAATATGACTATATAACTTGTGGTTCATACTAAGGCTGGTTACAATAGATCCGATCGAGAGTCGATCGAGGGTGTATAGGCGATCGATTTGTATCGATCGTCTTGATGTGGTTTAGTCGATCGCCAAGCAATCCCAAACAATAGATCGTTTGGACGATCGAGACAAATCAAATGGTATCGTTTAATATCCAACCGTTGCACATATCCAAAATATATATATATATATATATATATATATATATATATATATATTACCATTTGATTTAAAAAAAAAAAAAAAAATACTACTAAAACTATCCTATAAATACACAACATATTTACACACTAAACTCACAAATCTGACAATCCTCTCTATCAAAAATCTCATAATTATCTCTATCAAAATGTCTAAGAAAACACCACAACAAAAAGGCCGAAAATCCGTTTGGCACAAACGCCACGCATATTTTAACACCGATCCAATTTCCGGTTAACCGGTGTCTCACCAAGGATCAATTTCCAACCCGCTGCTTTCGAATATCAATCCCAACAAGCTCCACAACAACAAACTAACAATCCATTTTTTATGAATCGTCCATTTGTTCCACCGTATCAAAACATCCAACAACAACAACAACAAAGCCACTTCCGTCGAAGCAACCAATCTATGTATGGGTCACCCGAATCTGTGTACCGTCCAACAATGGATTCATCAACGTCTTCATATTCAAATTATCAACAATATTATCCGGTTAACCGTATCAATCTTGAGGGTTTTGATTTCGAAGAACAGTTATACAACAATCCTGATTTTTTTATTGGAACCGGTTCGGGTTATCCGGCTCAAGAGTATCACGGTTTGGGTACCGGTTCGGCTCATGGATCGTATCACGATTCGGTTAACTTTGATGACGAAGAAGAAGAAGAATGTCGAGAAGAGACGTCACCGGTGAAACCGAAGAAACGAGCTACAAAGGCGAAGAAGAAGGTTGTCGAGAAAGAAACCAAGAATGATTCGTCGCTTTGGACAAAAGAAGAAGAGATTGCCTTGTGCAACCCTTGGTGTGATGTATCCGAGAATAGTATAACCGGAAACAACCAAAATGCTAAAGGATTTTGGCAGAAAGTCATTTCTTACTTTGAGAAGGAGGTTGGTGCAGAAAGAACGTACAACTCTATCATTACAAAGTGGAAAAATAGGATTCGTCAAAGAGTTGGTCAATTTTTTGCCATTTACAACAATGCTTACAGGAATTACGGAAGTGGTGAGAATGACCTCACTGTTTATATAATCATCCGTTTGTTTTGGGGCATTGTTGGAAGATTTTGAGGGACCATTCTGCTTGGAAGGATAATGAGATGCCGACTTTTTTAAGCCAAGATGAGGGTCGCAAAAAAGCAAGGACTTCAACCGATTCGGATGTGAACTCGGATGTGCCTGCGTTTGTGACTGTTCGACCAATTGGTCGTGATACCGCTAAGAAGAATAAAAAGAAATCTTCGGAGTTTTCGGAAGCTACCTACATGGAAGGTGTTGCCGAGAAATGGAAAGTCATCAAGTCCAAGGCATTCGGACAGAAGAAGGAGCTGGCAGACGGATACTATGATTTGAAGAAGATAGAGCTAGAACAACGACAACTGGTGTTGGAGATGGAGCAAAAGAGATCAGAAAGGGAAGACAAAAAATTGGCACTAGAAGAACAAAAACTTGAATTTGAGCGACAAAAGAAATATGATAAAGATCTCATATTCTATTGCACGCCAATCGACCCATCTTTGCCCGCAGTACAACAAGAAACAATGCAGAAAATCAAAGACGCGATCAGGGCACGCCACAACCTAGATTTTTAATAAGTGTTGTAATGTTTTAATAAGTTTCGTAATGTTTTAATTTTATTTGAATTATTATGTAACGTTTTAATTATTAATGAAATTTTATTTTGTGTTAAAAATGTTTAAAAAAAAAATGAACTTGGTCGCCTTTACTGGGACAACTAATCGCCTGAAAGTCGCTGGAGAGAGAAAGGTGACATGACAGTGAAAAGTAAAAAGATTGAATCCCTTTAGCAGCCTAATTGTACGAGTCCATGAATATGCATTATGAATGCGTTGGAAAATTGACAGGTGAGAGAAAAGGGGCTGCATGAGATATATTTGATCGATCATGGCAGCTTTTATTACATTTCGGACCGACCATATTCGAGACTTCGGTGGCCCAACTAAACCCTACCATAACATGCCGTCAATACTACAAAGGAAAAAGTAACAGTGTTTCTATCTTGCTATAAAGCTATACTAAAGAGTGAGACTTATTTGTATTATACATTTATATCCCGTATGTTACAGTTTGATATTCATTCGGTCTAACATTATACAGTGTGTACCATATGTCCTCGATCTCAACGGTGAGTTCATGTCTAGTTAAGTTAAGATTACCGGTTATTAACATTTTTGTGAATAATTAGTTCTAAGTCATAACGTGACAAATATGCAATGTGTATGAGTGTATGACATATATATAAGTACATTTCTGGTGCTACGTTCAGGTTAATTATGTAAGGTCGGGTGTAATAAGAAGAACTCAAGATCGCATTCTCTTTTTATAGTTTATAACTAACTTCATCACCATCTTAGTGTAATAAGATAATCAATAGCTGCATCACCATCAAAATATTCCCCACTTAAAGTGCTGTGTGGGATGAATAATACTTATTGGCGTACCTCCTCAGCGACACCTCATAACATCTCCAACAACACCAATAATTAAAATACCATCCCAAGAAAAAAAAATATAACATTTATTAGAGTGCATGTAGGTCACATAAAAGGGGGGTTGCAGTATGACATATTTTTGGTGAGCCATTAGAATTCAAACATACCAATAATACACGAATAACACACTGCACGTTGCTTTCTTAAACACAAATATACCTCATCAAAACATCCACACAAAAACACACGTCACACGAGTCGCCAAGACCGAGTCTTGCAAATTTGCCATGGAAGACGTGTTGATGGTGAGGGGGTAACAAAGAGGACTCGTCTATTATGGATGGTTTAAGACTTTAAGATGTTACACATGTCAAACTTGTTGGGTTTACCAACCAATGCATTCTTGCTCTTGTTAATAGCATTTTCAGAACTTGAATGCATTCTTACTCAAATAGAGCTATAAGTCTGATTACATTCTACAAATAACTTGTAATAAAAAACTTGAACAAAAAGGAAAAATAAAATAAAATAAAATTAGAAGCAGGTACATAAAAAGGAAAAAGAGGAGTTACTGGCATTGGTTTCATCCATACATACTGCAGCAGCAGAGGGCAGATTGGTACTATCACCAAAGTACTACACAGCAAAAATCTATCATACAGAATCACAACAGTTGCCCAACACCAAAATGGGTCCCCTCTATTTTCTTTATACCCCTTATCGACCCTTCTACTTTTTTCATTTATAATTTTCGACCTTCTCGACTTTTTCATTAATCTTAGGTCAAGAAATGTAACGGGTACACAACATCATTGCTCATGTCGTGCTGAAATATGGTGCGCTTTTGTTTTTTGTTTTCGCGGTTTTTATGTACTAATTTTTTGATGGTTAAAAGTTATTTGGTGAAAATGTATGGAATTTGGTCCTCCAAATTGTTGGGCAGCATCCAATGTTGTTTGTTGACAAAATTGATAAATCCAATACATGTCACATTCCTCAGATCTTATCCTTGGTGTTGGTGGTACCTCATCTGGCTGAAATTGATGTTCTGTTACAAATACACAGTACTACCCACAATTATTTTTATGATAATTTCAAATAATGTCATTCAAGAAAAAGAAAATAAGAACAAGAGGGTGAAAATAATTATGAGGAATTTGATTTGTAAACATATGAATACAAAAAATGAATTTGAGTTTTATTCTAAAAGCTAGAAGCATGAAATCATAAAAACCAAAATGATAACGTCTTGTAAAGGTTAGAAAGAATCTAAAATATATCTAAAGAATTGAAAGCTGGTTAGGAAGTAACTAAAATGAGTTTGGTTTGGTTGTAATTAAAGTCAGAATGTTGGACCACAATCTCTTCTATTCAGCCTGCAATATATCTCTATTTGCCTTCACACTTATATCACTTTTTCAACATTTTTGCCACGTGAATTGTTAATAAATTGATGTTAGTTTCAGTACTAATTTATTGGATTAGGTTACTAGAGAAAGAAAGAAACTATATTGATTGTAGAATTCTGGTTGACTTTAATTGTTCTTATCAAGTAACTAAGTAGACCCGGAATGAAATATTTTTATTCATATAATTTGGAATAAAAGAGAACGCAAATTATAAATTATTACATGTATTTGATACAGTAACATTTACTTCGTTGATCTGAAGGACCATTATATTTAAGGTGCATTTATTGGAAAATGACTTTAACAAGTGACAAAAAGCACTCATGGTTTAGACCATACGTAATTTATCTACAAAAAGTTTGTTCCATTATGTTGGTCCTTTTAATTCTTAGTTTCTTTTTGCCTTAAATACATTTTATTCATGCTGGTTTGTTTTGAATAAACATCAAACCTGTTTAGGATGAAAATAAAAATAATTTCATACTAATTATGGATCTTAGTTAGTCATGTAGTAAAAAAAACCTTTAAACACTAAAACTATAATGGGCCAGTAGTTGATTATCGGTCAATTCATTTTAGAACTTCTTAACTGTGTGCACAAGCTGCACTCATAAACTTTGGCAATGTGCATGTACTTAACTTCATACATACGATTAATATAATATAATATTGGAATATATAACACAATTAAGAGGGTTTTGACTAGTCTAAGTAAGATTAATTAAATAGATAAAAATATATGCTTCATTTGAGGAGGCAACAAAATCATTACTGACGGCTATCATGTTTTTCAACTTCAAATTATGCAAGCAAGTGGAACACTGTCTCGTAAAAAAACATCCAGGAGTGTTATTTTTATTGAAAGATTCTCTAAATCAATAAATTTATATCGTTTTAATCTCCTAAAACTTGACTCTAGTTCAAAACCTAAAAGACTATTTTATTGATCAATGGATCAGAAAACAATAAAGATAGTCTCTAAAACTAAAAAAATTGCTATCATTGATATTGCATTTTAAAAGGCCATAGAATGTTGATCCTTTCTAAAAAGTGGAAGTGTATAGTACTTGCACAATTGACTATTTGATGAAATGTAATATATAATTTTCAAAATGTAAAGTAATTTACTTCAATTCGGATCTCTGGAGTAGCCAATTTCAGTTTAATATGTCTATGTATTTTTCTTTGTTTAATTCAACTGATAATACTTAACTTTATTACAGAGTTTTATGAGCTTTGCTAATTACTACTACGTACTACGTATTAGCTATAGTTAAGGTTACCATAGAAAAAAATTTAATCATTACTTCATGTCTACTATCACTAAATATGTGTAAAATATAGTAACTCTGAGTTTATGAAACGTTATTTTAAGTTAGATCTTAACACAATGATGATGCTTGAATATAATCTAGCTAGATCTAAAAAAATACAAATGTGGAATATATATAGTAACGTATAGTACCATGTTGTTGGAATTGGAGTAATATTGGTAGTGGGGTTGACTAGGAGTACCCTGGCTCGAACTATCTGGTGTGGATGGCTCAGATTCATCTGGGCATTCAAGGTTCACCCCGAACAGTCTCACCCTCCTTGGGGTGTTCCCACTACCAGTAGCCACCATTTCTCTTTGCTGGTTATTGTTTTCCACACTGTCATTTATACCTCCTGCATTCCCATTCACATGATCACTTTTATTATATTAAACAAAACATGTTACCATTTTCACTAAATCCATGTTTCAAAAAGAAATAAACGTTTCAGTCATTAAGGTATGGTTTTCTGTGTTTCTAGGCAAAAAAACAATTTCCAAAAGTAATGATCTATTGTATTCAAAAAACAAAAGATATTTTTAAATGTTTTAATGTGATTAAAGATAAAGTATAAAATTAAATTTGAAGATAGATAAGTCTACAAGTCTACATATAATAAAGAAAAAATTAAATGCACGTAATGATGTGAAAATATGAATTTCTTTCCATCCCTTAAATGCATAAAAAACATGGAAATTTTTTAGCTAAAAAAAATGGACTAAATATCCTGGAATTTATGCAACCAAATGCAGTTTTTACTTAAAAAAGATAAAGAGCAATTATGTGATGAGCTCCAGAAAATTTGGTGGGGAAGTGTGACAATCCATCCATAATAATAAATATTTATGAAAATGCACACTTATACAATACATACACAAATAAATTTCAAAAACAAAATTTAAAAATATTAAATTACTACCTGCATGAATACAGTCAGGTTGGTATGGACTATGAAGAGATAAAGGTAGGTGGTGTGAAGGATAATTATACTGCGCATCATAGTAAACCCTAGTGGTCCACCCACTCACTTGCGCACCACCACTAGCCACCGGAGCCACCACCGGAGCAACCGTTGGCCGTCGTCTCCACCCAATAAACAACCTATCACTATCATACTTATGACGTTCAAACAACACAACATCACCAGCATCCAAACGTTTTTCCTTAACATAACGACTCCATCCTTTAGTCAACACATAGCTTTGACTACTGTTCCAATATGAATACCTAAACCTCCATGGTTTACCAGTTTCATCTTCAAAGCTTAGCAACAAGCCCTTTTGGCTGTCAGATGATGAGTCACCATTAGCTAGTGGGAAGTATTTTTCAGCATGTTGTTTAGGAATGACAAGACGGTTGAGCTTGCCTACGTCACTAGGAGTCAAAGGTTTTTCAAACATGGGTTCCTTAGGATATTGGTCGGGAGATGAATCTTGGTCGTCGGATGGTGAATCTTGGTTGTTTATGGTGGTGAAATGAGGTGTTTTGGGAGTTGAGTCCATAATAGGGTATTGGTGGTACGGATGTTGCTGTTGTTGTGTTGTCCACCAAAGTGTTTCTGGTAGGTTAGAAGAGAAATGAGTTAGAGACATGTTGTTGTGTGTGTTTTGTGGACGTGTGAATAGTGTGTGTTTGTGTGTGGGGCAATAAGTGAGAGAGAAAGGTTAAAGATAGAGAGAGAATAGAGGCGTGAGGAATATTGGTTTTGATGTGGAGACTATTTGAGATATGTATATGTAGTTGAAACTTGGTATGAGCTGGTGTCTTTTTATTATGAAATTATGTTTTAATTTTTTCCTCTTTGTTTAGCGAGCGTAAGAGAAATGCGTTAAAAATAAGAGTAAAGATTATGAAATTATGTTTTAATTTTTTCCTCTTTGTTTAGCGAGCGTAAGAGAAATGCGTTAAAAATAAGAGTAAAGAGGAGAGTTATTTTGCATACCAAACTTTTCTCACATACCAAGGGACTCATCTCCATCATCCATCTAAAATAAAATCAATGGCTGAGATTAAAAGCATTTTATTATTTCACCCATTTTTTATAATTTAAATATCTCTTGAACCGTTTATCGTTAAGCGAAAATATTTACACCGTCGCGACGAGCATTTAATTATCTTTCTATAGATGGGCACTTTGATATAATGTCGAAAAAATTAAAAAAATTCGTTTTTTTCACGTTTTTTCGTCTTTTTTTCGGTTATTTTACGTTACTGAAATTTGCATGGAAAAAAAATCATATATGATAAAACATTAAATTGAATATCACATGTGATATTAGTGTTAAATCATATATGATATGTTATATCACATGTGATATCATACGTGATTTTACACTAATATCCATGTGATATAATATCAAATTAGTGTTTTATCATATATGATTTTTTAAGCAAATTTCAGTAACGTAAAAAAAACGAAAAAACTTGAAAAAAAAAACGTGAAAAATACGAATTTTTTTTTTGTCGAAAGCATATCAAAGTGCCTGTCTATATAAAGATAATTAAATGCTCGTCGCAATGTTATATTTTTTTTCGCTCAACGATTAACGGTTTGAAAGATATTAATATTTGAAAAAAAAAGGATGAAAGTGAGTTTTTTAAATTGTTGGGATTAATCTCATCCATTAGATCAAATAAAAATGGAGAATGGAGATTGATCCCTTGGTATGTAAATAATCTTTTGTCCTTCAATTATCTTATATCTAAGAGTAAATTGCAAAAAATGTTTCTGAATTTTGCTAAAATTGTGAAAGATATTCTAAAAAAATCTGTAAATAATGTCTTTAAACTTTTAATTTTTTGCGAATTATGTCCTTCCCGCATTACTGTAATTGCAAATTTAGTTTTTTGACTAACACTCGTTAGGAATTCTCGTGAGTTAGTCCTCACGTGCGTTGCATTTTAGGGTATTTTAGTCTTTTCACTTTTCACCTCATTAAATCTACCTGACAGGCCCACTAGCACACCTGACTTTGTGTTGAGGGACATTTTTTGCAATAAGGTCTTACTTCTCTCATTCTTATATAACACTATTAAGCAGTCACTATTACACATCCTTGAATCAACTGTTACTGCTCATCATCTTATTCCCATGAAAAAAATGGTTCTTTGCTCTTGTGGTCTTCAATGTGTAGTTAGAACTTATTGGACTAACCGGAATCCTGGTAGGCGGTTATACTCATGCCCGACATACGCAAGTTTGGCTTTCGATCAAAACAATAATAATGTTATATTTTACAAGTTGCCTCTGTTTTCTTCTTTTTAATTACATTTCTTTCATTTTACAGAACCCGAGTTGTCCCTTCATCGTTTGAGTGGATCCACCAATGTGCGACCGATCTTTAGACATCATCCCTGGTCTACTTAGGACCAGAGATGCTTTGGAAGATGCGTTGGGGTTAGAGCAAGAAAGGGCTGACTGGGAGGAGCATAGGGCAAATGAGGAGGAGACCCGGGCAAACCAGACAGAGCTTCGGGCAAAAATGGAGGAGCAGCGAGCTAACAAGTTGAGGAAATTCCTTATCATTAGTTGGGTTTTCTTCGGTTCTTATGTTTACTTGCAAAGTTGACCGTTTGGTTTTGATCAATGTGGGTTGTTTTTTTGGGTTTTTGGTAGTTGATGATCTTTATGTTAGATGTATATGAACAATGTATTTTTGTTGATGGTTGGTTATGTAGTTAATGTACATTATGGTATCACAACAGTGGTTCAAGTATCTTTAATTATCTAATTTGATTTTTGTTATTTGTTTGTTAAGTAGGATTATGATTGTTTATGATTTGCGTAATATTTTTGTTAAGTAGGATTATGATTTGTGTTCAGTAAGAGTAGGTGGAGTAGAAGCAATAACACTTTAGGTGATTTTGGTGAATGAATCTGTAATCATCTGTTAAAGATTGAGTTATCATGATTTAGGTTTTGTTTTGGCGTTTTGAATGCCTTGTTTGTTGTAATACTCATGCTATCAAAAAGGGTAACTATGGTATTGTCATACTACCTGATGAATGAATTAAATGCCCTGTTTGTTGTAATACTCATGTTATCAAAATGGACAACTATGGTATTATCATACTACCTGATGACTGCATTGGTATGTATATATTTGTTAGCCAATGTACTTTACTCTTGTATAAATACCCATGAATGTGTACATTTACCTCATTTAGTGTTGAGGGACATTTGTTAAGTAGAATCATGTATTTGTTAACTAGGATTGATGGAGTAGGAGTGTATCGGTTATGTGTTGATAATGAACCAAATAGAGGTTCATATAGTTGCAATGAAGCATTTGAACACTTATGGACACTCACAGACTCACTCAACTGCATGTGTACATTTCCCATTTTTATCGTTGTTGACTAAAAAAGTCAAAGCCGACCCTCATCAATTTTGACTTATGTCACTTAACACAAGTCAGTTGTTATTTAACCCGACCCACATTAATGTTTAGGGACATATTTTGCAACAAAATCCCTATACAATAAATGGAGAAATCAGACCCCCAAATCCCCTCAACTAATTTATTTACCCAATTGGACTTTGAAAACCATGGTGAAAAAAGGTTACTCTATTGAATTATCGTTGACAATCTGAATATATTGTTTACTACCTTTGTTACTCTACTTTCATATTTGTTAGTTCATGCCTATCATTTTTTTTATGTTTGCAGAAGAGATTTTCGTTGATTCTTCTGATACAAGCAATGACATTGTATCATCAAGCAGTGATGAAGTCAATGTTCAAGCTGCCAATTGTTCAAGCCCAATCTGTAAATGGGTATACTCAAGCAGTGATGATTATGATACAAGCAGTGACATTGTATCCTCAAGCAGTGATGAACTCGATGTTGAGACTATTAAATGGATTGAAAGATGTACCTTTATGTGGCCATAAAAAATTGTTCCTGTTGAAAAGGTTCCAACTCAAACATGTTCCAGCACAAAAAATGTTTGACATCAAAAACTGTCTGCTAAATGCATACTAGCCCTGCCAGCACAACATACTTAGGATTGTACATGTAATAAGAAATTTGGAATTAAAAGATCCATTGATGGTTTAGGAGCAATTCCAAAGAATGACAGTAAAGGAAAAGGGAAGTTTGAAATTGTAGGTGGAAAAAAGCAGCTTGCCAGTAAGAAATAACATCTTTGTTAAGTGTTTTATACTGCTCCAATTAAGGATGAAACATTTGATGTAATAACTTTGAGGTAGTTGAAAAAAAAAATTTGGTTGTATGTTGGTAGTATTATGTAATGTATTTTTTTAATGTATTTGGATGTTAGTTAATGGTCATATGGTCTTAATCACCATTGTTTAACAAACATACTAGAACTACAGAAAAAACAATTGTCTTATTCTAAAGACATACTAGTTGTATTCATCACCATTGTTTAACAAACATAACAAAACTACAGAAATAACAATTGTCTTAATCTAAAACTCACAAACAACAATAAAACTTAAAGAAATTGTCTATCTCACTCATACATAAAACCATTCAAATTGCGGCTTGTTTGGAAGCCATTTTGGTACTCTTTCTCCTCTGAGTACCAACCTCTTGGAATGATTGTGAATCCATTGGTTGACTTGCTCCTGCATCAGTTTCAGTTGCTTCAGTGTCTGCAACGCCCTCAGATCTTGCCTTCTTTTTGCTTTTCCCCTTTGCATTCTTCTTTTTTGGACCTGTACATGCTCTTTTGTTGTGACCTGTTGTACAATATTGGCTACAAGTAACAATCTTTCCCTTTTTTGAAAGCTCCCACCCTTGACCATTTCCTTGAACGCATTCTCAGCCGTCTCCTCTTTGGTCGCTTTCCACTTCTTCCTTGGTCTGCCAACTAGAACATGATGGTGTGGGGGCAATAAAATACTAGGGATGCTGCACTAGGCCAAAATTGACTGTTAGCAACACATTCAATCTTATGGTTGTACGTCTCCTTCCATGTTTTTAGACAATATGCTTGATGTACCCAATCCGCATGTATACCTACCTCCCTACCATCATTTGCCATGCTATACATTGCTGCCACAACATGTTTGCATGGAATACCAGTTAGCTCCCATCTCTTACATGTACATGTCCTTAACCTCATATTCACCACACATTGATCATTCCATGGTCCCTTACACTAGTAAC
This sequence comes from Chrysanthemum makinoi, assembly GCA_910596185.1. Lineage (NCBI taxonomy): Eukaryota > Viridiplantae > Streptophyta > Magnoliopsida > Asterales > Asteraceae > Chrysanthemum > Chrysanthemum makinoi. The sequence goes on along the minus strand of OU343218.1, from coordinate 83,211,591 downwards.
TATCCGCCCCATTCCAAATAACATCATACTCATTAGCTTCTTGCTTAATAACAACATAAATGGATTTTGAAGTTTGTGTTAAGGGACCTGCACACTTTAACTATTATCTTTTGCACATTCACTATCCTCTTCATCAAATACTCCCTAATGTATTCCAAGCACCCTATTATTGTTTTATCTTTACCATCTACCAACTTACTGTTGAGTGACTCCCAAAGGTTGTTGATCAGAATTTCACACTTAGCTCAGCCTGTTTTTTGATTAACGATTAAGGATAAGTTAATGTCCACTATATACACACTTAAAGCACAAATATGAAAACTGATATACCTGAAAATAAGCCCTTGACCATGAGGTTGGTGGTATCTTTCTTAACCAGTCATGAGCTTTCGGGTCGTAGTCTTTTAGCTGCCCCATTAGATGTTCAAACTGAGGCACAGTAGTTGTTGTTGACTTCCACAGAAAATCCTTGTAAAGCATTATTTTGAAAATCTGCTTCATGTTCTCTTGGATGTGTCTAACACAGGATCTGTGTTCAGCAGAAGGAAAAACCTCTTGAATAACTTATAGAATACCCTTTTACAAGTAAGACATAGTGGATTAAAACATTGATTATGTCTAATGAATTGTTCTGTAATTAGTGTTAATTGAATTTATTATACCTTTTTTCTGTCTGAAATGAAAGTGTAGTTGTTGTTTGGTTGTAAATCAAGGTCATCACCTAGATCTTTTAGGAACCACAACCAAGAACTCTTGCATTCTGCCTCAACAATATCATATGCAAGAGGGTAAATACCATTGTTACTATCAATACCAACAACCGTCAAAATTTGCACTGTATATGGTCCTTTTATCAAATCACCATCCAATCCCAATATCTCTCTTCTTTTAGCTCTGTACCCGGCTTTAAGTTCACTGATGTGCTAACTGTGTGAAAGTTTTAAAAATTTATAAATACGATTTTACCGGACAATTACATTAATACATACGGGCAAGTATACTCGTCCGTGATAGTAAAGGTAGGTAAGTCGAGATCGTCCCATGGGATTTGTGGTTATCGAATTGTTTGAAACAAGAAGGTTTTTCAAGCCTCCTAAGAATTTTTTGTTAATCTAAAAACCAATTTAAAGAAACATATACTTGTGTGTAGGTCATAGCCAATTATCTAGAGTGTTCATGATAGCTTGATGTAAAATTGAAGAAATGCACAAATCATAGGCAAATGATTCACAATCAATGGTTTATGTCATGTAGAAATCAATATAAGAATACAATCACATAGGTAATCCTTTCAACCCTTAACCAATTAACTATTCTTTTGAAATCCATTTTTTTGAAAATGATTTTTATCTAATTTGTTCTTACCAACCCTTTCGGCCTTTTACGTGATGAAATCGTTTCAAGTCTATTTTAATAAGAAAATATGACGCGTGTCAATCATCATATTCCCATACTAGTTCGTGCACTAACGTTTTGGAATAAAAATATGAAGAGAAATCCTTTCGGGCTTTTATCTTTCAAATGTTATTACCAACAAATTAAGCAAGACTAGATGTTATTTCAACAAACTGATTAAACAAGAATAATTTACATGATTCACAAAGTTAAGAACACTCTTAATAATTGTCTACATCTTACACACAAATATATCTAAGAATTACTCCATTATAACCATAAAAAACACAAGTAGCAAACATGTAATTCATATAATTTATAAGAACAGAAATTCATGACAAAGTAACAAAGAATACCTATCCTCGTATTACAAGAACTTGTTTTGTGGAATTATAGCAAACCACGCGCCTCCAATCACCTTATATAACCCGTAACAACTCCAAATTACTACCAAATGATTGAGAATTGCACTCAACACTTTCCTGGACGTTTTACAGACTTAATATGACTTTTGGGTTGAATAAAAATGGTTAGTAATAGCTTTGGTGAAAGTCTATTACTTCTTAAGTTGTGTCACACTAAATACATATGTCTAGGTTCAATATATAGCCAAGAACCCTTAACCAACAAGCCAAAAACGTTCTCCAGGAGTTAATATCAAGAAATGACCGGACTCCAATGATAAATGGAAGTAATGGCTTCATTAAATGCGAAAATTGTAACTGTAGAACCGTCCAGCCGATCGGTTGCGGGTTGCAACCGACCGGTTCCTTCAAAAATCATCACCCAGCCGATCCGGTTGCGGGCTCCAACCGATCGGCTGGAGTCCATCCGTACAACAAACTTTGATTTTTTCTTGACTCTGTTCGATGCATGTTTTTTCTTTGCTTCTGGCACTGTTTCTATGATAGAACTTGATATTTTATTGATGTAGATACTTAGAAATCATCGTGCTTCAAATCATTGAGTCTTTGAGTCTTTTCTTCTTTCTTCTCCTTCTCGGGAATTATCCAAATGTGCATAAACTCATCATTTCTTCATCTTTTCCGATACCTAGCGACATTTACATACAAATACGCTTTCTTCGCAATTTCACAACAATTATGTGTAAATATGACCTATTATCATGCACAAAACTAATAATAACGCTACTAAAAACATGCTCATTCAGAGCGTTATCAAATTCCACCATACTTAAGTTCTGCTCGCCCTCGAGCAAGTCTAACATTTAGAAAAATCGATTTCAATGGTCTTAGAATCGTGATTCCAAAAATCTAACAATCACTTCAAAAGAAACAATTGTTAATTTGCATTTTATGTATGAAAATTTCTGAAAGTGAACCAAATTACTCTTGATAATCATAACTAACCACCTCACGAATGATTTTAGGAATTCACTCAACACTCAAATAGATTGGTTGGTATATGCAAATCACTCAATGCCTAGTCATAATCCATGTTTCTTACCATAGGCTTGTACAAGTATCAAAACAAATAAAATAAAGTCATCAAAGAGGTCTTTAATTCGGGTTATAACGTTTAGGCTTCGGGTCCATATAAGGTATGGGATTATTTATGAAATTGGTTTAAAAAGAAAATAAAGTCAAGTATATACCCCATGTTGCTAGCCATCGAACAAACCACAAACCCCGAAAATGATTACAATCACCTCTTCATCACATATCGATCACCAAACATATATCACATCTTAGCACATTGGCTAATCAATATCTCACACATACTTCCTCTTTCACATAATATAACATAGCACATTGGCTGTACTCGTCACCTTATAGTTGCGATGACTTATTCACCATCTGTTTTTTAACATACTTCTCCCCCACACTTCGTATGAACATACACCACAAAAAATACAAATGAGAAAGACGTCTCCTTCATCTTTGTTGGAAATGGTACACACGGATGACAAAGTGTAGATAAATCATAATCATAAAAAACAATCCAACATTCCACACAACTAGCAACAAACCGTTAGACATTTGACATAGGTTAGGATAAGGTTTTAAAGTGTAACATACTTTTGCTCTTTTAAGTGGATGTAACAAAATGAAAAGATTGGCTCGGAGGGTGTACTAAGGGTATCTATCGCTAAAAATTAGCGCTACAAATGGGTCCATATGGTGGTTAACTAACCGATGTGGTTAGCTAACTAACATTAAATGTAAAATGGAAGGCCATTTGGGTTAAATCCTACGATCGTCTCTTATCACTTGAATATATTTTTATCACCCGAAAGCGATTTTAACCGTAATGCATAACAAGTACAAGTTCTAGAATTGACATAGTCACCGGCACACTCATACCAAAATATAAAACATAAAGATATGCTTTAATCCTCGCAATTTAGTGAAAAAAAGGCTATAATGTGTACTATTAAATGTTATCGAATCCAAAATGAATTACTTCATAATTTGGTTAAATTCCAAAAAATTTCAAAAAGCCTCTTTTTACCATTGAAATAACCAAGTTGTTTTTAAATATATATTACATAACGTGTGAAAATAACTAGATTATCAAGGGCGAACTACTACCAGCTACTTGAATCCGAAAATTACCTAAAAATTAAAAATTTAACACTAAAAATAACTAAAAAATTATAAATCATATCATTTTTCCTATTTTCTTCCCCCCATACTTAAGTTTTGCATTGTCCTCAATGTAATAAAATGAACTTCAAAGTAAATAAAATGGGAAAAGAAATTAGTAAAAAAGATACTACCGAAGTAAATACCTAATATGCATATTGGGTCATAAATAAGCGTATGAGTTCTCCGACTCCAAACATTGACAAAAAATAAGCTGCCTGCATATCAACCCTGCAAACAAAACTGCAAAATATATAAAACAAAAAAATGAACAAACTAAAAACAAACCAAACGCTAATTTAAAATCAACAAACAAAGTACGATATTAGTCCTAAAGAAGTAGTTAGAGAAAAATAGATAAGACATTGTTCGACACACCATAATCATTGTTTTTTAGAATCATCATCCAAACCATAATCAAATCATGATCATCACGATCATGCATCGTCCTCGCTCATCTCATCATCTTTCTTCCTCCTCTCCTTTAGTCTCGTAATTCTCATCTTCGTCAAATACCAAATACACTCTCCTCTTCTTCTTCTCTCCAGCTCCAGATGAAGAACCACCCACGTCATAACTAGATCCTTTACCTCAGGAACTCTACCATACATCGGCACAAGATCGGGAAAAGGTGCATATCCAGGATATGGGTACGGATAAGGACCAGGGTAAGGAGTATATGGGAAATGATATGGTGGAACATTGGGCGGGTTGTAGGGAGGCGAATCATAGTTGGCTTCATGCGCCATGTGTTGAAGAAACGACATCGAGTAATCATTCACGTAATTGTTCCTCAACATCATTGAATCTCTCCAAACTTCCCTACGCTCAGTATCATTCAATTACTGGTTCCAATCACCCCATCCCGAGTCAAAGCTACTCGTCGTACCACTAGGCACATTATCCGTTGGTTGTTGTGGTGTTGGGTTATTCCATGCTCCCAACACCCTATTTTTCCGATCCAAAGCTTTTCCAAAACCCTTGTCATCCCACGTCTCGCTCAATAACGGATCAACACATTTGTCCAACTCATTATCATCAAAATATCCAAGATTCTTTGCCAATCTTGTCACATAGTGTCCTCCACAGATGTCACTCTTGTCCTTTATTCCCGGAGCTCTCCTAGATAAATACTCGGCTATGATCCAAGCCGCATTGCCATCCTTCAACTCCTCCAACAATTCCATCAACCATAGATATGGCTTTTGACATTTATTCCTACTTCCTTTCCTATGGAACATCCCCCATACTATCAATTTGTATAGGATTTTCAACAACGGGTTCTTTAGAGTTGATGAATTCCTCCTAACACATGAAGGATCTCCAACATGATTCCAATACGCTGGAGCACTAGGGTATTCTTTTTCAAACCTCTTAAGCCTAAGAAAATGAACCTCAAACAATCTATGACTAATCTTATGTTGGTCGTATAAACCAAGAGCGACTGCAAAATCTGGCAAAGTGTATGCATGATCCCTTCCACATAGCCTAAACCAAACACAAATCTCGTTCATGATATTACGCAAATTTACCTTTCTCTCGAAGTACATGGTCGAGAAAAATTCTAAACACCACTCCCTATAAACATCCTCATGAATACTAAAAGCTCTTTCCCTAGAAAGATCTTGAAACATGTCTCCATCATCCGAGTAAACATAAGTCATCCTCATCATCCCCCTCAATTGCTCCTCACACTTATATTCATTGAACAAGTCCCAATCTATCAACCGTGGAACCTAAATTTGTCTTATTTGAAACTTTGAAAGGCACTCCCTAAATGCGTGCTTTTCTTCCTTGGACAGATTACTAAACTTTAGGTTCTCATTACCCTCTGCTCGCATACTATAGGTGACTTTCTTTCTCGCGCTCTGTTGGCAATACTTGTCCACAAGTGGGTTCATTGGAATCCGCGTTGAACTTGAGGTACCTACAAAATTTCTCTGTAGAAATCATAAATATATGTTAATATAAGAGTGTCAGAACCAACGTTACAATTTATAGAAGCCTTGAGAGTCGAGTTAAAAAAATTGAAAAATCCTTCACAGAACTAAGGAGCCGATTCGGTTGTGGAGGCAGCCGATCGGATGCTCCACAAACCTTACTCCAACTGATCGGTCTGCATTCGCAATCGATCCGGTTACATCTTCAGCAGAAGGCAAAAGCCTCCTATTCGATTTCTCACTAGATTTCTACCAACTCTAATTCACTCATACACTTCATTTGAATCCTAAAAATGATTTCTACAACCTCAATTCGTCCTTAATTCACTTCAAAACATCTTCCCAGAATTTATTCATCATTCCTTAGAACACAAAATAATTTCTCAACTTCAATTTCTTAATTAATGATCTAAACAACAATGTGGTATCTTAAAACCACTAAGAATGAATCATATAACAACTGGGAATTAACAATTGCAACTTAATTTGATTCAAGACTTCAACCTAATTGAATCCGAAAATTCAATCAACTAATTCTCTTCCAAAGTTGAATCAATTACTATAATTCTTTTTGCAATGTATTCCTACATCAATTACCCACTTAATGCCAAAAGATTTCATCTTAATTCGAATTCTATCAAAAACCCCTAATTCATGACCTAACTTGCAATTTCGAATCAAAACTCAAATTAAACCTTAATTAAGCTAATTGATTGAAGATGCTTACTTGCTTTGGAGCCATGATGATCTTTTAATACTCCTATAACCTTGAATTAACTTCTTAGTGGTCGAATTTTGGAGCCCAATTGGATGATTAGTATGTGTGTGTTTTCCTGGAAAAGTGATTTTTTGGTACATGTACCTCCTCACAACCGATCAGCCTGAAGCTCAACTGATTCGGTTTGCATTTTGGCAGAAAATTTAACTTTTTACTTCACTTGGTCATTTTACCTACCAAGTAAAAATTATTTTTACTCAAAAATTCATTAAAAGATGTAAGATATAGGATTTCACAAACACATCATACTAATATCATATGAGGCGTTAACAAGATTTTAGAGAGAGAAAGTTCTAGAGAGAGAAAGGGAAGAGAGTTGGGAACTATGTGAAACAAAGAAAAATGGTATTGAAGCTCTAACCCTCTACCTTGGAAGGTAGAGGGTATTTATAGTGTCTTACAATAAATGCCTCCTACGGGCTGTGGATCAGGAATACAGTGGGTAAAGACCCGTCCGTCCTCCACGGTTTTAGTTAACTAACATCTTACAAACATTAAATAACTACGACTACGAGCTTTCTAATGATTACATATACTTGAGGTGACCGACACTTTAATGACAAAATTTTCTAATTCCTAACAATCTCCCCCTAAGGGAGGTCACCTCAATTTTACACAGAATACAAACAGATATAACATTGAGATTGTTCTTGAATTCTTGTTTAAGTTCTTTGCTCAGTAGCTCGTAGTCATTGATTCTTCACATTATCCTTGTATGAATAAATCAAGTGGAGGTCTTTAAATGATCCACATGATGATGAGTTTTGAGCCAGCTTTGAGATCATCAGCTTGTGTAAATCTCTGACTCTTCCATTGTGGTGTTGACTTTGTGTGATGTTGTGATAGTGGACCGACATGCTCACATTCTGGATCATGATTTATTCTTATCGGAGTAGCGGAAGGTTTAGTTGATTCACGATATATGCAGCAGCGTAGCAGAAGCATGAAGTGAGAATATCAGAGTCATTGATGCACTAATCATGATATCTTTTGAAATGAATGTGTTGTGTGAGCATGCGGCTATGGATTGACCTCTCCATTCTGATCAACTGCAAACATAGGGTGTACCTGCATACAACAGTTAGCAATAAAGCGCACAAAAGTGTCTTTGATCACTTTCGTTGAATTGAGGTACACGGCCCACGGTTCCCCGTTGATCAGTACAAGTACTGCATGTGATCAGGTATAATTCCGAAGAATCTCCTTGACAGGGTTTCGCAGCTGTTCTAGCTGTTCTCAAATCGGAACGTCTCAAAGAAGACAACACGGAGTGAGTGAACCGGCGAATTTGAGATTCACTGATTGATGAAAAGAGATTTGATAGCGAAGTAGTGTGAAGCGAGTAACAGGATCTCGTTAATCCGACCGACGAAGCGAAGTCTACGGATACGCCTTCTTGGAATCCTGAAAAGCTCACTGAAATGGGCTACTAGGGACCTAGAAGAGCGAGTGCGCTTTATACACCTAGAGTTAACTCTAAGAGATCTCAGAGTTAAGGAAGGGAATTATAAAAATGGTGAAAATGGGGTAAGAAGAATCTTTTTGGGTTTTATGGTTTTGACAAGTAGATATAACAACAAATCCAATTAAAACAATATCGAGGCAAAACAACTGTGAACTTAAACCAATAATCAAAAGATGAGTGGCTTCTTTGAAAAAGGTACACCACTCACAAGGACACAAAGGCAAGTTTTAAATCTTTGGTTCGAGAACTTATTATGGTCGCATTCCCTGTTAGGTAGTACACTTTTTCTTGGCTCATGGTGGTAATCTTTTATGTTGTTTTTATTAAGAAAACGACAAATCTTTTTGTATTTTTATCTTTGATACATATATAGAAACAAAAGAAAAATATTTTTGTGTTTTATACGTTTTTGGATGTTTTTGGGTTTTTGGATTTTTATAAGAAAATATATATAGATATAGATAGATGGTATGAACAAAGAGTGAATATTCAAATCACTAATCTGCTAAGCGTAGGATAATTAGCACAGCTCACCCCGTGCTAGCCAAGAATGCAAGACTAAAATTTGATTCGTCCCAAACCGTCAAGTTTTATCCGAAGCTAGCCACTTGTGAATGGCTAACCGTGAACAAACTTAAAACAGTTTAGAAACAAATGCAATGAAGATCGAGAGTATAGTGTTTCCCAGGTCGTTATGTCTCAACGGCTTGTAGAATAATCAAACAGTAGTGATCGAGGAGGATTTGAACTTAAAAGGATTGTGATTATTATACTAAAAGAAATAGTATATAAACTACATTGGGGCTTAAATGCAAATTAAAGAAAATTAAAAAGATAAATTATATTAAATAAACACTATCACTATTTGTAAAATCTAATGTTTTTGATTTTTCTTTATAAATTTGAATTAAAAACTACGACGCGTAAAAAAGAAAATGTGAAACTGAAGCAATATTAATCCTAAAAATATGAAAATGACATTTTTACAAACCTAATGATAAGAGAAAATTTTTAGAAAAATAAAATTATTTTTAATACTATTTATCTAATTATTATTAATTAAAAACTATTTTTACTTATTTAATAATAGCCTAAAATACAAGAAAATATGAAATAAATATAGAAAAATGAAATTATGACTTGGAAAAATCTAAAATAACTAAAGAGAATTTTCAAAACTATTTTATATTTTTCTGATTATTTTTCTATTTTCTATGAATTAAAAAACTATTTAAAACTAATTAAATTACTAAAAATTACAAATTAAACTATGAAAAATCTGGAAAAATATTTTTTGACTTTTTATATTTATCTTAACCTAGGAAAATTGAAAACTTATTTTTTGAAACTTTTTGAATTAATTGTATTAAAAGCTAATTAAAATTGCCTAAAAACTGTTTTTAATGAAGAAAAATAGCAAACAGTGTTAGAAAAATCTGAAAAATTCAAGAAAAGTCTAAATTAATATTATGAATCTATGAAAAATATAAAAACAGTAGCTTATGTGTAGGAATATGAAATAGGTTACAAGTGCTTATCAATAAGCACTTGGAATAAGCAAATGGGACCAACTGACACCAACCTGAACACGAAGCTCTAATATGCTAAAATTACTCAAATGCAACTAATTTCAACTAGCTTTAACCTCTGAATTGCAAACTACTATGATTTGGTTATTTGAGCTTAATGTGCTAAAAACAGATTTGGGACTACTACTTTGTAGCTAGAAAATAAGCTACCTAATAAGCTAAACTCAAAACCAAAATTAGGGACCTAAAGTAGACCTGGCTAGGAACCTATAAACCAAAAACAGGACCTGGACAAGCTCTTATGAGCTTTTGACAAGTTCTCGCACAAATTGCGTACTCGATTAATCGAGTCAGCAGTTTATAACATGGCAAATAAGCCCCTTTGACAAGCTATTTTGGGCTTATAAAAATTTTAAAAATCTACAAAATTCATATTAAGAAACTACACCAACTGAATTTTTTAAGCCCTAAGTTTCATTGGGTTTGGACCAAAATTGAATCAATGAAAAATCATCTCGGTTAGGTGGAAAACCGAGATTTTCAAGTTGACTTTTGAGCAGCTTATGAAACTTTGACTATTTTGAGTTTTGATTCCAATTTGCCAACTGAAAATGATGTTTTATGATGGAATGAAACTAGTGCAAGTTATCTCTATGTATTTTAAACACAAAACAAGATTTTGATTTCACAAAATCTCTCAGCGATTAAGAAATTAAGACAGGTCCTATGATTTTGACTTTAAGCTTATCCGAGGCAAGATTGAGACAAATATGAGTCAAGTGGTTCTATTTGAGGACCGACTATGCATATGTCAAGTACAAGCCAAGGTCCAATCTCAATTATGATCACTGATCCAAACACAACTTTGTAATCGATTTGAACTTTTAACTAAGCAAACCACTGAACTAGTATGTATTATCACTAAAACTGATTCTAATGATCCTAATTACCACTAAATAAACAGATTTAAACTATTAATGATCACAGATACAAACACAAACACTTTATGCAACTGAGTTAAAAATGGAATTGAGATAAAACTCACAAGTGTCCAAATTGTTAGTGCGGCCTTTAAACGTAACCCAAACCAAACTAGGCTACTCAAATCCAACCCAATCAACTCTCAGATCAACCCAGGTTCCAAACTTATACCCATTTTGCTTCCTCGTTGACTTTTGTTGACTTTTTAGCACTTTGATTGAAAGCTGTTTCTTAAGCTTATCAAAAGCTATAATGAGATTAAATAAGCTTGTTTGAACTTAAATGAAGCTTATTGAAGCTTGGTTTTTAAGAGTTTGAAACTAAAATTTGCAAGATAAACTTAAAACTTGAAATGTTGTTTTACCTTGAATTGATACTTGAATATGGATTATAATGATAAATTAACTTAAGTTGAGTACATAGGAACGAGAAAATTAAAAGCTTTTAAATTAAACTAAAACATTGAAATTGAAAACGACATACATATGAAAAATAAAACTAAGTACTACTACTTCTCTCCTTCTTCTTCCTCTTTTTATATGCAAACCCTTTCCACGTGTCCTCTGATTGATTCCCACTAAAAATCTAAGCCATTAGATGTCTTGAGCTCATTTTGGCCATTGGATCATTTTATGGGTGTTGGAAAACATTTTGGCGATGGGCTTCAATTTGCAACTAGGGGGTGGCATTAATTGTGGTGTGTAGGTTGGTAGACATGATGATGAGGGGGATAAGGTGAGGTGATGGGTGAGAGGTTGCAGGCAAGTTGGGAAGGGGATAAGCAGTGGGCGGGGTTTGACTTTATTTGACTTGGGAGTCCAAAAAAAGGGAGGGTCACATGAGGTTATTGGCGAGGGTCACAATGGGTAAGGGTCATGGTTTGGCTTCTATTATTATAAGGACATTTCTTGTAATTTCGCCAAACTAGAGGGACCAAACCTGTAATTTCTCCAAAGTTATCACAAGGGACCAAAATTGACAAGTTTCAATAGTACAAGGACTAGTTTTGACATTTTCAAATTTCCAAGGACTATTTGTGACAATTTCAAAACTTGAGGGATTAAAGTTGTAATTTTGCAATTTTTGATTTTAAGGACCAATTTTGACAACTCATGAATCCCTAAGGACTTAAAATGATATTTTACTTTATTTTGATTTACTGTGGACCTTTTTTGACAACTTTTGAAACTTGGGGACTAAACCTGCCAAATATGCAAAACTTGATACGCTTTTTCACCAATTTTGATATTTTTGCATTTAAAACACATAAAACACTTATTTGTGATATTTTTATCATTTTGATGCATTTCTAAGTGTTTTCAGATGTTTTGCAGTTTAAATGGTACAAAAATGATGAGTATTTAGACACTCATCATTTATTCTCAACCTTTCAAAAATAACATCACATATGCCATTTTTGAGGGGGAGAAAATACGTGATAAGAAATATGTTGTGTAAAAGCAAATGAATCATTGTGCTATAGACTTAACCAACGAATTGACGATGCTTAACTGTTAGTAACTCGAAAAGACTTGTCCGACGGGTAATAATTTCAAGCTAGTTCGCTAGTGATGTAAACGTGTCTTATAAAGGACTTGTCGAGTAGAATGTACCATTCGAGAAACTCTTGGTAGACATGAACTCTGACGGGTTTGACAACCTCTCGAGGATTGTCTACACCTTCAAGGTAGTTATTAGAGCTAGTTGTCACCTAATAGCTGACAATGCAACTTTAACTATGCCAGCGTAACCCGTCTCGCTGGGGATTGTCTATCTTGAGTTAATCAATTCAAAAGTCGCGCTCTTTCCTCACCTGCATTTTAACCGTTAATACTCTAAGCACATGTGGAGGGGAGTATTTATGCAAAATATTATCTCAACTTGAGGGTACTAAAATGTTTTTCATTCATAAACACGTGAGAGATTTTTACATCGATGGTTTTATGGCAACATAGGTTAGTCATGGAGTTATAAGGTGACTAAGGTTAGGAATAACAGTCCTATGATCCGCCGAGCGGATGGATCTACCCAATGACACCACAAATAGTTAGTATTTAGAAGTCCTTAGGTATGATTGTAAAAAGGAGAAAATGAGAATCGGAGAAAGAAGGAGTTGAAGAATTAAAAGAAATGCAAAGAAAAGGGTGAAAAGAAATAGCCCTCCAGATTATTCAACTTAGAGAATCGGTTCAATTCATATATACTCTTGGTTGTCACTTAGTGACGCGGTATTGAAGATTAAAAGTCGTCATGGACCCGTTGGCGCATGCACTAAACCTTCTTATCCACTCAAGTTTCTCTTAATGAAGCTTGTTTCATTCTCACTTGGAACCCTACGTAAACTATCGGCTATTTCTCTTAGAGATTCTTTGGTATTGAAGAAGGAGACCCTCTCCCTAGTCTCCATGCGGGAAACCAAAACGCACTATTGAGTCTAGAGCCACGAGATTCATCAAAAGATCTCTTAGGTACACTTGACATTTCATCACTTGATATTCAACAATAAGAATTTCGGTGATACATTATCGAGTCCTTCACAGATCTTAGCAACTGGCCGAGAACATTTATGAGAGGTTCACTGTGATCCTGATGATTGAATGGAAACTCCCCGGGGTTAACATCAAACGTTCTCGACACAGGTGTCGCCTGCAACTCCCCGTGGATTGCGCTTAGTGGTCTCAAACGGTCTACAGTCGTGAGGTGATGCTACGGTGTACCTCGGCGACTCATCCAATCGTGAGGTGTACTTCGGTACATCGTAAGTTATCTCACTTGTGGGACTCGATTCAGAACGGCCTGTAAATTAGAGTTGTGTTTCACACTATCGTTAACACTCGAAGTTCAAACTTGTAAGTGCCGGAATCGCTTATTACTAACCGCTTAAATGTTTTTTCTATGGAAGCTCGGGCCGGGATGATCGCGTGATTCTTCTCATGCTCACGCCAACATCATTACTAATAGAAGTTCTATCCAAGAGAAACAACAAGTCGAATGATTCTTCATCAAATCAAAGATTCTATAAAGTTAAAGACTTAAAGAACTTCACGATGAATTACAACGTCAAGCACAGCGTGAGCATGTTGAAGAATGACGTGGAGACATCAGGGCGAAGCGAAAAGGCACTTGATGTGACAACAACAACATACTATCACTTTCATCTGAGAACAATGATCAAAGAACAAAGTTAAAGATGACGTCAAAGCATAACTGTTCAAAGTAAACTATATCTCTACACTGGGGAGATTGTTCAAATCAAGGCAATTCTTCTCGCAAGAAATAAGAATGTCGAAGACGCCAAAGCTACTATTACATCAACGCCTTCACTGTTTTCATCACCAACACTTGAGTGTTTGTTACTCATATGTAATAACACTTGAGGGGAGATTGTTGGAATCACTCCTAAACCTTATTCAAGTGTTAGTTACTCATATGTAATAGTTAGCTTATTATGGCCTTTATGTTTGTTATTAGCCTTAAGCTTATGTATTAGGCCCATGAGCTTAGGCCCAAGCCCATAGGTGAAAGGGAAGGAGTAGGAGTGTTGGCCTAGCTCCTTGCCTATAAATACCTTATGTAAACCTTCATTTGAAGGTTGGTTGTTCAATTTTCTTTTCACATACACTCTCACGCCTAAACCGTGTTTATTATCTCATGTGTGTGTGTGTGATACTTGTTCAATCGCCTCTCTATCTTTCTTATAAGCTTGTGTGGTAAACCTTGTGACCTAACAGTGGTATCAATCGCCAAATAGTTGGGTGAACAAGTTTGTTTTTGAAGTTTTTTTTTTGGTCTTACGCGTAAAAGTGAGTGACACTTTGGTTCACTTAAAAACTTGTAATTTTACACTTTTGAATCCAAGATTCTTGTACTTTCAACGTTTTAAGGTGTTAAAATACTTGTTTTGACAAAAAGTTTCAAACTTTATCGTGGATCATTGTTTTTGAGCTAGTTTTATTCGTGGTATTGTTCTACGCGAAGCTTTAAGAGTTTTGGTTCATCAAGTTTCACACTTTTGTGTCTTTTGGTGTTATTGAAGCTATTCCATCACACAAAAACTACTTTAGAAACATCTTTGGGCAAAATCAATTACGAGTAGGTCTACGGCGTAAGTCAAAACCCTAAAACTATGCGTAAGTGCCTCCTTGGTTTGATCTTCATTTTCGTGGTTTATTCCGTGTTTTCTTACTTGGATAAGTCTGAAAATACGTCGACTTTGGATATCTTTTGCTTTGTGATAGTGTAAAAGATCATTTGGGCAAAAACCTAAAATTACGCATAAGCATAAGCTTACGCGTAGAAATCCTACGCCTAAGATCTTTCCTACGCTTAAGCCTAGTCTTACGCATAAGAAAATCCTACGCCTAACTTTCTACGCCTAACTTTTGTCTACGCCTAACTTTAGTGTTTTTTTTTTCCCACTTACGCGTAAGCTAAATCCTACGCGTAACTCCTTATTGTTACGCGTAACTTTGGTGTTTTTTACGCATAAGTGCTACTTGGTTCTTGTCTTTTCTACGACTAAGGACACTTCATCAACAAAGGTTCATTCGACTACAAAGATCCATTTTACCAACACAAGTTTATCAACATGTCACAACCACCATACTCTAACTATTTCCCTTACACTTATCCTCATCCTCAGCGTCAACAACAACTAACTCCACAACATCAACAATGGAATCAACAACAAGCAATTTATCAACAACAATTTAACCAACAACATACTCCACAACTTGCTGCAAATCCACAACCTCAAATGGCTCAACCACCACCAAGTCTTCAAGTTCAACCGTACACAAATAACTTTAATCAACATCCATCAAGGATCACTATGAAGGAACCCACTTGGTTTGCAAAGATGTTTGAAACTTTAAGCAACCAACAATCAATTCATGAGGTCGGATCACTTGATAGACCTCCAATGCTCACTTCCAGAAACTACGATCAATGGGTGATAAGGTTCTTTAGGTTTTGTGATCTAAAAAGCCACATGGAAAGTTCTTAAAGAAGGTTATCTTGGAAGGTCCATTTGAGATGCCTACTGTCATTGTACCCGGAGATCCAAATGCCATTCCACCAAGAGATGTACAAACGAACATTGCTTTGGCAGACTTGAATCCTCAAGAACTTCTACACTATGAAGCAGATGAGCTTGCAATGGAATATATCCGATTACCAAACCCAATTCTTCGTAGTGTTGATGCTCAAAAGCTAAGAAAAAAATGGGATCATATTCGTCTTCTTATGGAAGGATCTGTACTCAATCGGGAAGATTTGGAATCCAAAATTTACTTGGCTTATGAACACTTCATGATTGAACATGGAGAGACACTCGAGTCCTATCATCACCGATTTTGAGACATCATCAATGATTTGGATAAACACAACATCATCATGCCAAGAATTGCGGTGAATACTAAGTTCCTAAGTAGTCTTGGTTCTGAATGGGAGAAGTATGTCATTTTTCTCCGTCAAGCGAAAAACATGCATCATTCTACCTACGGATTGTTGTACGATTACTTGAAGCCTCATGAAAAGGAAGTTGATAGGAAAGGATTCTCCGTGCTCAAATTGCTCCACCGACACATCAGGAAAATCAACAACTTGCCTTATATGCTCAAAACAGTTATTCTCCTCAACCGGCAACTCAACCAACTGCTACAATCACACCACATGATCCTTCACAACCTCCATCTCAACAAACTCAATTGGTTCCATACAACAACAACAATGCTCAAGCTAATGAGGAATCGATCCGTTCGAGAAAGCATTGCAACAAGGATTTGCTATGATTGCTAATGCCTTTAGCCGTTATACCAACAAATCCAACAACCGTATTCGTTCCTCATCTAATACAAGGAATCAAGCTGTTGTGAACAATGGGCGAGTTGAAGTTCATAATCGTGGTTATGGTCGTCGATGGGCGGTGGTCAAGGGTTTAATCGTGGGTAGGAATAACAATCGAGCTCGTGGTGGAGCAGGGAAATGCTCGAATGGGTTGAATGGTCTTCGATGCTACAACTGCAATGAGAAGGGACACCTGCTAATGCATGCCCAAAGCCAAGGACTAGGGGCAGTGCTTATTTCAAAGAGGCTCTTCTTTTGGCTCTTAAGGATGAAGCTGGTGGAACTCTCACGGACAAAGAACGAGCTTTATGGCAAATCGGATTTCGGATGATGATATGGAGGACTTGCAGGCCAATGCAGGTGTTATGTTGATGGCTAATATGCATGAGTTACACATGAGTGACACAGCCCAAGTATGACACCGATGGCTTGTCTCGGTACCGAACAAACCATATTTATCTCGATCTATATCTCCGCCAACATCTGAATCCGGCAAGACTCAGAATGTTCAAAATGAGCCATCCACATCTCATTTCGACGATTTTCAACTAGACCTCGTAGTTATATTTGACGATCAAGATGACCAAACGGTTTCCTTGATAATCAAATTGACTCCGTGGTTATACTTGAGGATCTCGGTAATGATCATGTTGAGACTCACGTTGAACACGACGAACTTTTGCCTCATCCAGATTTTGCTCGTTTAATACAAGACCAACAAGACCATAGTGGAAAAATGTCATGCCATTAATCAGGACTTGAAATGCAAAAATGCTTTGTTAACAAGGATTTTGAATGTTTACAAAAGCAACTCAACTTTTCAAAACTCAAGAAAAACGTGAAAAAGGTTTTGAAGCAGCCTTTGCCAAATCTTATCAAAATGAAAAATATTTAGAGAGACAGATGCGTGATCTAGCCGCTCAAGAATGCTTTGTTGTCCTAAATAGAACAACTGAAACATGAACATAAAAAGCAAATTAACGCTCTCACCTTGGAAAATCAAAAGCTAAGGCTGAGCTGTTAACTTGTCAAAAAGCAGCCTTCTCTGCATACAAAAAGCATTCAACGAAACGAATAGATGATCATCTTGAAGAAATCATCGGCTTGCAAAACAAACTTAAAGAGTTTAAAAGTGTTGTTTACAAACATGGCGAGTCGGTCACACCATTGAAAAGTTTACTTTAAAACCCAATCCAAATGGATATGGACCGAATCTTGCCGATTACAAACCTAAGCTTTCAACCAAAACATTCAAACCAAATCACGAAGTTTCCGTTGTAGAATATAAAGTTGATAATTCTGTTATGAGTGTTGTTGAATATCATCGTCAAGAGGAATTAGATGCAGAAGGCGAGAGTCGATCAAAATTAGAAAAAGTTGTTTACAACAAACCTTTTAACTATTCAAAAGCGGTCACTTTCGTCACACCAACGGATTCTTCTAACACACCAAGGGTTATCATCAAAACACCTGAGTCTTCTAATGTTAATCCCCAACCGGATTATGCACAAATTTATGGTCCTTTACCTTCCATCAGTGAAGTAAACTCAAAACCTGAAAATCGAAAAATTCTTAGATATTTTGACATTTTCATGGCTGACCTCAAAATTTTACAACATGAGATAGAATATCGTTCTTAAATCAAAATTGATCATTTTCAATCGCCTCTGGCGCGAGAACAAAGAGACATTTTGCAGAAAAATCTTTTACCTAATGTTAAAAATTTGAAAAATTGTGCATTAGCCTGGGAAAAGGATTTTCATAAGGAACTTGGATTGATGAAGGTCGTTTTAGAAAAACGAAACATCTATTTCAAACACTAAGCGTAAAAGAAAATGTTGAGAAAAGATGTTGATCGACTCTTGGAAGATGTCATAAATGTCGGCCGATGTCCATAATGTTGTGTTATTGAATTCTTTGTCATATGCATTTGATCATACCTCTGCCTTGATATGTTGATTCTGTGATAAATGTTGAAACACCGATAATGTGCTTAGGATCGAGTCCTTAAAATTGAAAACAAAGCGATTGTCAAGCGAACTTTCAAATGCAACACGTCGTCTTAATTGGTGTCAAAAAGATATTCACGATCAACAAATTGCTTTTCAACACAAAATCGCCTAGTTGCATACAAAATCTTCTAATCCTAAAATTGAGCAATGGATGATCAAAAGCGGTCTTTTAAGTGTCAAATCTCAAAATATGAACAAGAACTTGTAAAAGTTAAAAGGAATATGGTGTCATATTTGATTTACTCAAAAAGACTCGTGATGAAGCATCAAATGAACTTGATCATTATCTTGCACACATTAAAGAAGTTATGCATTTTCTTTGGAAATGTTGATCACGAAAATCAAGATCCGATTCACACTATCCTCAAGTTAAGAGAAATGTTAGGAAAGTATGAACAACTTCCGCCAACCATCATTAAGAGATTAGCCCCGGTAACACTTAGTACTCATGAACCTAGAATCTCTCGCCAAATCACAAGTAGCTAACGTGCTTCCTTCTTCTAAACAGAATAGTTGAGCCTTTTCCAAACGTCCCCGACTTCACGGCCTAGAGCACTCAATCAAGAATAGGAAGTTGCGACCTAAGAAAAGATCAATCAAGAATGCTAAAGTAGAAGAACACCCTAGGACTATGAATAAGACTCACGCTGCCTCCACTATAGATATTGCGCCCGGCAAATGTAATAGAAATAGTGATGTAACGAATGCTAAACCGTTAAGTACTTTTGATATTCAGTCCGATGCACCTTGTGTTATTTGTGGTAAAAGTATGAATTCTGATTGCCATGATAAATGTGTTGCTAAAGCTATCATCTCTCGCTTAAGGAATCCTAAGAACCGGAATACCTCTAGGCCCACTAATCTTTCTAAGTCTCTGCTTGGTAGACCGCCCTCTTTAGATTCTAAGAAGCGCATTGTCCCCTCAGAGCTCCGTTGTCACCTCCTAGGAATGTAGTACCACCTAGTGCATTCACTAAGACTAAAGCAAATACTAGTTGGAGATGGCCGAAATGGATATATAACACACTAGGATTTAAGTGGATACCTAAAGCTATTGATGTGTGTATATCTACTATATCTGCTACGGAACCCTCTAACATTTCGGGTTCCAAATCTACTTCTATTCCATCCCGTCGCCTGTGTAATGCGGTGTCTGCATTCTCTGGATTGTTGATAGCGGATGTTCCCGACACATGACAGGCAATCTTAAACTCTTATCAAACTTTATTACAAAGTTCATTGGCACCCTTTGTCGGGGTTCGAATGATCACTTCGCACCTATCATGGGCTACGGAGACTATGTCAATGGGAACATCGAAATTAGCAGGTTTACTATGTGGAAGGCCTCGGTCATAATCTGCTTTCAAGAGGGTCATTTTGTGATGGAGATTTGGAGGTTGCTTTCCGAGAGAAAACTTGTTTCATTCGTGATCTATAAGGAAATGACCTTATGTCCGATCGCGTAATTTAGTCTCTACACTATCTCTATGAAAGACATGGTTGCTTCATCTCCCATATGTTTACTTTCAAAGGAAACATCAACAAAATCTCGGCTATGGCACCGAGCCTCTCACATCTAAACTTTCAAACCATCACCAACCTTGCTCGACACAAACTAGTTGAAGGACTTCCACGGTTTAGGTATTCTAAAGATCACCTTTGCTCAGCTTGTGAACAAGGCAAAAGCACTCGCGTGCTCATTTTCCTTCAAAGGTGGAACACTCTCGATGTGCTTCATCTTCTTCACATGGATTTGTGTGGCCCGATGCGCCTGCAAACGATCAATGGCAAACGCTACATCTTAGTAATTGTTGATGACTATTCACGCTGGACTTGGGTCTACTTTCTTCGATGCAAAGATCAAGCTCCACAGATGATCATCACCTTTCACGAAAATACAAGTTCATTTACGAACACCGTTCGATAATCGAATAGATAGAGGCACCGAATTTGTTAACCAAACCCTTCGTGAATTCTATGAGAAAGTGGGAATTCAAAGATCAAACATCTATTGCACGCACCGTAACAAAACGGAGTTGTCGAAAGACGAAACCGAACGCTAGTGGAAGCTGCAAGAACAATGTTAATCAATGCTAAACTCCCAGATTACTTATGGGCGTAAGTTGTTCATCGCGATGCTATACTCAAAACCGCTCTATGATTACAAAACGCCACAACAAAACACCTTCGAGCGTCCATAACAGTAAAACCGAATCTAAAACACTTTCATGTATTTGGATCTCTTTGCTATCCTAATAATGATCGTGATGACTTTGGAAAGCTCAAAGCCAAAGCTGACATTGGAGTCTTTATCGGATATTGTGATAATTCCAAAGGTTTCGAATGCGGAATCGTCAGTACAAACAGGTGATGGAAACGATTCATGCTCATTTTGATGAACTTACGGAAATGGCTTCTGAGTATTACAACTTGGAACCCGACACAACCGCTAAACTTCCCCAAACCCCATCATCACCGGTTGAACAAAGCCCCCAAACTTACTCAACAAATGGAAAGGTTGTCTAAATGCTCATCATTTTATACTATTTAAGCTGCAAAACATCTCGAAACACTCTAAATGCATCAAAATAATAAAATATCACAAATAAGTGTTTTATGTGTTTTAAATGCAAAAATATCAAAATCGGCGAAAAACCTATCAAGTTTGCATAATTAGCGATTTTAGTCCCCAAGTTTCAAAAGTTGTCAAATTTAGATAACCCCGGTAAATCAAAATAAAGAAAAAATGTTATTTAAAGTCCCTAGTGATTCTTTGAGTTGTAAAATTGGTCCTTGAAATTTAAAATTGCAAAATTACAACTTTGGTCCCTCAAGTTTAAAAAGTGTCAAAAATAGTCCTTGGATTTTAAAAAAATGGAAAATAATTAAAATTAGTCCTTGTATTTATTCATATTTGGCGAGGAATGGTCCTTGTAATAACTTTGAATTGTCTTGGCGAGTGTTCAAAATTTCTAAAAACGTGAAAATTACAAGATTAGTCCTTGTATTAAACAAACCAAATTGGACCTCTTTGTGTATTTTGAGCCTAAAACAACTTTGAAGACCCTTCCAACTTGCCTCGTGGTGGAACCCCCATTTTCGGACCCCTTCATATTAATATCATCGAAGGGTCAAACTTTAAAACTCCGCCCCAAACCACCACCATCAGACATCCTCCTCTCCCACCTCGTAAGAAACCTGAAACCGAGGTGGTGGTTTGTCCAGCACCTCACCACTTTCCCACCTTCTTCCACCTTATCCTCCCCAAATTGTTAACAACTCCCTCCACCTCCACATCACAAAAATCATTAAATGCTTACTTTAAAGAGATATTTGGCCAAAATTCCACATGGAAGATTTTGATGAATTCAAGCGGTCAAGTGGCTGAAAGTCTAGAGGTTGACACCAAGTCATAAAGATCTTTATAAAGAGGATAAGAGGCAATGTGGAAACATATCTAGTATTTTAATTTTAGCTTATGTCGTTTTAATTAAAATTTCAAAAGTGTATGTTTAAGTTTTTAAGCTCAGATTTCAAGTTTTCATTGTATAATAAAGCTTTTGAGAACATCATTTCATGATCAATTCCTCTTTTCGGTTTATGGTAAATTTTACTTGCTCAAATTCTAAAAAATGTTTATGTTGTTAAGGGTTATAGTTAAGGACTTATAAGCCATATAAGCTCTATATAGCTTAAGCATAGAAACCTTAAACTCGGAGCTTTAGAAATCAAAAAGAAAATCACCAAAATACTAAAAAAATCCATGGTGAAAATCAAAATTTGGCATCAGTTTGTGGTTAATAAAATTGCCACTTGGGTTTAGTGCTTAAGGCTTAAGGTTGTGTTTATGTGCCTTAGTTCCTTCTGTGCTGATCCAACTTGTAAGCCTATTGCTCATTTTGGCATTTCATCACTGAGTTGTTCTTGAGCTTTAAGCTTTGTATCTTTATGTTTACTAGTTGTAGTTAAGTATAATTAAACACTAAAATCGGCTTGCTTGTTCTCTTTAAAGTTGAAAGGTACCTAGTTTGGCTTAATATAGCATAATTGTCATCCTCAGCTTTATGTAACGTTGTTGTTTTATGTTTCTTTAGTCTTATTAAAGGATAATATAAAGTTTGTAATCAGTGGCATGTTCTTAATCCTTGAAATCATTTGAAAAGTTTCAATACCAAAAGGTGTTTGATTCACTTTGTTAACCGTGATAGAGGTTATTTGTTAATTGTGTTACATGTTCATTTAGGTAATAATAGTTCATAGAAACCATAAAATCTAGTCCTTATTTGGTGAAAAGTCAAAATACTCTTTAATCTCAATCCATTAGTTAACTGTTAGGATTAAAAGGGTAAAATTCATCATATTAGCTTATAACTTGTTACTTTAGCTTAATCTTATCTTATTATAGCTTAATCTATCATAATCTAGTAGGAGGATTTAAAGTTCAAAAGTCAAAATATTAGTGTAATTAAAAAGTCAAAATTTCCTGTGGCTAATAAACTTTACAATTTCATGGACCTTACCATTAGATTTAGTCTATATGCTTTTGGGATATTAAAGTTTAGCTGCTTAACTAAATTAGAAAAATATTAGTTCACTTTAATCTCCTTTATTGCTTATTACTTAGCTTTTGAATACCTTTTATGAAAAGTGCCTTACATTAGATTTGCTAACCAATTTCACAAGCTCATAAAAAGCTTAATAGTAAACCATAGCTTGTAATTTGGTTCTTTATTGTAGCTAACCTAGCCATCTTAGGTCCCAAGCTTAAAATTTCATTTCTAGCTTATTTACTAGTATTTCAACAAGCTTATTATTTGTCCCATGCGGTAAACTCAGTGAATTACAAGCTTTTTTCATTGCTTGCACAAGCTCATTAGTTAACCATAGATTGTGAGCTTGACTTTTGATAGACCACTAACCCGAATGGCATTTGACAAGGCTTATTTTTACTTTGGAGCTTTTTCTTTTAGCTTAAATTGTCTTGAATATCCTTGCAGTCTGCTGGTTGCATATTTAGTCATAAGTGCTTATTTGCTTATTATAGCTTCTCAAAGGTGTTATTTGTGTCTTTTAGCTTAATACAGGTAGTTTTAGCTTGTTTACATCTTAATCTATCTTTGGTTTCAACTTTGAAGCTTGTTTGAGCTTAAAACACCAAAATAAACTCATAAGCCCACTGTTGAGTTTTTAAGCTTCTAAACTACTTATTTCTTATTAAATGCTTTTTCATGTTAATTTAGCTTATTACAAGTTATTTTATTATTTAAGTTTCCTTTTGTTAATAGCTTATTGGCCACTTGGCTTAATACTTTTGCTTATTTAATTTTGTTCAACTGTTGAAATAATAAGCTCAATTGAGCTTAGTTGTTTTGTAAAAGTTCATTGTAAAATTGCTTATTATCATTAGCTTAATCAGCTTCAAAAGAAAAATCAAAAAAATAAATATTTTGCAAAAGCCATTCTTTGGGATGAATTCTCACCACTCACACACACACTACCATCTCACTTGGGTCTTTGGTGGTATAACCTTGCAATATCTATTACTTAACCCTTGTTTGTCAATTTAGCTTATATGTATTATTTAGCTTATTTCTAGCTTATTAGATTAAGCTTTTACAACTTTTGTATTTTTCCTAGCTTTGTATTAGTATAAAGTATTTTACAAAAAAAAATTCAGAATTTTCTTAATAGTTTTAGTATTTTTAATCATTTATTTAGTTTAAAATAGTATTTAATTCATAATAAAAAATATAAAAGTCAAAAAAATATAATTCTTTTTTCTAAAATTTTCTTTTGTCATATAGTACGTAAGAAAATTGTTTTTACACTCGTAGGACTTTTATTTCACAAATTTTAATGCGTTTTTACTTGCTTTTCAGCGTAATTTTACATATAACAAATCGCGTTTTCATTTTTAAGTCACGCTTTTAGATAATTTAGGCTTACGTGCTTTTAGTTAAAATAGTTTATTTAAGTTATTTTGTTTTATAAATCAAGAAAAACATCATTGTAAAAATAGTGATAGCGTTTATTTAATATATTTTAGCTTTTTAATTTTCTTTAATTTGCATTTAAGCTCTTGTAATTTACAAACTTTCTCTTTAGGTGTAATTATCATTCACAATCCTTACTGATCACTATCCTTAGTGATTATTCGACATCTGAAAGTGTTGAACACCATTCATCCTCCTCAGTGGGACTTAACGCACTCCGTGAATCCACTATATTCCTCGATCTTAATGAATTGCTTTCTCGAAAGGCTGTTTTAAGTTTATTACGGTTGACCATTCACAAGTTGTTAGCTTGTGTGATTAAACTTGACGGCTCAGAGGCCAACCACTCGATCAACAAATGGAAAGGTTATTTGCTCCCTCGCGATCTTGATGAAGCGTGCTCCGGGTGTATCCGTTGTTTCCAGCTGCTGACAGCGATAATACTCTTATACGATACACACGCTACAACAACTCGCATTGCGGATGCACCTACACCCGCTTGACTCCACCACAACAGCTTGAACAAACCGCTTCCAACAATGATGAAGTGGTTGCGATGATATTCTGAATGAAGTACCCCCCACCTGCAGATTTTGATCCAAATGCGTTCTTTAACTCGTTTGCTAATGAGATCGCTAGCTGCACCGGCATGTCGCGAATCTTCAACAAACCATTTGAATCCTCGAATTTGCACAATGTATATCAACATCAACCTCCACACATAGATGGGACGAAAGACCATCCTCACGGAAAACATTATTGGCAACCCGAATCAACCCGGTCGTTACAAGACAACGTCTTCACAGACGGTGAACATTGCATTTATGCACTCACCGCCCGCCAATCGAACCTAAAAACATCAAAGACGCAATGACAAAAGACAACCGGATTGAATCCATGCAAGAAGAACTCAACCAATTCAAACGTCTTGAAGTAAGGGAACTGGTTGAAAGACCAACAGGAGTCTATGTCATTGGTCTAAAATGGATTTGGAAAAACAAATTGGATCTTTGAAGGAAATGTTATGGAATAAGTCACGCCCGGTGGCTAAGGGTTATCGTCGGGGAAGAGGGAATTATTGACTTTGAAGAATCTTTGCTCGGTTGCTGCGTCTTGAGGTCGTTTGGATATTTCTAGCGTTCAGCGGCTCATATGAATATGGTTCATCGATGGATGTCAAACTGCGTTTCTCAATGGACAACTTAAAGAAACGGTTTATGTCAGCCAACAAAATGGATTCGTTGATCCCGAAGTTTCGAATCCGCGTCTACAAACCTGAACAAAGCTCGTATGGTCTCAAACAAGCTCCCGAGCATGGTAACGATAAGCTATCATTCTTCCTCATTTCTAATAATTTCACCAAAGGTTCGGTTGACCCAACTCTTTTTATACAATATCACGAGGCACATATCTCAATTGTTCAAATTCGCGGATGACATCATTTTTGGGTCTACACATAAAAGTTTTCAATCGCTTTTGCAAAACTAATGAAGAAAAATTTTGAAATGTCCATGATGGGTGAACTCACGTTCTTTCTCGGACCGCAAGTTCATCAATCACCCCGTGGTATTTTCCTTAGTCAGTCCAAATATGCCCTTGAATTGTTAAACAAATTTGGAATGAAAACTTGTGACACTTATGCCACACCAATGGCTCATACCAAGAAGCTAGACGCCGATTTACATGGAAATTAGTAGACCCTAGTAAATACGAACCGGTATTATGGGTCTCTCATGTATCTAACATGAGACCTGATATTGTCTTTGCCGTTTATCTATGCTCTCAAGTATCGCACCAACTAAAACCCACCTCTCTCGAGGCTAAAGAATCCTCCGATACATCAAGGAACCATTAACTTGGGATCCGGTATCCCGAAGGATTCCGGTTTTGAACTAATCCTGTGACAGCGATCACGCAGATGCTTAGACTCAAGAGAAAAGTACTTCCGGAGCTCTACAATTTCTTGGTGATAAACCGGTGTCTTGGCAATCAAAGAAGCGAGGATTGTACATCGTTGTCATCTACGGGCGAGAATATGTAGCCATGTCCGCATGTTGTGCTCAAGTCATCACGGATGAGAACATAACTCAAAGACTATGGTTACGTATTTGTGAATCCCGATGTACTGCAAGGACAATCGGAGTGTTATCATTGATCTCTGCAAAATCCCGGGCCACTCGAAATCAAAGCACATCGATCTTCGTTATCATTTCATCAAGGACCACGTGGAGCAGTCTTGTTGAATTATATTTTGTGGGTACAGAATACCAATTGGCGGATCTTCTCACCAAAGCCTTGCCTCCCGCTAGGTTTAATGAGTTGGTCCACCGGATTGGTATGAGGTGTTTGACTTAAGAGGAATTGGATGACCTCCTAAAACAGTCTTAAAAACCTGTCAAACACCAAAATCTCTTTTGTAAATAATTTTTCAAAAACGAAATACAAAAATATAAAACCTGATAAAGACAACAAAAATATTCTTCTAATCTACAATCTTTCAACATGGCAAGTACATTTATTCCTTCAACACTATAATCTTTCAAAATTCAAAGATTTTTACGATCAAGTGTTGAGGGGAGAAAAATTATAACTTTAACTGTTTCAAATCATCGCTGTACTTGCATGTTATCTTATCTCGGTTGTTTCTTTTAACAAATGGTGGTAAAGTTTCAGGTACAATGACACTCCTCGGACTAAATTTATAACCTTTCATTATTTCTCAAGTCGAAGGGGAGTGTCGTCAAAGTTCCTTTCCTAAAAACTTTGTTTGGTAACCAAAATGGAAGTTAAATGGATTTGTTTGAAAAAGGAAAAGGTGGAGGGACTAAAACTGTCAAAATGTTAAAGTTAATTTTAATAAAAACACCTCCCACCTACTTTTTACTTCACATTTAATACACACAACCATATTCATCCTTCGCCTAAGATTGAACCAAGAAATCCGTTGTTTTGATCATCATTTTGTAAGTGTTTTAATGATCTTAACATGTTCTTAAGCTAAGGTTTTTTTAATCTCATGCATCCAACGCTAAAAATGTAAATGTGTTACTCAGTTGATTATGTGTTCTACGCATTAGCGTATGAACACATAATCATTATGTGTGTGTTTTTGGTTATATGGATAGTGTCAAAACGTTTCTTATACATCAAGTACACCATTTTAACCATTAAAACCCACCCAGAAACACTTATTAATGATTTTTGAAAATTAGGGTTTATGAGTCGATTTGGGTTTTCCCAAATGTGAAGTGTTTTGGTCTAAAAGATTGTTGGGTTATGGTCATATGAGGTTGAATTGATGATTTCCATGGTTGTTAACCACCCAGAAACACTAATTGTTTGACAATTTGAAGTTAGGGTTTAAAGTTCATAACTTTGGGTAATTTTGATTTACAACGAATTAGATGTTAATACTTGGCCTAAAGACTCTAACAACACTCTAGACCTACCAGAATTTGTTTGATGCATATCCCATGGCTAGAAATGATACGCGTAAGTCTTAAACGTTAGGGTTTTGACCTCTGCATATAAATTTCTACAGCTTGTGTTATGAATGTTCATGCCTTAACTTGTTGATAAAATGATGTTTTGTGTTAATGTTAGTGATTTGATGAACTTATTTCGGGTCTTGCTACATAATATTCGAATCAAGGTCATTTGAAACTCTACGCATAAGGATTACCCTACGCGTAGTCAAGTTATGCGTAAGAATAATTCTACGCATAACCATTACGCGTAAGGATCTACAATGGGACTACGGCGTATCCGTGAAGGATATATCGCAAACAAGGACCTCACGCATAAGTTCTACTCTTACGAGGAAGCATTACGCGTAAGGTATATATATACGCCTTTACGCGTAAGCCCTCGCATAAGGTCCCCTTTTTCCCTCTGCGTAACATTTCTACGCGTAAGTTAGGATCCCTACGCGTAAGCTTTCGATGCGCAGTTATATCATCTCTCGCACGCTAACTTTGCCAAAACTACGCTTAAGCCTCGATTGACCTTCATAATGAATTGTTACGTGTACAAACTTGTAAATAAACTAATCATATCGTCACGAATCCAATAATGTCACTAATAAACTTAAACGTTTAATATGTTGTGAACCATAAGTGATAACATAAACTTTAAAACATAAAGTTAACTAACTCACGAAACATTTCACGACGTCATTGAACTATTAGACAAACAAGTGACTTAGGACTCGTAACAATCATTGACACTGTACATTCAATAACCAGACAATAAGACCTTCCGTTGACTAACACTATGTCTTTCGATATGTTGGTTCTTTTGGCTAATGTTATTTCAGATCGTGACATGGTGAACAAATGAATGTGGATGCATCGAAGTTCTTACAATTGTTGATATCTTTCTGAGGGTTATCCGAGAAAGATTGGAAAGAACAACCTTAGGGTTGACTTTGACACCCTCACATGCTCAAAATCTTCTTGTCTCATTGCGATGGATATTCTCGAATCATCCCTACCGTAACATGCTCTCACACTCTGCCACGGTTCAGGTCTACATTCAACAATTCGGATTCTATGCGAGGATCACGGGTCAAAGTGCAGTGAATGTGACACTTAATCACAAACAAGTCACTATCACTCCTGGCGACTTACGGGCGTTCTCATCATTCCGACGACATCGCTCCAACCAACTTCTTTGCTACCCTACGAAGAGGCAGTCACGAAATTCTTGATAGATATTGGTTATGATGAAGCTTGGGAATCATTACTAAGCACTCTCACGTGCTGTCAAGTATATTCCTCAACCATGGAGAACACTCTACATGATCATCACCAAATCGGTCTCACGGTAAACAGCGACAAAGTGGCTATGAGCATCCCAAGCTCATGGAACTGCAGAATTTTCGGTCGTTGATCAACAAGAAGGACATTGAAATCGGGCAATCGATATGGGAGGACATGATGTCGTTTCACAAGAAGCTTGGCTCCAAGATTCCCTATGTCGATACACCAAATCGTTGATCGTAGAGCACTTGGACTTCATCCCCGATATCCCATGAGGCTCAATGACCCGGATAATCACTTACATATTGATCGAACCCATATTATCTCGTCGGAATCAAAGAATCGATCAACAAAGAAACAGTGCGGTATTACTCGATCACCTTCTAACCACGAAATCAAAAAGCTTGAAACATACAAAAGGTATCGGTTAGCGTAAAGAAGGCAAAGTTGGTCATCTTGATGAAAAATCTTCCGTACACCTACTGGAGGACCGAGAGGCGATCTTTGGAAGTGTCACAAGTACATATATTTATAGGAAGCTTCCCAAAAGGAATCCTCCTTGTAAAAGGATTGTTCCGTAAAGGAAGGCGAACCTATTCCCACACCCGAAGCACAAAAGAAAGCTTGTGGGCCGAAAGCTCTGCAGAATCTTGATGAAGAGATTACCTACTCAAAGCGCAAGGGTGACAATCCCAAGCATGCAAAACCTCCAAGTCCTCGCCGTCAGAAAAGGGAAGACTCTCGTGACTTGTACCTTATGATGAAAGCTTGGAAAGTGATGAAGAGCCACCGGAAAATGTTTACAAGAAGACGATCAAATTCCTTAGACACCAACACAAAGTCAAGAATTTGCTAAAGACCAAATGGGTGGTCCGGAGGATCAAGTGGTCTTTGCCACTCACGAACCATCTCACGATGCGGTTAATCAACCCGATAAGGGAGTGGTGCCACCACTCTTTGCAACAACAAAAGCTTGTGGAGGATACTATCGAATATGAGTTTGAGGAACCGGCTAAACCGAGAAGTCCAAAAGATAAAGATGTTGATTATGATACGTTTCTTCTAGATAGTCCAATGCGATCAAAGGAAGAAACCTCTGAACCTCCGAAGGATCCCGAGTCTCCTCATATCTCTTCATCATCAGATTCGTCTTCTCACTCTTCACCACCACCATCAAAGAAGTCAACCAAATCATCATCCAAATCCGTGAAGAAACCATCTAAATCTTGGATTCTCAAGCTCATGAACGGATTACCAAAGCTGTCAAACAAGTCAGAAAGAAAAGCGTGCTCAACAAAAGTTTGAATTTCTTTCTTGTCGATCACATACATTTATCTCAGTATGCGAGCATGAAAAGATGAAAGGAGAAAGGAAGTTTGTTCAGGAATTCATGAAAAATCGCCGTCAAGAGGAATTGAACGAAATGATCGAAGGATACACGAAAAGTACCCTTCGAGTAATGCGTTCCTAAAGTCACAAAGGAGTTGTTCACCAAACAACTTTATCCAAATCTTATGCAGATCACCAAGCAAACTATTCGATCAACGCCCTTAACCGTCACAATCAATCCAACCGATCCGGTTGTTTTCTCGAATAATGAATTGGTGGCCAAGTTTGTTACACAAATGTCCGCACGCGATGGGACATTTACACGATGAAGGAAAGGCTGTCAAGCATTGCCTGGACTACCAACTTCAAGAAGCTTGTAGATTCGAAAAGTCTAAACGTCCTAGAGGCGATGAAGACAAGGATAAGGATAAAGACTCGCACCCTAAGCGTCGAAGCGTTCAGGTGAATCTTCTTTGATGCAACCTCCTCCACAACGGGCTCCTGTTCAACACAAATCTCCTCCTCGTTCTTCTGAAAAACCTCGGACGCCCTCCGATTCGAGTTACCACCCCCCGACTCGAAAACCGATGATCACTTTGAGTATACGGGTGGTGACGATGAAGAGGTCCTGAGCCTAACAACAACCCACCTCTCCCAAACAAGTTCGAAACCAAGTATCATCATCTAGGCCTTCAAAAGAAGAAGAAGAAGACGCCAATCGTGACGTCAGATCATGGCTAGATGACGATAAAACAGAGGAATTTGAATGGTTTGCTAATATTGTTAACAACACTCCTACCACGAAGAAGGTCGGATTTGGTAGACGGTTCTACATTGGAGCATGCTAAAATTTCAAGCAAGAAAAGTTCCATGTGAAGAAAATGGAAAATGGCTGAAATGTTTGAAGCGAATCAAGAATGAAGCGTTTCAACTTCTAAAAGACGACTCGAAAGTGCCCTCGAGGTCGAATATCACCTTGAAAACATTGCTCGAGCTATGTCTAACAACATGGATTGGCTCAACCCGTAAGCAAACATTGACTTCACACAAAGGGACAACCTCCATACTACACTCCGGTTGGACCAAACCTCTACCAACACTTGGCCAACCAAATGAACCAAGGATTCCTTTCAGATATTTCTTCAACAAAGACTTGGATTTTCTTTACACGTGGCGATGATTCAAGAAAATACGCTACATCGCTGACACTTCCATTCCCCGTTGTCTACTGCAAACCGATAGCCATTGAGGAATGCAATCACTTTTCTCCAACACAGAAGCATACGAGAGATGCATTGTATGGGATTCATCACCGGCGTAACGCCGAAATCGAATCTACTAGTAAGCCGTGGTTCCGAAAGTCTCAACATGCCATGTGTATAGTTCTAAGGATATCGTTGCCATCATACACGTTGACCTTTCGTCTAAGTGAGACTACACATTCCTAAAGAAGATCGTAGTCAAACGACAAGATGAACAGGACTATGCTTTCTCCGAGGTCGACTTTGAGAATTTGTCTCTCAATGACATCGAAGACATGTACCTTGCCAAGTGCTGTTCGCATGAGACAATTCTCAACCGGGCAGATTAGCAACGCTAATTTATCAAGTCACTTCTCATCTTCATAAGACGCATTGTCATCAAGGTACGTGTAGAAGATCTCCACCGGTCCGTTGAATCTTATCGACGCGTGTCAACTTCACTCCTCCAAAGCTTGATCTTCCGATATCAACCAGTTCTATCTCAATATACACTCATCAGCAAACCTTTCGGCGTTGTTTCGTCAGAGTGAACTTCAAAGAAACCGCTAATGTGTAGCGAACTCCACAAGTTCGGGGATCATACTTTGAAGCTGGTTAGGGATGGATTGGCATATAGGTTGAAGGATATACGCCAAAATATTGGGTCTCCTAAGCTACCGGAATTCTCGAGAAAGGAGGGATGTGAGACGGATCATCACAATGGTTGATGAACGGTTGTTTCGAAGGATCGATTGACGATTGGAGAGTTATGTTGAATTAGACCCATGATTAACATAACAACTTTCAGCGCCTCATGCGCACTCACGAACATCAACGCACTTCACGGTACCCTCGAATTGCTTCCTTCATATAATTTTGGATGTTTGATTAATTATGTTTGTGGCTTGTGCACACATTACGATGTACAACCCGCATTGTAAATAGGACCTGCGTAGTGCAGCGTCGCTGCCACAATCCTTATAAAAGGGGCGAAAGCTTCTTACTTTTGAGTAAAACCTATCAAACCTTTCACTTTTCAAGGTTTTGCTCAAAAGAACAAGTACTTTCTCTTATGATTTTCAAAACCTCAACCGTTTATATCACTCATTGAGGGGGAGTACTTGAATTTAAACTTTGTTCAAAAATTGTTCACAGTGGTGATTCTTCCCGCAACACTCGAAATGGTCATATTTATTCTTGATCCCCAAACCGCCAAGTTTTATCATAAAACTAGCCACTTGTAAATATGCTGGTAAACAAACTTAAACGACACGGGAAACAAATGCAATGAAGATCGTGGAGAGTATAGTGTTTCAGTGCGTTATGTCCCAAAGGCTGTATTGAGGAATAATCAAGCAGTGAGTAGTCGAGAGGATTTGAGCGGAAGAGTTGTGATTGATTATATTAAAAGAAATAGTATATAAACTACGAGGGCTAAAGTGCAAATTAAAGAAACTAAAAAGATAAATTATATTAAATAAACGCTATCACTATTTTTAAAATGATGTTTTTGATTTTTCTTTTATAAAATTTAAATTAAAAACTACGTGGCGTCTGAAAATGTGTGACTGAAGCAATATTAATCTAAAAATGACATTTTACAAACCTAATAAGAGAAAATTTTAGAAAAAGAAAATTATTTTTATTACTATTTATCTAATTATTATTAAGAGTTAACTACATTTTTGGTCCTTGTGGTTGTACTTTTGGATTCCACTTTGGTCCATTTGTTTTCAAAAGTTGCGATTTTAGTCCAAATGCATAGTTTGGTTCCACTTTTTGGTCCATTTTGGACTAAAATCTAATTTTAGTTAGTCGAAATGCATAGTTTGGTTCACTTTTGAATGGACCAAAATTGGAACCAACGGACTAATCTTTAACAAATGGACCAAGTAAGGTTGGAATCACAAGGACCTGTAGTTAACTCTATTATTAATTAAAAACTATTTTTACTTATTTAATAATAGCCTAAAATACAAGAAAATATGAAATAAAGCTAGAAAAATGAAATTATGACTTGGAAAAATCTAAAATAACTAAAGAGAATTTTCAAAACTATTTTTATATTTTTCTGATTATTTTTCTATTTTCTATGAATTAAAAACTATTTAAAACTAATTAAATTACTAAAAATTACAAATTAAACTATGAAAAATATGGAAAATATTTTTTGACTTTTTATATTTAACCTAGGAAAAATGAAAACTTATTTTTGAAACTTTTCACAATTAATTGTATTAAAAGCTAATTAAAAGGTACTAAAACTGCTTTTAATGAAGAAAAATAGCAGTGTTAGAAAAATCACAGAAAATTCAAGAAAAGTCTAAATTAATATTATGAATCTATAGAAAAAATATATAACAGTAGCTTATGTGTAGGAATATGAAACTAGAGTTTACAAGTGCTTATCAATAAGCACTGGAATAAGCAAATGGGACCAATGGACTGGCCAGACATAGAATCTCTAATATGCTAAAATTACTCAAATGCAACTAGTTACAACAAGCTTTAACCTCTGAATTGCAAACTACTATGGATTTGGTTATTTGAGCTTAATGTGCTAAAAGCCAGATTTTGGACTACTACTTTTGTAGCTTGAATAAACTACCCAATAAGCTAAACTCAAAACCAAAAGTAGGGACCTAAAGTAGACATGGCTAGGAACCTATAAACCAAAACCAGGACTGGACAAGCTCTTATGAGCTTTTGACAAGCTGCACAAACACAATGTGGCTGATGTATTGAGTGGAGTGCCTGAGCAAATAAGTCCTTTTGACAAGCTATTTTTTGGGGGTTATAAAAATTTCACAAAATCTACAAAATTCATGAAACTACATGGCCCGAAGTTTTAAGCCTAAGTTTCAGGTTTGGACCAAAATTGAATCAATGAAAATCATCAGTTGGGTGGCAGAGATTTTCAAGTTTTGACTTTGGCATTATGAAACTTTGACTATTTTGAGTTTTGATTCCAATTCCCAACCCGAAATGATGTTTTATGATGGAATGAAACTAGTGCAAGTTATCTCTATGTATTTTAAACACAAAACAAGATTTTGATTTCACAAAATCTCAACAGTTAAAGTAAGACAGGTCTATGTGATTTTGACTTTAAACATTTAGAGGCAAGATTGAGACAAATGTGAGTCAAGTGGTTCTATTTGAGGTGACTATGCATATGTCAAGTACAAGCCAAGTTCAATCTCAATTATGATCACTGATCAAACACGCAACTTTTTATGGCTGATTGAACTTTTAAGCGAAGCAAACCGAACTAGTATGTATTATCACTAAAACTGTTCTAATGATCCTAGTACCACTAAATAATGATTTAAACTATTAATGATCACAGTCAAACACAAACACTTTTATGGCGAGTTAAAAATGGAATTGAGATAAACTCACAAGTGTCGACATTTAGTGCGGAAGCTTAAACAGACAAAACCAAACTAGGCGTCAACCCCGAATCAACTCTGTATCAACCAGTTCAAACTTATACCCATTTTGCTTCCTGATTGACTTTTGTTGACTTTTTTAGCACTTTTGATTGAAACTGTTTCTTAAGCTTATCAAAAGCTATAATGAGCTTGAATAAGCTTGTTTGAACAAATGAACTTATTGAAGCTTGGTTTTTAAGAGCTTGAAACTAAAATTTGCAACAGTAAACTTAAAACTTGAAATGTTGTTTTACCTTGAATTGTGTCACACCCCCAAAATATCAACGAACGATGTCGATATTGGGATATACGTCATAGCACAAAGTATGGATACTGAAAACGACCTCTATAATGAGACGTTTTGAAAAGTTTACCATTCGATTACATATGTTAAAGTTCACACAACGAGAAATCCCAAAGTTTGATAATACATAAAGAGTTTACAAAACATGTCGAATGGTAATTGATAAAAACACAAGACTCCAATATATGCCATGTGACCCAAAGCTCCATGAAATGCTATCACCTTAAGACCTGAGATAAACATGCTAAAAGTGTCAACACAAAGGTTGGTGAGTTCATAAGTTTGTAATAAAATGATCTGAAATACTTAAAAAAAATTCACACAGCAAGGCATTGTAAATCCACAGTTCCAAGTTCATACAAAACTTGCAACCTGTGTATTCACAACCCGTTGCCTAAAAATAGAATGACAATCATGAATATGCGCACTAAGGTAGTTAAAAGTATAAATATCACCACAAGGGTCTTCCAACAACTCGTGTTGGGATGTTCCTCCAACGACTCACGTTGGGTTGTATCCATAAAAATGGCCTTCCAACATATAAATATTGGGATGTTCCTCCAACGACTCACGTTGGGTTGTATCCAAATAAATGGCCTTCCAACATATAAATATTGGGATGTTTGTTTAAGTCTAGTCACTACACACACCAAGTCTAAAGTATAAGTAAAGTTGCTTGGCAAAAGAGTTTAAATGTTTTGATAAATAAGCATGTATCTCGCCCCAAATAGTTTATAAGAATTCAAACGAGTAAAAGCGGGGTATGAACTCACCTGGTGTGATTGATATGCTAACAAAATGAAGTGCACGAAAATGAGGCTCGGAAACTATCCGCGACCTAAAATGAATGTTATGACTTGAGTTATGATATGTTGTCGTGAAGGCATGATTTGAAAACGATCACCTATGCTACTTGAAAATTAGTTATATAAATATTGTTACTTGAATGTGTGTGGTTTAGTAATTTAAGAAAAATCGGTTTACATCTGACTTGACGTAATATATACATAGGAAAACTAACTCATTTTTAACGTCCATTTCCCGGCGTCGTTTAGGCCCTCAAAACCTGGATTAAAATCCGACAGCATACTAATGCTGTGGAATAGTGTTTTCAGCGTTTTGACTCAAAGTTCGGTTACCATAACTCACTCGTTTTAAGTCCGTTTTTCAAGTTCTTTATATCCACTCGAAGGTAATCAAGAGTACTAATATATTTTAAACTTCGGAGACTTCACAGAATTTTAAGGCCACTGTTTGGTCAGTTAAAACTCGGAACTGCATGTACATTTTCCGGAAAATGGTAGTTTTAAATCGTAACTTGAAAACCACGTATCTTTTTCGTTATAACTCCGTTTTAGTCCGTTCAAAAGGCAACGTTCATAACTAAAAATCTATTTTCTAAAACTTCAATAAAACTTATAAAATGACTAACTTTTCGGAAAATTATAAATTTCGACAGCATTTATTTTAAACTTACCATTTTTATCTACTTGTTTAACCACAACTTCACCACAAAAAATCCCTTAATCTCTCATCACATCCTACTAGTAAAACAACTTCATTTGATCATAACCAAAATAAATATTCATTGTGAGGCTAAAAATATATACAAACTTAAATAAACATATATAAAATTTATGTAACCATTTCCTCCAAAAACCACAAATAGACTTTGATGATCCATTTTTCAAACTCCTCATTTTTATAAACTTTTAACTAGCACATGAATGTTATAAATATTTATATAGTACATATGGGTGATAATCTTGGATTATAATGAATAAAATCACAACAAATCAAATATGACCATGAGGACTTCATGAAAATGTATGAAAAATATACATATGAAAAAGTAAAAGAAGAAGTTTCATGCTTACAAATTGCTTGATGAGGTTTATGATCAAGGATTAATCCTAAGCACCCTAGGTTTTTATTTCAAAACCTAAACAAAGAGTGTTACTAGATTGTGATGAGCTTGACAAGAAAATTTTGATGATCACTTCCTTGATCTCCTTATGGTGGCCGGATTTTTGAGACAAAGAGAGGAGAGAAATAACTTGACTTTTTACACTTGAATTATTGATTGAATGTGTGTAAGAGTTGAGTGTGAAAACATATAAGTGAAAGATCTTGAAATCTTTAGGTGAATCATGTATGTATTTAATAATACATGTATATATTTATTATTATTATTATTATCATTCTTATTATTATGTAAATGTATAAGTGTAAGTTATGTAAAGTTACTTGTAGTATTGTTAAGAAATATTAGTAAGCAGTATTGTTTAATATTTAAGGTAGCGTTAGATAAAAATAAATTTTCACGGGTCAAGATAAAATATATTGTAGTCATAAAAATTATAAAAATACATTTCTTGCAAAATTTGAGTGAAATAATAATAATCGTGTAGTTTTTAAGAAAACCGTCGTAATTATATAAATATAACAATTTATATACAAAAATAAATTTAAGACACTGGTTAAACTCATTATATTATTTTTATAATCTTAATATGAGTATTAAAATATATCGGGATAATTTTTGGAAGTATCGGGTCAAATGTTCAAAATAATTAATTACGCGATAGCGTTTATTTAATAAGAAAATAACGTGTAATGTAAAATGCAAAACCATGCACAAACCGTTATGAAATGATGAATATGGAATATGAGAAATGACCGGAAAATGAGAATTGTGACATTCTTCCCGATAGAAGAATCGTCCTCGCGATTCAATCGCTGATACCTAAAGTTCTACCCTTAGGTTTAGAGAAATCAGAATGTATGGTCAAAGTGCTTATGCCAAAACTTACGCGTCTAGGTTTCTTATCTAATGAGGCTCACTGAATCTAATATACGGTGGATCACTTAATGGTCTAGGAAAACGTACATTACGCATTGCGGGCTTCCTCGGTCCCTATATAGAATGCTCGACCTCGGGGTGGACTGATATTGAGTACATGGTTTGGGTTATTTCCTTCAATTGCCACAGCTAGAGGAGCTTGCATCGGTGGCTTATTCAACTGAGGACAATTATTTCGGTAGTGATTCGGGCTGTTGCACTCGTAGCAAGTCCTTTGGTTATTCCTCATGTTGCCCGTGTTAACCGTTGTTATCGGTCTTGCACGCTCTCTGGCTTGAAAAATGACTCGACTGATTGCATATTATACATAAGCGGCAGGGCTTGGACTTCGGGTGATAAGCTTTTAGCACATTTGGGATGTGTACCATACTCTCTTTGTTCATACAGTTGCCACAAAAACTCTTGCCCTTTTGTTTCTGCGCTACGTCTATCTGCTTATTCGACCCACTTGCTTCCTTCCTCTTATCATTGCTCTTCAAAGTACCATTTCTAACCATCTCGTCTGTCAGGGTTCCTGCCCTCAGTATCGCACTGTGTATTGTAGACGGCATTGTTTTCACGGTTCCCGGATTTCGGGGACAAGACCATATATGTACCTCGAGATTCTCTTGGACTCAGGGGTAACTAGATGAGGAACTAGTCTGGTTAACTCATGAAATCGGTGCTGTAGGCTGCCGTGACCAGCCCTATCATGAGTGGTGATAAAATTCATCCTCCATTTCGCATTTCATTGTCCGGGCAGTACTCCTCTTTCAATAACGCCTTAGATTCATCCCATGTCATACCTATATTTGCCTCTGCCTCTAGCGTGGTGTTCCACCATGTCAATGCCTTTCCGATAGCAAGCAGCAGCATACTTCACCCTCGATGTGGCACACAATTGCTGATGTCGATCACTGACTCTGTCTTTTCTACCCATCGAGTATACGCCAAAGCACCTCCTATACCATCAAACTCCACAGGTTTGCATGCCGAAAATTCCTTATATGTGCATCCAATTCTGTTGTTATTGTTGTTGGTATTGTTGTTTGTTTATTCTGCCAGCTACATTGTTGGTGTCGCAGTCACCGTTCCCGTTCCCGTGGTTTCCCGAGTTATTCATATGATTTCCAACTTGTGTGACAATAGTAGGAAGCAAGATTTGAAGTTGTTGAGCGATGATGGCGGCAAAATCAGGGTTTCCGCCAGTGTTGTTGTCATTGTTACCCATGTCGCTACCGCCTTCTCTACCTCCACGCCCACCTGTCATTCCTTTGCCAACTGCATCACCTCGACCAGTGCTGCGTGTTACTCTCTTTGGTGCCATGATTTCTGCAAGGAAAGAACCGTTGAATTCCCAGTGTCTATACTTAACGTCCTCAAACATAATACCACGCGACAAATTGGTTCCTAAGGTGTGCCCACACCGATCTACGTATGCGTGGTTAGCATATGTCCGTGGAGTTGTGACGCATTTATAATTATGTTGGCCACCATAATTATAATTGCCTCATTTCACACATGTACATACCACCAAGCATACATGTCTCGGCGATTGATGTTACTTAAATAGGTAGCCAGTCTATCATCCGATTCTAAACGGTGGAGGAGAAATTTAGGGTAGGTATCTAGGGAGAGTCGCACTTGGTGTATAGGAAATTCCTTTAGGTGCTAAAGTCACGATGAGGTTTAGTCGCCAACAGTTCCCAAAGTATCCTCAAGAGAACTCCCATCCTCAGGCAAAGTCATCAAACCTATACAGCTATATAGTAACACTTATTTAGCTCGATCTCGCATCTC
This sequence comes from Chrysanthemum makinoi, assembly GCA_910596185.1. NCBI lineage: Eukaryota > Viridiplantae > Streptophyta > Magnoliopsida > Asterales > Asteraceae > Chrysanthemum > Chrysanthemum makinoi. The sequence goes on along the minus strand of OU343218.1, from coordinate 83,171,335 downwards.
ATGAAACAAGAATCCACGAGATCAAGTTAGATAAGTGCTCATTACTGAGCTCCATATCTTTGATGACCCCACTAGATTTTGGGACTCCCCTATTGGTACAAGGAAACTACGTTATCCAATGAGGTGGTTCTAGAAGGAATACTTAAGAAAACATATGCGCACGAAAAGTGAGTAAGGTGATAGGAAAAGAAAGGATCGACGTGAGAGCGGTTATAGTCTAGGAAATAAAATGCACCCTAGTTCTCTATAACCAAGGCTCTGATACCAATATGTCACACCCCCAAAATATCGCAGCGGAACGATAGTGTCATTGGTGTATGACGTCATAGCACAAAGTATGGATACAGAAAACGACCTCTATAATGAGACGTTTTGAAAAGTTTACCATTCGATTACATATGTTAAAGTTCACACAACGAGAAATCCCAAAGTTTGATAATACATAAAGAGTTTACAAAACATGTCGAATGGTAATTGTTAAAAACACAAGACTCCAAAGTATGCCATGTGACCCAAAAGCTCCATGAAATGCTATCACCTTAAGACCTGAGATAAACATACTAAAAAGTGTCAACACAAAGGTTGGTGAGTTCATAAGTTTGTAATAAAATGATCTGAAATACTTAAAAAAAATGTTCACACAGCAAAGGCATTGTAAATCCACCCAGTTCCAAGTTCCGCCCATACAAAACTTGCAACCTGTGTATTCACAGCCCGTTGCCTAAAAATAGAATGACAATCATGAATATGCGCACTAAGGTAGTTAAAAGTATAAATATCACCACAAGGGTCTTCCAACAACTCGTGTTGGGATGTTCCTCCAACGACTCACGTTGGGCTGTATCCATAAAAATGGCCTTCCAACATATAAATATTGGGATGTTCCTCCAACGCTCACGTTGGGCTGTATCAAATAAATGGCCTTCCAACATATAAATATTGGGATGTTTGTTTAAGTCTAGTCACTACAACAAGTCTAAAGTATAAGTAAAGTTGCTTGGCAAAGAGTTTAAATGTTTTGATAAATAAGCATGTATCTCGCCCCAAATAGTTTATAAGAATTCAAACGAGTAAAAACGGGGTATGAACTCACCGGGTGATTGATATGCTAACAAAATGAAGTGCACGAAAATGAGGCTCGGAAACTATCCGCGACCTAAATGAATGTTATGACTTGAGTTATGATATGTTGTCGTGAATGCATGATTTGAAAACGTATCACCCAATATGCTACTTGAAAACTAGTTATATAGAAATATTGTTACTTGAATGTGTGTGGTTTTAGTAATTGAAAAATCGGTTTACATTTGACTTGACGTAATATATACATAGGAAAACTAACTCGTTTTTAACGTCCATTTCCCCCGAAACGTCGTTTAGGCCCTCAAAACCTGATTAAAAATCCGACAGCATACTAATGCTGGGAATAGTGTTTTCACGCGTTTTTGACTCAAAGTTCGGTTAACCATAACTCACTCGTTTTAAGTCCGTTTTTCAAGTTCTTTATATCCATTCGAAGGTAATCAAGAGTACTAATATATTTTTAAACTTCGGAGACTTCACAGAATTTTAAGGCCACTGTTTGGTCAGTTAAAACTCGGACTGCATGTACATTTTCCGGAAAATGGTAGTTTTAAATCGTAACTTGAAAACCACGTATCTTTTTCGTTATAACTCCGTTTTAGTCCGTTCAAAAGGCCACGTTCATAACTAAAAATCTATTTTCTAAAACTTCAATAAAACTTATAAAAATGACTAACTTTTCGGAAAAATTATAAATTTCGACAGCGCTTCCGCGCTTATTTTAAACTTACCATTTTTATCTACTTGTTTAACCACAACTTCACCACAAAAATCCCTTAATCTACTCATCACCAATCCTACTAGTAAAACAACTTCATTTGATCATAACCAAAATAAATATTCATTGTGAGGCTAAAAATATATACAAACTTAAATAAACATATATAAAATTTATGTAACCATTTCCTCCAAAAACCACAAATAGACTTTGATGATCCATTTTTCAAACTCCTCATTTTTATAAACTTTTAACTAGCACATGAATGTTATAAATATTTATATAGTACATATGGGTGATAATCTTGGATTATAATGAATAAAATCACAACAAATCAAATATGACCATGAGGACTTCATGAAAATGTATGAAAAATATACATATGAAAAAGTAAAAGAAGAAGTTTCATGCTTACAAATTGCTTGATGAGGTTTATGATCAAGGATTAATCCTAAGCACCCTAGGTTTTTATTTCAAAACCTAAACAAAGAGTGTTACTAGATTGTGATGAGCTTGACAAGAAAATTTTGATGATCACTTCCTTGATCTCCTTATGGTGGCCGGATTTTTGAGACAAAGAGAGGAGAGAAATAACTTGACTTTTTACACTTGAATTATTGATTGAATGTGTGTAAGAGTTGAGTGTGAAAACATATAAGTGAAAGATCTTGAAATCTTTAGGTGAATCATGTATGTATTTAATAATACATGTATATATTTATTATTATTATTATTATCATTCTTATTATTATGTAAATGTATAAGTGTAAGTTATGTAAAGTTACTTGTAGTATTGTTAAGAAATATTAGTAAGTTGTATACACATTTGAATATTTAAGGTAGCGTTAGATAAAAATAAATTTTCACGGGTCAAGATAAAATATATTGTAGTCATAAAAATTATAAAAATACATTTCTTGCAAAATTTGAGTGAAATAATAATAATCGTGTAGTTTTTAAGAAAACCGTCGTAATTATATAAATATAACAATTTATATACAAAAATAAATTTAAGACACTGGTTAAACTCATTATATTATTTTTATAATCTTAATATGAGTATTAAAATATATCGGGATAATTTTTGGAAGTATCGGGTCAAATGTTCAAAATAATTAATTACGCGATAGCGTTTATTTAATAAGAAAATAACGTGTAATGTAAAATGCAAAACCATGCACAAACCGTTATGAAATGATGAATATGGAATATGAGAAATGACCGGAAATTGAGAATTGTGACAAATTGATACTTGAATATGGATTATAATGATAAATTAACTTAAGTTGAGTACATAGGAACAGAAAATTAAAGCTTTTAAATTAAACTAAAACATTGAAATTGAAAACGACATACATATGAAAAATAAAACTAGTACTACTAAAATCTCTCCTTCTTCTTCCTCTTTTTATATGCAAACTGCTTTCCCGTGTCCTCTGATTGATTCCATAAAAATCTAAGCCATTGGATGTCTTGAGCTCATTTTGGCCATTGGATCATTTTGGCGGGAAAGCTGTTTTGAGTAGTGGGCTTCTGAATTTGCAACTAGGGGGGGGGGGTGGCATTAATTGTGGTGTGTAAGGTTGGTAGACATGATGATGAGGGGGGGAGGGATAAGGTGAGAATGATGGTGAGAGTTCATGGCAAGTTGGGAAGGGGATAAGCAGTGGGCGGGGTTTGACTTTATTTGACTTGGGATCCAAAAAAAGGGAGGGTCACAGGTTATTGGCAGGTGCTTGTGGGTAAGGGTCATGGTTTGGCTTCTTATTATTATAAGGACCTTTCTTGTAATTCTGCCAAACTAGAGGGACCAAACCTGTAATTTCTCCAAAGTTATCACAAGGGACCAAAATTGACAAGTTTCAATAGTACAAGGACTAGTTTTGACATTTTCAAATTTCCAAGGACTATTTGTGACAATTTCAAAACTTGAGGGATTAAAGTTGTAATTTTGCAATTTTTGATTTTAAGGACCAATTTTGACAACTCATGAATCCCTAAGGACTTAAAATGATATTTTACTTTATTTTGATTTACGGGGTATTTTTGACAACTTTTGAAACTTGGGGACTAAAACGCCAAATATGCAAACTTGAATACGTTTTCACAGTTTTGATATTTTGCATTTAAAACACATAAAACACTTATTTGTGATATTTTATCATTTTGATGCATTTCTGAGTGTTTTCAGATGTTTTTGCAGTTTAAATGGTACAAAAATGATGAGTATTTAGACACTCATCAAAAAATTTGATTCGCTCCAAACCGTCAAGTTTTATCACTCAAGCCGGCCACTTGTGAATGGCCGACCGTAACAAACTTAAAACAGCTCAGAAGCAAATGCAATGAAGATCAGGAGAGTATAGTGTTTCCCAGGTCGTTAAGTCCCAACGAGCTGTGCGAGAATAGTCAAACGTATAGTGATCGAGAGATTTGAACGGAAAAGAGGGATTTGAATTATTACAACTAAAGAAAAAGTTCATAAACTACAGGGGATTAAATGCAAATTAAAGAAAATTAAAAAGATAAGAAATATTAAATAAACGCTATCACTATTTGCAAAATGATGTTTTTGATTTTATGTTTTTATAAAACTTAATTAAAAACTACGTAACGTACAAATGAAAATATGAAACTTAAACAATATAATCTAAAAATATGAAAATGATATTTTTACAAACCTAATGATAAAAGAAAATTTATAGAAAAAGAAAATTATTTTTACAACTATTTAACTAATTATTATTAATTAAAAACTATTTTTAACTATTTAATATTAGCCTAAAATACAAGAAAATATGAAATAAAGCTAGAAAAATAAAATTATGACTTAGAAAAATCTAAAATATCAAAAGAGAATTTTCAAAACTATTTTTGTATTTTTCTGATTATTTTTGTATTTTTTTATGAATTAAAAACTATTAAAAACTACTTAAATTACTTAAAAATACAAATTTAACTAAGAAAAATCTAGAAAAATATTTTTTTGGCTTTTTATATTTATCTTAACTTAATAAAAATGAAAAATTATATTTTTGAAGCTTTTCTGAATTATTTGTATTAAATGTTATTTAAAAAGTGCTAAAAATTGATTTAAATGCAGAAAAATAGCAAACAGGCTTGGAAAAATCTGAAAAATTCAAGAAAAGCCTAAAATAATAATAGGAATCTAAGAAAAATATAAAAACAGGGTGTTGTGTGTAGGAAAATGCAACTGCTAGAGTAAGTGCTTATAAATAAGCACTTTGAATAAGCTAAATGAACACAACAAGCACCAAACTTTATAGAAGCATGAAATGCTAAAGTACCTGAATGCAACTAATCTCAACTGTCCTAAACCTCTAAAACACAAGTTTCAAAGATTTGATGAATTGAAATAAGTGCTAAAATTCAGCTTTGGGTGCCTACTTTGAGCTAAAGCACAAGTTATCCTATTAGCTGAAAATGAAAAACAGTTGGAACCTGACTTAGACCAGCTAACTACTAATGAACCAAAAATCAGACCTTGATAAGCTAACTAAGCCCCAGTGCAAGGGCTGCAACACCCCCCAATCAGACTCAGTATCAATTGAGTCAGTGCGAGGGCAAATAAGCTCATGTTGATAAGCCAATTTGGGCCTTATGAAAATTTGACAAAAATCTATAAAATTCACAATAAGAAAATAGACAGAGAGAAGTTTTTAAAACCACAAGATTCTCATGATTTGGCCCAGAAATGAATCAAGGAAAATTCATCTCAGTTGAGCCCAAGATGACTTTTTGCAAATTTGACTTTTATTAAAGAAATGGAGAGTTGACTTATTTGAGATTTGCAACCAATTCAAGGACTGATTATAATGTAATATGACCAAAATACAATCTATATCTATGATATTTAAACACAAAATGAGCTTTTGAAATTGCAAAATCTATGAACAGACTTAAGACTAGTAATCAAAAGTGATTTTGACTTTAAGGTTTAAAGATGCACTAAAATGACTGCAAATGAATCTAACTACTCATGTTGAGGCTGAGTATGTAATTGCCAAGTACACACAAAGACTCAATCTCAAATTTTAACACCAGTCCAAACACACAGTTTCTATGATGTCAATAAAAGCAGAGCTAAACTCGAACCAGCGATTTCTTGATCACACTAAGTCTAAATACCTTAATTAACACTAAATAAGCAAGTAAGAACTAAAATTAAACACAGATACAGATTATGTATTAACTATGCAAATGCACTTACAAAAGGTCCTATCCACAGTGGATTGCTAAAGAACAAAGGTTCCACTACCCTATTCTAATCCATGAAACAACCAAATATCAATCCAAATCCAAGCTCTGCATCACCCTTTTTCCATTTCCAAGACCCAATGAACCCAGTTTGACTTTTATTGACCATGGACCCAAATTGCTTGAAACTGTAAAGCAAGCTTATCAAAAGCTATATAGAGCTTATTTAAGCTTATTGGCTGAAAAAAAGCTATTTGAAGCTTGAATGCTAGAGTTTAAAATCAAAATTTTCAACAGTGGACTTCAAAACATGAATTATAAGTGAAGCATTAAATTGAGACTTGAAATGAATTATAGTGACAAAGTAGATTAGTTTGAGTACAATGAAACTTAAGATTACATTCTAATACACTAGTTAAGATAGCTTAATAAAAAACGACATACAAAGAAATTTTTTAAACTAACTACTTTCTTCCTTTCTCTTTCTTCCTCCTCCTTTTATATATGACATGCTTCTCCACTTGTTCGGTAATCCCATCTTTGCTTGAGGCCTTTGGATCACTGGAGACAATCTTGGCCATTCATTCCATTTTGGCGGGAAAAAAGGGTTTTAGCAGTTGAGGGTTGAGTGTTAGGAGTTGCATTTAATAATGCATTTTGTAGTTGTGTGGAGGTGGGGGAACAAAGGAAGGGATAAGGTGAGGAGGGTTGAGTGTAAGCATTTATTGCGAAGATAGTTGGTGAAGAAAGTGAAAAAAGCGCAAGGGGTGTTATTTGACCGATGGTTGGCTGGATATAATAAGCAGGGGGTCACAAGGCAAGGTCCAAATGGGGATGGCAGGGGTCCAAAGGGGGTGCAAAGGTCCAAAGGTGCATGAATTAATACAAGGACTTGTTTTAATAATCATAGGGACCATTTTGTATTTTCTGAATTTTGAGGGACTAAAGCTGCCAAATTGCAAAGTTGTTCCAAGGGACCATAAGTGACAAGTTTTAATATTACAAGGACCAAACTTGACGTTTTCCAATTTCCAAGGGCCATTTTTGCCAATTTTCAAACTTGGGGACCGGTTTTGTTTCTCAAAACTTTTGATATTTTTCACCAAAGGACTAATTTTGACAAGTTATGATTTAAAAGGACCTTTGGTGATTTTTCTTTTGAAATTAGGACTGGGGACTATTTCTGACAATTTTTTGAAACTTGGGGGACTGAAACTGCCAATTATGCAAACTTTGCTCATTTTTCATCTGATTTTAACATTTTGCATCTGAACATATAAATGCAATTTTGGAATATTTTCATATTTTGATGCATTTCGAGCATTTTTAAACGTTTTGCAGTTCAGATTGACCCAAAATGTTGAGTATTTACACACTCATCATCCCCTAAACTATTGCTAGTCCCTAGCAATCTTTTGAGAAAAACTTAATGGATTTGACTCTCTTTACCAAAAGCCATTACTTTTGGAGTAGCCAAATGTTTCAGTTCAAGTAAGAACCATGGTACACTGATAACCATGTGGTTTTGAGCAAACCACTGACTTCCAACGGATTTGATTTGTCTTTACCGTAGTTTGCTTCTGACTAGCCAACTTTTAGATAAATTATCAATATTATCTTGGTGAATCGATTACCAATTATGGTTTTCCCTTGCCTTTACCACAAGCCATAAACTTGGGCTAGTCAACTCTTCACTAATTAAAGATGGTGGTGAATACTATACAATTTTGGGCAAATTGCAAGCGTCCACGGATTGAGATATCTTTACCAAGAGCCGTTTGCTCCTGGATTAGCCAATCCTTTTGTTTATTAGACAAGGCGGTCTGATAACCAATTGAGTAAGTGCAAAACACTTACCCAAAAAAAAAGTTTTGGCCAAAAGGGGGAGGCGGTATAATTACATGATAAAATTCGTGAGAATTCCCCACCACACTAGAAATGAATATTGCCCTCAATATTCAAAGTACCGTGGTTATCCGAAACAAAGAACGTAAAAGGAAATACTACGGCCATTATTTGAAAGATTTTTTTTTTTTTTTTTTTTTGGAAAAAACTTTTATACTCTATGGGGCAACTCCACTAGGGTGGTAGAAAGTAGAAAGAAATCCGAAATATGGGTGAAAACCCATATAGTGTGCTACTGTTTTTGTTCCTCGAGTCGCTAGCATGACTCGACCCCGCATTAATTTGTTCATGGGGAAGCAAAGTGGAAGAAACAATCTCCATCGGACTTTCATTCAAGATGTTTGGACAAACATAGAAGTACGTGAAAGTTCCACCGTCGAATATATTCTCGGCTCAAGAGAATGAGAAATGCGGGTCAAAGATTTATCTTCACTCACCGTAGGAGTTAAACATGGAGAAGAAATGGGAGGAGAAGGCAAAGTGTCAATTACTTGATAGCGGGAGGGTTGGGTGGGCAAAAGATTAGATTGAGGAACATTAACAGAATGTTCAGAAATCTTATCCACCACTTTATAAGTCACAACATCCGTGTTGGACTTAAGAAAATATCCGAGTGAACTCCTTTGAAAGGTAAGATACCGGGTTTGAACACTTTGTCCTCGGAGAGGAATGAGACGCAAGTATCAACCACGGTAAAATCCTTAAGGGTAGATGAGTTACTCATGGATGAAAGAGAGTGCTGAGCATTTTGCTCAAAAAGCACGTCCTCAATTCCGGCGGATGAGGATCGATGCGAGCGAGTTCACCGGCGAACTCCTCATGGAAAAGTCTACTCCTTTCGGAAGGAGGAGGCAATTCAAATGTGGGCGACTCATACTCAGGAAGAGAAATATGAAAGTGGGAATGCCACTACTCTCCTTTTTAGTATGATCGTCATCAAAGCGGAATACATCAAATTCCGGAAGAGAATCATTGGAAAAAGTCTCAAGCTCAGAAAATGGTTGGGCTTTTCAAGATAGAGTCACTATCCTCAATGGGGATAGGAGCTGAAGTTGGTTTAGCACAAAATGATTCGATCTTAGAAACGAGGAGATTTACATTGAACAATTTTTCACGAAGTATCTCATCCTCAATTTCCCGATCATCAGAATCTCTCACTCTCCTAAGCTAACTAGCTCAGAAGGTAACTCCTCATAATCGATGTCTCCATAAGATAAAGAATCGTCAAACGAAGTACAATCGTTGTTAGAATCGGAGAACATCTCGACATGATCGTTTGGGATGTCAAGAGGAGGAGAAGAATCATCATCAAGAGGCTCAGCAAACATATTACCGGAATATTATCGGTTTCGCTTGGGGTTGGGACAAGGTTCTCAACACAAGCGGTTTCGTTCCAGAATAGTGCTAAGATTTTCGTCCCCCATTAAAAGGTTATCCGAAAGTTCTACGGTAGATAAGGTCGGAGAGTGGACATGTGCGGTACTTTGTGGGCTTGAGGTATGCACCTTGTCCTTTATCATCTCCCAATCCTCTTCATCCTCGTCATCGAGACGGCAAGCCTCGTTAAATAGGAGAAGCTTTTGAGCTGCTCGCTCCTCGGCTAGAAATCTTTCATTGAGAGCTGCTTGTTCCTCGGAAAGTTCTTCAAGGATACAAGGATATTGATCGATAACGGGAAGTTGTGGGGGGTTGGACATTGTCAAAACTGGAAGTGTTATAACAAGGATCGGGTCCAAAGTAATTATGATTCCACGATTGACATTGATAAGCATCATGAGGACCCCCACACTTAGCACAATGAGGGTATTGGGGAGAGAAATTTTGAAACGATGTTTGATCATTGAAATAATGAAAATACGGTTCTGGTTCGTATAAATTTTGTGGAGGGTAGTTGAAATTGTTTTGAGGATAATTGCAAGAGTTTGGGTTAGAATCATAAGCGAATGAATTCTCGGCACAAATCAAACAACATCCATTGACAAGATAGTTTCCACACCACTCGCACATACATTTGAAACAACGAAAACCTTGTGGTAACAAGTCTCCACAACCGTAGCAATAATTTTGATCAAACAAAGGTATTTCGGGCTCGGGAATAGGAATCGAGGGTTCAACAACATCACATATGGTAGGTAAAGTGGTATTTCCCGAAGGTGAATCTTGATGAAGTTCAATTAAGAAGTTTTGAATCATGTGTTTCTGGCCCTAAAGTGGTCGTCGGTAAAACGTTCGAAGATTCGGAGTTGGGACAAGTGGTGTGCTCTTAGAGCTAGCAAGTTCCACCACTTCCGTTATGGTCTCCGGTGTTTGAACGGGTTCATTGTAATCAATTCTAATTCTCGACCTTTTTTCATCGGCTTGAATTTGCTCGATTAGATTACGGGCTCTAAATTCAAAGAAATCGTCCTCGTAACCCTCGATGAGTGCTTGAGGTAGCTCCGATTTTTGACGGGTTTGTCAACATTAGAACGTATTTCGGGTTGTGGCGGGTGGTCAAAATAACTTAGAAAGAATTTTTTTTATGGATAATTCGCACAAATTGCAAAATTCGCTTGAACTAGGCCTTCCGCACCGCTCACACACACTTGTGACGATGATGTTGATGATTGTCGACATAAGAATTAAACATATAGAGGGTTAAAGAGATAGAATTAAACGGTTTTGAGGTTAAAGAAGAGTAGAATCAAACGGTACGAGAGGGTTAGAGAAATAGAATCATACGGATAAGAGGAATGAGAAGAGTATTTTTGGATTTTTGGATTTTCATATGAAAATATAAACATATATAGATGGTATGAACAATGAGTGAATATTCAAATCACTAATCTGCTAAACGTAAGATAATTAGCACAGCTCCCCGGCAGCGGCGCCAAAAATTTGATCCGTGTCAAACCGTCAAGTTTTCTCACAACACAAAGCCTTTACTTGTGAATGGCCGACCGTGGAAACTTAAAACAGTTTAAACACAAATGCAATGAAGATCAGGAGAGTGTAGTGTTTCCCCAGGTCGTTAAGTCCCAACGAGCTGTGCGAGAATAGTCAAACGTATAGTGATCGAGAGATTTGAACGGAAAAGAGGGATTTGAATTATTACAACTAAAGAAAAAGTTCATAAACTACAGGGGATTAAATGCAAATTAAAGAAAATTAAAAAGATAAGAAATATTAAATAAACGCTATCACTATTTGCAAAATGATGTTTTTGATTTTTCTGTTTTTATAAAACTTAAATAAAAGCTACGTAACGTACAAATGAAAATATGAAACTTAAACAATATTAATCCTAAAAATATGAAAATGATATTTTTACAAACCTAATGATAAAAGAAAATTTATAGAAAAAGAAAATTATTTTTACAACTATTTAACTAATTATTATTAATTAAAAACTATTTTTAACTATTTAATATTAGCCTAAAATACAAGAAAATATGAAATAAAGCTAGAAAAATAAAATTATGACTTAGAAAAATCTAAAATATCAAAAGAGAATTTTCAAAACTATTTTTGTATTTTTCTGATTATTTTTGTTTTTTTTATGAATTAAAAACTATTAAAAACTACTTAAATTACTTAAAAATACAAATTTAACTAAGAAAAATCTAGAAAAATATTTTTTTGGCTTTTTATATTTATCTTAACTTAATAAAAATGAAAAATTATATTTTTGAAGCTTTTCTGAATTATTTGTATTAAATGTTATTTAAAAAGTGCTAAAAATTGATTTAAATGCAGAAAAATAGCAAACAGGCTTGGAAAAATCTGAAAAATTCAAGAAAAGCCTAAAATAATAATAGGAATCTAAGAAAAATATAAAAACAGGGTGTTGTGTGTAGGAAAATGCAACTGCTAGAGTAAGTGCTTATAAATAAGCACTTTGAATAAGCTAAATGAACACAACAAGCACCAAACTGTTATAGAAGCTGTGAAATGCTAAAAGTACCTGAATGCAACTAATCTCAACTGTACTAAACCTCTAATACACAAGTTTCAAAGATTTGATGAATTGAAATAAGTGCTAAAATTCAGCTTTGGGTGCCTACTTTGAGCTTAAGCACAAGCTATCCTATTAGCTGAAAATGAAAAACAGAAGTTGGAACCTGACTTAGACCTGGCTAACTACTAATGAACCAAAAATCAGACCTTGATAAGCTAAACTAAGCCCTGTGCAAATTTTGCAACACCCCTGCATGAACTCAGTATCAATTGAGTCAGTGCAAGCAAATAAGCTCATGTTGATAAGCCAATTTGGGCCTTATGAAAATTTGACAAAAATCTATAAAATTCACAATAAGAAAATAGACCAGAGGAAGTTTTTAAAACCACAAGATTCTCATGATTTGGCCCAGAAATGAATCAAGGAAAATTCATCTCAGTTGAGCCCAAGATGACTTTTTGCAAATTTGACTTTTATTAAAGAAATGGAGAGTTGACTTATTTGAGATTTGCAACCAATTCAAGGACTGATTATAATGTAATATGACCAAATAAAGCTAATACAATCTATATCTATGATATTTAAACACAAAATGAGCTTTTGAAATTGCAAAATCACAACAGACAAGACTTAAGACAGAATCAAAAGTGATTTTAACTTTAAGGTTTAAAGATGCACTAAAATGACTGCAAATGAATCTAACTATTTATGTTGAGGCTGAGTATGTAATTGCCAAGTACACACAAAGACTCAATCTCAAATTTTAACACTGATCCAAACACACTAGTTTCTACTGATATGCAATAAAAGCAGAGCTAAACTCTGAACCAGCTTGATTTCTTGATCACACTAAGTCTAAATACCTTAATTAACACTAAATAAGCAAGTAAGAACTAAAATTAAACACAGATACAGATTATGCATTAACTATGCAAATGCACTTACAAAAGGTCCTATCCACAGTGGATTTCCAAAGAACAAAGGTTCCACTACCCTATTCTAATCCATGAAACAACCAAATATCAATCCAAATCCAAGCTCTGCATCACCCTTTTCCATTTCCAAGACCCAATGAACCCAGTTTGACTTTTATTGACCATGGACCCAAATTGCTTGAAACTGTAAAGCAAGCTTATCAAAAGCTATATAGAGCTTATTTAAGCTTATTGGAACTGAATAAAAAGCTATTTGAAGCTTGAATGCTAGAGTTTAAAATCAAATTTTTCAACAGTGGACTTCAAAACATGAATTATAAGTGAAGCATTAAATTGAGACTTGAAATGAATTATAGTGACAAAGTAGATTAGTTTGTGTACAATGAAACTTAAGATTACATTCTAATACACTAGTTAAGATAGCTTAATAAAAAACGACATACAAAGAAATTTTTTAAACTAACTACTTTCTTCCTTTCTCTTTCTTCCTCCTCCTTTTATATATGACATGCTTCTCCCACTTGTTCTGAGTAAATCCCATCTTTGCTTGAGGCCTTTGGATCACTGGAGACAATCTTGGCCATTCATTCCATTTTGGCGGGAAAAAGGTTTTTAGCAGTTGAGGGTTGAGTGTGGGAGTAGGTTGCATTTAATGCATTTTGTAGTTGTGTGGAGGTGGGGGGAACAAGGAAGGGATAAGGTGAGGAGGGGGGTTGAGTGTAAGCAGGCTATTGCAGAGATAGTTGGTGAAGAAAGTGAAAAAGGCGCCAAGGGGGTGTTATTTGACCAGATGGTTTGACTGGATATAATAAGCAGGGGGTCACAAGGCAAGGTCCAAATGGGGATTGCAGGGGTCCAAAGGGGGTGCAAAGGTCCAAAGGTGCATGAATTAATACAAGGACTTGTTTTAATAATCATAGGGACCATTTTGTATTTTCTGAATTTTGAGGGACTAAAGCTGCCAAATTGCAAAGTTGTTCCAAGGGACCATAAGTGACAAGTTTTAATATTACAAGGACCAAACTTGACGTTTTCCAATTTCCAAGGGCCATTTTTGCCAATTTTCAAACTTGAAGGACCGATTTTGTAATTTCTCAAAACTTTTGACATTTTTCACCAAAGGACTAATTTTGACAAGTTATGATTTAAAAAGGACCTTTGGTGATTTTTCTTTTGAAATTATGGCTCAGGGACTATTTTGACAATTTTGAAACTTGGGGAGCTTGCCAATTATGCAAACTTAGCTCATTTTTCATCTGTTTTTAAACATTTTGCATCTGAAACATATAAAATGCAATTTTGGAATATTTTCAGTATTTTGATGCATTTCTGAGCATTTTTAAACGTTTTGCAGTTCAGATTGACCCAAAAATGATGAGTATTTACACACTCATCAATCCCCCACACTAAACTATTGCTAGTCCCTAGCAATCTTATGAGAAAACTTAATGGTTTGACTCTCTTTACCAAAAGCCATTACTTCTGGTAGTAAAATGTTTCAGTTCAAGTAAGAACCATGGTACGCCGATAACCATGTGATTTTGAGCAAACCACCAGCTTCCAACGGATTTGATTTGTCTTTACCCGAAGCCGTTTGCTTCTGGACTAGCCAACTCTTAGATAAATTATCAATATTATCTTTGGTGAGTCGATTACCAATTATGGTTTTTCCCCTGCCTTTACCACAAGCCATAAACTTGCGGGCTAGCCAACTCTTCACTAATTAAAGATATGGTGAGCTGAACACCATACAATTTTGGGCAAAATGCAAGCCGTCAACGGATTTGAGATATCTTTACCAAGAGCCGTTTGCTCCTGGATTAGCCAATCCTTTTGGTTATTAGACATGGCGGTGATAACCGTAATCGAGTAAGTGAAAAACACTTACTCAAAAAAAAAATTTTGGCCAAAAATGGGGGAATTAGGCGGTATAATTACATGATAAAATTCGTGAGAATTCCTTCGTGAGAATTCCCCCCCACACTAGAAATGAATATTGCCCTCAATATTCAAAGTACCGGCGGTTATGCCGAAACATAGAACGTAAAAGGGAAATACTACGGCCATTATTTAGCAAGATTTTTTTTTTGAAACTTTATATACAACAGCGGGGGGTAACTTCCCCACACTAGGGTGGTGAAACACACGGTGAAAACCCATGTAGCATGCTACTGTTTTTTGATTCCCGAGTCGCTAGCTTGACTCGATCCCCGCATTCATTGGTTCATGGGGAAAGTTTGTAGATCCGGGACAACCTTGACGGGGGAATGTCCTCTCTAAAATAGTGCTTCAATCGATGACCATTCACTTTAAAATTTGGACCATCGGGTTGAGATAACTCAATGGTTCCATATGGAAATACTTTAGTGATGGTGAATGGTCCGGACCAGCGGGATTTTAGTTTTCCTCAGAAAATCTTCAATCTTGAATTGAAAAGAAGGACTCGATCACCGACGTTGAAAGCGGTTTTGATCTTTGAGTCATGAATCTTCTTTGTCTTTTCTTTATAGATCAAAGAGTTCTCGTATGCTTGATCACGGAGTTCATTTAATTCATTCATTTGAACTTTCCGGTGATCACCAGCTGTCTGAATATCGAAGTTGGCATGTTTCAAGGCCTAGTATGCCTTGTGCTCAAGCTCAACCGGCGATGACGCTTGCTTTCCGTACACAAGCTTGTATGGAGTACACCCATGGTGTTTTATATTTAGGTGTCTGGAAGGCCAGAGTGCGTCATCTAGCTTATCCGACCAAGAGGCACGGTTTTCGCCAACCGTTCTCTCTAGAATTCTTTTAATCCCCCGGTTGGAAACTTCCACTTGTCCACTTGTTTGGGGTGATGCAGCGGTAGAGAGCGGTGAGTTACACCATACTTTTGCATGACTCTATCAAACTCGGTCATTGCAAAATGCGTACCACGATCACTGATTATAGCTCGTGGAGTTCCAAACCTAGCAAAAGAGATTTTAAGAATTTCACAACAACTCGGGCATCGTTGGTAGGCAAAGCCTTAGCTTCAACCCATTTTGACAAATAGTCAACGACCATGAGTATGTATTTGTTTACTGAGAAGAAGGAAATGGCCCCATAAAGTCAATGCCCCAGATGTCAAAGATCTCACACACTTGAATGGCGTTTTGCGGCATTTCATTTCTTTGTGAGATATTCCGTGACGATTGACAAGCGTCAGGTTTTCAGACAAATTCATGGGCATCCTTATAAATCGTGGGCCAATAGAATGCGGAATCAAACACCTTCTTGGCGGTGTAGTTGGGGCTATGATGTCCCCAGTAGGTCGAATGGCAAGCGAGAATGTCAATAGCTTCTTGACCATACACACATCGCCTGATGACTTGATCCGCGCAAATTTTGAACAAGTAGGGTTAGTCCCGAAATAATGTTTCACATCTTTAAAGAATTTGTTTTTCGTTGGGACGACATCCCTTTCACCAAAGTTACGCATGGTTATTTGCAAAGTCGACAAACCATGGGGTAGAAGAATCTCCACGAAAAGAAACCGCGTTGAGTGTTTCGAGGAGAAATGTTTCATTTATTTCCTTTTTCGAACATATCCTGGTGAGGGTTTTCTAGGCGAGGACAAATGATCGGCAGCCGGGTTCCACTCCTTTTTTTTTATCACGTATAATGATATCAAATTCTTGTAGGAGGAGAACCCAACGGAGCAATCTCGACTTTGCATCTTGTTTTGCAAAGAGATATTTGAGCTAAGTGATCCGTATATACCGCATTTGGTCAAGATGAGGTATGGCGAAATTTCTCAAACAGCATACACCACACTAATAGTTCTTTTTTTAAGTAGTGGTGTAATGGGTTTGAGCAGATCATAGTCTTACTTGCGTAGTGGATAGGCTTTGAAAATGCTTGGTTTTTTCGTTGCCCCAAGTACGCACTGATAGCAAAATCACTTGCATCGCACATGAGCTCAAGGGTAAATCGGTCGGGGCAACTAGAATGGGTGCTTCCGTAGCTTTTTCTTTAATGTTTCAAAAGCTTGATGCACTCGGGAGAGAAGATAAAAGAGCATCTTTTCAAGAAGATGGGTCATAGCCCGGCGATTTTGGAAAAATCTTGTATGAATCTCTTTGATAAAACCGGCATGACCTAGAAAACTCCTAATACCTTTGACGGTAGTAGGATGAGACAATTTAGCAATAACATCAACTTTTGCTCTATCAACCTCAATCCCAGTTTTGGAAATCTTATGGCCAAGGACTATGCCTTCTTTGACCATAAAGTGGCTCTTCTCCCAATTTAGACAAAGATTGGTGTCTTCACACCGTTTTAGCATTCTATCTAAATGGGAGAGACATGTTTGAAACGAGTCCCCAATGACCGAGAAGTCATCCATAAACACCTCCATTGTTTCCCCGATCATGTCGTGGAAAATTGCCATCATACATCGTTGGAACGTGCCATGAGCGTTACATAGGCCAAAAGGCATACGTCTGTAGGCAAAAGTTCCGGGTAGGTAAGTGGAATGGTTTCTTGATCCAAATGGATCAATGGGGATCTGAAAGTAACCCGAGAAACCATCAAGGAAACAATAGTACTCGTTTCCTGCTAATCTCTCAAGCATCTGATCCATGAAGGGTAGAGGAAAATGGTCTTTACGGGTGGCTTCGTTTAACTTTTGATAGTCAATGCACACACGCCATCCCGTAACCAATCGAGTTGGAATTAACTCGTTTTCTTCATTCAACAGTTATGCCACCCTTTAGAACACACAGTGAATGGGATGACCCAAGGACTATCAGAGATCGGGTAAATTAAACCGCATCAAGAAGTTTGAGAACCTCTTTGTTTAACCTCGTGAATCTTAGGATTCACCCTTCTCTGATGTTGGACTGCTGGTTTGAAGTCATCCTCCATTAAGATTTTGTGAGTACAAAACTCCGGGTTGATACCCTTAATGTCGGAGAGTTTCCAAGCAATTGCTTGCTTGTGTGACTTCAAGACCTTAATGAGAGCAGTTTTCCTCCTCGCTTAAGTCTTTAGCAATTATGACGGGTAATTTATCATCACCCTCCAAGAATGCATACTCGAGATGAGGAGGTAGGTCTTTAAGTTCAACCTCGGAAATTCTTCAGAGAAGTTTGTACTGATTTGATTTCCTCAATCGTGATCTCTTTCGGAGGGAGTGAAGGTAATGGATCTTCATTTAACAATTGCTCGAGATAAAGGATATCTCCCTCCGAATCATAAACACCATCAATTCCCGGCGGAATTGATTTTTCACTAGCAAGAAACTCATCGATCTCTTCCAGAAAGAAGTCACCTCCCTCAAACGGAGTGAGAGAGGGGGAAGAGTCAGCAATGATTGGTTGAGAAGATGTGGTGGAATCCCCACTCACAGAATTATGAAGATAACCAAGAAACTCTTGAGAGTACTCTTCTGAAGCAATATCAATTAAATCGATTCGATTAATCGATTCAGCATCATAATTTGAGGAGTACCTCGACGTTTGATCAAGGTTAAAGGTAACAGCTTCATTACCCACACGTAACGTGATTTCTTGCTCAAATACATCAATAAGAGCACGGCCCGTTCTCAGGAATCCTCGACCAACAATGAGAGGAACCCGATGATCGGCATCCAAATCAACAACCACGAAGTCAGCTGGAAAATGGAACTTTCCTACTTTCACGAATACATCCTTGGCGATGCCAAGAGGACGTGATATAGAACGATCTGCAAGCTCGAGAGTCATGCAGTAGGATAAGTTCTGGAAGAAAAGTTTCTTCCATACTGAATAAGGCATCAGATTGATGCTTGCACCAAGATCGGCAAGGGCAAAGCATTCAATCATTCCTGGAAAAACACAAGGGAGAAGAAATTTTCCAGGATCTCCTAGCTTCTCGGGAAGCTTTTTTAACAGAACTGCTGAGCAGTTCTCGTTCAAAGGAGTTTTGGCCATTTCAAACAGTTTTTCTTATTGCTCAACATGTGTTTGAGAGTTGATGCAAACTTGGGCATCAGCATGATAGCATCCGCAAAGCTTATGTCAAAATGAAGTTCTTGGAAAATTTGAAAAATTTTTTCCTTTTGATGACTGGCTTTTCGCGAGCTTTTGCTCATTTAAACGTGATGGGTAAGGAATAGAAGTTTTGGATTTGGGGTTTTCAACTGGAGGTTCAAAAATAACTCCAGGTTTGGTTCTGGTTTCGGGACAACCGAGGATGGACATTGCTGGTACTTCCGTTATTAGTAGGAAGTTCCTTGTCCTTTGTCGCCTCAGGTTCACTTTCCACTACCTTCGGGAGAGAAGAAGAAGAGGTAGTAGGAAAAGCGGGTCCATCATAACGGCACCACTTCTAGTTGTGATCGCCTTTGCATCGCCCCTCGGATTAGCGATCGTGTTGCTAGGTAAAGTACCTGAGCCCGAGGGTCGAACATTTAAAGACTTCTAATGTCAGAATCTGCTAACCAACAACATGTTCATTTCTCTTGGGTTTTCATGAATTGCTTCAACAACTCATCGATGATGGTCCAGTTTGGAGCAATGGCTTGATTTTGCACAGGAAAATTCTGGCCTCTATTGTTAGGATTAGGGCCTTGATTTTGGAAATTTCCTTGATTATTGCCATGAAAATACCCAGGGTTGAAATTTCCCTGAGCTTGGTTTCTATTAAAATTTCCTTAGTGTTGGAAGTTTTGACTTTGATTTTGAAAACCGTTATTTTGACTATAATTACCTTGGTTTTGAAAACCTTGGTTTGGTCTATTCTGATTTTGATTACGGTTTTGATTGAAACCGGGTGGTCCAGGGTAGTGGTTAGGATGGTGGTTCGGGTCCATAGGAGCACGATATTGGTTGCCTCCTGGATTAGAAATCCCGCCCACAGCGTTTGCTTCAAAAGGGTTACCATCGGTGGCCATACAGTTGTAATAGGCATGGGGGCCACCACAAGTAACACAAACTTCCACTTTCTTAACTTCAGCAGAGGTGAAGTTTGTGAAAAGAAACTTTCTTTTGGTTGGAGAGAACCAAAGCTTGAATTGCTTCCGTGAGTTTGTCAATCTTAGCATCGGTGCTAGATTGACTCACAGGTGATGAAGTAGAAGGACCAACACTGACTTGGGAAACAACCGTTTGCTTCGGCAAGCGGACTTTAGACTTGTTTTCAATTATCGTTAAAGCTTCTTTTACAGTTTTGCTCAAGAAATTTTCTCCAGCGGAGGAATTGAGAGAATCTTGATCAGATTGACTCACTCCATTATAGAAAGTATCGAGTTGCATCAACTCGGAGAAACCATGGTGAGGACATTTGCGGAGCAACTCCTTAAAACGATCCCACGATTCACTGAAGGGTTCATCAAACTTTTGTGTGAAGTTGATGATTTCATTTTAAGACTCGGTTTTGGAAGGTGGATAAAACTCGTTCACAAATTTCTTCACCAGGTCTTCCCATGTTTCGATTGATTTAGGGGGTTGTTTTTCAAGCCAATCCGGCTTGCCCCTCAAGGAAAATGGGAACAGAAGAAGCTTGACAGCATCTGTAGGGACATTCTTGTATTTGATGGTAGATGCAATCTTGTTAAACCATCGAATATGAGCATGAGGATCATCCAGCTCAAAACCATAGAATTGACTTGAGGTTACAAGATTCAGTAACCCGGTTTTGAGTTCAAAATTTTCAGCCACAATGGCTGGGATAACAATAGCATCTCCATCCCCGTCGATGGGTGCCCTAGAAGCTCACACATAGGACGTTTGATCCGTTTGTAATAGTATATATAAGAAAATACCAAATACGAGTACCCGCGAGAGAGAATTACAAATCAACCGTTTAGGAAAAAGGTCGACACGCAAAACCCGCGAATACTCTATAAGTGATACCGGGCAAGTGATTACCGGTCGTTTCCAACGAGTGTGAATTGACGGTGACGTTTGAAGTTTGTTATTAAAGTGCTTGAATGGAACGGGATTTTATGTTTTGGTTACGTTATTCTACAAATTAAAGAACGAGGATGAAAATAAAGCACGGGAACAAAGTAAATAACAAATTAACTACTAAATAGCATAATAAACAATAAAACCAAGTTAAATTACGTCCTAGGGTGCTAAAACTAAAAACCCGCTAATCCCGAGCCTCAAAAAGTGAAAATAATGAAATTTAAGGCCTACGGATGCGAAACTAATTTTCCTACGTTCTAAATGACTAAAAATAATTTTAGAAAAAAGCCGGGTATTTTTTTAGACTTTTATTTTATTTATTACGAATTAAAAACTAAAGAAATAGAAATTAAATGATAAAAAATGTTAAAACTATTTAGAAAATTTCCAATTTTTTCTGAAAACTATCTTGAACTAATTAGAATTTAATAAAAATAAGTGTACAGAAAAAGCTAAAGGGGAAAAGCTCCTAATAAGCTAAACAAATGGAATAAGCTAATAACGTAAAATGTATTTAAAAGAATTAAAGGATACTAAATAAACACGAAACAAAGGGTAGCACAGATGGTAAAGGAGTGTGTTGCTGGTATGTGCGTAGGTGGACAGAAGGCCCTGGGTTCAAGTCCTACGAATGTCAGTTTTGCTATTTTTTATTTTTTTTCAACTTTTCTCTAAAACAAACTAAATTAAAAGCTAAACAATGATCTTTTAACTAAATCTAACTGTTTGGAAAATACTAAATGAGCTAAAGTAAGGCCTTATTAATCGAAATTAGTGAACAAGGAAACTAAAGAAAAAGAAACTAAGCTAACTGATATAGCCTTTCTAGACACTAAAAGCAATGATCAAAGTCCTAATAAGCTAAAGGAATTAACAAGGAACCTAAGTTACTACTACATCTCTACTAAAAACTTGATCAAATAACTAATATTGAAGCTAATATTGAAGCAAATAAGCTAACAAGGAACCTAACTGCTGCTGTAACAGTGTAAAAACAGCCTGCTATGGTGCTTATTGAAGGCTAAAAAGAAGCATGATAAGAAGCTCTAAAAACCACAATAAGCTGAAATATATTATGCTCTTACACCTAACTACTTGTGCATTGAAAATCTAGTCCTAATTCTAACTTTAAATCACCTAAATCTAAGCTAAAAGAAAGGGAATAGGCTGCTGGGATGGTTATGGGACAGAAAAGGGACAAGAAAAAGCTAAAATAAGCTACAACAAGCTAAGGAAAATCATAAACTAAACTAAGGGCCTAAAAATTCCTAATCTAAGACACCTAAAGGATCACTAATGAGCAATAGTTGAACATTAAAAAGCTAAAAATGAAAAGAAGCTGCTGTTTGGGGACAGATTTTTTACATGCTAAAAACTTTTAGAAAACTTGTTTCCACCTTTTGACTTGTACACGAAATAGGCTCTACTACTCATAAATTGTTTTGAGACTAAAGGGAACTTGAATTTGAAAATTTGAATGGGTAAAAGCACTCTTTTGACCCATAAACCATACTAACCCAAACAGCCCCGTAGGGGGCAGAAAAGTGTGAAAACAGATTTTTGAAAACTGATTTGCGAGTGAGAGATTTTAAAAACTAATTTGTGAATTTGAAAGCAAACTCATATGAGCTCAAACAAACTTAAGAAAACTCTTTTTAGCATCTAAATGGAAGCATTCATGACTAAAAAAATTAAAGAAAATAAAGACTGCATACAATTGAATTTAAAACTGAAATGTGAATTACATAGACTAAAATTAAAATTACACTTAAATTAAATGACAAGAAAGTAAAGTGGACTAGAACTTGGAAAAATTCTAGACAAGGTAAACAGGTTTTTCACAAAGCTTATTTATACTCAAAGCCTGGGGTCCTCCTCTTCTTTCTGTCTTTACTTGCTGTGCTTTGTATGTGAGAGAGATGGAGTATTTAGCATTGTTGTGCTTCTTTAGAACCCACCACAGCCATTGATTCAAAACTTGGGGACCAATCCAAATTCTCATCCATTGATTCTTTCTTGTGCACATGGATTGCTGAGGTGTAAAGGGACATGTGAAGATGTTTTTGGCAGCTTCTTAGGGTACGAAAGTGATGGAGAGAGGGTTTGGGAAATTTGGCGCCAAGGAGGTGTTCTGGGTTTGGGATTTGGGTAAAAACAGTGAGTGGGTAAAATGGGT
Organism: Chrysanthemum makinoi; assembly: GCA_910596185.1. Taxonomy (NCBI): domain Eukaryota; kingdom Viridiplantae; phylum Streptophyta; class Magnoliopsida; order Asterales; family Asteraceae; genus Chrysanthemum; species Chrysanthemum makinoi. Next base: position 83,148,448 of record OU343218.1, on the reverse strand, counting down.
TAAAGGGGATTATAGGTATAAGTGGTGATGGGTCATGGGTGGTTAAGGGTTTATTTATATGTTTAGCTATTTTAAAAAGTATTCAAGTTTTGTCATAAAAATAAAATGAGTAGTTGTAAAATAAAAAAAATGGTTTTTAATAAATAAAAAAAATTGTTTTTAATAAAAAATAATTGTTTTAAATAAAAAAAATGGTTTTAAATAAAAATAATTGTTTTTTAATGAAAATGGGTGAATTGGTGATTTGGGTTCGGGTTTAAGGGATAAAATGGTAATTTGGGTTTGAGTTTTGAGTTTGTTTTCCCCACTCTCACTCCAAATATGCATCCCGGATCCAAAATGTAGAAAGATCACTCGCTCCGCCCCAGAAAGCACTTTTTCCAATCCGAGCTCATTTCTGTCCGTTTTTGCCCTATTTTCAATCCTTTGCACCTGAAATACATAAAAACACAGTCCAAGGATATCTGCAGTATATTTGGTCATATTTTCGTGTTTTTAGACGTTTTAGTGATCTTAGATGGGTAAAAATGATGAGTGAATAAGCACTCATCAAATCCCCCACACTATCAATTGCTAGTCCCTAGCAATCCCATCATATGAAGTAATGAAAGGATCAAAAATACCAAGAATACCCCGTTTCGACTTTTTATTCAACTATGAGAAATTTAAACTTGAACGATAATAAATAAAATGCTTGATTATCAAAACATGGCATCACAGAATGGGATTCACACAAAATGGGTGTCTCCGAGGAATTGTAATCGTCATCCTCTTTTTTATACTCTCAAACTAAGCTTAAACTTATTGTGCAAACGTTTTTGTAAAATGCTAACACTACTTATATCAATAATCTATGTAAGTCGAGACTTAACTTTTTACTCCCGCAATTTATAAAATTTAAATGAGTGTGCTCATTTTCAAAAGTTTGACCATTGAAATCGACATTTGTTATGGTTGTTATCCACTTAACTAAAGTACTAACTCACCGGAAACGATGAAAGTCTAAGGATCGAAAGGGCCTTTTCCATGTAGCGGCTTTCTTCTCGGCACATCCCAAAACATCAGTTTAAGTGACCGGCTTTTGACACCTCACAGAGAATACTACCGGAATTAGCGGGAATTCGATTCCAAAGATTTACGAAGCTACCGTTAAGTTAAAACTAAACCTAAATGGATTATAACCGACGATAATTTAGAAATTCTAGACTCAAAGGTGAGATCACTCCATGTAGCGACTTTCTTCTCAGCTTGTCCTTTTAAGGAGGCTAGGTTTTCACCCTCGAGAATAGTATCGAAGCTTTCGGGATCTTTGAAATCGAGGATTTCTAAATTACCGTAAAACTTTTAGACAACTTTGACGAATACGAGTTCAACTTCCGATTTAAATTTAAGAAAAAGCAAGTTTCGCACATTTATTCATAAGCAACATAATGCTTTTATTCACGCAACTCATATTTTTCATTTCTCTTTTTTTTTTTTTTTTTTTTTTTTTCACTTTTGACTTTGAACTTTAAACTTGCAACTTTTGCATCATTCAAGCATTTTTTGATACTTTCATTTTGCAACATTATTCAGATTTAAAGAAAGTATGCTTTCTCGGAAATTTAAATAAACAGTTGAACTCGGACTCTAAATCAATTTTTCTTAAAAACAACTTTTATTGTAACAAGACGATTTTGAATGTTCAAAAGTTTGACAACGAGCACGTATTTAGGTCCAATTAGTTAGCTTCTGGGAGAAAAAGCCATAGATTACCTATATAAGCTCTAAAGAGAACCAACTACTCCACGCTTAGCATTTTCATTGGCACAACGCATAAAACCTTAGCCTAATGTTAAGAGAGCAGCTAGATCAACACTCTAGCAGAGTCGGGATTCCCTTTGTTCTAATCAAGACTAAACTACCATTAACACCGAAGCATTAACGAATTATTTTTGTGCAAAGCACTTCTTGTAAATGTAAATACTTGACTTAAAACGATAAAAAATTTTTTGGTCAAAACGGGGTGCTAGGGTACTAGAAGGTACATATGTGATCAAAATTCGCTAGAATTCCCCCCCACACTTAGAATTGAATATTGCCCTCAATATTCAAAGTAACGGCCGTAGCGAAACTATAGAACGGAAAAAGGTAATACTACTAGCCAAGTGTAGAAGCGAAATCTTTTTTCACAAAAAGGATTAATAAGATATCCCTAGATAATTGTTAGCAAAGAGATCGGATATTGGGCGGCGGATTGAAAACAAAGCATCAATCATCACAATCTACTGGAATCCGAAACAGAGAGCAAACACACAACAAGTAAACAACAGTGGGGGTTTCCCCCCACACTTAGTGTTAGAAAAGAAAAGAAGTCGTGAAACATGGGTGGATACCCATGAAATGCTATCTGTTTTTGTTAACCGAGTCGCTAGCTTGACTCGACCCCGAATTCATTGGTCCATGGGGGAGAAAGTGGAAGAGAAAATCTCCATCGGACTTTCATTCAAATGGTTTGGATAAACATTGAATGTGCTGAAAGTTCCACTCCGATGAGATACAACCGGCTCAAGAGAATGAGAAATGCCAGGGTCAAAGATGGTATCTTCACTCCCGTAGGAGATAAGATATTGAGAAGAAATGGGATAAGAAAGAAGAGTGTCAATGGATTGACAACGGGTGGGATGGGTGGGCAAAAGATTAGATTGAGGAACCTTGAGTGAATGTTCAACAATCTTATCCACCATCGGCAAGGAGAATATCCGTATCGGGCTTAGAAGAGGTTCCATCATCCGGCGTTTAGCAGCGGACGAGTGGATGATGGACCTAAGCCATAGTCGTCACTCTGAAAACCCGGAGGTATCGAGTCATCCGTAGAAAGAAAGTCCTCTTTCTATAAGAGTGTCACTTGACGAATCGAGGGCTTAATTGTATAAAAAGATTTTCCAATTTAGTAAGGTCGGCTTCAAAGTCGGTGCACGCCATCATCTCCCAATGGAGAATGATCGATAAGAGCGAGTTCATCGGCGAACTCCTCGAGAAGGTCGAAAGTCGAAGTGGGATTGCCACTTTTCTTTTATTCAGAAGTAGAATCCTCGAGCTCGGGTAAAGAGGTAATGGGTCTTCAAGTAAGAGTCACTATCCTCATTCAATGTCAAACATTGGGTTATCTGAGACTAGATTGAATTTAATCGAGTCAAAAGAGGATTAGTGAATGCCATAGTGAAAGGTTCCTCAGACACAACAAGATTATCTTCATCATTCGTTTCAAAATCGTGTCAATTTCGATCTTCCGTTCAAAATCTCTCACTTCTTCTAAGTCGACGAGCTCGTAGGAATTTCCTCAACATACTGATGTCTCCACACGATAAAGAATCATCAAACGACGTGATAATCATTTTCGATTCTGAGATCATCTCAACAATCATTAGGGGAGGAGAAGAATCGTCATCAATAGGCTCATCACACATCATATCGGAAACACCCTCGCGACTCACTTGGGTTGGGACAAGGTTCTCAAGACAAGACGTTCCGCTTCCTAATAGTGCTAAGATGCTCATCCCCCATACTTAGAGAGTTAACGGGCTCTTCGGGTGTGATTTCGGCCGACAAACTTTCATCATCATCATCACTATCATCATCATCGCCAATGTAAGTCGAGCCATCGGCACGCCTTGCAAGTGCTCGCCTAGATTCGTATTTCTTCAAGACATCTTTGAATCTTTAGCGCTCGCTCTCTTCTTCAAGTAATTCTAGCATAGATTTTTCGCTAGAGACGCTTGGTCTTCTCGCAAGTTCTTCTAGCATACTTTTCTCACGAGGATGTTGATCAATGACGGGAAATTGTTCAATGACGGAAAATTGTGGGGTTTGGAAATTGTCAAAACAAGGAGTGTTATAACAAGGATCAGGTCCATGGTAATTCGATTCCATGATTGACATTGGTAATCATAATGAGGACCTCCACAATTTGCACAATAAGGAATTTGAGGGGAGAAATTATGAAATGAAGGATCATTGAAATCTTGATAGTGCGGTTGTGGTTCAGATGAATTCTCGTGGAGGGTAGTTGAAATCGCTTTGAGGATAATTGAAGGAATTTGATTAGAATCATAGCGCATGAATTCTCGGCACAAATCGAACAAAATCCGTCAGTAAGATAGTTTCCACACCACTCGCACATACATTTGTAGCAACGTAAATCCTTTTTGGTACTCTCCACAACCGTAGCAATAATCGTGATCGAGACGAAGATATCTCGGTATGGGAGTAGGAATCGAGGGCTCAACAACATCACAATTGGTATTTGTAGCGGTACTTCCGGTTAACTTTAGACGGTTCATTAAGGTAGTTATCAATCATGTTCATTAGTTCCCTAAGGAAATCTTCGAAAAACGTCTTGAAGATTCCGGAGGTGGGACAAGTGGTGTGCTCTCGTGAGCTAGCAGTTTCCACCACTTCCGCTTTTGGTCTCCGGTTCTTGCTCTTTTCTCTTAACCTAAGTAAATCGTGAAAGATTTTGATCAATTCCGACGGTTTAAGGGCTCGGAAACAATAGAAGAAATATCACGATGGTCCGGAAAAACTTGGAGAATCATCGAGAGAGTTTTTATCGGATAATTCGCACCAATAAAAATATTTGCTTGCACCCATCCTTCCACATCGCTACATAAACAATCCTGATTTTGACATTAATAAAGTTGATCCTCTTCCATCGGCTTTTAAAGAAACAACGACGATCGATAATCGCATCGTCGCCATGAGAATTAAACTTGTAGAGGGTTAAAGAAATAGAATTAAGTGATCGAGAGGATACGAAGAATAGAATCAAAGGTGAAAGAGGGTAAGAGAAATAGAATCAACGAATAAGAGGAATGAGAAGAATATTTTTGGGTTTTGATAAATAAAAGCATAAAAGGAAAATAAATTTTGAAAAAGAAATTATTTTTGGGTTTTGGGTTTTGGAAAGAAATAACTTCTCGAGGAAGGATCTTCAAGTCACTAATAGTCAAACCGTAGCGATATTGCGCAAACACAACCTACTCCGGCGGCGCAAAAATTTGATCCGTTTGTAATAGTATATATAAGAAAATACAAAATCGGTACCAGCGAGAATTACAAATCAACGGTTTAGGAAAAGGCGACCATAAACCCATGAATACTCTATAAGTGATACGGGCAGTGATTACCGGTGCGTTTCCAACGAGGTGTGAATTGGCGGTGGCGTTTGAAGTTTGTTATTAAAGTGCTTGAATGGAGCGGGATTTTATGTTTTGGTGCGTTATTCTACAAATTAAGAAACGAGGATGAAAATAAAGCAGGGAACAAAGTAAATAACAAATTAACTACTAAATATCATAAGAAACAATAACACTAAGTTAAATTACGTCAAGGGTGCTAAAACTAAAGCGTTGAAAACCGGGCTAATCCGAGCCTCAAAAAGTGAAAATAATGAAATTTAAGGCCTACGGATGCGAAACTAATTTTCCTACGTTCTAAATGACTAAAATAATTTTAGAAAAAAGCAGGTATTTTTTAGACTTTTATTTTATTTATTACTTAATTAAAAACTAAAGAAATAGAAATTAAATGATAAAAAATGTTAAAACTATTTAGAAAATTTCCAATTTTTCTAAAACTATCTTGAACTAATTAGAATTTAATAAAAATAAGTACTGAGAAAAAGCTAAAGGGGAAAAGCTCCTAATAAGCTAAACAAATGGAATAAGCTAATAACGTAAAATGTATTTAAAAGAATTAAAGGATACTAAATAAACACGAAACAAAAGGGTAGCGCAGATGGTAAAGGAGTGTGTTCTATTTGTGGTATGTGCGTAGTGGAACGAAGGTCTGGTTCAAGTCCTCTGAATGTCAGTTTTGCTATTTTTTATTTTTTTTCAACTTTTCTCTAAAACAAACTAAATTAAAAGCTAAACAATGATCTTTTAACTAAATCTAACTGTTTGGAAAATACTAAATGAGCTAAAGTAAGGCCTTATTAATCGAAATTAGTGAACAAGGAAACTAAAGAAAAAGAAACTAAGCTAACTGATATAGCCTTTCTAGACACTAAAAGCAATGATCAAAGTCCTAATAAGCTAAAGGAATTAACAAGGAACCTAAGTTACTACTACATCTCTACTAAAAACTTGATCAAATAACTAATATTGAAGCTAATATTGAAGCAAATAAGCTAACAAGGAACCTAATATAATTTGCGTATGTGTAACAAAAACAGCTATGGTGCTTATTGAAGGCTAAAAAGAAGCATGATAAGAAGCTCTAAAAACCACAATAAGCTGAAATATATTATGCTCTTACACCTAACTACTTGTGCATTGAAAATCTAGTCCTAATTCTAACTTTAAATCACCTAAATCTAAGCTAAAAGAAAGGGAATAGGCTGCTGGGATGGTTATGGGACAGAAAAGGGACAAGAAAAAGCTAAAATAAGCTACAACAAGCTAAGGAAAATCATAAACTAAACTAAGTGCCTAAAAATTCCTAATATAAGACACCTAAAGGATCACTAATGAGCAATAGTTGAACATTAAAAAGCTAAAAATGAAAAGAAGCTGCTGTTTGGGGACAGATTTTTTACATGCTAAAAACTTTTAGAAAACTTGTTTCCACCTTTTGACTTGTACACGGAATAGGCTCTACTACTCATAAATTGTTTTGAGACTAAAGGGAACTTGACTTTGAAAATTTGAATGGGTAAAAGCACTCTTTTGACCCATAAACCATACTAACCCAAACAGCCCCGTAGGGGGCAGAAAAGTGTGAAAACAGATTTTTGAAAACTGATTTGCGAGTTAGAGATTTTAAAAACTAATTTGTGAATTTGAAAGCAAACTCATATGAGCTCAAACAAACTTAAGCAAACTCTTTTTAGCATCTAAATGGAATCATTCATGACCAAAAAAATTAAAGAAAATAAAGACTGCATACAATTGAATTTAAAACTGAAATGTGAATTACATAGACTAAAATTAAAATTACACTTAAATTAAATGACAAGAAAGTAAAGTGGACTAGAACTTTGAAAAATTCTAGACAAGGTAAACAGGTTTTTCACAAAGCTTATTTATACTCAAAGCCTGGGGTCCTCCTCTTCTTTCTGTCTTTACTTGCTGTGCTTTGTATGTGAGAGAGATGGAGTATTTAGCATTGTTGTGCTTCTTTAGAACCCACCACAGCCATTGATTCAAAACTTGGGGACCAATCAAAATTCTCATCCATTGATTCTTTCTTGTGCACATGGATTCTTTGAGGTGTAAAGGGACATGTGAAGATGTTTTTGGCAGACTTCTTACGTAAAGTGATGGAGAGAGGGTTTGGGAAATTGGCGCCAAGGAGGTGTTCTTGGTTTGGGATTTGGGTAAAAAGCGATGAGTGGGTAAATGGGTTAAAGGATTATAGGTATAAGTGGTGATGGGTCATGGGTGGTTAAGGGTTTATTTATATGTTTAGCTATTTTAAAAAGTATTCAAGTTTTGTCATAAAAATAAAATGAGTAGTTGTAAAATAAAAAAAATGGTTTTTAATAAATAAAAAAAATTGTTTTTAATAAAAAATAATTGTTTTAAATAAAAAAAATGGTTTTAAATAAAAATAATTGTTTTTTAATGAAAATGGGTGAATTGGTGATTTGGGTTCGGGTTTAAGGGATAAAATGGTAATTTGGGTTTAGGGTTCGGTTTTGAGTTTGTTTTCCCCACTCTCACTCCAAATATGCATCCCGGGATCCAAAAATGTAGAAAGATCATTCTCGGCTCCGCCCGCAAAGCACTTTTTCCAATCCGAGCTCATTTCTGTCCGTTTTTGCCCTATTTTCAATCCTTTGCACCTGAAATACATAAAAACACAGTCCAAGGATATCTGCAGTATATTTGGTCATATTTTCGTGTTTTTAGACGTTTTAGTGGTCTTAGATGGGTAAAAATGATGAGTGAATAAGCACTCATCAACGTTCTTCCGCCATGATAGCATGAAAAGTGTGAGCATCGGATCTCGATCAGGAGACCGAAAAGTCTGGATACGCCTTCTTGGAATCGACAAGCTCACGAAATGGGCTTACAGACCTAGAAAGAGCGAGTTTGCGATACACTAGAGTTAACTCTAAGAGATCTCAGAGTTAAGGAAGGGAATTATGAAAATGGTGAAAATGGGGTAAGAAGAATCTTTTTGGGTTTTATGGTTTTGACAAGTAGATATAACAACAAATCCAATTAAAACAAAGTCGAGGCAAAACAACAGTGAACTTAAACCAATAATCACAATATGAGTGGCTTCTTTGAAAAGGTTTTCTGCAGGACACAAAAAGGCAAGTTTAAATCTTTGGTGGGGAACTTATTATCGTACATTCCCCAGTTAGGTAGTACTGCCTTGGTTTCGGTGGTAATCTTTTATGTTGTTATTATTAAACTCAGAAAACGACAAATATTTTTGTATTTTTATCTTTGATACATATATAGAAACAAAAGAAAAATATTTTTTGTGTTTTATAATGTTTTGGATTTTTTGGGTTTTTTTGGATTTTTATAAGAAAATATATATATATGTATAGATGATATGAACAATGCGTGAATATTCAAATCGCTAATCTGCTAAGCGTAAGACATTACAGCATACCCCTCGGCAGGCAGTCACCAAAATTTGATTCGTCCCAAACCGTCCAGTTTTATCCGCGCAAGCTAGCCACTGTGAATGGCTAACCGTAACAAACTTAAAACAGTCTAGAAACAAATGCAATGAAGATCAGGAGAGTATAGTGTTTCCCAGTCGTTATGTCCCAACGATGCGGTTTTGTGTGAGAATAATCAAACGAGTAGTGATCGAGAGGATTTGAACGGAAAAGGATTGTGATTGATTATACTAAAAGAAATAGTATATAAACTACAGGGGCTTAAATGCAAATTAAAGAAAACTAAAAAGATAAATTATATTAAATAAACGCTATTACTATTTTTAAAATCTAATGTTTTTGATTTTTCTTTTATAAATTTGAATTAAAAACTACGTGACGTACAAAAGAAAATGTGAAACTGAAGCAATATTAATCCTAAAAATATGAAAATGACATTTTTACAAACCTAATGATAAGAGAAAATTTTTAGAAAAATAAAATTATTTTTAATACTATTTATCTAATTATTATTAATTAAAAACTATTTTTACTTATTTAATAATAGCCTAAAATACAAGAAAATATGAAATAAATATAGAAAAATGAAATTATGACTTGGAAAAATCTAAAATAACTAAAGAGAATTTTCAAAACTATTTTTATTTTTTTCTGATTATTTTTCTATTTTCTATGAATTAAAAACTATTTAAAACTAATTAAATTACTAAAAATTACAAATTAAACTATGAAAAATCTGGAAAAATATTTTTTTGACTTTTTTATATTTATCTTAACCTAGGAAAAATGAAAAATTATTTTTTTGAAACTTTTTTGAATTAATTGTATTAAAAGCTAATTAAAATTGCCTAAAAACTGTTTTTAATGAAGAAAAAATAGCAAACAGGTGTTAGAAAAATCTGAAAAATTCAAAAAAGTCTAAATTAATATTATGAATCTATGAAAAATATAAAAACAGTAGCTTATGTGTAGGAATATGAAACTGCAGTTTACAAGTGCTTATCAATAAGCACTTGGAATAAGCAAATGGGACCAACTGGGCACCAACTGAACACAGAAGCTCTAATATGCTAAAATTACTCAAATGCAACTAATTTCAACTAGCTTTAACCTCTGAATTGCAAACTACTATGATTTGGTTATTTGAGCTTAATGTGCTAAAACGATTTTGGACTACTACTTTGTAGCTTAAGAATAAGCTACCCAATAAGCTAAACTCAAAACCAAAAGTAGGGACCTAAAGTAGACATGGCTAGGAACCTATAAACCAAAAACCAGACCTGGACAAGCTCTTATGAGCTTTTGACAAGCTGCCTGCAAGACAACTGCAGTGCATCAAGATAATCGAGTCACGTGACAGGCAAATAAGCCCCTTTTGACAAGCTATTTTGGGGCTTATAAAAAATTTCTAAAAATCTACAAAATTCATATTAAGAAACTACACCAACTGAAGTTTTTAAGCCCTAAGTTTCATTGGGTTTGGACCAAAATTGAATCAATGAAAAATCATCTCGGTGAAAACTGAGATTTTCAAGTTTTGACTTTTGAGCAGTTATGAAACTTTGACTATTTTGAGTTTTGATTCCAATTTGCCAACTGAAAATGATGTTTTATGATGGAATGAAACTAGTGCAAGTTATCTCTATGTATTTTAAACACAAAACAAGATTTTGATTTCACAAAATCTCAACAGTTAAGAAATTAAGACAGGTCCTATGTGATTTTGACTTTAAGCTTATTCAGAGGCAAGATTGAGACAAATATGAGTCAAGTGGTTCTATTTGAGACTGACTATGCATATGTCAAGTACAAGCCAAGGTTCAATCTCAATTATGATCACTGATCCAAACACAACTTTTGTAACTGATTTGAACTTTTAACTAAGCAAACCACTGAACTAGTATGTATTATCACTAAAACTGATTCTAATGATCCTAATTACCACTAAATAAACAGATTTAAACTATTAATGATCACAGATACAAACACAAACACTTTATGCAACTGAGTTAAAAATGGAATTGAGATAAAACTCACAAGTGTCCAAATTTTGTTAGCAGCTTAAACAGAACCCAAACCAAACTAGGCTACTCAAATCCAACCCAAATCAACTCAGTATCAACCAGGTTCCAAACTTATACCCATTTTGCTTCCTCAGTTGACTTTTGTTGACTTTTTAGCACTTTTGATTGAAACTGTTTCTTAAGCTTATCAAAAGCTATAATGAGCTTAAATAAGCTTGTTTGAACTTAAATGAAGCTTATTGAAGCTTGGTTTTTAAGAGCTTGAAACTAAAATTTGCAACAGTAAACTTAAAACTTGAAATGTTGTTTTACCTTGAATTGATACTTGAATATGGATTATAATTATAAATTAACTTAAGTTGAGTACATAGGAACAGAAAATTAAAGCTTTTAAATTAAACTAAAAAATTGAAATTGAAAACGACATACATATGAAAAATAAAACTAAGTACTACTACTTCTCTCCTTCTTCTTCCTCTTTTTATATGCAAACTGCTTTCCACGTGTCCTCTGATTGATTCCCACTAAAAATCTAAGCCATTGGATGTCTTGAGCTCATTTTGGCCATTGGATCATTTTGGCGGGAAAGCTGTTTTGAGCAGTGGGCTTCTGAATTTGCAACTAGGGGGGTGGCATTAATTGTGGTGTGTAAGGTTGGTAGACATGATGATGAGGGGGGATGGATAAGGTGAGGTGATGGGTGAGAGGTTGCAGGCAAGTTGGGAAGGGGATAAGCAGTGGGCGGGGTTTGACTTTATTTGACTTGGGAGTCCAAAAAAGGGGAGGGTCACAGGTTATTGGCAGGGGTCACAATGGGTAAAGGGTCATGGTTTGGCTTGTTATTATTATAAGGACATTTCTTGTAATTCTGCCAAACTAGAGGGACCAAACCTGTAATTTCTCCAAAGTTATCACAAGGGACCAAAATTGACAAGTTTCAATAGTACAAGGACTAGTTTTGACATTTTCAAATTTCCAAGGACTATTTGTGACAATTTCAAAACTTGAGGGATTAAAGTTGTAATTTTGCAATTTTTGATTTTAAGGACCAATTTTGACAACTCATGAATCCCTAAGGACTTAAAATGATATTTTTCTTTATTTTGATTTACCAGGGACTGGTTTTGACAACTTTTGAAACTTGGGGGACTAAAACTGCCAAATATGCAAACTTGATACGTTTTTCACCAGATTTTGATATTTTTGCATTTAAAACACATAAAACACTTATTTGTGATATTTTTATCATTTTGATGCATTTCTAAGTGTTTTCAGATGTTTTGCAGTTTAAATGGTACAAAAATGATGAGTATTTAGACACTCATCATTTATTCTCAACCTTTCAAAAATAACATCACATATGCCATTTTTGAGGGGGGGAAAATACGTGATAAGAAATATGTTGTGTAAAAGCAAATGAATCATTGTGCTATAGACTTAACCAACGAATTGACGATGCTTAACTGTTAGTAACTCGAAAAGACTTGTCCGACGGGTAATAATTTCAAGCTAGTTCGCTAGTGATGTAAACGTGTCTCGCAAAGGACTTGTGCGGTAGAATGTACCATTCGAGAAACTCTTGGTAGACATGAACTCTGACGGGTTTGACAACCTCTCGAGGATTTTCCACACCTTCAAGGTAGTTATTAGAGCTAGTTGTCACCTAAAGCTGACAATGCAACTCTTTAACTATGACGAACGTGTCTCGCGGGATTGTCTATCTTGAGTTAATCAATTCAAAAAGTGCGCGCTCTTTCCTCACTGTGCATTTTAACCGTTAATACTCTTAAGCACATGTGGAGGAGGAGTATTTATGCAAAATCTTATCTCAACAGTGGTACTAAAATGTTTTTCATTCATAAACACTGTGTGAGATTTTTACATCGGTGGTTTTATGGCAACATAGGTTAGTCATGGAGTTATAAGGTGACTAAGGTTAGAATAACCGTCCTATGATCCGCCAGAGCGGATGGATCTACCCCGGGACACCACAAATAGTTAGTATTTAGAAGTCCTTAGGTATGATTGTAAAAGGAGAAAATGAGAATCGGAGAAAGAAGGAGTTGAAGAATTAAAAAGAAATGCAAAGAAAAGGGTGAAAAAATAGCCCTCAGTTATTCAACTTAGAGGCGGAACCGGGTTCAATTCATATGCTACTGGTTGTCACTTAGTGACGCCGGTATTGAAGATTAATAGTCGTCATGGACCCATGACGATGCACTAAACCTTATCCACTCAAGTTTCTCTTAAGAGAAGCTTGTTTCATTCTCACTGGGAACCCTACGTAAACTATCGGCTTTCTCTTAGAGATTGCTGGTATTGAAGAAGGAGACCCTCTCCCTAGTCTCCGCCCAGGAAAACCAAAACGCACTATTGAGTCTAGAGCCACGAGATTCATCAAAAGATCTCTTAGGTATACTTGACATTTCATCACTTGACATTCAACAATAAGAATTTCAGTGATACATTATCCAGTCCTTCACAGATCTTAGCAATCTGTCGAGAACATTTATGAGAGGTTCACAATTGTGATCCTCGGTGATTGAATGGAAACTCCTGCCGGGGTTACACATCAGCCGACAGCAGCAGTCGGCTTCGGCAACTCCCCATGGATTGCGCTTAGTGGTCTCAAGCGATCTACAGTCGTGAGGTGATGCCCGGTGTACCTCGGCGACTCATCTGAATCGTAGGTGTATCGTACATCGTGTTATCTCACTTGTGGGACTCGATTCAGAACGACCTTTGTAAGAATTAGAGTTGTGTTTTCACACTATCTTGTTAACACTCGAAGTTCAAACTTGTAAGTGCGAATCTTATTACTAACCGTTTAAATGTTTTTTTCTTATGGAAGCTCGAGCGGGATGATCGCAGATTCTTCTCATGCTCACGCCAACATCATTACTAATAGAAGTTCTATCCAAGAGAAACACAACGGTGAATGATTCTTCATCAAATCAAAGATTCTATAAAGTTAAAGACTTAAAGAACTTCGTCGATGAATTACAACGTCAAAGAGCGTGTGAGCATGTTGAAGAATGACGTGGAGACATCAGAAGCGGCGAAGCACTGAGGCAGAACTTGATGTCGACAACAACAACATACTATCACTTTCATCACAAAGAACAATGATCAAAGAACAAAGTTAAAGATGACGTCAAAGCATAACGTTCAAAGTAAACTATCTCTCTACACTGGGAGATTGTTCAAATCAAGGCAATTCTTCTCACAAGAAAGAAGAATGTCAGAAGACGTCAAAGCTACTATTACATCAACGCCTTCACTGTTTTCATCACCAACACTTGAGTGTTTGTTACTCATATGTAATAACACTTGAGGGGGAGATTGTTGGAATCACTCCTAAACCTTATTCAAGTGTTAGTTACTCATATGTAATAGTTAGCTTATTATGGCCTTTATGTTTGTTATTAGCCTTAAGCTTATGTAGAAGGCCCATGAGCTTAGGCCCAAGCCCTTAGGAGAAAGGGAAGGAGTAGGAGTGTTGCCCTAGCTCCTTGCCTATAAATACCTTATGTAAACCTTCATTTGAAGGTTGGTTGTTCAAGTTTTCTTTTCACATACACTCTACGCCTAAACCGTGTTTATTATCTCGTGTGTGTGTGTGTGATACTTGTTCAATCGCCTCTCTATCTTTCTTATAAGCTTGTGTGGTAAACCTTGTGACCTAACATTTTTTTTTTTTTTTTTTATATCTAAGGACTTCTGCACTATCTAGTGGATTGTCCCTGGGTAGATCCCTCCGGCTCTGGCGGGATCGTGGGAACGAATACCTAACCTAACCATCCTTATAACACCATGCATAAAATAAATTGGTCGGTCTTTTGGTATTGTTCATCAGCCGTTGGAACCAATTGAAAACCATTTGAAAATCAATCCAAGTACTTGTGATATATTATCAAAGCATTTTGTACCTGAATCATTTTTGATATTTTAGAAAACGGCTCCCCCTCTACATGTGCAACATATATTTGAAATCATTTTAGCACATGTAGGCAAGAGAAAGAATTCACTTCTTTTGATAGATATTTTCTAAAAATATCGACATTACTTTCCCGATCAAAAATCAGTGATTCACATACAGATAAAGATATTTTCGGGAAAGAATGTGGTTTTCAATAAAGATTGCTCCCCCTCAATATGTGCATCGAGATTTGAATGAGTTTTGCACATATGAGGGAAAACCTGCACTTTGAAACAAATTAATCACGTTTCAATCCTTTTTGGTTTAAAAAATAGATACTCCCCCTTAACATGTGCATAGAAAATTTAAAATCGTTTGGCACATGAATGGTGAAGAGTTTGCTAAACGCATATCAAACCAATTATCGAGTTATCAGTTTTAAATCCAATTTAAATCACAAATTCTCCCCCGATCACACTTTTCAAATCCTTTGAGAGTTGTGATCTCTATTGATTTAAATTAAATTTTGAGAGCTTTTGAGGAGAATAGTGACTTGCTTTTGAAAAAACATTTTAACTGATAAGGATCAGATTTTCGGACTTTAAACTCCATTGTTTAAACATGCATGAGTATCTTTTGAAAACATAACATTAGCAAAGGTCTTGAACCACTTGTATAAAACATTGTTCATTTTGATTATCCAAAAGAAGACCTTGCTCGTTTACGTGCCAATTGTTTAAAAATACTCTTTTTAATTCGATTGAAATCATTCTCCCCCTCAATCAATGACACAAGTTGTTGATTGAGAGATAGAGATTTTGACAGATGATAAGCACAAATGATTTACAAGAATAATAGAGTACGAGGTATTTTCAAAGCAATTTTGTTTTCATTAGATGGCAAATATTTTTTCAGAAGAATCATTAGACGGAAAAATATTTGGAAAGAAAATGTTTGTCTTTTTGGTGACAAGCATTTGTTTTAAGAATCAGAGCAAGAGATTTGAAAAAATAAGATTAAGTATTGCTCTGTTCTTTACTTTATAACACAGTTATCTTGCCAAATGACAATTAACCACCATTTTTCTCCGCCTTTTTTTTTTTTTTTTTAACAATTTATTTACATTCGAAGAACATCTAAAAACCCGTGACATTATTTGAATGTCAACACAAAGTCCGTAGATGATATCGAAAAATAATAAAAAAAATGACAAGATAATAATATTTTTTTGGAAATTTTCAAGATTTTCTAATTTTTATGGATTTTTGAAAATTTTATATTTTTATATTTTCTTTTGTGGGTTTTG
The DNA here is from genome assembly GCA_910596185.1 of Chrysanthemum makinoi. Lineage (NCBI taxonomy): Eukaryota > Viridiplantae > Streptophyta > Magnoliopsida > Asterales > Asteraceae > Chrysanthemum > Chrysanthemum makinoi. Next base: position 83,132,573 of record OU343218.1, on the reverse strand, counting down.
AAATTTTGTATTTTGCTTTTTGAATAAGTATATACAAGAGATAGATGAAGAAAGAAACCATTTTTTACTCCTCGTCTTCCTCTTGAAGACGTTTGAGTGTTTCTGGTTGTAGGCTCTTTAGACCAAGTCGTGGAAGGATAAACTCAAAACGTTCTCTAGGAAGAGTGTTAGGTCACTAGATTTACAACACAAGCTTAATAGAAAGATAGAGAGGCGATTGAACAATATCCAAACAAACGCACGCGTATGAATGTAGCCGGTTATGCGTAAGGAGTGAATGAAAGGAATAACTTGAACAACCAACCTTCAAATGAAGGTATACAAGAGTATTTATAGGAGGGAAGCTAGGGCAACACTCCTAGTTCCCATCCTTTCTCCTATGGGCTTGGGCCTAAGCTCATGGGCCTTCTACATAAGCTTAAGGCTAATGACAAACATAAAGGCCATAATTAAGCTACCTATTACATATTAATTACCAACACTTGATTATGGTTTAGGAGTGATTCCAACAATCTCCCCCTCAAGTGTTGGTGATGAAAAACGGTGAAGGCGTTGATGTAATAGTAGCTTTGACGTCTTCTGACATTCTTCTTTCTTGTGAGAATAATTGCCTTGATTCGAACCATCTCCCCAGTGTAGCAAGATAGTTTTCTTTGAATAGTTAAGCTTTGACGTCATCTTTAACTTTGTTCTTTGATCATTGTTCTTTGTGATGAAAGTGATAGTATGTTGTTATCTGCATCAAGTTTGCCTCAGTCCGCCACGCTCAGTGTTCCATGTCTTTCTCCAACATGCTCACACACTCTTTAACGTTGGATTACGGCATAGCGATGAAGTTCTTTAAGTCTTTAACTTTGTAGATTCTTTGATTTGACTAAGAATCATTCTGACTTTGTGTTGCTTTAAGATAGAACTTCTTTGATGATGTTGTTGGTGTGAACAAGTGGAGAATCTGCACGATCATTCCGCTCCAGATCTTCCATAAGAAGTAAACATTAAAACGGTTAGTAATAAGCGGATTCCGGCACTTACAAGTTTGAACTTCGAGAGTGTTGACATCATAGTGTGAAAACACAACTCTAATTCTTACAAAGGCCGTCGCTCGAATCGGAGTCCCACAAGTGAGATAACACGATGTACCAAAGTACACCTACGATTCAGATGAGTCGCCGAGGTACACCGAAGCATCACCTCACGACTGTAGACCATTTGAGACCACTAAGCGTACTCCACGGGGAGTTGCGAAGCGACTTTGTGGTACGTTTGATGTTGACCATGGCAGAGTTTCCATTCAATCACCGAGGATCACAAATGTGAACCTCTCATAAATGTTCTCGATGATTGCTAAGATGTGAAGGACTCGATAATGTATCACAGAAATTCTTATTGTTGAATGTCAAGTGATGAAATGTCAAGTGTACCTAAGAGATCTTTTGATGAATCTCGTGGCTCTAGACTCAATAGTGCATTTTGGTTTTCCTGAGCGGAGACTAGGGAGAGGGTCTCCTTCTTCAATACCACAATCTCTAAGAGAAAGCCGATAGTTTACGTAGGGTTCCCTGTGAGAATGAAACAAGCTTCTGCTGAGAGAAACTTGAGTGGTTAAGAAGGTTTAGTGCATGCGTCATGGGTCCATGGACGACTTTTAATCTTCAATACGGTGTCATCTAGTGACAACCTGTAGCATATGAATTGAACCCGGGTAATGTTCCGCCCTAAGTTGAATAATTCGGAGGGCTATTTCTTTTCACCCTTTTCTTTGCATTTCTTTTTAATTCTTCAACTCCTTCTTTCTCCGATTCTCATTTTATCCTTTTTATAATCATACCTAAGGACTTCTAAATTCTAACTATTGGTAGTGTCCTTGGGTAGATCTCTCCGACCTGGCGGATCATAGGACGGTTATTCCTAACCTTAATCACCTTATAACTCCATTGCCATAAAACCATTTTCAAGAAAATCTCTCAAAGGTTTTGTAGATGAAAACATGTTTGAACCACTATGAGAGTTTTTTCTTTTGCGTAAATACTCCCCCTCCACATGTGCTTTAGAGTTTTGACGGAAATCGCACAAGGAGGAAAGAACGCGCACTTTTGAATTGATCGACTCAAGATATACATTGCCCATGAGACACGGTTACGTGGCATAGTTAAAGAGTTGCATTATCACCTTTTAGGTGACAACTAACTCTAATAACTATCTTGAAGGTGTGGACAACCCCGAAAGGTTGTCAAACCCGTCAAGGTTCACGTCTACCAAGAGTTTCTCGAATGGTACATTCTACTCGGACAAGTCCTTTGCGAGACACGTTTACATCACTAGCGAACTAGCTTGAAATTATTACCCGTCCCGGACAAGTCTTTTTGAGTTACTGACAGTTAAGATCTCGTCAATTCTTGGGTTAAAGTCTTTTCACACGAGAGTTCATATAGCAAAACACAACATATTTCTTATCACGTATTTTCTCCCCCTGAAAAATGGCATATAAAATGTTATTTTTGAAAAGTTGAGAATAAATATGACCATTTCGAGTGTTTCGGGAAGAATGACCACTGTGAACAATTAGTGAACAAAGTTTTTAAATCAAGTACTCCCCCTCAACGAGTGATATAAACGGTTGAGGTTTTGAAAATCATAAGGGGAAGTACTTGTTCTTTTGAGCAAAACCTTGAAAAGTGAAAGGTTTGATAGGTTTTACTCAAAAGTAAGAAGCTTTCGCTCCTTTCATAAGGATTGTGGCATCAAGCGCACCACGGTCCTTTCTTTACAAGAACGGGTTGTACACTGTAATATGTGCACAAGCCATTGACATATAATCAAACAAGCAAAATCACAATCAAGAGAATACCCAATGATTACAGATGATCGCTACTTTTCGAGGACGTTGGAAAGTCAGAATCGGAAAGTTTGGTCATCCTCCCACATAGCTCTCCAACCATTGCATCTGATCCCGATGAATCAAACATTCATCAATCCTAGTGATTAATCAACGAAAATCCTTGCGATCCTTTGAATTCCATCTCTTCGTCTGAATTATACCCAACTCAATGTCCTTCAATCGATATGACAATCCATATCGAACCATCTCCATGGTGGCATCTTAGAACTTAGTGAATTTCATCGAAAGCCATGAAGCAAGTATGATGATATTCACTTTGGTAGACAAACCCAAACTTGTGTTTATGAACGATTTTGTACCGAGGTTCTTGATTGATTCCGATGAAGTGTAGAATTTAGGTAAGATTCGAACCCGAGGTGAAGAACTTCAATACGCTCTTTGATTTGAAGCGTATGAAAACAAGGAGTGCAGTAATGTACATGATTTAAATTTCGGTTGAGGTTCTGGTTAGGGCTCAGGTATGTCGTGATCCTCACCACCAGTGTATGTAAAGTGACCAACGGTTTTCTTCATTGGTGGTGTGGTTTTGAATCCCTTGGTTGATCGATGGTGGTGCTGTGTAGCTTGTTGTGTAGTGGTGATAACCTGCTTAACCATTTATCGAATCATTGGATGGAGTTGCCTTCTTAACATATTTTGTTGTTGACATAGGTGTTTCTTATGTTGATGGAGGTGATGATTGAGATGATGATTTGGGTTTGGTGGAAGTGTCAAGAGGTGTTACAGAAGACTGTTGAGGTTTGTGTATAGGATTTTCAACTATGTAGTTGTCTGATTCCTTCTGTAACTTTTCCTCCTCGGCTCTAGCCTTCTTTTGCCTCTTTTCGAATCATTTCCTCTTCAGCCACCAAATTATCATCATTGAATCTTTCATCCTTATCATGATCGTAATCTCCTTCGTCATATATTTCCACATCTTCACCATGCTTTTCTTCTTGTGGTTGTATAAGTTGTTGTTGTGGTTGCTTCATTTCAACAGTTGTAGAGACAGTGACACCCTGATCCTTACCGGGTTGAATAATCGGATCGGATGGGGTAAGAAATGTTTACAATGGATCTTCCATAAGTGGAGGACTACTGCTTGACCCTCCTGCCCCACCGGGTTGATTAACCAGAAAGGTTGAAGCATGGAATTCCATCCATTTCTACTTTAATGTCTTACGAAATTGTATTACCTCATCTATTGAATCATACTCATCATCGGGATGACTTTGTGAACATGAATTTGAATGGATGTAGCAGAAGGATGTCCACAGTAAATCTGCAAGATGATTATGAGCATATGAAGTAGTTGAAGATGACACGGAGATAGTTCTTGCCAATTGTTTTGTCGTATCCAGCTTGGAATGTGTTTGCCATCGAGAGCTCAGCTGGGGCATTGATGTTTGCTTGATTTGCAGCCATTTCATGATCTGAAAGTCATTAGACAAAGAGACAGACATATGGAAACACAATGTGTTTGTATTAGTCTGATTTATTATCTAATTACTTGTATGATGGTAACATGTTTATGTTAGTTACAAGTCCTAAGTCACATTAGTCCAAATGTATGAAGTTGATGTGATAAGTTACGTGAACATGTTAATTTTGAAATTTCAAAGAGCAATAATTCACTTAACACACAACATATTAACTTTTGCAAGCTTATATGAAACATCAGATATTTGTGACCTATGCGTAACATTTAACAAGTAACATATGCAACGGGCCAAAAAGTGAACAATGGGTTATGAGTAACAAAGATCCTTATGCGTAAGAAAGGAGCTTATGCGTAGGAGTAAGCTAAAGCGTAAGACCAAGCTTAGCGTTAGAGTTTTACGCGTAAGACAAGTTCAAAGGCTTTAAGCTTACGCGTAGGGAAAAGCTAGATGTTACGCGTACAGTTTACTCGTAAGAGCAAAGCCTATGCGTAACAAGCCTTGTTTACGAATATCTTTCCAAGATACATGTAATCCACTATAGACCCCTTATGCGTAAGAGCTACACGTAAGATTACTCTTAGGTGTGACCTTTACGCATAAAGTATTCCTTAAGCGTAACGGTTTGAACACCAAAGATTCTGACATTACGAATAATTAACCTGTTAAATATAAACATGAAAACTTGATTGCAGTTAACTTCCAAACATCTTTTAGATCACAAAACAAGCATAAGAACATATCGAGATACACAAGAAAGACTTAGGAGTAAAATTACTTAAACCCTAAACCCTTAATCTACGTGTAAGGGATATAGCTACACAAATCAAGCAAGAATGTTTCGGAGTGTCCTAGATGTCATATGAGTGCAATGGAACAAGATTTAACACATTTCCACCACCGAATCAAAAGATTTATGGGAGATGAACCCTAAAAAACCTAAAACTTAAGTTCATACAGTTTAGATGTTTATGGGCTAATTTAAAGGTTCAAAAACATGCATATAAACTTATTCTAACACTTTCTTGACTACCTAATAACATATCACAGAAAAGAAAAACCCTAGATGAGCGGAAGAACCCTAGAATTCAAATTAATGAAATTTAAGATTCAGGATGGTTTTGGATGATTGAAACAAGTTTAATAGACACTAAGAGAGGTTTTAACACAACTCATTTCAATCCAAACACTTTTATGCATAAACACCCAATTTGTTCGAGTGAACAATTTTCCAAAATCAGTTTAAAGAGTTTTAACCGTTGGATTTGAAAGAATTTTAGAAATCCTTGTTTATCATCTTGATTAAAACAGTTTAGAACTTATAGATTATGAAAAACTTGAACGGATTTAGAAGATTTGATTTGGGCTGTTTGATCTTGGTGGTTTAGGAGTAAATGAATTAATTTGCCAAGTTGACACATTCAGTCCCTCAACCTTAAAGATGTTCCAACCAAGATCCTTTAACTTCCGTTTAGGTAAGACAAAACATTTGTAAGGCAAGAAACTTCACGATACTCCCCATCGACTTTTGAAATAATGAAATGGTTAAAACATTTGAGTCCGGAGAGTATATGACAAGAAACTTATCCACCATTTTAGAAGAAACAACATAATTTTGAAAACATGGAAGTACAAGGTTTTATGAAACCGAAAAATATTTACTTTCTCCCCTCAACACTTGTTCGGGAAAAATAGTGAAAGATTTGATAGAACAAAGTGTTAACTGAAGATTTGTACTTGCGATGTTTGAAAGAATTTAGATAGAAGAATGTTTTTGAGATTTTTTGATTTTATATTTTTGTATTTTGTTTTTGAAAAATATTTACAAAAAAGATTTTGGTGTTTGACAGTTTTTAAGACTGCTTTTAGGAGGTCATCCAATTCCTCTTGAGTCAAACACCTCATACCAATCGGTGGACCAACTCATTAAACCTAGCGGGAGGCAAGGCTTTGGTGAGAAGATCGCCAATTGGTATTCTGTACCCACAAAATATAATTCAACAATACCACGTTCCACGTGATCCTTGATGAAATGATATCGAAGATCGATGTGCTTTGATTTCAGTCTTTGGCCGAAGTTACGAGATCGCAATGGCACTCCGATTGTCGTAAAGACATCGGATTCTGCCGACATGGCTACATATTCGCTTCGGTTGAGGCGAGATGTACAATCCTCGCAATCCTGCTTCTTCGATTGCCATGACACCAGTTTGTCACCAAGAAATTGTAGAGCTCTTGAGGTACTTTTCCGTGAGTCTAAGCATCCTGCGTGGTCGGCGTCGAAAAGGCGATTAGTTCAAAACCGAATCCTTCGGATACCAGATTCCCAAATTAATGGTTCCCTTGATGTATCGGAGGATTATTTTATCCTCAGAGAGGTGGGTTTGATTGGTCGCGACCGATAACGGAGCAAAGATATAGAACAAAGACAATATCAGGTCTGCTAGCTGTTTGATACATGAGAGACCCAATAATACTATGGTATTTTGTAGGGTCCACCAATTTCCCATGTAAATCAGCGTCTAGCTTCTTGGTATGAGCCATTGGTGTGGCATAGGTGTCACCGGTATTCATTCCAAATTTGTGTAACAATTCAAGGGCATATTTGGACTGACTCAAGAAAATACCACGGGGTGATTGATGAACTTGTAGTCCTAGAAAGAACGTAAGTTCACCCATCATGGACATTTCAAAATGTTTCTTCATTAGTTTTGCAAAAGCGATTGAGTACTTTTTATGTGTTGACCCAAAAATGATGTCATTCACGTAAATTTGAACAATTAAAATATGTTCCCCGTGATATTGTATGAAAAGAGTTGGGTCGACTGAACCTTTGGTAAAATAATTGGCAATGAGGAAAGATGATAGCTTATCATACCATGCCCGAGGGGCTTGTTTGAGACCGTAGAGAGCTTTCTTCAGTTTATAGACATGATTAGGGAACTCTGGATCAACAAATCCTTCTGGCTGATGACATAAACTGCTTTTCAGCTTTTCCATTGAGAAAGCAGCTTTGACATCCATCGAAAGACCGTGATGTTCATGTGAGCCGTAAATGCGAGAAAAATCCGAACAACCTCAAGACGAGCAACGGAGCAAAGATTCTTCAAAGTCAATACCCTCTTTCCGGACGATAACCCTTAGCTACCGACGTGACTTGTTTTGATAACGTTTCCTTCAACATCCAATTTGTTTTTCCAAATCCATTTGAGACTAATGACGTAGACCCCTGTTGGTCTTTCAACCGGTTCCCATACTTCAAGACGTTTGAATTGGCTGAGTTCTTCTTGCATGGATTCAATCCAATTGTCTTTTGTCATTGCGTCTTTGATGTTTTTAGTTCGATTGGCATGACAGTGAGTGCATAAATGCAATGTTCACCATCTGAGTGAAGACGTTGTTTTGTAACGACTGGTTGATTCGGGTTGCCAATAATGTTTTCCAGAGGATGGTCTTTTATCCATCTATGTGTGGAGGGTTGATGTTGGTATACATTGTGCAGATTTTGAGGATTCAAATGGCTTGTTGATGATTTCGCGACATCTGGTGCGCAGCATCTCATTAGCAAACGGGTTGAAGAACGCATTTGGATCAAAATCTGCAGGTGGGGGTACTTCATTCCGAACATCATCAGCCGATTCATCATTGTTGGAAGCGGTTTGTTCAACTGTTGTGTTGTAGTCAATTGGTGGTGCTTCTTCAACCGTAGTTGTTGTAGCAGGTGTGTATCAGGTATAAGAGTATTATCAGGTTGAGCAGCGGAAATAGCGGATACAACTGGAGCACGTTCATCAATATCGTCACTGAACAGCGGAGCAAATAACCTTTCCATTTGTTGACGAGTAAGTCGGGGGCTTTGTTCACCGTGATGATGGGGTTTGGGGAAAGTTTAAGCGGTTGTGACCGGTTCTAAGTCTGTTATACTCAGAAGCCATTTCCGTGAGTTCATCAAAATGAGCATGAATCGTTTCCATAACCTCCTTTGTTCGACGATTCCAGATTCAGAAACCTTTAGAATTATCACAATATCCTATAAAGACTCCAATGTCAGTGTAACACCCCCAACTTCGTGATACGCATCGGAATTCAAACTGGGTGTTACTTCATGGCACAACAGTCATAACAATAGAAAATGAACTCTAATGGAGTCGTTTTAAAAGATTCATCATTCGATTTATATAAATATCAGAGTTTACAAAAATGAGTTCCCAGATGGTTCCAAGTTTACAAAATACATTAAATTGGTTTTCGAATGATAATAAAATTTATAGCCTTCTTTAGTATCCTTGCTCTTCGTGCGCTTCCGACATTATGGACCTGAAATACATGCTTAAAACTGTCAACACAAAGGTTGAGTGAAATTCATAGAGTTTTGGAAATTAGTTGAACACATAATGTTTGTGTGGGTTACGTTGTTATACACCCATAATGTTGAAAACAAAACAGATATTATTGCATGGTACGGCTGCCTCAAGTACATGATACTTGAGCCCGCTTTTGTTTGATACGGCTGCCTCAAGTATGTGATACTTGAGCCCGCTTTTGTTTGATACGACTGCCTCAATACGTTGTGATACTTGAGCCCGCTTTTGTTTGAAAGCAATGTGTTCGGTTTAAAATAAAGCATGTATTTTCCCCAAGAGTTTGTAAAACAATTAAATAATAGAAAGTGGGGCTATGAACTCACCTTAATAAATTATATCAAATGTATAACAAGAATGATGGATATGCCGTGGGAACTTCTACGAGCAACAACTTTTGGCTTTCAATAAGAAAGGAGTAACTTAGTAAGGATAGGACTTTGATTGATCGCGAAAGACTTCGGATTGAGCTAGCTTTCCACACCTTGGCACCCTTGCAAACTTGAAGAGTTGGTGATGAAGTACTAAGTGACTTGAGTGGATTTAAACTCAAGAAGATCACTTAAACTTGCTAGAGATTTGATGTAGAAGCTTGATCTTTGGAACTTCCTTGCATAAACTTGGAGTTTATAGATCAAATGATGGAAGATATGTATGATTTGTGATATGAACGACCCAAAACAGATTGTGAGGGTTCTTAGGATGCATATCACTTGCTATTTATAGGAGGGTAAGTTTGGTTAACCATATATTGGGTTAAATATTAACCATGGTTAAGTTAGGACACTTGTAATGATCTAAAGGAAGCATGGTTAGGATTTTGCCACCAAAATGATGAATCCCCCCCCCTTAGGTCGGCCAAGTGAAGATAAGATGACTTAGGTGGTTAGTTTTGGTATTATCTTGGTTACGGAGTGAGTTTTGGTTCCGTTAAATGCCAACCGAAGCCATAAAACGTAAAACCGGGTATCGTAAAAATATGAAACTTGTAGGAATGATGAGACTCATCATTATACTCCATCTAAAAACATAAAATGGGTGATAAGTCTCATTGGGTGCAAAAATACTGCTTAAAGCTGGAAATACGGGTAAAAAACGCGTAATACGCAGTTTTTCAGAAAAGAACGAAATTTCAGGGAAACGACCGTGAATTTATTTAGAGTAGACTAAAATTAGTCTAAAAGTGATATGAGATGTTAAAATGTGGTTTTCGTCATACGCGGGATAACTTTACAGTTATTCGTGAAGTTTAAAAGTTACGCGATTTAAGCAGAAATGTAGAACGTACAAGCTTAATTTCTTTATGGTCAAAGGAGGAGGGAAATATGTTTGACTTTTCCAAAAAAATGTAAAAGTTTCAAAAACATATTAGAAACACAGTGCAGGAATCGTTAAGTCTGGATGTAAATAGAATTGTTTAAAACGTAAGTTTAGTTTTGTTCTGCGCTGGGCTTATTAGGTAATATTAAAAATAATAAATCTTAAAAATTCTCAAATTAATCATGAGTGATCTAAAAATTTATCTGATGCGAGGAAAATTGTCAGACTTGATTTTCGTTATGCGCGTGATGTTTAAACGGTGGACCGTCTAAAACGAAACTTTTAAAACGATGTTTACTTAATAACTTTTGCGAAAATGATCTAACGATGGTCGAACTCTCAGGTTATTAATAAAATAATTTATCTTACGAGAATGTGGATTAAAAATTTTACGAGATGAATAGTGAATATGAATAGTAAAAGTGAATAGTAAATTCTCGAAAATGAAAAGTAACCTAAACATGCGGGTGGTTACAGTCTCACCCCCTTAATGGGAATTCCATCCCGGAATTCAGGGTGTGTTACCCGATGTTGAATTGTCCAGGGAAATGTGGATGTATACGCCAAATTTTAATCTTTGTGTTCTCAAGTTTCTAGTCATAGAATGTATTATGTACCATGTGGCTTAAGTTGATAACCTAAAGGGTTTTGTTAAAATCTTATAGAGTCCAATATACCTAAAGTTTGGCTTTTCCCGATTCTCAAAACGAATCATATCTTATTGTATCGAGGCTATCAATAAAACCTTAATTTCTAACATGGGGTTTTTGGTGATAGTGTGCGGCAGGGAGCCTAATTTGTATTTGTATGGTTTCCTTAGTTTTTTCGTGGGTGATCTCTGAACACCTTAGTCTAGCAAATGGTTAACTAACACATTCGTCTATATAGTGCCTCAAAATGGAATAGTTTTGTTGTTGTTAGGGTAACTATTGTTAATCAAAGGTGTAAGATATTGTTGATGTGAAATGGTTTATAATGATGTGAAAAATGTCGTCGTAGGGAAAGTCTTGCTAGTGGCAAGTGGTTATCCAAACCATTTCTAAAGTTGATCATGTCTTAGGTGGTTTCGAGATGAAGGCTATATCGTATAGTGTTTATGTCTACTAGTGTTTCAAAGAAACGTGATACTGCGAAATTTTACAATACTGACTTATAATGGGGTTCAGATAATGATGTGATATGTTGACGATTAGAAGAGTGTAGCGTACGCTTACCATTATTCGTAGGTAGAGATGTCAAGTTTTTTTTAAAATCAAAAGTGAATTTTAAAGGAATATGGCGGAAAGATATCCTTGAAACCTAATCAGCCTAGTACTTCTAAGAAATGACGAGAAGATTTGATGACTATCCCAAGATAGTAGTTTGGATTATTTCATAAATGAAAACTTTCAAGAATGAAATTAGGTAGTCTAAATAAGATGTTAAGATTTTGCTGAGTGGTAAGACACTATCGTGTCTCTAGATCTTTTTAATGAATTCTGATGGTTTATCGAGTTTAAGTAGGAAATTAACCTAAATATAACCCTTGTATAACTGTTCTGAGTGTTTGAAAAATTTAAGTCGAACATAGTTAATCAGACCATGTTCCACTATCCCAAGGTTAAATATAGGTGATTAGGCTATATTTAGCCGAGGTTTGATAAATTTTCCAAATACCTAAATTAGGTATACTTGTGATATGTTCATAGCTTTTGAGAAATTGTCCACTAAGCAAGGGCGATATCAAACCATTCAGTTGCAAGTCCTGGCCATAAAAGACTTGTAACCTATGTTTTTACATTCCTTTGCATAGAAGATAGTATGGGTAGATACGTGTGGAAACGAAAGGAAATCTTAAGTAATTCTAAGATTCACGGACATTTAACAATGAAGGTTTCAAAAGAGAATTTTGATGAATGTAGAGAAAGTTGCTGAACTTAAGCTTTTGTAGATGATGAGTCACTTTGTCCTTTAGAAATCCCATTTCTTGTATTTCCATTAGGGAAATTGATAGACTGTGATGGGTTTCATGTAAAAAAATATCATATAATGTTTATAAGATAATTTTTAGAGACTTTGTATAACTTACAATGTTTGAGAAGTAAATTAGACCAATGTGTAACTCACAAGGTCTGAGAAATGATGGAGAGATCATTGTGTAACTCACAATGTCTTGAGAAATAAATGAGACCACTGTAGGATTTACAGTGTCTGAGAATGTAATAGAGACCACTGTATCTCACAGTGTCTTGAAAAATGAATGAGACCATTGTATCTCACAATGTCTGGGAAGTAGGAAAGACCATTGCAGTCAGTTAAAATGTCTTGGAGGAAGTTTCGTAATCCTAAAATGCACGAGTAGATACATGATTGGGAGATTGGAAAAATATGATTGTGCTGTAATGCCTTAGAATAGGCATACGGAGATATGTTGAGTACTTTGTTTATGATTGAAATTATGTCAAGTGTATATATCAATATACTAGTATGTTTGTATAGCTTAAAGAGCCTAAAAGTCACATAATCGTCCGGAGGATGGAAGGCACGGAGAATGGAAGGCTATAAAATGTTTTTGTTTGTAAAAGTAGTTATAGTTTAAGTCTCAATTAAACCCGTTTCTCTATAACTGTGGCTCTGATACCAATTTGTAACACCCCCAACTTCGTGATACGCAGCGGAATTCAAACTGGGTGTTACTTCATGGCATAACAGTCATAACAATAGAAAATGAACTCTAATGGAGTCGTTTTAAAAGATTTATCATTCGATTTATATAAATATCAGAGTTTACAAAAATGAGGTCCCAGATGGTTCCAAGTTTACAAAATACATTAAATTGTATTTCGAATGATAATAAAATTTATAGCCTTCTTCAGTATCCTTGCTCTTCCGTGCCAGCTTCCGACATTATGGACCTGAAATACATGCTTAAAACTGTCAACACAAAGGTTGAGTGAAATTCATAGAGTTTTGGAAATCAGTTGAACACATAATGTTTGTGTGGGTTACGTTGTTATACACCCATAATGTTGAAAACAAAACTGATATTATTGCATGGTACGGCTGCCTCAAGTACATGATACTTGAGCCCGCTTTTGTTTGATACGGCTGCCTCAAGTATGTGATACTTAAGCCCGCTTTTGTTTGATACGGCTGCCTCAATACGTTGTGATACTTGAGCCCGCTTTTGTTTGAAAGCAATGTGTTCGGTTTAAAATAAAGCATGTATTTCCCCCAAGAGTTTGTAAAACAATTAAATAATAGAAAGTGGGGCTATGAACTCACCTTAATAAATTATATCAAATGTATAACAAGAATGATGGATATGCCGTGGGAACTTCTACGAGCAACAACTTTTGGCTTTCAATAAGAAAGGAGTAACTTAGTAAGGATAGGACTTTGATTGATCGCGAAAGACTTCGGATTGAGCTAGATTTCCACACCTTGGCACCCTTGCAAACTTGAAGAGTTGGTGATGAAGTACTAAGTGACTTGAGTGGATTTAAACTCAAGAAGATCACTTAAACTTGCTAGAGATTTGATGTAGAAGCTTGATCTTTGGAACTTCCTTGCATAAACTTGGAGTTTATAGATCAAATGATGGAAGATATGTATGATTTGTGATATGAACGACCCAAAACAGATTGTGAGGGTTCTTAGGATGCATATCACTTGCTATTTATAGGAGGGTAAGTTTGGTTAACCATATATTGGGTTAAATATTAACCATGGTTAAGTTAGGACACTTGTAATGATCTAAAGGAAGCATGGTTAGGATTTTGCCACCAAAAGGATGAACCCCCCCCCTTAGGTCGACCAAGTGAAGATAAGATGACTTAGGTGGTTAGTTTTGGTATTATCTTGGTTACGGAGTGAGTTTTGGTTCCGTTAAATGCCAACCGAAGCCATAAAACGTAAAACCGGGTATGGTAAAAATACGAAACTTGTAGGAATGATGAGACTCATCATTATACTCCATCTAAAAATATAAAATGGCTGATAAGTCTCATTGGGTGCAAAAATACTGCTTAAAGCTGGAAATACGGGTCAAAAACGCGTAATACGCAGTTTTTCAGAAAAGAAAGAAATTTCAGGGAAACGACCGTGAATTTATTTAGAGTAGACTAAAATTAGTCTAAAAGTGATATGAGATGTTAAAATGTGGTTTTCGTCATACGCGGGATAACTTTACAGTTATTCGTGAAGTTTAAAAGTTACGCGATTTAAGCAGAAATGTAGAACGTACAAGCTTAATTTCTTTATGGTCAAAGGAGGAGGGAAATATGTTTGAATTTTCTAAAAAATGTAAAAGTTTCAAAAACATATTAGAAACACAGTGCAGGAATCGTTAAGTCTGGATGTAAATAGAATTGTTTAAAACGTAAGTTTAGTTTTGTTCTGCGCTGGGCTTATTTGGTAATATTAAAAATAATAAATCTTAAAAATTCTCAAATTAATCATGAGTGATCTAAAAATTTATCTGATGCGAGGAAAATTGTCAGACTTGATTTTCGTTATGCGCGTGATGTTTAAACGGTGGACCGTCTAAAACGAAACTTTTAAAACGATGTTTACTTAATAACTTTTGCGATAATGATCTAACGATGGTCGAACTCTCAGGTTATTAATAAAATAATTTATCTTACGAGAATGTGGATTAAAAATTTTACGAGATGAATAGTGAATATGAATAGTAAAAGTGAATAGTAAATTCTCGAAAATGAAAAGTAACCTAAACATGCGGGTGGTCAAAATATCGAAGAATTTTGCGATTTTCAGGTTTTGAGTTTACTTCACTGATGGAAGGTAAAGGACCATAAGTTTGTGCATAATCTGGTTTGGGATTGTCATTAGAAGACTCAGACGTTTTTATGATAATCCTTGGTGTGTTAGAAGAATCCGTTGGTGTGACGAAAGTGACCGCTTTTGAATAGTTAAAAGGTTTGTTGTACACAACTTTTTCTAATTTTGATCGACTCTCGTCTTCTGCATCTAATTCCTCTTGACGATGATATTCAACAACACTCATAGCAGAATTATCAATTTTATATTCTGCACTGGAAACTTCAGGATTTGGTTTGAATGCTTTGGTTGAAAGCTTAGGTTTGTAATCAGCAAGATTTGGTCCATAGCCGTTTGGATTTGGTTTTAAAGTAAACTTTTCAATAGCTGTGACCGACTCACCATGTTTGTAAACCACAGTTTTAAACTCTTTAAGTTTGTTTTGCAAGCCGATGATTTCTTCAAGATGATCATCTATTCGTTTCGTTGAATGCTTTTTGTATGCAGAGAACTGTTTTTGACAAGTTGACAACTCAGTCTTAGCTTTTTGATTTTCCAAGGTGAGAGCATTAATTTGCTTTTTATGTTTATGTTTCAGTTGTTCTATTTCAGACAACAAAGCATTCTTCAAAGCGGCTAGATCACGCATCTGTCTCTCTAAATATTTTTCGTTTTGATGAGATTTGGCAAAGGCTGCTTCAAAACCGTTTTCACGTTTTTCTTGAGTTTTGAAAAAATTGAGTTGCTTTTGTAAACATTCAAAATCCTTGGTTAACAGTGCATTTTTGCTTTTCAAGTCCTGATTAATGGCATGACATTTTTCCACAATGGTCTGATGGTCTTGTATTAAACGAGCAAAATCTGGATGAGGCAAAAGTTTGGCGTGTTCAACGTGATTCACAACATGATCATTACTTAGATCCTCAAGTATAACCACGGAGTCAATTTGAGTATCAAGGGAAACCATAAGGTCATCTTGATCGTCAAATATAACTACGGGGTCTAGTTGAAAATCGTCGGAATGAGATGTGGACGACTCATTTTGAACATTCTGAGCCTTGCCGGATTCAGATGTTGGCGGAGATAGTAGATCAGAGATAAAAATGGTTTGTTCGGGTACCGAGACAAGCCATCGTGTCATACACTGGCCTGTGTCACTCATGTGTAACTCATGCATATTAGCCATCAACATAACAACTGCATTGGCCTGCAAATCCTCCGTATCATCATCTGAGTGCTGATTTGCCATAAAGCTCGTTTTTGTCTGTGAGAGTTCCACCAGCTTCATCCTTAAGAGCCAAAAGAAGAGCCTCTTTGTGATAAGCACCGCCCCTAGTCCTCGGCTTTGGGCATGCATTAGCCAGGTGTCCCTTCTCATTGCAGCTTGTAGCATCGAAGACCATTCAACCCATTTTGAGCATTTCCCTGTTCCACCACTTGAGCTCTATTGTTATTCCTACCCACAACATTAAACCCTTGACCACCGCCCATCTGACGACCATAACCAAAATTCTGAACTTTAACTCGTCCATTGTTCAGAACAGCTTGATTCCTTGTGTTAGATGAGGAATGAATACGGTTGTTGGACTTGTTAGTATAACGGCTAAAGGCATTAGCAATCATAGCAAATCCTTGTTGCAGTGCTTCGAACGGATCAGATTCCTCATTAGCTTCACTGACAAGTGCTTGAGCATTGTTGTTGTTGTATGGAACCAATTGAGTTTGTTGAGATTGAGGCTGTGAAGGATCATATGGTGTGATTGTAGCAGTTGGTTGAGTTTCTGGTTGAGGAGAATAACTGCTTTGAGCATATAAGGCAAGTTGTTGATTTTCCGGATGTGTCGGTGGAGCAATTTGAGCACGGAGAATCCTTTCCCTATCAACTTCCTTTTCATGAGGCTTCAAGTAATCGTACAACAATCCATATGTAGAATGATGCAAATTCTTCGCTTGACGGAGAAAAATGACACACTTCTCCCATTCAGGACCAAGACTACTAAGGAACTTAGTATTCACTGCAATTCTTGGCATGATGATGTTGTGTTTATCCAAATCATTGATGATGTCTGAAAAATGATGATGATAAGACTCTAGTGTCTCTCCGTGTTCAATCATGAAGTGTTCATAAGCCAAGTAAATTTTGGATTCCAAATCCCCCTGATTGAGTACAGATCCTTCCATAAGAAGATGAATATGATCCCACATTTCCTTTGCAGTCTTTTGAGCATCAACACTTCCAAGAATTGGGTTAGGTAATCCTAAGAGGATATATTGCATTGCAAGTTCATCACTTTCATAGTGTAGAAGTTCCTCTGCATTCAGTCGGCAAAGTAGCAATGTTGGATTGTTCATCTCTTGGTGGATTAGCATTTGGATCGGCGGGTACGATAACAGTAGGCATCTGAAATGGACCTTCCAAGATAACCTTCTTTAAAAACTTTCCGTGTGGCTTCTTCAGATCACAAAACCTAAAGAACCTTATCACCCATTGATCGTAGTTTCATGGAGTGAGCATTGGAGGTCTATCAAGTGATCCAGCCTCATGAATTGATTGTTGGCTGCTTAAAGCTTCACACATCTTTGCAAACCAAGTGGGTTCCTTCATAGTGTTCCTTGATGGACGTTGATTGAATTCGTTTGTGTAGGGTTGTACTTGAAGACTTGGTGGTGGTTGAACCATTTGAGGTTGTGGAATTGCAGCAAGTTGTGGAGTATGTTGTTGATTAAATTGATGTTGTGGAGTTAGTTGTTGTTGACGTTGAGAATAAGTGTAAGGGAAATAGTTAGAGTATGGTGGTTGTGACATGTTGAAAACTTGTGTTGATAAAAATGGATCTTTGTAGTCGAATGAACCTTTGTTGATGAAGTATCCTTAGGCGTAGTAATCACAATAAACCAAGTAGGACTTATGCGTAAACACACCAAAGTTACGCGTAACAATGAGAGTTACGCGTAGTTTTAGCTTACGCGTAAGCAGGGAAAAAGACTAAAGTTATGCGAAACAAAGAAGTTATGCGTAGAAAAATTAGGCGTAGGATTATCTTAAGCGTAAGACTGGGCTTAGGCGTAGGATGAATCTTATGCGTAGGATTTTTTACGCGTAAGCTTTCTGCTTATGCGTAAGTTTAGGGTTTTGCCCAAATGATCTTTTACACTATCACAGTGCAAAAGATATCCAAAGTCGACGTATTTTCAGGCTTATCCAAGCAAGAAAACACGGAGTAAACCACGAAAACGAAGATCAAACCAAGGAAAATCTTACGCGTAGTATTAGGGTTTTGCTACGCGTAGGATTACTCGTAAATTTGATTATGCCCAAAGATGTTTCTAAACCAGTTTTTGTGAGATGAAATAGCTTCAATAACACCAAAATGACACAAAAGTGTGAAACTTGATGATGCAAAGCTCTTAAAAAAGTTACGCGTAGGACGACACCCACGAATAAAAACTAGCTCAAAAACAATGATCCACGCATAAAGTTCAAAACGTCTTGCCAAAAACAGTAAGTTTAACACCTTATAACAGTGAAAGTACAAGAATCTTGGATTAAAAAGTGCAAACAACGTGTTTTTAAGCGAACCAAAGATATCGTTACCTTTACGCGTATGACCAAAAACTTACTTCAAAGGCAATAACGATTCACCCAACTAGTAGGCGATTGATACCACTGTTAGGTCACTAGATTTACAACACAAGCTTAATAGAAAGATAGAGAGGCGATTGAACAATATCCAAACAAACACACGCGTATGAATGTAGCTGGCTATGCGTAAGGAGTGAATGAAAGGAATAACTTGAACAACCAACCTTCAAATGAAGGTATACAAGAGTATTTATAGGAGGGAAGCTTGGGCAACACTCCTAGTTCCCATCCTTTCTCCGATGGGCTTGGGCCTAAGCTCATGGGCCTTCTACATAAGCTTAAGGCTAATGACAAACATAAAGGCCATAATTAAGCTACCTATTACATATTAATTACCAACACTTGATTATGGTTTAGGAGTGATTCCAACAAAGAGTTTTGGTGAAGATGTCTGCTAACTGGTATTCAATCCTTACAAAATAGAGTTCCACCACACCTTTTTTCACTTGTTCCCGAATGAAGTGATGTCGAATGTCAATGTGCTTTGCTCTTGACTGTTGAACATTGTGGCAAAAGAGAGCAATGACACTTTTGTTATCACAATACAGAGGGATTTTGTTGAATTCAAAGCCATAGTCAGATAATTGGGATCTCATCCATAGGATTTGAGCACAACAAGATGACATGGCTATGTATTCAGCCTCTATAGAGGATATAAAAGTGCTCATTTGTTTCTTTGAAGACCAGCTCACAAGCTTATCACCCAAAAATTGAGCACCTCCAGACGTACTTCGACGTGTATCTTGACATCCTGCATGATCAGTATCTGCATAGGCTGTTAGTGACATACCGGTGTCCTTCGGGTACCAAAGTCCCATGTT
The DNA here is from genome assembly GCA_910596185.1 of Chrysanthemum makinoi. Lineage (NCBI taxonomy): Eukaryota > Viridiplantae > Streptophyta > Magnoliopsida > Asterales > Asteraceae > Chrysanthemum > Chrysanthemum makinoi. The sequence continues at coordinate 83,113,350 of OU343218.1, read as the reverse complement.
GATGGTTCCTTGGAGATACCGAAAGACCCGTTTAACCTCTTCAAGGTGCTTTTTGGTAGGCTTAGCCTGGTATCTAGCACACATGCATACAGCAAACAGAATATCTGGTCTACTGGCAGTGAGGTACATCAGGGATCCAATCATACTTCCATATTTTGTTTGATCTACCATGATCCCTGAGTGGTCCTCATCCAGTTTGGTACGTTCCACCATGGGAGTGTCAACGGTGTCACAAGTGTCAAATCCAAATTTCTTTAAAATTTCATTTGCATAGTTAGATTGATTAATAAAAATGCCTCTGGGACTTTGTGAAATTTGTAATCCCAAGAAAAATGGCATTTGTCCCATCATTGACATTTGAAATTTGGAGCCCATCTTCTTGGAAAAACGGTCACATTCATTGGGGTCAGTCGAGGCAAAGATAATATCATCAACATAATTTTGAACGTGAATTAAATGTTTGGCTGAATTTCTGGTGAACAATGTCGGATCAACTGCTCCTTTGCTGAATCCAGTAGATAGAAGAAAATTTGATAGCGTATCATACCATGCCCTTGGAGCTTGCTTCAAGCCGTAAAGAGCCTTCTTCAAACGATAGACATGAGTAGGATGCTCTGGATTCACAAAACCTTCCGGTTGGCTGACGTATACGACTTCTTTAAGATCTCCGTTAAGAAAAGCCGTCTTTACATCCATCTGGTAGACAATCATATTCTTACTTGCAGCATTAGCCAAGAAGATTCTGATTGCCTCGATGCGTGCTACTGGAGCAAATGATTCTTCAAATTCAATACCCTCCTATTGACGGTATCCTTTTGCAACCAATCGAGCCTTGTTCTTTAAAACATCACCATGTTCATCAAGTTTTACTTTGAAGATCCACTTTAGAGCAATGATCATAGCACAGTCAGGGGCAGGTACTAATTCCCACACATCTAGTCGATCAAACTCATGAATTTCTTCTTGCATGGCATTGAACCAACTGTCTTCATTCATTGCAGTTTTAACATCTTTTGGTTCGACCTTGGATAGTACAGAGTTGAAGAAGTACCATAAGGCATCAGTTGCAAGTTTTTTGCGAGTGGATACAGGACAAGAGGGATTTCCAATGATGTTGTCCAATGGATGATCATGTGTCCATTTTCTAAGGTGTTCGTGTGGTTGTTGTTGAGGAACTGAAGTAGCAGAGTCGATTTCTCCTGATGAAGATGGTTCTAATGATGATTCAGGAGCAAATATGTTTTCAAATGGGGCATCTTCAGGAGTAGCAAAGGGATTCTCTCCATCAAGGGTGCCAGAAACAATTCCATGATGTATACTCGATGAGTGATGATTTGTTGATGAGACAGAGTGATCGCAGCAGCGCTTCTTGACTTAACGACATAGAAACTGAAGGATTAACTTCATTGACAGAGATAGGAACAGCCTCTGTTGATGGAATTGATAGATCATTAGCAGTTGGCTCATAGTGTTCATCAAACATTGGATCAAACAGTTTCTTCAAGTCATCTTCTGAAGGAGGTACATAAGGAGTTGCTAGCGAAGAATCGAATACAAGAGTAGAACTGATGGGACTACTTGATGATGCGGGTCGAATGGGTTGTCCTGGAGCCATTGGACCGGTCAACTCATCGAACGTAACGTGAATTGTTTCCATGATATTTCGGGTTCTTTTGTTGTAGATTCGGCATCCTTTTCTGCTAGGTGCATATCCTACAAATACTCCAATGTCCGCTTTAGCTTTAAGTTTTCCTAAGTCTTGGCCCTCATTAGTTGGATAACACAATGCACCAAACACACGAAGGAATGAGAGATTAGGTTTTCGATTGTGGACAAGTTCATATGGAGTTTTTCCATGAGCAGTATGAATTAGGGATCTATTTTGAGTGTAGCATGCACCGGCAATGGCTTCAGAGAAACATTGGAACCTTTGAGTAAATCAACATTGTTCTAGCGGCTTCTACAAGAGTTCGATTTCTTCTTTCAACTACACCGCTCGTTGAGGAGTTCGTGGAATACTTCTTTGATGACTGATTCCAACACTTTCATAAAACTCACTAAGTTCTTTATTGACAAACTTAGTTCCATTGTCTGTTCGGATGATTCTGATAGTTTTATTAAGTCGAACTTGCAGCTGTTTGATAAGTTTAATGATGATGTCTGGAGTTTCATCCTTTGTCCTTAAGAACTTAACCCAAGTAAATCGAGAGTAATCATCAACCACAACTAACACATATTTCTTCCCAAAAATATCCATGTGAATGGTGTGAAGAACTTCTGTAACTGAGTTCGTAGGTTTGGGGTTGTGGGCATATTTCTTGCTTTTTCCCAATTTTCTTGCTGAACAAAGATGATCCTTTTCATACTTTAGTCTAGGTAAGCCTACAACTAAGTCCTTTCTGGAGAGATCATTTATGGTGCCGAAGTTCAAGTGATTGAGACGACGATGCCATAACCATGACTTTGTTTTCGAAGCCTTTGACAACAAGAAAATTGGAGAAGACTTCATCATATCTTCAATAGAGATGGTGTATAGATTTGAACCACGTGTTCCTCTTAAAAGTTCTTTTCCATCAAGTTCTCTAACGAAACAAGTATGTTTCGAAGGCCACTTCTAGATCGAATCACGAATTGACCGACAGAGAATAAGTTATGACCAAGACCTTCAACGTAATATATCCTGGAGATAACACTATCACCGACAACATAGTCTCCATAACCCATAATTGCATTGAAATGATCATTCCCGAATCTAACAGTCCCGATAAATTTACTCACAAAGTTCATGAGCCGTGACCGGTCTCCAGTCATATGCTTGGAACAGCCTGAGTCCAGGTACCACAAAACGATTTGAACGATCTGCAATTGAACACAGACAAGAATGGATAACTGGATAATTGGGATCCCCATGCAAGAATGGGTTCCATTTGGTTAGTAACAGAGATTGTAACACCCACATCAGAAGTAGAAACAATGGAATCATAAGGGATAGATTCAATGCTAGTGTCCGTATTTGTCCTACTCAAAGTATGTTCACTTCTTAAAGGAATTGTTCTACCAGTAGGCATCCATTTCCTAATGGGCATTGATCTAGATAATTTAGGGCACATCTCATTAAAATTGAATTTGCGGCCAGTAGGTATCCACTGATAACCTATGTTACTAAATTTCCTTCCTGTGGGTTTCCAATGTTTTCTAACATTCTTTCGCCATTGCTTTCTAGCCTTCTTAGCTTGATTTTTTGTATTCACTACCTTAACATGGCATTTAGCAGTATTAATCAACTAATTTACACCACATTCATGATTAGTAACAGAAACCAAACAATTATCATTACATGTTTTGCCAAAAGTAGTAGAATTCAAATTAATTACAGTACGCTTATAGCTAATACTAGAATCAACACGATTCATTTTATTCAACTCAAACTTAATGTTCCTAGGGTGATCTTCTACTTTCTTCCATTGCACATTCTTAGCTTGCGAGGTCCTATCTTGCATTGTATTGCCTGGAGGCTTTGACCCGTTAGCTTTTGTGTCACTGATTACTCCTGTAGAAAGAATTATGGGAACATTAGTTGGTTGGGCTACCTTTTGCATTCCTGAATTAGACGTGCAGGGATCTGAACTAGTTGAAGGTACTCTAGAGTTCACTTTCTTAGTATTGGGCATAGAATGGGTTGCATACTTGGCACTAGGCATAGAAAAAGGCATCACAGCTTTATCTTTCGCACCTAAGGATTTAGGACAAGTGGCTCTTAAACATTCTAGTAGCTCTTGAGATCGTTTGGCCTGAATGCAAGCAAACCTAATTTCTCTATCAAGTGGCTTATTTATGAAATCCTCTTCTACAATCTCACGGAGATATTCTAGACTATCCTTAAGGTGAGCGAGATTGTTATGAAATGCAAGTTCGTTATTTCTAAGATGAGGAGGGATGTATTTAACAGTCACAGTATATTTGCAGTCTGCAGATGACGTTGATGCAACATTCTCATTAAAGACAAGTGGCATTTTCCCTTTTACCTATCTCCTCAGATTCTCAATTTCTTTTTGTAAAGACGTTATTATTTCGTTGTTTTTGTCACGAGTGACTTTCACTGAATCATATAACTCTTTAAAGTGTTGTTTCACCTTTTCATTTTCTTCTAGAAAACTCTCATTTTCCTTTTGTAGAACATTAACCAAGTTTTGATGATGAAAACTATGAGAACTTTGAGAATCTAAAGGAGGAGGCATTTGGGAGCCTGTCACATTGTTCTTTTCACCCTTTAATTGTGAAATTTGGGTTCTCATTTTTCTGATCGTGTTACAATGAGCTCGAATCTGTTCATCTCGTTTGCTGATTTCAAAACTCATCAAATTCAGGAGCATCCAAGGATGTCTTGATATTTGAGGTTTTAACATTTTCTTTTAGATGTTGATATTTTAATTGCAAAGCAAGATGCTCAACTTCCAATTTAGAAAACTGTTTCACCAGGTTATCATGATTATCCCGTTCAAATTTTTCATGCAATTTAGAGTTAGTTTTCTCAAGCTCAATGACACGATCATGGGAGACTTTCAGAGCAACAGATAATTCATGAAATTGAGATGCATTAATTGAACAATTCGTGGCAGTGTAAAACACATCTTGAGTGATAATTCAGAAATCAGATTCTCATTTAAGGTATGCAAGTTTTTCCTCTCAATCTCATTATATTTTAATTCTCGCTCATAGTCATTGACCTCAACTATCATTGCATCAAATTCCTTTTCCATTTCCTTAATATCTGAATCCATCCCCTTTTTAAGATTCTCAAATTGACCTTTTAATTGTTTAAAGAAAGGCATGACCTCAGTTAAATAGCATTCTTTAGTTTGCTCAAAATCCATCTCCCCTTCAGTTATCCCAGTAGGTGTAATCCTTTTCTTACATGTCTTATCAAAATCAACAAATAATTGATAAATGACATACTGACTGATTAAGGTCTTGCTCTTAGTGGGAATAGATCTAGGGACTAAATGCATTGGTGTATTGGGGGGATATACAGTGGCAGGAAGCATTCTCCTACATGGGGATTCGTTCAACAAACTCATCGCTTTTTTTATGTCCATATCCTTTTTCCGAACACTTGTTCGGGGTCACTGTGTTTGAGGTCTAAACTTGTTAAATGCAATCCAATTATCCTTAGCATAGTTGGGTGTTTTATAACTGATTTTCTTTTCTATGCATGAAGGGCTCTTAAGTTTTTCATCTAATTTCTTTCTAGTGACTTCTTCTAACTGCAAATCTTCCTCAGTATTCTCAGCGCAACTAGGTTTCTGTCTAGGCTTAAGAATTTCATTGCCATCATAAATTACCTTATGTGCTTCTCTAGCTTTCTTACATGCCTCAGGGTTTGGTTCATCAACTAATGCAACACTATGTTTGTCACTTAGAACTCTATGCTTAGTGATCATGTGAGCACTCTGAATGGTGTTTCCTTGTATGTACAATTTGTTTTCGAGTTTGTTTTTCAAAGTTTTTAGGTTGGAAAATTCATTTAAAAGTTTTGATTCTTTAGCATTAAACTCCTGCTAAGCACTTTCACATTTTCTTGAAGTTCTTGTTTTTGCTTAGCCGTTTTATTAATCTTTTCTTTAAGGAATCTAGCTCTTGTTTTAGTATTTCTTCCCTAAAGTTACTTTTTCTAATAATTGTACGCATTTGGTCATCCATTTCCTGCTAACGAGTGATTAACTCAAACTTAGCGCGTTGTTCATAAATGACAACTTGTTCTTTATAGGCATTAAGTTCAGAGATAACAGAATCATCAGGGGCACATGGAGTGAATTCATTAAAAACATAGTCATCATTGACTGCAGAAGATGCATCACTTGGTTCAATCACATTTTCACTTTGGACCACATATTGATCACATGGGACAATATTACTATTACCCATATTAATAATATCTGTTTCACAAGTTTCATGTGATTGAACTTTATCATGTATCTTTTGCTCATCAACTTCGTCATATAATTTTAATACCTCTGAGATGATTCATTCTTTGGATGCACCAGCTTGCTTAGATGATGAGACCTTTGGAGAGACCATTGGAGAAAGGCTAGCCATGAAGATTGTGCAAGTAGGTTCATCATCGACATCAGAGTCATATGCATCACAGTCGGCAACTTGAAAAGCATTTTGATGATTATGACCAATATCCTGAATTGGCTGCTCATCCACATCTGCATCATATGTCTTAGCATTTCCTTCTGCAAGAAATAACAACTATTCTTCATCCAAAACTGCACCATTGTCCTGAGCTTGCACAAGCAACATCTTGTCTCTGAAGTATTCTGCATTTTGAGGGCTTTTTGGAGATGTGCAGTTCCTTGCAATGTGTCCATCACCACCACAGTTGTAGCACCTGACTGGCTTCACTTGTCCCTGATTGTCATTTCTCCCACGATTCTGATTAGCCACATACCCTCCACCTACTCCACCTCTTCCCTGTTCATACTGCCTACCTTGAACTGGTTGCACCATAACTTTTCCATCTCTGACAACAACATGATTGTGTAAATTAGATGCAGTTCTGATCTCATTGTTAGTGTGAAGACTGTTGGTATGTGGATTGAGGGTCAAGTTTTGTTTAACCATAAGATCCAGTTGATTGATGAAGTGTCCCATGACTGCATCAGCATCAGCTTGCTTGAACCTCGGATCGGGAATGAGTTTGTGATTACCATTACCCGTGGGTATGACTTGAGAAGCTTTGGTGGTAATTCCAACATTTGTGTAAAAAGCCGTTGAATCATTTGATGAGCTTGATTCCCCCTGTTTAGATTTGAACTGATCAATAATCATTTGCTCAAACATGGCATATCTCTCATTCTGAAGCAGGAAGGCATACAGTTGCTCATAGTTGGTGTTCTTTAATCCTTTGGTTAGCTTCATAAAGGTGACAAATTTGTGCCATTCGGGATTCATGTTGTTCACAAACTTTGAATTCAGCTGAATATTTGGCATGGTCATTTTGATATTCCTCATATCATTCACCAGCTTGTGGAATCTCACGTAATATTCATAGATACTTTCTTCTAGTTTCATCTTAAAGTGCTCAAATTCATCATACAGCTGTGATTCTTTGTCTTCCTTAGTTAATTCAGAACCCGAGAGAAGCATCTTGACATTATCCCAAACCGCCTTGGCGTCAGTGTTGTGATTGATAAGCTTGTAGATATCTTTTGGAAGACCCTGAAGTATAATGTTTGAAGCCCGATATCGATCGAATCTCTTTTCTCCTTTTCATTGAGCTCATCATACGTCTTTGTTCCGTCCAATCCAAAGATCATTGTTCCATCTGCAGCAGTATCAATTATGTCTCTTGTAGTCTCAATCTGATAAGGTCCTTCATCAATTGATTTGAGAATGTTGACCCCATTTTCTTTTCCCAAACAGTACAACCTGATTCTTTGAGCCCATGAGTCATAATCAGTTCTGTCAAGCATAGGTGGACGAGTATCGATCCATGCTTGAACGCCCTACGAAGAAACGATAGTAGACACATTATTTGACATGATTACAAGTTCTACGGGATTTTACAATTCTTTGATTAAACTGGGAAATTGAATCTTTCACGGGATTTTACTAAACCAAAAGAACAACCGTAAAAATGTAGCACGAAGAAGTGACAAGTCTCAAAAGACAAGTAGCTAAACAGTCAACTCGCTTTGGTATCAACTCGCTAAACAGTCAACTCGCTTAAAAGCCAAGTCGCTTAAAACTCAAGTCGCTTAAAGAAACAACTCGCTTAATAACCAAGTCGCATACAGAGACAACTTGCTTAACCACCAAGTCGCTTAAACCAACTCGCTGACAATACAACTCGCTTAATAGCCAAGTCGCTTTAAAACTCAAGTCGCTTAAAGAAACAACTAGCTTAATAGCCAAGTCGCATATACCAACTCGCTGCTAATACAACTCGCTTAATAGCCAAGTCGCTTATACCAACTCGCTTTCAATAACAAAGCAACTCGCTTCCAAGAAATGCAACTCTGTGGCGCAACTTCGCATACACTTTTCAAAACAACCACTTAATCAATCAAAAACAACCAAACCACAATGATTTAAGCCTTCCAATTAAAAACCTAAACACATATGATGATCCTAAACACAAAAGTACAATCAAAATTCAAACTTTAACACTAGAAATTGTCCAAATGAATCAAACTCTTTTAAACACTTATAACCCCAAAAACCTTATGAAATCCACCAACACAAAGAGCATGAAAGATGAGTGATCAAACCATGGCTCTTGATACCAATTGTAAGATATAGGATTTCACAAACACATCATACTAATATCATATGAGGCGTTAACAAGATTTTAGAGAGAGAAAGTTCTAGAGAGAGAAAGGGAAGAGAGTTGGGAACTATGTGAAACAAAGAAAAATGGTATTGAAGCTCTAACCCTCTACCTTGGGAGGTAGAGGGTATTTATAGTGTCTTACAATAAACGCCTCCTACGGGCTGTGGATCAGGCATACAGTGGGTAAAGACTCGTCCGTCCTCCACGGTTTTACTTAACTAACATCTTACAAACATTAAATAACTACGACTACGAGCTTTCTAATGATTACATATACTTGAGGTGACCGAAACTTTAATGACAGAATTTTCTAATTCCCAACAAAAGATCCACACAACATTTAGCCAACCAATTGTAAATTCCAAACTAACAATCTCTAACTACCAACTCAAACTAAATCATAAAACCTCGTCATCATTAAATCTTAATACCAAAAATGTCTAAAGATAAACCTTAAACCATAATCATCATAATAAAAGAAATATAAAAAAAAACTCCTAAAATTCATAAAAGTAAATTCAAATCAAATGATTAAGCACAAGCAAGTGCTTTTTATTTTTGTGATACTCCATTCCTCTTCATCCTTCGAAGTACTCATGTTTCAAAATGTCTTCACTTTGAAACTTTCCTGATAGTTCACGGGTACTTGCATGCGTCTTGAACTTCCTTGCAAAGCTTCTCCTACTTGGGCACAAAATATCAAACTTCACGTGCCATTCTCCGTCTCCTTATTTCTTCTTGTAAACACTGATGTGCTCCGTGTGTACAAGTTTTAAAATTTATAAACACGATTTATCTGGCAATTACTATAAACACATACGAGCAAGTATACTCAAAGTTGAGGTTTAGTAAAAATAAAATTTAGTAAAAATAAAATTTAAGAAACATAAAATTTAAGCTGGATAAGTCGAGATCGTCCCAAGAGATTTGTGTTTTAATTTGTTTAAAATATTCAAAACAATAAAGCTTGTCAAGGCTTCCTCAAAGTTGAGGTTTAGTAAAAATAAAATACAAGAAACATATACTTGTGTGAAGTCTATAGGCAATTATAGAGAGTTGTTACGATTTAGAAAATCCAGTTGTTAAAGTGTCGGTCACCTCAAGTATATGTAATCGTTTTAGTTATTTAATGTCAGTTAGTAGTTAGTTAAGTAACCAACTCACTTAGGAGAGTTGGCCACCTTGGAGTCTTTAGGGGCTTTTGGGGGAGGGAGGTCTTGAGTTCAAATCCTGCAAGGGGTTTGAATGAGCGGTTTTCCTTCAAGGTAGTCCTTTAATGAAGGGGTTTGGGCCTGGTAACCCCAGACTCGAATCTTGGAAAAGGCAAGGGTTTACCCCTATTAATTGTCGTGCATTCGGGCGGATTAGTAGGGGGTTTTCCCCCCATCGGGTATTTGAAATAGGCATTTCCGCTTCGAGGGAGCTCTCTAGCGCGGACCCGGTTTAGACAACGTAGTCTAGACCTCCCGCTGTTGAACCGCGACACGAAGCACTCAAATAAGAAATTCACCTTTAAAAAAAAGTAGTTAGTTAAGTAATACCGTGGAAGACGGACGGGTCTTTACCCACTGTATGCCTGATCCACAGCCCGTAGGAGGCGTTTTGTGTAAGATACTATAAATACCCTCTACCTCCCAAGGTAGAGGGTTGGAGCTCATAATAAGATTTTTCTTTCTCTCTCTAAGTTCCCTAAACCTCTAAACTTTCTCTCTCTAAAACCTTAAGTCATACGCCACTTATAAGTCATGGTTTGATGTGTTTGTGAAATCCAATATGTTACAAATGGTATCAAGAGCCATGGTTTGATCATCTCTCTTACATGTTCTTGGATTTCTAGTGGTCTTATATGGTTTTTGGGTTTGAAAAAGTTTAGTGGTATTTGCATCATTTGGACCATTTCTAGTGTTAAAGTTTGGATTTTGATTGTACTTTTGTGTTTAGAATCATTATAAGTGCTTAGGCTTTGGTTTGGAAGGCTTGAATCAGTGTGGTTGGGTTAGTTTTGGATTGAAAAGTGTTGTTTTTGAAGATTTCATACTAGCGACTTATGTCTCGGACTTGAATTCTTCGTAGCGACTTGTCTCTACAATTTAAGCGACTTGTCTGTGTAGTGTGAAACGTCTTGTACCCTAAGAGATTTTTCTTTTGAGACAAAACGACAAATAGTACAAAGTAGTGGTCGTACTATTTTGTCTAGCGAGTTGTCACTAGCGACTTGTCCATCTAGCGAGTTGTTTCTATAGCAACCTCTGTGTCGAGCGACTTGTCACTAAGCGATTTGTCTTCATAGCGACTTGTGTCACTAGCAACTTGTTCTTCTAGCGAGTTGTTACTCTAGCAACTTGTTACAAGTGATTTGTCTTCATAGCGACTTATATCTCAAGCGACTTGTCCCTTGAGCGACATGTATACCTAGCGACTTGGTGCAAAGCGACTTGGTGACTAAGCGACTTGTCTTCAAGGTTTGAAGCGACTTGGTTAATTATTGTTTCTGATTGTTACATTTTACGGTTTTCTCTTGATTTAGTAAAATCCCGTGAAAGAATCTATTTCCCGGTTTAATCATAGAGTTATAAAATCCCGTGAAATCTGTAATCATGTCTACCAACGTGCCTACAATCATCTCTTCTGTAGCAGAGGACGTTCAAGCAGATCGATACTCCCACCTATGCTTGAGAACTGATTAGGACTCATGGGCTCAACGAATTAGGTTGTACTGTTTGGGAAAGGAAAATGGGGTTAACATTCTTAAATCAATTGATGAAGGACCATATCAGATTGAGACTACCAGAGACATACTTGAAACTGCTGCGGATGGTACTGTGATCTTAGGTTTGGACAGACCAAAGATGTATGATGAGCTCAATGATAAGGAGAAAAAGAGATAGATGCATATCGTGGCTTCAAACATTATACTTCAGGGTCTACCAAAAGACATCTACAAGTTAATCAATCTCAACACTGAAGCCAAGGTAGTTTGGGACAATGTTAAAATGCTTCTCTCTGGTTCTGAATTGACCAAAGAAGACAGGGAATCTCAATTGTATGATGATTTTGAGAACTTCGAGATGAATCCTGGAGAAAGTGTCACTGAATACTATGTGAGGTTCCATAAACTTGTGAATGATATGAGGAATATCAAAATGACCATGCCAAATATTCAGCTCAATTCAAAGTTTGTGATCAACATGAATCCCGAATGGCACAAATTTGTCACCTCAGTCAAGCTAACCAAAGGATTAAGGCACACCAACTATGAGCAATTGTATGCCTTCCTACTTCAGAATGAGAAGCATGCTATGTTTAACCGAATGATTCTTGAAAAGTTCAAATCTAATCAGGGAGAGGCAAGCTCATCAAATGACTCAACATCATTCTACACAAATGTAGGAATTACCACCAAAGCCTCTCAAGTCATACCAACGGGTAACGATAACCACAAGCTCATTCCAGATCCAGCATATAAGCCTCCAGATTCAAACACAATCATGGAACATTTCATCAATCAACTGGCTCTTATGGTTAAGCAAAATCTGAACCTCACTCCATATACTAACAATGATATCGAACGCATCCAATCTACACAATCATGCTATTGTCAGAGATGGTAAGATCATGGTGCAACCAGTGCAAGGAAGACAATATGAACAAGGAAAAGGTGGAGTAGGTAGAGGGTATGTGGCTAATCAGAATCGTGGAAGGAATGCAAATCAAGGACAAGGAAAGCCAATCGAGTGCTACAACTGTGGTGGTGAATGACATATTGCAAGGAACTGCACATCTCCAAAACGCCCTCAAAATGCAGAGTATTTCAGGGACAAGATGCTGCTGATGCAAGCTCAGGACAATGGAGCGGTTTTGAATGAAGAAGAGTCGCTGTTTCTTGCTGAGGGAAATGCCAAAACATATGATGCTGATTTGGATGAGCAGCCAATTCAGGAAATAGGTCACAATCTTCAAAATGCCTTTCAAGTTGCTGATCAGTGATGCACATGACTCTGATGTCGATGATGAACCTACTGCCGCACAATCTTCATGGCTAGCATTTCACCAATGGTCTCTCCAAAGGTCTCATCACCACAACAAGCTGGTCCATCCAAAGATTCAATCATTTCTGAGGTATTAAAACTATACGATGAAGTTGATGAGCAAAAGATACATAACGAAGTACAATCACATGAAACTAATGAATCAGATATAGATAATGTGGGTAATAGTAATATTTTCCCATATGATCAATATGTGATACAAAGTGAAAGTGAGATTGTACCAAGTGATGCATCTTCTGCATTCAATGATGACTATATTTTTTATGAATACACTGCATGTGCCCCTAATGATTCTGTTATCTCTGAACTGAATGCCTATAAAGAACAAGTTGCTATTTATGAACAACGTGCTAAGTTTGAGTTAACTACCCGTGAGCAGGAAATGGATGACCAAATGCGTACAATTATTAGAAAAAGTAATTTTAGGGAAGAAATATTAAAACAAGAGGTAGATTCCTTAAAAGACAAAATAAACAAAACTGTTAAGAAAAAGCAAGAACTTCAAGAAAATGTTAAAGTGCTTAAATAGGAATTTAATGCTAAGGAATCAAAACTTTTAACTGATTTTTCCAACCTAAAAACTTTGAAAAACAAGCTTGAAAATAAGTTGTACATACAAGGGAATACCATTCAGACTGCTCACATGATCACTAAACATAGAGTTCTAAGTGACAAACATAGTGTTGCGCTAGTAGAGGAGCCAAATCCCGTGTATTGTAAAAAGGATAAAGCTTTCCATACGATTGTATATGATGGTAATGAGATCCTCAAGCCTAGGCAAACACCATCATGCATTGGAAGCACGGAAGAGGATAGAAAATTAGAAGATGCCTCTAGGGATAAAATGGATAAGAAGCTAAAAGATCCTCAGTGTAAAAAGCAAAACATAACGATCAAACCCCATGATTACTCGAAAGAAAATTGGATTTACCTAAACATTTTAAGCCTCAAACTCAATTAACCCCAGAACAAGTTTTTTGGAAAAAAGACATGGATAAGCAAAAAGCAAATGTACTTGTTGAAACAAACACTCCCCTTAGGAAAGTGCCTCCAGCTACTGTGTATCCTCCGAATACACCAATGCATTTAGTTCCTAGAACTATTCCCACTAAGAGCAAGACTTTAATCAGCCTTTATGTTGTTTATCAACTATTCGTTGATTTTGAAAAGACATGTAAGAAAAGAATCGCACCTATAGGGATAACTGAAGGGGAGAGGGGTTTTGAGCAAAATAAAGAATGCTATTTAACTAAAGTCATGCCTTTCTTTAAACAACTAAAAAATCAATTTGAGAGTCTTCAAAAGGGGATAGACTCAGAGATTAAAGGAATGGAAAAAGAATTTGATGCAATGATAGTTGAGGTCAATAATTATGAACGGGAGCTTAAATATAATGAAATTGAAAGAAAGAATCTGCATATCTTAAATGAGAACTTGATTTCGAGTTGTGTTGCTCAAGATGTGTTTTATACAGTTGCTAAGTATTTTATTACTGCTTCTCAATTTCATGAATTATCTGTTGCTTTGAAAGTTTCCCATGATCGTGTCATTGAGCTTGAAAACAAAAACTCAAAACTAGATGAGAAAATTGACCAGGATGATCACGATAATTTGGTAAAACACTTTTCTAAGTTGGAAGTTGAACATTTTGATTTGCAACTAAAATATCAACATCTAAAAGAAAATGTTAAAACCTCAAACATCAAGATATCCTCGGATGTTCCAGAGTTTCATGCAGTTTTTGAAATAAACAAACATGATGAACAGATTCGAGCTCACTATAACACGATCAGAAAGTTAAAAACCCAAATTTCACAATTAAATGGTGAAAAGAACAATGTGACTGGCTCCCAAATGCCTCCTCCTTTAGATTCTCAATTTTCTCAAAACTTTCATCTTCAAAACATCATTAACGTATTACAACAAGAAAATGAGAGTTTTCTAGAAGAAAATGAAAAGGTCAAATGACACTTCAAAGAGTTATACGATTCAATGAAAGTCACTCATGACAAAAACAATGAAAAAATAACTTCGTTACAAAAGGAAATTGAGAATCTGAAGAGTCAGGAAAAAGGGAAAATGCCACTTGTCTTTAATGAGAATGTTGCATCAAAGTTATCTGCAGATTCTAAATATACTGTGACTGTTAAATACATTCCTCCTCATCTTAGAAATAACGAACTTGTGTTTCATAACTGTTTCTGTCACCTTAAGGATAGTCTAGAATGTCTCCGTGAGATTGTAGAAGAGGATAGCATAAATAAGCCACTTGATAGTGAAATTAGGTATGCATGCTTATATGCCAAACGATCTCAGGAGCTGTTAGAATATTTAAAAGAAACATGCCCTAAATCCTTATGTGAGAAAGATAAAGCTGTGATGACTTGTTCTATGCCTAGTGCTAAGTATGCAACTTATTCTATGCCAAAAGTCAAGCATTTGAGCTTTGATGTGCCTATAAGTAGTTCAGATCCCAGCACTTCCAAACCTGAAATGTAAAAAGTAGCAAAATCAACTAATGTTCCCATTCCCTCTACAGGAGTAAAAAGTGACACCAAAGCGAGCAGGTCAAAGCCTCAAGGCAACACAAAGAATGATAGGACCTTGCGAGCTAGGAATGTTCAGTGGAAGAGAGTAGAAGATCACCTTAGGAAGAATGAAACTATGTTGAATAAAATGAATCGTGTTGATTATAGTGTTAGCTGTAAGCATGCTGTAATTAATGCGAATTCTGCTACTTTTAGCAAAACATGTAATGATGATTGCTTGGTTTCTGTTACTAATCATGTATGTGGTGTGAATGATTTGATTAATTCTGTTAAATACCCAGTTAAAGTCGTTAATGCCAACAATCAAGTTAAGAAGGCTAGAAAGTAATGGTGGAAGAAGGTTAGAAAACATTGGAAACCCACGGGAAGAAAATTTAGTAATGTAGGTTATTAGTGGATACCTACTGGCCGCAAATTTAATCTTAATGAGTTGTGGCCTAAATTATCTATGTCAATGCCCATTAGGAAATGGATGCCTACCGGTAGAACTATTCCATTAAGAAGTGAACATACTTTGAATAGGTCTAATGCGTACACTAGCACTGCATCTATCCCTAATGATTCCATTGATTTTGCTTCTGTGTGTGTTCCAATCATTGTTACTAACCAAATGGAACCCATTCTTGCATGGGTATCCCAATTATCCAGTTATCCATTTTTGTCTGTGTTCAACTGCAGGTCGTTCAAATCGTTCCGTGGTACTTGGACTCAAGCTGTTCCAAGCATATGACTAGAGACCGCTCGCGGCTCATAAGCTTCGTGAGTAAATTTATTGGGACTGTTAGATTCGGGAATGATCATTTTGGTGCAATTATGGGTTATGGAGATTATGTTGTTGGTGATAGTGTAATCTCCAGGGTATATTATGTTGAAGGTCTTGGTCATAACCTGTTTTCTGTTGGTCAATTCTGTGATTCCGATCTAGAGGTGGCTTTTAGAAAACATACTTGATTCGTTAGAGAACTTGATGGTGTGGAACTTTTAAGAGGAACATGTGGTTCAAACCTTTAGACCATCTCTATTGAAGACATGATGAAGTCTTCTCCAATCTGCTTGTTGTCAAAGGCTTCAAAAACAAAGTCATGGTTATGGCATCGTAGTCTCAATCACTTGAACTTCGGCACCATTAATGATCTTTCCAGAAAGGACCTTGTAAGAGGCTTACCAGGATTAAAGTATGAAAAAGATCATCTTTGTTCAGCATGCCAATTGGGAAAAAGCAGGAAATATGCCTACAAACCCAAACCCGCAAACTAAGTTATGGAAGTTCTTCATACTCTTCATATGGATTTGTGCGGACCTATGAGAGTGCAAACGATAAATGGGAAGAAATATGTATTAGTCATTGTTGATGACTACTCTCGATTTACTTGGGTTAAGTTTTTGAGGACAAAGGATGAAACTCCAGATGTCATCATCAAACTTATCAAACAGCTGAAGGTTCGACTTAACAAGACTGTTAGAATTATTCAAACAGACAATGGCACTGAAGTTTGTTAACAAAGACCTAAGTCAATTTTATGAAAGCATTGGAATCAGTCATCAAAGAAGTATTCCACGCATGCCTCAACAGAACGGTGTAGTTAAAAGACGAAATCGGACCCTTGTTGAAGCTACAAGAACTATGCTAATTTATTCAAAGGTTCCAATGTTTCTTTGGGGGCCATTGCCACGCTTGCTACACCCAAAATCGCTCCTCATACACACCACTCATGGAAAAACTCCATACGAACTTGTCCATAAACGAAAACCTGATCTCTCCTACCTTCGTGTATTTGGTGCTTTGTGCTATCCAACGAATGACGATCAAGATTTAGGTAAATTAAGAGCTAAGGAAGACATTGGATTTTTTGTGGGTTAAGCACCAAACAAGAAGGGTTACCGAATCTACAACAAAAGAACTCGAGATATCATGGAAACTATTCACGTCACGTTCGATGAGCTTTCTGGGCAAATGGCTTTAGGACAATCAAGTTCTGGACACGCATCACAACCTTCACTAAGTAGTCCCATTAGTTCTTTTCTTGTACAAAATCCCTCACCAGCAATTCCATATGTACCCCCTTCGGAAGATGATTTTTAGAAATTATTTGATCCAATGTTTGATGAACAATATGAGCCTATTGCTAATGATCAGTCAAATCCATCAACAGAGGCTGTCCCTAACCCAGTTAACGTAGATAACCCATCAGTTTCTATGTCATTGAGTCAAGAAGCGCTTACTGCAGATCACTCATCCTCATCATCAAATCCTCAATCATCGAGTGTACATCATGGAAATGTGTCTGGCACCTATCATGGAGATAACCCCTTCGCTACTCCCGAAGATGCTCTATTTGAGAACATATTTGCTCCTGAACCAACTTCAGAACCATCTTCATTAGGAGATCCTAACTCTGCTACTTCAGTTCCTCAACAACAACCACACGAACACCTTAGAAAATGGACACATGACCATCCATTGGACAACATCATTGGAAACCCTTATCACCCAGTATCCACTCGTAAACAACTTGCAACTAATGCCTTATGGTGCTTCTTCAACTCCGTACTATCTAAGGTCGAACCAAAAGACGTTAAAACTGCCATGAATGAAGATAACTGGTTCAATTCCATGCAAGAAGAAATTCATGAGTTCGATCGACTAGATGTATGGGAATTAGTACCTACTCCTGACTGTGCTATGATCATTGCTCTAAAGTGGATCTTCAAAGTAAAACTTGATGAGCATGGTGATGTGCTAAAGAACAAGGCTCAATTGGTTGCAAAAGGATACCGTCAAGAGGAGGGTATTGACTTTGAAGAATCATTTGCTTCGGTTGCACATATTGAGGCAATCAGAATCTTCCTGGCTAACGCTGCAAGTAAGAACATGGTTGTCTATCAAATGGATGTAAAGACGGATTTTCTTAACGGAGATCTTAAAGAAGTTGTATACGTCAGCCAACCTGAAGGTTTTGTGAATCCAGAGCATCCTACTCATTTCTATCACTTGAAGAAGGCCCTTTACGGTTTGAAGCAAGCTCCAAGGGCATGGTACGATACGCTATCAAGGTTTCTTCTATCTAATGGATTCGGCAAAGGAGCAGTTGATCCGACATTGTTCACCAGAAAGTCAGGAAAACACTTAATTCACGTTCAAATATATGTTGATGATATTATTTTTGCCTCGACTGACCCCAATAAATATGACCATTTTTCTAAGGAGATGGGCTCCAAATTTCAAAAGTAAATGATGGGACAAATGTCATTTTTGTTAGGATTACAAATTTCACAAAGTCCTGGAGGCATTTTCATCAATCAATCTAAATATGCTAATGAAATTTTAAAGAAATTTAGATTTGATTCTTGTGACCTTGTTGACACTTCCATGGTAGAGCGTACTAAACTGGATGAGGACCTCTCAGGGATCATGGTTGACCAGACTAAATATCATAGTATGATTGGGTCCCTGATGTACCTTACTGCCAGTAGACCAGACATTCTGTTCGTTGTATGCATGTGTGCTAGATACCAGGCTAAGCCTACCAAAAAGCACCTTGAATCGGTTAAACGGGTCTTTTGGTATCTCCAAGGAACCATCCACATGGGACTTTGGTACCCGAAATACACCGGTATGTCACTAACAGCCTATGCAGATGCTGACCATGCAGGGTGTCAAGATACACGTCGAAGCACATCAGGAGGTGCTCAGTTTTTGGGTGATAAACTTGTGAGCTGTTTTTCAAAGAAACAAATGAGTACTTCTATATCCTCTACAGAGGAAGAATACATAGCCATGTCATCTTGTTGTGCTCAAATCCTATGGATGAGATCCTAATTATCTGACTATGGCTTTGAATTCAACAAAATCCCTCTGTATTGTGATAACAAGAGTGCCATTGCTCTCTCATGCAACAACGTTCAACATTCAAGAGCAAAGCATATCGACATTCGACATCATTTCATCAGGGAGCAAGTGGAGAATGGTGTGGTGGAACTATATTTTGTGAGGACTGAATATCAGTTAGTAGACATTTTCACCAAAGCTCTTCCTATAAAACGTTTTGAGTTTATCCTTCCACGATTTGGTCTAAAGAGTCTACAACCGAAAACACTCAAACGTCTTCAAGAGGAAGACGAGGAGTAAAAGCTTTTCTTCATCCATCTCTTGTAAATATTTATTCAAAAAAAAAACAAAAAATTAAAAACAAAATACAAAATTATAAAACCCACAAAAAGAAAATAGAAAAAAAAATCAGAAAATCTTTGAAAAAGCTAAAAAATAGTTTTTTTCCATCTATTCTATTATTCGATTTCCTCTACGGTCTCTGTGTTGTCATTCAAAGAGTGACACGGGTCTTTAGATGAAGTTCGAACGTACATAAATTGAAAAAAAAATTGTGAGAATGAAAAACAAAAGGTTTATAGTCATTTCAGACTATACCCCGTTTTTAAAAGCAAGAACAGAGCCATGCTTTATCTTATTTTTCATATCTCTTGCTCTGATTCTAAAAACAAATGTTTGTCACCAAAAAGACAAATGTTTCCTTCACAAATATTTTTCCTTCTATAAATTCTTCTGAAAAATATTTGTTATCTAATGAAAACTAAATAGCTTTGAAAAATAACTCGGACTCAATTTTTGAAAATCATCTGGACTTGACATTTGTCAAAATCTCTATCTCTCAATCAACAACGTATGTCATTGATTGAGGGGGAGAATGATTTCATCTAAATCAAAAGGTTATTTGTCATACAATTGGTTCAGACCAAGGCTAATGTCATGTTTTCAAAAGATACTCAAGCATGTTTAATCGTTGGAGTTTAAAGTCTCATATTTGATCCTTATCGGTTAAATGTTTTCATAAGCAAGTCACAATTCTTCTCCAAAGTTTTCAAAATTAATTTAAATCAATCGAGATCACAAATCTCAAATGGTTTTATAAGTGATTAGTAAATATAGCCGATTATCTTACACAAAACCAACAATAACGCTATTAAAAACATACTCATTTTGAGCGTTATCAAACACTTGCACCATCGAGCCCCCATTCCAAATTCTTTAGTTGCACGGGCAAGAATCCGAGAAAAACTGCGAGCTTTTTAAACACAAGAACATTTTTAAAAGGATTATAGAATGCTTCAATTGCTAAAGCCCTTTCCATTCCATCTTCCAAATCAAAATAGGGTGGAACAATTGGACCAAACATTGCCCTTCCTTGGTCATCACGACCAACTTCAAAACATGTCAATACATTATTATCCATAAACTCCAAATCTTCCATAAACTCCAACACTTTTCCTCTCGGTTTAGGATAATACGCTTGCTTAGCGATTCCATCATCTATGGTCATGGTGCCTCGTCCCATATCAGTGATTGCCCCGCATGTTCTAAGAAATGGTCTACCTAATAAAAGAGGTAAACTCTTATCCACCGGAATGTCCAACACAAGAAAATCGGCTAGTTAAGCTTGGTAACCGATTTGCACTCTTACATTCTTTACTTCTCCCATGGCCTTGGCTTGAGAATTGTTGGCCATAGTCAACTTTGCTTGGTTCGGGTGAGGGTTACTAAGCCCTAGGTTTTTATAGAGTGGGTATGGCATAACATTAACACTAGACCCCGTGTCCGATAGTGCATAAATTAGAGTGGTACCGTTCACCTTGATGGGTAGTACAAAATTACCCAGACCACTCTCCTTCTTTGGCACCCCTTTTCCAAAATCCGATCTCTTTATTCTTCCGTTAAGCTTTTATCCTCCAATCGAGCCCTTGCTAGCATTATCACGTCAAGCTTCTTGCGGTAAATCACATAGTCTTGCAATACCTCAATAACGGGTTTCTTTTCATTTAATTCATTAAACTTTTGCTCCAAGATGACCTCTTTTTGTTCTTAGGTCAATCGTTTAACGGTTTGTGGTGAATTTGGCGGTGATGGTGAGAAATATCCGTTTTTGGTGGTGGTGGTACGGGTGAGTTTGTTTAGTGAAGTTTTCTTTTGATTAGCCTTACCCATTTTAACAACCTCCACATTCTCTTTCTTTCCATGCTCCATGTTCCTGCATAGTTCCGTCAACATTTCATTCACATCCTTTGCCTCCTCCAAATCCGTTATATTAATTCTCATCTCCCCAAGTGCGAAATCCAACTTACTCTTGGTAGTAACTAGAAAATCTCTCCCAAAGAAAACATCGGGACTATCCGCATTTCCTCCATCTAGCACAACAAAATCAACTTCAAAGATATGCCCATGAATGTTGATGCGTAAGTTCTTGACTATCTTTCTTCCGTAACCTTCATAATCTAGCCTCACGTGGCCAAGCTTATCAAGCACCGTATCGACAATATAATTATCACCATAAGCCATATTGAGTTGAGCATCCAATGCACTCACGCCCTCGATACTACAAGGCGTAGCAAACCAAACTTTGTTTTCTTAATGGAGAATCTTACCCCGTCAGAGGGGCTTGAGAGAAAACCATGACTTTATTCCCTTTAGGTACTCGAACTTTGTTTTCCCCCATTCCTTCTAAAAACTCCATTCCTCCGGTCAACTCCTTTTTACTTTTCTCCAAAATGTTCCCTATCTTCTCCAAAGAATTCCCCGTATCCATGAACATTTTGTCCAAAGTCCTTAGGTACTCCGAAATTCCGCTCAAACTATCCATGCTTAACAAAATTACTTATCTGTCAAAACAAAACCAACAAAAACATAAACAACCAAATCATTAGTGTTAAGGGTTAGTTATAATCAAAACAAACTAAAAAATTAAAATCAAAACAGCTTAAGACACTCATTAAAACTAAACACACAAGCTAAAACCTGAAATTAAGAAAAACTAACAATTTTTAACGAGACTTCCAACCGAATCGGTTGGTCTCCCAACCGAATCGGTTGGTGAAAAATATTTTGACCAAGTTTATCCAGCCGATTCGGTTGCGGGCTGCAGCCGATCGGTTCGGTAAATTTCTTAATTATTATTATTATTATTATTATTATTATTATTATTATTATTATTATTATTATTATTATTATTATTATTATTATTATTATTATTATTATTATTATGATTATTATTTTAAGCATGACTTTATTAGAAAATCATAGGATTTACAAGAAATTATTATTTTTATTTTTTTTATTTTTTTTTATTTTTATTTTTTTATAAAATATCGCTTCATTAGAAAACCAAAATGAATTACAAGAAATTGGTGGGAAGCCGAGACACTAGTTGGGCTCTCACTCCTTTCTAGATACAAAAACTTAGTCTATGAAAAATAAAGGCACCACTCTTGACATTATTTGAGTGGCTAACAACAATGTTCTTGATCCGTGAAAGGGTATCCAGCGCCTCCGCGTCAAGCTCCCCAAATGTTGAAAAAGCAAATGGTATGAACTTGTAACCGTTTTTTTCACATTTTGACGCATATTTCTTTATCTTCTTCTCCACATCGTTATGCAAGGCTACCCCCGGGGCCCATGAAGATGCATCAATACCAGCGAAGGGGGAGATTCCAGTCACATCCAAACACGCATCCTTACCTTGGATCCAATTGAATAGCAACAAGTCTGCTGGACGTAGCTCTTTCCCAACCCTTGAAAGAAATCCCAAAGGAGCCTCATTCCGCACCATGATCCCCACCTTGGAACATATATCAACAAGAACATCACGTACCAGATTATGCCTGAACTTCACACCCACTTCACTAGAACAGTGAACTGCATGATCTCTCCATTGGTCCATACGATGCACGTTGCAACTTGAGCAAGGACTACCTTCAGAAAACATCGGTATAGAAAGCCTATAGCACAACACAGAACGGAATTGGTGATGGTTCATCCTCTGGCCTAGCCCATCTATAGGTATGGTGAATAGGAAATCTTGCGCATGCTCTCCCCATTATTATTATTATTATTATTATTATTATTATTATTATTATTATTATTATTATTATTATTATTATTATTATTATTATTATTATTTTATAAAAGATCACTTCATTAGAAAATCATAGGATTTACAAGAAATTAGTGGGGAGCCGAGAAACTAATTGGGCCCCCACTCCTCTAGCTATAGCAAAGCTAATCCTACTAAAAGTATGTTCAGCAGAACGAGCGCCGATCTCCTGGGTCAACGAGAACCTTCGGATGCGCTTTAGTAGGGTTACCGCATCCTTCTCGAGCTCTCCAAAGGAAGAGAAAGAGAAGGGGAGAAACTTGTATCCAATGTCCACACATTTAGTATCGTACTTGACACGTTTGCGTTGCGCTGCTTCGAGCACCGCACGCCCCGGTGCGAAGTCAACCATATTAGTTTGTGTCAAGGGGCACGATCCTGTCAAATCGACACATGCGTCTTGCCCACTGTCCCAAGAATAGAGCAAAATATCAGCCGGACGTAAGGTTTTGTCCCTATCACCGCAGAGCCCAATATCAACATCTTTGCGAGCTGAAATCCCAAATCGAGAGCATATGTCAACAAGGGTATCACGCACCACATTGTGCCGATGTTTAATGCCAATGATACCGGCACAAGACACCGCATGATCCCCATAAATGTCTCCAGTAAATACCTTGGAACAAGCTGAGCATGGCATCTGAGCAGAAAAAAAGGGGACACCTATTCGGTAGCATAACACACAGCGGTAAGTTCTAGCATTCATGGTCTTTCCCATCCCAGATATCAGAGCCACCCTAAGCCAGTTAGAAGTGTGGTGCTCTTTTTGTGATCTCCATAAAGCCATCAGTCGAGCATATAAGCAAAAGGTAGATTCAGCCATTTTGGTAACACGTGTGAAATACATATCTGCCAATTTCTTCATGAGTTTGGGGGCAGCGATCTTATATGGGTTGTCCAAAAGGTCGGTCTCCATTTTCGCATTAAAAGTACGCAGAGCATCATCAAAGGAAGATCCAGAAGTTTAGCAACCCGTTTTATAACAAGCTCGCTACTAAACTCAAGGTCTACACTAGGAGGTCCACCCAACAACTTAACCCCACATGAAGGCCGGGCAATATTGTTATTATTATTACATATTATTATTATTATTATTATTATTATTATTATTATTATTATTATTATTATTATTATTATTATTATTATTATTATTATTATTATTATTATTATTATTATTATTTATTTATTTATTTATTTATTAAAAGACAATTAATTTTAACTTAAATTCTAATAAATGAAACTATTCATTAACCGTTATAAAAAACTTAACTAAGTCTAAGTAAACTTTAATTAAAAACTTTAATAAACATAAATTCATGTAACATATAGGATTTCACAAACACACTAAACCATAATCACTATGGGGCGTTTAAAATGTTTAGAGAGAGAAAGTTATAGAGAGAGAAAGGGAAGAGAGTTGGGAACTATGTGAAACAAAGAAAAAATGGTATTGAAGCTCCAACCCTCTACCTTGGGAGGTAGAGGGTATTTATAGTTTCTTACAAACAAACACCACATACGGGCTGTGGATCAGGCATACAGTGGGTAAAGACCCGTCCGTCCTCCACGGTGTTACTTAACTAAATACTACTTAACATCAAATAACTACGACTACGAGCTTTCTAACGAATACATATACTTGAGGTGACCGAAACTTTAACTACTGGATTTTCCAAATCCTGACAATCTCCCCCTAAGGGAGGTCACCTCAAACACACATTAAAATTATATAGAATACAAACAGATATTACATTGAGATAGTTCTTGGATTCTTGTTCATGTTCTTTGTTCTGTAGCTCGTAGTCTTTGATTCTTCATTTTTGCATGTTTGGATAATCTGAGTGGAGGTCTTTAACTGATCCACGTGATACTGAGTTTTGAGTCAGCTTTTGAGATCATCAGCCACATTAATCTCTTACTCATCCATTGTGGAGTTGGTATTATGTGACGTTGCGACATTTGGACCGACATGCTCACATCGGTTCATTATATATTCTTATCGAGTAGTGGAAGCTTTAGTTGATTCATGATATTGGCGGCAGCGTAGCGAAAGCATGGAGTGAAAATATCCGAGTCATTGATGCACTAATCATGATTTCTTTAGAACTGAATGTGTTGTGTGAGCATGCGGCAATGGATTGACCGCTCCATTCGATCAAAGCGTCGGCGTACTGCATACAATGATTAGCAATAAAGCGCACGAAAGTGTCTTTGATCACTTTCGTTGAATTGAGGTACACGTCCCACGGTTCCCGTTGATCGTACAAGTAACGCCTTGTGATCGTATAATTCAAGAATTTCCTTGACGGGTTTCGCATTTGCTCTAGCTGTTCTCAAACCGGAACGTCTCAAAGAAGACAAAACGGAGTGAGTGAACCAGCGAAATGAGATTCACTGATTGATGAAAAGAGATTTGAAAAACAATCGTGCATCGCTCAATAGAAATTGTTTTTACAATACACCGGAGGTTTTATTGAAAATCAATTATCAATCATAAACACCTTTTATTTTGAGAAATAAGTATACAGTCGATGTGCAAAGAAAGAGTTTTTGGGCACAGCGACCGGTTTTCAAAGGTATCCGTCAATCCATAACTGAACTGGATTGATTCAAAAGATTGAATCGCCTCATTGTTTCTGTTCAGTTGTCACATGGTTGATCTATTGAATAGTTCTCACATGCCACCTACCAGGAGCTTGTTTGATGTTGGCTCCAGAAGGCTTTCCATCTTCATTGTGAATATGTTTGCATATCACTCAGATGTTCTGGCAATACCACAAGGATAATGCGTAGGACTCATAAGATGTAATCTCTCTTTCCACATTGTGTGAAACAGAGAGTCTTCATTGAAAGTGTCCTAATGAGATTTATTGATGATCTCGTGGCTCTAGACTCAATTGTGCATATTTGGTTCCTATGCCGGAGACTAGGGAGAGGGTCTCCTTCTTCAATATCAACAATCTCTAAGAGAAAGTCAATAGATTATGTCAGTTCCCCGTGAGAATGAAACAAGTCCTTTTAAGAGGAACTTGAGTGGTTTGGAAAGTTGAAGTGCAGTGCGTCACTGGGTCCATGACGTCTTGTCTTCAATACCGATGTTACCTTGGTAACCACTAGTAGTATATGAATTAAACCCTGTTTCTGCTCTAAGGTTGAATAATTGGAGGGCTATTTATTTTCACCCTTTTCTCATTCAATTCTTTTTCATTCTTCAACCCCTTCAGTGCTTACCGAAACTTCATAACTAGAGCCTTGTTGGGTTTATTCCAGTACTAGCTCAGTTTCAGTCCGCACTCTTCCCATATCTCATTTTTCTCCTTTTTTCATCATACCTAAGGACTTCTACACTAACTAGTGGATTGTCCCTGGGTAGATACCTCCGGTTACGCGGATCATGGGACCAAAAACCTAACCTTATCATCCTTATATCATCATACATAAAGTAAATTTG
Source organism: Chrysanthemum makinoi (assembly GCA_910596185.1). Taxonomy (NCBI): domain Eukaryota; kingdom Viridiplantae; phylum Streptophyta; class Magnoliopsida; order Asterales; family Asteraceae; genus Chrysanthemum; species Chrysanthemum makinoi. The sequence goes on along the minus strand of OU343218.1, from coordinate 83,087,023 downwards.
GTCGGTCTATTTGGTGTTGTTCATCTGCCATTGGAACCAATTGAAAACCATTTGAAAAACAATCAAGATACTTGTGATATAGAATCAAAGCATTTTGTATCTTAATTGATTTGATATTTTAGAAATGCTCCCCCTCAACATATGCATAAAAATTTAGGATTTGTTTAGCACATGGAGGCAAGAGATCTTTGAAATCGTTAGATTAAGAATGAAAGGTCCAATCTTTTGATTAACATTTTCTAAAATGATCATCATCACTTCCCAATCAATTTAAGTAGATAAAACATTTTGAGGAAGGATGAGGTTTTCAAAGTTTGCTCCCCCTCAATATGTGCCTCGAAGTTTGAAAGAGTTTTGCACATATTAGAAGGAACCTGCACTTTGAGACAATTCAATCACGTTTCAATAATTTGAGGTTTAAAGTAGATGCTCCCCTCAACATGTGCATGGAAAATTTGAAATCGTTTGTCACATGCGGGGAGGAAAACATGCTAAACACTTATGAAACCATTTATCGAATTATCAGTTTAAGTCCAATTTAAATCAAAAATTCTCCCCCGATCACAATTATCAAATCATTTGAGATTTGTGATCTCTGTAGATTTAAATTGATTTTGAAAGCTTTTAAGGAGAATTGTGACTTGATTATGAAAACCGTTTTAACTGATAAGGATTGGATTTTGAGACTTTAAACTCCATTGATTAAACATGCATGAATATCTTTTGAAAACATAATAATAACCAAGGTCTTGAACCAATTGAGTAAAATATTGTAAAACATTTAGAGTAGACCTTGCTCATTTAAGTGCAAATTGTTTGAAAAGAACACTTTTTGATTTAATTGAAAAATCATTCTCCCCCTCAATCAATGACGAAAGTTGTTGATTGATGGATTGAGATTTTGACACTTGATAAGTTCTTTTGATTTTCAAAAATAAAGTCCGAAGTGTTTTCAAAACAATTGAGTTTTCATAAGATTGCAAATATTTTTCAGTGGAATTTTTTGAAGGAAAAATATTTGATATTAAACATTTGTCTTGTTACTGACACACATTTGTTTTTAGAATCAGAGCATTAGGTTTGAAACATGAGATAAAGCATGGCTCTGTTCTTTATTTGAAACGGTTCTTGCGAAATGACAAAAGCCACCATTTTTTCTCGCCTCATTTTTTAATTCGAACAATATCTAAAGTTCCGTGTCATTTTTTGAATGACAACACAAAGACCGTAGATATTTTCGAATAGAGAAACACATGACAAAAAAGATATTTTTTGAAATTTTCAAGATTTTTCACATTTTTATGGATTTTTGAAAGTTTTCTATTTTTCTATTTGCTTTTTGAAGGTTTTATAATTTTGTATTTTGCTTTTTGAATAAATATATACAGAAGATGGATGAAGAAAGACCTTTACTCCTCGTCTTCCTCCTGAAGACGTTTGAGTGTTTCTTGTTGAAGGCTCTTAAGACCAAGTCGTGGAAGGATAAACTCAAAACGTTCTCTAGGAAGAGCTTTGGTGAAGATGTCTGCTAATTGGTATTCAGTCCTCACAAAGTAAAGTTCCACCATACCGTTTTCAACTTGCTCCCTGATGAAATGATGTCGAATGTCGATGTGTTTTGCTCTTGAGTGTTGTACGTTGTTGCATGAGAGAGCAATAGCACTTTTATTATCACAGTACAGAGGGATTTTGTTGAATTCAAAGCCATAGTCAGATAATTGGGATCTCATCCATAGGATTTGTGCACAACAAGATGACATGGCTATGTATTCAGCCTCTGTAGAGGAAATAGAAGTACTCATTTGCTTCTTTGAAGACCAGCTCACAAGCTTATCACCCAAAAACTGAGCACCTCCAGACGACTTCGACGTGTATCTTGACATCCTGCATGATCGGCATCTGATAGGCGTTAGTGACATACCGGTGTCCTTCGGGTACCAAAGTCCCATATTGATGGTTCCTTGGAGATACCGAAAGACCCGTTTAACCGCTTCAAGGTGTTTTTTAGTAGGCTTAGCCTGGTATCTAGCACACATGCAAACAACGAACAAGATGTCTGGTCTACTAGCTGTGAGGTACATCAGGGATCCAATCATACTACGATATTTCATTTGGTCTATCATGATCCCTAAGTGGTTCTCATCTAGTTTAGTACGTTCAATCATGGGAGTGCAACAAGGTCACTAGAATCAAATCCAAATTTCTTTAATTTGCATATTTAGATTGATTTATAAAAATGCCTCCGGGACTTTGTGAAATTTGTAATCCCAAGAAAAATGACATTTGTCCCATCATTGACATTTGAAATTTAGAACCCATTTCATTTGTAAAACGGTCACATCTCATTGGGGTCGTCGAGGCAAAGATGATATCATCAACATAAATTTGAATGTGAATTAAATGTTTGCCTGACTTCCTGGTGAACAATGTAGGGTCAACGCTCCTTTCTGAATCCTAGATAGAAGAAACTTTGATAGCGTATCATACCATGCCCTTGGAGCTTGCTTTAAACCGTAAAGGGCCTTCTTCAAGCGATAAACGTGAGTAGGATGCTCGATTCACAAAGCCTTCGTGTTGGCTGAGGTAGACAACTTCTTTAAGATCTCCATTAAGAAACGCGTCTTTACATCCATCGATAGACTACCATGTTCTTACTGCAAAAGATTAGCCAAGAAGATTCTGATTGCCTCGACACGGCAGCAGGAGCAAATGATTCTTCAAAGTCAATACCCTCCTCTTGTCGGTATCCTTTAGCCACCAATCGAGGCTTGTTCTTCAGGACATCACCATGCTCATCAAGTTTCACTTTGAAGATCCATTTTAGATCAATGATCATAGCACAATCTGGAGCAGGTACTAATTCCCATACATCAAGTCGATCAAACTCATGAATTTCTTCTTGCATGGCATTGAACCAACTGTCTTCATTCATGGCGGTTTTAACATCTTTTGGTTCGATCTTAGAGAGTACGGAGTTGAAGAAGCACCATAAGGCGTCGGTTGCAAGTTGTTTCCGTGTGGATACTGGAAGAGAGGGATTTCCAATGATGTTGTCCAATGGATGATCATGTGTCCATTTTCTAAGGTGTTCATGTGGTGGTTGTTGTGGAAATAAAGTAGCAGAGTCGATGTCTCCTGATGAAGATGGTTCAGATGATGATTCAGGAGCAACTATGTTTTCAAATGGAGCATCTTCGGGAGTTTCAAAGGGATTAACTTCATCTTGTGAATTAGAAGCAATTCCATGATGTACACTCGGTGATTGAAGGTTTGTTGATGAGACTGATTGATCAGCAGCAGGCACTTCTTGGCTTAATGACATTAAGACTGCAGGGTTGACTCCATTCACAGGGATAGGAGCAGCCTCTGTTGATGGAATTGACATTTCATCAGCATTTGGTTCATAGTGTTCATCAAACATTGGATCAAACAGTTTCTTTAAATCATCTTCTGATGGAGGTACATATGGAGTTGCTGGAAATGAGTTTGGTACAAGTGATGAACCAATGGGACTGTTTTGATGTGCGGGTCCAGAACTGAATTGTCTAGGAGCCATTTGACCGGTCAGCTCATCAAACGTAACGTGAATTGTTTCCATGATATTTCGAGTTCTCTTATTGTAGATTCGGTAACCCTTCTTGTTTGGTGCATAACCAACAAAAATTCCAATATCTGCCTTTACTCTTAATTTACCTAGGTCTTGACCGTCATTCGTTGGATAGCACAAAGCACCAAACACATGAAGATAGGAGAGATCAGGTTTTCGTTTATGAACAAGTTCATATGGAGTTTTTCCATGAGAGGTATGAATAAGGGAACGATTTTGGGTATAGCAAGCAGTGGCAATGACTTCAGCCCATAGAAACATTGGAACCTTTGAATAAATTAGCATTGTTCTTGCGGCTTACACAAGAGTTCGATTTCGTCTTTCAACTAAACCGTTCTGTTGAGGAGTTCGTGGAACACTTCTTTGATGACTGATTCCAACACTTTCATAAAACTGAATTAAGTCTTTGTTAACAAACTATGTGCCATTGTCTGTTCAAACAATTCTGACTGTATTGTTGAGTCGAACCTGAAGCTGTTTGATTAGTTTGATGATGACATCTGGAGTTTCATCCTTTGTCCTCAAAAACTTTACCTAAGTAAATCGAGAGTAGTCATCAACAACTACTAGAATGTATTTCTTCCCATTTATGGTTTGCACTCTCATTGGTCCGAATAGATCCATATGAAGGTATAAGAAGAACTTCCATTACTGAGTTTGTGGTTTTTGGTTGTAGGCATATTTCGTGCTTTTTACCCAATTGGCAAGCTGAACAAAGATGATCTTTTTCATATTTTAATCTGGGTAAGCCTTTGACAAGATCCTTTCCGGAAAGGTTATTAATGGTGCCGAAGTTCAAATGATTGAGACGACGATGCCATAACCATGACTTTGTTTTGAAGCCTTTACAGCAAGCAGAGTTGGAGAAGACTTCATCATGTCTTCGATAGAGATGGTGTATAGGTTAGAACCACGAGTACCTCTTAATAATTCAACACCATCAAGTTCTCTAACGAAGCAAGTATGTTTTCTAAAGGCCACTTCTAGATCGGAATCACAGAATTGACCAACAGAGAATAGATTATGACCAAGACCTTCCACATAATATACCCTCGAGATTACACTTTTGCCAACTACTTAGTCACCATAACCCATAATAGCACCAAAATGATCATTCCCGAATCTAACAGTTCCGATGAATTTGCTCACGAAGTTCATGAGCTCACCCCGGTCTCCATCATATGCTTGGAACAGCTGAGTCCAGGTACCACGAACGATTTGAACGATCTCAGTTGAACACAGACAAGAATGGATAACTGGATAATTGGGATCCCCATGCAAGTATGGGTTCCACTTGGTAGTACATGATTGGAACACCCACATCGAATAGAAACACCCATATCAGAAATAGAAGCAATGGAATCATTAGGAATAGATGCAGTGCTGGTGTCTGTATTTGACCTATTCAAAGTATGTTCACTTCTTAAGGGAATAGTTCTACCAGTAGGCATCCATTTTCTAGGGCATTGTCTTATCAGATTGAGGCAAACTGATTAACCTTATGGCCAAAAGGTATCCATTGATAACCTATCTTACTAAATGTTCTTCCTGTCGGTTTCCCCTGTTTTCTAACTTTATTTCATTTTTGCCTTCTAGCCTTCTTAGCATGATTTTTAGCATTAACGATTTTAATTGGGCATTTGACAGCATTAGACAAAACATTCACATCACATTCATGATTAGCAACAGAATTCAAGCAGACATCATTACATGGTTTGCAGATAGTATCCGAATTCAAATTAATTACAGTACGCCTATGGCTAATACTAGAATCAACACGATTCGTTTTATTCAACTCAAACTTAAAGTTCCTAGGTTGGTCTTCTACTCTCTTCCAATGCACATCCTTAGCTTGCGAGGTCCTATCATTCCTTGTATTGCCTTGAGACTTTGACCTGCTCGCTTTAATGTCATTGATTGTTCCTGTAGGGGAATTATGGGAACATTAGTTGGTTGATCTACTTTTTGCATTCCTGAACTAGATGTGCAGGGATCTGAGCTTCTTGAAGGCACATTAGTGTTCACTTTCTTAAAATGGGCTAGAATGATTTGAATGCATGACACTAGGCATAGAACATGGCATCACAACTTTTCTTTTTGCACCTAAGGATTTGGGACATGTTGCAATTAAACATTCTAGTAGCTCTTGAGATCGCTTGGCCTGAATGCAAGCAAACCTAATTTCTCTATCAAGTGGTTTGTTAATGAAGTCCTCTTCCACAATCTCACGGAGACATTCTAGGATATCTTTAAGGTGAGCACAGTAGTTATGAAACACAGGTTCATTATTCCTAAGATGAGGAGGAATGTATTTAACGGTCACAGTATATTTGCAGTCAACGGATGACTTTGATGCAACATTCTTATTAAACACAAGTGGCAGTTTCCCATTTTCCTGAGTCCTCAGATTCTCAATTTCCTTTTGTAAAGACGTTATTTTTTCGTTGTTTTGGCCACGAGTGACTTTCATTGAATCATATAACTCTTTAAAGTGTCGTTTAATTTTTTATTTTCTTCTAGAAAACTCTCGTTTTCCTTTTGTAAGGCATTAACTAAGTTTTGAAGATGAAAAGTTTGAGAATACTGAGAATCTAAAGGAGGAGGCATTTGGGATCCAGTCATATTGTTCTTTTCGCCCTACAATTGAGAGATTTGGGCTTTCAACTTTCTGATCGTGTTACAATGAGCTCGAATCTGTTCATCACGTTTGCTAATTTCAAAAACTGCATCAAATTCAAGAACATCCAAGGATGTCTTGATATTTGAGGTTTTAACATTTTCTTTAGATGTTGATATTTTAATTGCAAAGCAAGATGCTCAACTTCCAATTTAGAAAACTGTTTTACCAGGTTATCATGATCATCCTGTTCAACTTTATCATGTAGTTTAGAGTTAGTTTTTTCAAGCTCAATGACACGATCATGGGAGACTTTCAGAGCAACAGATAATTCATGAAATTGAGAAGCATTAATGGAACAATTCATAGCAGTGTAAAACACATCTTGAGTAATACATTCAGAAATAAGAGTCTCATTTAATGTATGCAAGTTCTTCCTCTCAATCTCATTATATTTTATTGCTCGCTCATAGTCACTAACCTCAACAATCATTGCATCAAATTCCTTTTCCATTCCTTTAATATCTGAGTCCTTCCCCTTTTTAAGACTCTCAAATTGATCTTTTAATTGTTTAAAGAAAGGCATGACCTCAGTTAAATAGCATTCTTTTGTTTGCTCAAAACCCCTTTCCCCTTCAGTTATCCCAGTGGGTGTGATCCTTTTCTTACAAGTTTTCTCAAAATCGACAAATAGTTGAAAAATAACATATTGACTGATTAAGGTCTTGGTCTTAGTGGCAATAGTTCTAGGAACTAAATGCATTGGTGTATTTGGAGGATACACAGTCGCTGCAGGCATTTTCCTAAGGGGAGGGTTTGTTTCAACAAGATTTTCAGCTTTTTGCTTATCTAAATCCTTTTTCCAGAACACTTGTTCGGTGTTAACAACGTTGAGGCTTAAACTTGTTCTAGGATATCCAATTTTCCTTTTTGTAATCATGGGGTTTGATCATTATGTTATTCTTTTTACATTCAAGATCATCTAGCTTCTTATTCATTTTCTCCCTAGATGCATCATCTAATGTTCTATCTTCCTTAGTGCACTCAACGCAACTAGGTTTTTGTCTAGGTTTAAGAATCTCATTACCATCATAGATTACATTATGGGCAGCTCTAGCCTTTTTAACAACCTCTGGATTTGGTTCCTCAACAAGGGGAGTACTATGCTTATCACTCAAAACTCTGTGCTTAGTGATTAAGTGAGCAGTCTGAATGGTATTTCCTTGTACGTACAACTTATTTTCAAGCTTGTTTTTCAAGGTTTTTAGATTAGAAAAATCATTCAAAAGTTTTGATTCCTTAGCACTGAATTCTTGCTTAATCATTTTAACACTTTCTTGAAGTTCTTGTTTTTGCTTAGCAGTTTTAGAAAGCTTTTCTTGTAAGGACTTTAACTCTTGTTTTAATACTTCTTCTCTAAACTTGCTTTTTCTAATAGTTGTATGCATTTGGTCATCCATTTCCTGCTCACGGGTGGTTAACTCAAACTTAGCACGTTGTTCATAAATAGCAACTCATTCTTTATAGGCATTAAGTTCAGAGATAACAGAATCATTAGGGGCACAAGCAGTGTATTCATCAAAAATATAGTCAACATTGACTGCAGACGATGCATCACTTGGTACAGTCTCACTTTCTCTTTGTTTCACATATTGATCATATGAGACAACATTGATATTACCCATATTTTCAATATCTGACTCAAAGGTTTCAGTTGATTGTACTTTGTCATGTATCTTTTGCTCATCAACATCATCGTATAGTTTTAATACCTCTGAGATGATTGATTCTTTGGATGGACTAGCTTGCTGTGGTGAGGGGACCTTTGGAGAGACCATTAGAGAAATGCTAGCCATGAAAATTGTTTGTGCAGTAGGTTCATCATTGACGTCAGAGTCGTATGCATCACAGTCTGCAACTTGAAAGGCATTCTGATGATTATGACCTATCTCCTGAATTGGCTGCTCATCCACATCTGCATCATATGTCTTAGCATTTCCCGCACCATTATCTTGAGCTTGCACAAGCAACATCTTATCCCTGAAGTACTCTGCATTCTGAGGGCGTTTTGGCGATGTGCAGTTCCTTGCAATATGTCCCTCACCTCCACAGTTGTAGCATTTGATTGGCTTTGCTTGTCCTGGATTTTTAATCCTTCCCCTATTCAGATTTCCCACATATCCTCTACCGACTCCACCTCTTCCTTGTTCGTACTGCCTTTCTTGAACTGGCTGCACCATAACCTTCCCATCTCAGACAGTGGCTTGATTGTGTGGATTGGATGCTGTTCTGAGGTTGTTTTGGTGTGTGGAGAGAGTTCATGTTTTGACTAATCATGAGAGCCAGTTGATTAATGAAGTTTCCCACGGCTGCATCAGCATCAGCTTGTTTGAACATTGGATCAGGAATGAGTTTGTGATTACCATTACCCATAGGTACAACTTGAGATGCTTTGGTGGTAATTCCAATGTTTGAGTAGAAGGCAGTTGAATCATTTGATGAGCTTGTCTCTCCTTGGTTGGTTTTGAACTGCTCTAGAATCCTTTTCTCAAACATAACATGTCTCTCATTCTGAAGAAGGAAGGCATACAGTTGCTCATAGTTTGTATTCTTCAATCCTTTGGTTAGCTTCACAGATGTGACAAACTTGTGCCATTCGGGATTCATGTTGTTCACAAACTTTGAGTTTAGCTGAATGTTTGACATAGTCATTCTGATGTTCCTCATGTCATTAACAAGCTTGTGGAATCTCACGTAATATTCATAGACACTCTCATCTGGTTTCATTTTGAAGTGCTCAAACTCATCATACAGTTGTGATTCTCTGTCTTCAATAGTTAATTCAGAACCTGAGAGGAGCATCTTGACGTTATCCCATACAGCCTTTGCTTCAGTGTTATGATTAATAAGCTTGTAGATACCTTTTGGAAGACCTTGAAGTATAATGTTAGAAGCCCTGATATCTGCATCGAATCTCTTTTTCTCCTTATCACTGAGCTCATCATACATCTTTGGTCTGTCCATTCCATAGATCATTGTTCCATCTGCAGCTGTATCAATTAAGTCTCTAGTAGTCTTAATCTGATAAGGTCCTTCATCGATTGACTTGAGAATGTTGAGTCCGTTTTCTTTTCCCCAAACATACAATCGGATTCGTTGTGCCATGAGTCATAATCAGTTCCTGTCAGCATAGGTGGACGTGTATCTGACCCTGCTGCTTGAACGTCCTCAGCTATGGAAGAAACAATAGTAGGAATGATGTTTGCCATGATTACAAGTTCTACGGGATTTTACTATTCTTTGATTAAACCGGGAAATTGATTCTTTCACGGGATTTTACTAAACCAAAAAAACGACCGTAAGAATGTGTCACGAAGAAGTAACAAGTCTCAATAGACAAGTAGCTAAACACTCAACTCACTTAGTTATCAACTCGCTAAACAACCAACTCGCTTAAAGAAACAAGTCGCTTAAGGAATCAACTCGCTAAATAGCCAAGTTGCATTAGTATCAACTCGCAACACAATCAACTCGCTTAATGAAACAAGTCGCTAAATAGCCAACTCGCTTTAGTATCAACTCGCAACACAATCAACTCGCTTAATGAAACAAGTCGCTTTAAGAATCAACTCGCTTAATAGCAAGTCGCAAACAGACACAACTCGCTTTACCACCAAGTCGCTTAAAAGCTTAACTCGCTAAATAGCCAAGTAGCATATATCAACTCGCATCCAGTAACAAAGCAACTCGCTTCGAAGAAACTCAAGTCCGAGACTCAACTCGCATAGTAGAAAGTTCACAAATAACCACTTAATCAATCAAAAACAACCAAACCACAATGATTTAAGCCTTCCAATTCAAAACATAGACAAATATGATGATCCTAAACACAAAAGTACAAGCAAAATTTAAACTTTAACACTAGAATTTGTCCAAATGAATCAAACTCTCCTAAACACTTAATACCCCAAAAACCTTATGAAATCCACCAAAACAAAGAGCATGAAAGATGAATGATCAAACCATGGCTCTTGATACCATTTGTAAGATATAGGATTTCACAAACACACTAAACCATAATCACTATGGGGCGTTTAATATGTTTAGAGAGATAAAGTTCTAGAGAGAGAAAGGGAAGAGAGTTGGGAACTATGTGAAATAAAGAAAAAATGGTATTGAAGCTTCAACCCTCTACCTTGGGAGGTAGAGGGTATTTATAGTTTCTTACAAACAAACGCCACCTATGGGCTGTGGATCAGGCATACAGTGGGTAAAGACCCGTCCGTCCTCCACGGTGTTACTTAACTAAATACTACTTAACATCAAATAGCTACAACTACGAGCTTTCTAACGAATACATATACTTGAGGTGACCGACACTTTAACTACTGGATTTTCCAAATCCTAACAATTCATTTATTAACTAATCATTATCACTAACCCATTAACTACTAAAACTGAAAATTAACTAAATCATTAAAAACATATTAAAACATAATTTATTAAGACTTAAATTAAACTAGAAATAAGCAAAATAAGAAAATCATGAAATAATCTAAACAAATACTCTAATTATTAAGAAAACTGGAAATACAACAAAATAAACTAAACACATAAACACAAAATATTAAATTAACCAAAAGATTGAGAAAGAAAAAAAAAACATAAAAATTTAACGAGGGCTCCGACCGATCGGTTGCTTGCGCAGCCGAATCGGTTGGCCCTAAAACTAAATTTTTAGATTCTTTTTTTTAAAACAATTATACTAAGACTTCAAACAATAACAAAATACAAAAAAATAACAAATCAAATCCCCAGCAGCGGCGCCAAAAACTTGATGTGCTAACCGTGTGCAAGTTTTAAAAATTTATAAACACGATTTTACCGGACAATTACATTAACACAAGCGAGCAAGTATACTCGTCCGTGATAGTAAAGGTGAGTAAGTCGAGATCGTCCCAAGGGATTTTTGGTTATCCAATTGTTTGAAACAAGAAGGTTTGTCAAGCCTCCTACGAAATTTTTGTTAATCTAAAAACCAATTTAAAGAAACATATACTTGTGTGTAGGTCATAGCCAATTATCTAGAGTGTTCATGATAGCTTGATGTAAACTTGAAGCAATGCACAAATCATAGGCAAATGATTCACAATCAATGGTTTATATCATGTAGAAATCATTATAAGAATACAGTCACATAGGCAATCCTTTCAGCCCTTAACCAATTGACTATTCTTTTGAAATTCATTTGTTAATGATTCTTATCTAACTTGTTCTTACGAACCCTTTCGGCCTTTTACGTGATGAAATCATTTCAAGTCTATTTTAATAAGCAAATAAGATGAGTTTCAATCATCATATTCCCATACTAGTTCGTGCACTAACGTTTTGGAATAAAAACATGAAGAAAAATCCTTTAGGCCTTTTATCTTTCAAATGTTATTACCAACAAATTAAGTAAGACTAGATGTTATTACAATAAACTCATTAAACAAGAAAAATTTACATGCATCACAAAGATAAGAACACTCCCAAAAATTTTCTACATCTTACACACAAGTATATCCAAGAATTACTCCATTATAACCATAACAAAACACACGTAGCAAACATGTAATTCTTATAATTCATAAGAACAGAAATTCATGACAAAGTAACAAAGAATACCTATCCTCGTATTACAAGAACTAGTTTTGAGGAATTATAGCAAACCACGCGCCTCCAATAGCCTTATATGACCCGTAACAACTCCAAATTACTACCAAATGATTGAGAATTGCACTCAACACTTTCTTGGACGTTTTACAGACTTAATATGACTTTTGGGTTGAATAAAAATAGTTAGTAATAGCTTTGGTGAAAGTCTATTACTTCTTAAGGTGTGTCACACTAAGTACATAGGTCTAGGTTCAATATATAGCCAAGAACCCTTAACCAACAAGACAAAAATGTTCTCCAGGAGTTAATATCAAGAAATGATCGGACTCCAATGATTAATGGAAGTAATGGCTTCATTAAATGTGAAAATTGTAACTGCAAAACCGTCCAGCCGATCGGTTGCGGGTTGCAACCGATCGGTTCCTTCACAAATCGTCACCCAGCCGATCCGTTTACGGGCTCCAACCGATCGGCTGGAGTCCATCCGTACAACAAACTTTGACTTTTTCTTGACTCGGTTTGATTCATGCTTTTTCTTTGCTTTCGGTACTAATTTCTATGATAAAACTTGATATTTTATTGATGTAGATACTTAGAAATCTTCGTGCTTCAAATCATTTAGTCTTTGAGTCTTTTCTTCGTTCTTCTCCTTCTCGGGAATTATCCAAATGTACATAAATTCATCATTTCTTCATCTTTTCCGATACTTGGCTACATTTACATACAAATACGCTTCCTTCGCAATTTTGCAACAATTATGTGTAAATATAACCGATTATCATGCACAAAACTAACAATAATGCTACTAAAAACATGCTCATTCTGAGCGTTATCATTCACCAATACACACATAAATTCTTTTGAATACCCTTGAATTAAGAGTCAGATCTGTGTTGGTTTCCACTTGGATCTTGACTATTGTGTTTGTGTTTTTTGCTCTGAGATCCATAGCATAATCTCTAAGTTGGGCGTACTGTTCTTTGTGATCACCTATCATCTTCTCCTTAACAATTTTCTTTGCCCTGAAAGCTTTATCAAATGTTACGTTTATTTGTAACTGTGTTAATTCAAGCTCTAATGCTTTGATAGAGATTTTGGGATTTCTATTAAGAAGATCGATGACAAAAGTTGAATGAAACCTAGATATAACACCAGTAAGATCTCTTGTTTAGATACATTTATGAGTATCAGTCAATGTTTTAACCGACCAACATTTCTCATTGTCCCACTTTGACACGAGTAAATCCCATGGGCAAGGGGGTTTATGATTCTTGATTTTATATCCTTTAGGACTAACACCCTTGCATTTAGTGTCCTTATGCTTGTTGATTTTCTCAGATTGTCCGCGTGTCTTTGAGGTGGATGGCATATACCCTTCTCTGCCATATGTTGGATTAAAGACACTTGCTCCAACCACAGTGTCATAGCACTTAGCTCTGACCCTATACTTATCAAATATTAGAATCGAGATAGCTCTCCTAGCCTGTAAGGCATGCATCTTCAACTTTTTAGTCGCTTCTTTTCTTGTAACAAACTCTTATCCCAACCTAAATGCACCTTCTTTTATTTTAGACTTACCCTTATAAGACCTTATCATTACCTTCAACCGTTTCCTTCTTAGACCTGCACCATGTTCAGCATCAGCTTCATCATCACTATCAAGGTCATCCATTTCAACAGAAGGTGCAAGTACCCTTTCAGCAGACTCTTTCGGAGGAAGTTTGGCAACAGCTTTTCTCCTACTGTCTTCAATGTTTGAATCCAACTAAAATGAGAAACCACGCATGTCAACATCAGGTCAGGTGTTGGGGCATCATGTTCAAAATCACTACCACCCCCTTCTTCTTCTGGTTCTTTTCTATGGGAAAGGGCGTCTTCAAAATCAAGTTCTTCCATTTCCACAACTTCCTAATCAACCTCTTGGACAATATTTCGAAAAATTACACCCCCATTTTTTGGATACAAGTACTCATCAATCATTTTTGCTATATCTTCTGGCCTATCATCAAAGAATGTATCCTGATCTAAATTCACTGTACTATCTTGCTGGAACAAGTCGTCATCAAAGTATGTCTCAACTTGCTTACGCTTCGAAGGCATAAAACCAGGCATAAGGTCACAATCACTGTCTTCCATCAAATTTAAGTAACTGAATCCATGGGTTGAGGATGGTGGCTCATTTTCACAATGCAGGAATCCTACATTATCAGCATTAAAAGTACTTTCAACCAATGGATAAACATTAGTGGTTGAAGCTTGCATTGGTGCCATTTCATGATGCGTTGGTGCCATTTCATCATTATGCCACTCTAACAACAACAATTTTCCTTTGTTCTTCTTAATAGGTGCACTGACCACATTATCCTCAACAATCTCCTCAATCACTAGGCCCTTTGAGGACAGAAAATCCCTAATAAGCAACATATATTTTTCTCCCAAAGATACACCAGTCTCTACATAAACATCTATTTCCTTATACCTAGGGAAAAATTTTAACATAAATCGTCCTGATCCGACATCAATGGAACTAATCCATCATCTAAAGACAGTCCTGGGACCCTAAAATGGGTAAACAACAACTGTTTATTATCACCCAAACCCAATTCAGCTAAGATTATGACTATCTCGAGCATGGAGAACTTGTCATAATCAATTAGGTCTACATGATCAACCATAGCAAACTTGTACACTCTATCAGGTGGATCAAAAGACTCACCAGTGGGGTAGATTTGAATAGTGAAGAGCTTTGGGTACGATTATGGGAACATAAATCGACGAAACAAAAAACCCAAAATCAAAAAACATCCACAACATTATCATTAATCAAGGTAACATGCTTTAATTTCCAGATATACATTGCATGGTCATTCGAAACAAAACTACAAAAAAAAAAACAAAAAAAAAAAAAAAAAAAAAAAAATCACAAAAACTAAACATCGCAAGTGGAATCTGACTCTGACTCTAATTTTCCAGTCGCCCATGTTGGATCTACTGTTAATTGAGGTGATTTCGACAATATAGAAGTTGGAAGCAAGAGTTCAATGTTACAGGTGTGTATGTGTGTTAAGTGGTAAGAATGAGAGAATTAAAACCTTGTTGCAAAAAATATCCCTCAAAACAAAGTTACCCTCACATGCAACACACGTCAGGACTAACTAACGAGAATTTCTAACGAGCGTTAGTCAAAAAACTAAATTTGCAACTACAGTAACGTGGCAAGGACATAACTCGTAAAAAATTGAAAGTTTAGGGACATTATTTGCAGAACTTTTTTGAGGACATCTTTCGCAATTTTGGCAAAGTTCAGGGACATTTTTTGTAGTGTAGGAAAATTGGTATTTGTGTGACAATTTTAAACAACTATATTGCGTGTTTTTTTTTCTTTATATTTTTTAACGGCAACTAATAGTCTCACAATATATAACCATAAACTATCTCACATGTTTTAAGCAGAACTTGAACTCACAAAGATTTGGTTGTGGAGCTTTTCAAACAACAAAGGATACCATGTGTTTTGTATGTTAAATGTTTGACGCCCAACAAGAGCTATGTTTATAACTTCTGCAGTTAAAAAAAGTTACCAAATCTATTCTTTTTCATGTTGAAGATTATTTCCAAGCACAAACTAAAAGTGTGATGAACTACGATTGCACTACAAACTCAATACGATTCCAATATATAAGACGTCCGCATATGAGTAATCACTATGCGCGCAGCTACATAATTTACGATAAATTGCGAAGTATTACCATTTCATTTTCCTTGTTTATGGTTACCCAAAAAATGTTTTCTTTATTAACCCAGTCCAAGTTTACTAAAAGACTCATCTCAAATGTTAAGTCGTCAGTTCCTTCAAAATGTTTTTAAAGTGATGCCTTGGTCACTACAAGAGGGTAAAAAACTCAGAGTTCGTCAGTACATTAAGGTTAATTTATTAATTTCATTGCAATAATCACAAGTAAGTTGCGTTGAAGTCCAATATGATTCATCTAGTGAAACAAGGCACGACTTTGGGATAAAAAGTAATTGTGAACTACATGTTCAAAATACTTATGTTGGTGACTTGACATCTTCATGGTTTCTATACATATCCAGTTTGCTTCATCTAGTTCCTCGTGATAATCTTTGTCGTGTGACAATTTATCTATGATAGATTTATGTCGTTGTAACAATTAAGGTTGTACAAGCTATGTAAAAATAACGAGTATGTATTGAAATCCGTAGTAACAGTCATAATCAAATCGTAAATATATTAAAAGAGTAATTTGGCTACCGTGCATTGCAGTGGAGCTAATTTAAGAATGACATTCGTTAGAACAATTTTGGGTTTAAGAAGAACATGGTCTACCAAGTTTAATATATCTTAGAAAGCAAGAACAGAAGGATGTTAATATAAGGAAGCAAATTTCCCGACCAAGCTAACATTATATTTCTTCGTATCATTCATATTATTCAACTAATTAAACAATTCCATTCAATACATGTCTAACTAATAACCGAGGTAAGATACATTTAAACAAGAACTTAACATAATTTGAAATCATTTCATGCTAGTCATTGATGGGCAAATCAATTTTCAGTTATAAAACATAAATGTCTGATATAGCATGTAGAAAACTAGAAGGGGCGTTGAATAGTTTTACCGATTAAAACTTCATTTTAGAACATTTAGATTGACTTATGTCAATCATTTTTTATGTACGAATATTGATAATTTAGATTACGAGAAACTATAGTACGAGTAAGAGTAAAGAAAGATAAAACCGTTGACACATGTATTTAGAGTGGTTCGGCTACAAGGTCACCTTCCTTGCCCTACTCCACTCCCTGGGTACCCAAATCGAGAGTTCATAAACACTACCCCACAATCTTCTTATCTTGTTGGAGAAGCCTTCACAACATTGCTTACACTTTATCCGGTACAAAGCTAGATTCCGGGTTCTTCCACAAGGTAGAACCAAACCCACGTCGCCTACACTTATCCGGTACAAGGCTAGATACTTGGTTCTTCCACAAGGTAGAACCAAACCCACGTCGCCTACAATTTATCCGGTACAAGGCTAGATACTGGGTTCTTCCATAAGGTAGAACCAAACCTATGCCGTCTACACTTTATCCGGTACAAGGCTAGATACCAGGTTCTTCCATAAGGTAGAACCAAACCTACGTCGCGTACACTTTATCTGGTACAAAACTAAATACCGAGTTTCTTGATAATGGAGGAACCACAACCCAACTACTCCCACTATCACAACGCACCTATGACATACTTAAGAAGAATCAACAACAAGAAACACTTTTGTGATCTTGTGATGATGACGAAGACTAGCAACCCATTTCTTCGAGCTTGCAAGTCTTCTATGCAAATGATCGTGATCTCACCTCTAAGAGAAACCTAGAGAATCACAAAGATTAAAGCTACATGCATGATCCTTAAATATGAGGTTAGAAAGGTAAGAATATAGAAAGAAGATATATCTAATAGGGGTGAGAAGAAATGAAGAAATAACTCACTATTTATAAGCAAATAGTGCTCCGATCACACGGATCTGGCGGATTCCATGGAAAAGGGATCCGGCCAGTGTAAACCCAGGGATCCGGCAACTGGGTCAGTCCAGTCTGGATTTTGAGTTATGGGTCATGAGTACCCAACATGATGTCATTCATGATGCAAAGCATACTTTGGGTTACGGGTTATGGACTTTGGGTCATGGGTCATGGACTTTGGGTTATGGGTCATGGACTTTAACCATTTTGATGTCATAGACATGGGCCATGGGTTCTGGGTCATGGGTTTTGGGTTATGGATCATCCAAAATATTTACTTACATGTTTATTTAGATTTTAACTATCTATTTTTATAAAAGTGTAAGTAACAAATGTTACTTATTAAGGTGTTTTATAAACATGGTTTTAGCTTTGTATAAACTATTTAACTAGATATGTTTGATGGTTTATTTGTTTAGTGAAATGAGATAGAAAACTATTGGCTCGAAAACTTATTTAATTTATTTATTTCGTTAAAATGATTTTACGATTGTTATGAACAAAACATAAGAAGATCATAAAATATAAATAAAAGTTTTTACGGTTTATCTTTATTAAGAATCTCTCCCTTTTTTTTGATGACGAAACATAAAATTATTTTAAGTAAAAATAAAATTTGTAAATATTTTGACTTACGTTTTTACTCTTTTCTCACCTTTTTTGTCAAAACAAAAAGATTGTCAAAAAGAAACTAACCCGAGTGAGATAAGATTAAGATAAGTAAAATGTGAAATAAAAATGACAAAAGGTATTTGCTAGTTTGCAAAGCTCCCCCTTGATGAATGCTCCCCCTTGATGAGGGCGTCAAGTAAGTTGGAGAACTTTAGAATGGAGTGCTGCTAAATAGCAATTTCTTTTGATGAAAGCTCCCCTTTATTAAGAGCGTCATTACTCCAAGTAAATTTTGAAAATCTACAAAACAATGATTAGAATGCAGGCATATAATATGAAAGTTTAGTAGCAAATAAGCTGAAATATGTCTCAGAAATGTTTCTGAGCTCTAGGATCCGCCGGATCCATTACAAAATGGATCCGCCAGGTACAAACTCAGGGATCCGGCTATCTGTAACTGATTAACAACATTTAACACAAAATATAACTAAGAAGATCATAAAATGAAGTCATAATCACACCAATATGCTTAGGTAAACAAGTAGCATAAACAAGTAGGTCCATGTAATAAAATGAAAAGAGATGTACATCAATGACCAATCTATAAAACTAAGAACATGTCCTAAAGTTTAAGAATTTCTAATGAAAAGACTAAATCAAAACTAAAAGTTAAAGAGGAGGGGTGATCACTTGTGCTTACACTTCTCTCCGAGGATCCTAGGGTGGTTAGGTTTGTTGATATCATTAAGGCTGTTAGGATTAAGAAAATCCATATTGAAGAGTAGGTTACCCCAACTATAGTCTAGCATAAGTTAGCTCGTAGACTTAATGTTATTTAATAGTAATAGTTTAGCGTAAGTAACACCGTGGAAGAACACTGTATACCTGATCCACAGCCCACTAGAGGGCGTAGTATGTAACTATATAAGCCCTCTTACAGACAAGGGAGATAGTTGGATGTTCATTTGGAATCTAATCTTACATATTTTCTTTCTCTCTGACATCGCATTTCTCTTATTTCTCTCTCTAGAACTACATGACCCATACTTTAATCTCAGCATGTGTTATGATATAATTAATCTTAGATTTGGTATCAGAGCCCATGGTTTGATTAGCTAGGTTGTATGTGCGTTTTCTTGGTTGGTTTAGATTAAAAAGTTTGTTTTGGAAGGTTTTTGGTATTATTATGGGCTTTCTTTGATTCTCACGTTTGTGGTGTTAAAGTAAGTGTTTTTAGGGTAGTTATAACCTTCTAAGATCAAGTTGTGCAAAAGAAACCAAGCAAAAACGTTCAAAAGGGTGATTTTTAGGTGAAAAAGTAACTTTTTCTAGGTTACGGTTTGATCTTCTGAGTGGGTTATTGGTTGTGATTTGACGCCTACGGTTTGACAGTGACGTTTTTTTTCTCCTTGAGGTTTGACTCTGCGATTTGAGAGTGACAGATTTGTTCTATAGCAGTTGCGGTTTGACACTTCTGCGGTTTGACAACTGCGGTTTGACATTGCGATTTGAGCCTGCGGTTTGACAGTTGCGTTTTGGGTTTCTGCGGTTTAAAAATAGCTGTGATTTGAAAGTCTGGGATTTGAGGGGTTGGGATTTGAGGTATTTGAAGACAATTCTTGAGTTTTGTCTAGGAGACACCATGCCTAAATTTTTTCTTGGACTGTAATTTGATTTAAACTATACCAAATCATAATTAAACGACAATTCACCTAATCTGAACACTCCAGTATCACTCTTAACATAAAATCACTAATCATTGAGTCGATCCAACTATTATCATAACACGGTCAAGTTAACAATATTTCACGGTCTCTTACAGATTTTGTTAAATTCCATTAACATCAACATCATGCCTAACACTCCAAATTCAGTGATATCTGAGGTACTTAAACTGTACGACGCTGTTGATAACCATAAGAGTCCTAACTATGCAGAACAGTTAAATATGATTGAGTCGGCTAATGATAATATGAGATCTTCGTGCTCATATTCTCAAGAGAGAGAATTGCACCAGTCACAACAACTACAAGATGTTACAAAGGAGAGTTGCATTGAACCTTATCGACAACTTCATTCACACCTCATGGTACTTCTAGAAGGAAATGGATTCATGAGCGGATTCGCACAAGCATTTAATGCATTTTTCCGTCAAGATGTACAGACTTTCACGGGCACATTGTTCTTAAACTTAGAGCAACTTGAACAACAACTTGACAAAGAAAAATTTCAAGAAGCCGTATCCAAGGTTGCACTTCAGGTGATCAACAAACAATTTTAGTCATTTTTCAATGGGGAATACAGTTAGGATTATGACGATGATATGACTGAAAGGTGCTTTGCCAGTCACATGGGAATGAAAGCTGATGTGTTAAGAGAGACATTAATCCATCACATGGATAATGTTAAGAAGTATATTGAGGAAAGAGCACAATATGATGACAAGGTGATTGAATGTCAGGTGCAATCAAGAGATAGATGTGTTGAGTCGGGTAAAGCATCGGATGATGAATCAGTTGTCACTGAATGCAGAGGATCAGAGACATATAAGCTTGACATAACAAGCACTTCAGTGATTCTTGTCACACAAGATGTGGATGCATATATCAGACCGGTAATTGAACATGTGTCAAGTGCTGAGGTACACTCAACTGTTCAACATAATACATCTGCTAATAGACTTGTACAAACTGATTATGATGCTGAACATGATATTGACATATGTTCTTTGGTTGAAGCTGAGACTAATTATTTCAAAACAACGTATATGGTTGATAAAGAAGCATTTAATGAACTTTTAAACAAATTCTCAAACTTGAAAAACATTGCATTTCACTTGAAATTGCAATACAAAGAAAGGAAGAAAGTTCTCAAACCAATAAACCTTGTAAAAATTAAGAATTACATGAATTTTGTCAATTTTTGGAAATAAACGAGTTAAAAGCTCAGCTTCAAACCAAAAATTTTACAATCAACAATCTGAAGAACCATATCTCAGGAGTAATTTAGTCGGTAATAACCAGGACAATGATGCAACTAAGACAATAAATATTGAATTGTCAATTTATGTGGCCAAATTACTTAAGAAAAATGAGACTTTGAAAAGGCATAAAAAGATCTAGGTGACTCAATCAAAGAAATCAAGTCTAAAACTTTAGAACAAACAATATCTTTGATGGTCAAAATTGATCAACTCAAAGCTCAACTTCAAGATAAGGGTTTCACTATTGTAGCATTAAAGAACGAGCTTAGAAAAACTGCAGGGAAAAGTGAGAACACTAAGTTTGCAAAACCATCAATCTTGGGGAAACTAGGTTTACATCCCAATAGAAACTGGTCAAATGTTAGACAACCGGCTGCGTTTATATCTGAACGACCAAAATCTTCAAAAACACGGTTTACCTCCCAAGTTGATGAGAAAGAAGTTTTGTCAAAACCAGTCACTTCACAATCTAATCACAAGAATCTGAAAGAAAATGCTCATGCTAAGTTTCAACCTTCTAAGACTAGGAATAAAAAAAAAGTCTTCCACTCAATGTTGCAAAAATTGTGAATCGGTAGTCGGACGGTCGACCACCCTGCAGCGAGCAATCGGTCAAGTCGGGATTAATCGGTGATTAATCGGATTGGCATTTCCTGCAATTTTTTGGTATTTCTTGGGACCAAACTAAAAATCATAACCGATTCCAAGCCTCAATAAGAGGCTCCAATTCTGATTATGATGCCCATTGTGCGTTATAAGTG
This sequence comes from Chrysanthemum makinoi, assembly GCA_910596185.1. Lineage (NCBI taxonomy): Eukaryota > Viridiplantae > Streptophyta > Magnoliopsida > Asterales > Asteraceae > Chrysanthemum > Chrysanthemum makinoi. Next base: position 83,065,238 of record OU343218.1, on the reverse strand, counting down.
ATATATATGATCCCCAAATTATGTAGAATGCCTAAATGTTTTTAAAAAAATGACCAATTTGCCAGATTCGGCCGATTTTTGACCAATTCGACCGATTTTTTGACTGCTTAGTGTTGATTTTTTTCCTAGGCCGATTTTTCAACCGATTTTCAAAAATCGACAAGGTACTCGACCGATTAACGATTAATCGGCCGAGTTGACCAATTTTTGCAACATTGCTGCCACTGCGCAGAAGAAGCCTCACAAACCTAATTCCTCACCTAGGAAAACACTTACTAATAAAGCCTCAGAAACTAGGTGATACGCGTACAACGCGCGTTCGGGGTCAAAGGAAACTTCCTTTTCTTCGAGAAAGTTTTTCAACCACCTAGGCAGTGAACCTAATCTTTGTAGTGAAGTATTAGGGTAAGCCTCGGGATTTATATCGTTCTCTAAGGGAATAGGAATGCTAGTGAGAAATTACTACGTTAAGGTTGGGGTTGACGAAAATTATTTTTTTATCTTTTTTATATTTCTTAGAAAATTGAAAGTACGATCTCGGGGTATTGGATTTTGGGGGTGGTACTTCTACCGATTACTCTACTATCTAATTATCTAATTAACTATGCTAAGGGGTAGTCTATGTCTATTGATGTGTGCTCGTATGATGATTAAAAATGTGTTTACCTAGATACAGTTACTCCATAGTTATCTTTTATTGATGGTTGAATTGTCACGTCCTTATTCTTAACGCGTTGTGTCTTCTAAGGTCGTAGGGTATGCTTTTCTCCCTAACTCTTTGAGAATACCTTAAGGTTATTGCCTACAACATCTCTAGGATTCATAAACTAACTCTAAGGTTATCTTTGGATTTTTAGCCTATAATTACTCTAGGTGATCATAAACTAAGGTTCACAAAGATTACTCAAGCATTAAAAACACAACGATGGCCTATTGCAATCCTAAGCCAATTACAATTAAGATAAGAGAAAACCAATCAATAATTAATAACTAGGTTTCATGGATCTAGGCAAACACACAAGAAAATTAGCCAAACACGGTAAACATGCAAGCATACACACATACAATCGAAGACATAATGAAATCAATGAAGTAAATTACTTATCTTGTTGTAAAATAGGGTATGAGAACCCTAAGATACTGCCCAAGACAAACCAAAATCATTTTAGGTTTTTTACTTCTCAAATCTACCTCCTTAAAAGTCTGAAAATTGAATTCTGTATATAGAGTTACAACTGCGACGGCGTCACTCTTTAATTGTGACACCGTTGGATCGCCGCCATTAGGGTTTCGTCTTGACCAAGTCAACTTTGGGACGGCGTCACGTTGTGGTTGTGACGTCGTCAGCTTCAACTTCTGACGCCGTCTGAATCTTGATCTAGGCGGTCTGAGTCGTGACGCCCTACTCTTCAAGCCTGACGCCCTCTGGTACAAAATAGCAATTTCACTTCTGAGCCTTCGCAATTATAGGGACGGCGTCGCCCTTTGTTTGTGACATCGTCGGGTGCACTTTCAGCTGCTTGAGTGTCTTGATCTTGACTTTAGCCATTTTCTTCACATATTCATGCCTTTTCATCCAAATAAGCATCATTCCAGCATTTTGCCTTCAAGAGACCTAAAAAGTGAAAAGGAACGAAATTAAGCAGTAACGGATAAAAAAGTGGTCGATTAAGGGCTTAAATGACCCTTCAAAAGTGTACCTTTTAAATCCTTATCAAATATCCCTACACTTGGTATTTGCTTGTCCTCAAGCAAATGTGCTTTTAGCCAATCAATTTATAAGTTAGGGGGCATGAAGTATTGATTTAGAACAATTCACAACTAGTATAAGCCCCGCAAAAGTCATAACAAGCACAGAAATTATATACTAGCCCCTCACAAGTGGTGTTTGGATACTCTCATCTCTCGGGTGTTTATGAAATATATCAAATTGGAAATGGAAGAAAAACACTCATTAACCGGTCCTAGTACATAGATTACCATAGGCTTGAGACTAGATCAAACCTCCATCGCTTTGGCGTAAGCACCTAGGAAAAACTATCTAAGAGGTCTTTTAAAGGGTTGTAACGTTAGGCTTACGGTAGGGAAACAAAGGGTTTGGTTGGATAGGCGATTTAGTGGTGGCAAGTCAAAAATCTTTATGTTACAAGCATGAGAAGAATGACGTTGCTAAGCCAAGACTCAACACTCTAAACTCTAGATAACTTTGAAACAAACAAACATAAATATAAAGATAGATGTAGGATGGTAGCCCGTATATATATATATATATATATATATATATATATATATATATATATATATATATATATATGGGAATATATTAGCTACAATTTATTGTAGCTAATTGGCTACAATTTATTGTAGCTAATTGGCTACAATTTTGTGCTATAAATGTGGGTCCCTGATTATTTTGTGGCCAGATTCTTTCCTGTGGTCTCCAGTTCATTGCTAGTGTATTTTTTATGAAGGTTGTAGCTAATTGGCTACAAAAATTGTAGCCAAGATATCCCCTATATATATATATATATATATATATATATATATGTGTATGTATATATATATATATATATATATATATATATATATATATATATATATATATATCACATACACTTTTACTCTACCATCCTCTACGATAACATCAAAATATAAGAGATTTATAGGCATATCCCAACACTTGAGTTTTTATTATTCTAACACTAATTTGACCCGAATTGAAAAGATCAAAACACTTGGAGTACATTATTACGTAAATAAAAGGAATTTGAATTTAACGTTCCTTCCCGTCATTTCATAAAATTTAAGTTTTCCCATGAGTCCCAATCGTCCCAAAACTGTATACAAAGGATATGACTCGACTTAGCAACTTATGCAAGTAACTAGATAATTGAACTAAGGGTTTAGTATGATAATAATAATGCACTAAAAGTGAATGCATACAAGGTAGGCTAAGGCGATTTGGGTGTACATTTGGGGGTGGATTGTAAACAATGCTCTTAATTGATATTTCGGAAAACCGAAACATCACGAGAACCGCGAAAAGGATAAGCTCTGAGGGGTTAACTAGAGGTATCGTGTACTAAAGATGAGTACAACACAAGGGTGTGGGGGAATTACTCAACCGATGTGGAAGAATTAATTATAATACGGGTATCAAACAAGGGTTATCCTAATGCCTCTTATCATTTAGTTATTCCTAACTACACAAGTGTAGTCTCACTAGCGATCTCGGGATGCATCACAAAACAAGTTCTAGAATCTATTATACTACCGGTATACTCTCGAAGCATTAAAGATGAATGCTTTAATTCCTACAAATCTAGGGGCGAACCTCACATTTTTGGGGTGGAATTTGAGTGGTAAAGGGTTTTGTGCTAGTCATATAACTTCCTATCCATGAGACGCTTTATTAAGACTAATGGCCCACTCCTACATGTCATGAAAATTTTTAAATTTGGTGCCAAAATTACCCTAACCGATATTTCTCATGGTTTATTACACAAATGAAATTGGACAAGACAAATGATCAAGGATAAGCATAGTTTCAAAGTCCCTGTTTTATTCTCCCTCCCTACACTTAAACTGAACATTGTCCCCAATGTTCTCCGAAAGTATCAAAGTTATGATAATGGAAGGAAATTAAAAGCAAAATAAACTAACACTCCCCTGATTAGCTCGGTAGGATCCGTGTGAAGTAGTGGTTAAATTCTTCTTCAAGAAGAATGTATGCGTGAAAAGCTTCATTCAATCTTATGTATCTTCTTCTTGATAAATAAAACCTGCACATTTTAAGAAAATAGACGAAACCTTATCGTAAAATAAGCAGTAAAACTATATATGACTCAACTAAACTAGGATATAATGCTTGTGGAATGGATGTTTACAGGTTTTCTGGAAAATTAAGACTTGAGAAATTCCAAAAATTTATAAGTAGCACAGAAAACGAGAGAAAGGTAGATAAGTTTTTTCTGCTCCTCCTGACGCCGTCAGGTAGCGAGTCTGACGCCGTCAGGTTATCCTGACAGAAACTAGGTTGCTGCGCTTTTCTGGAAAAATTCTAGAAAAATTACATCTTTAGAATCTGGAAAAATTTCTGCAAAACATCCATTATGACTCGATACAAGCATTTGACTCTAACAAACACGCATATATACCTTTTCAAGAATTGTAACTCTTATGTTCACGTTCTTTTAAAAATGTTTGTAATCTTCCCTACACTTATCCTTTTTGTAAAATACCTTTATATGTAATTAAGACGGGGTTAAAGACAAAATAAAGCATTTTTCACAAATTCAAACTTTAGAATAAACAACTAATGAAAAGATATATGACACACAAACAAGCAAACAATTAAGCATGGGTTGCCTCCCACGAAGCGCTTTTCTTTATTTATGAGTCTTGTAGCTAGACTCGAAGTCGTGCCCATACTTGACCTCATTACCGTCACCTTCTTCCTCATCATGGTTTCTATTGGGGTTTTCCATGTTATAGTAGTGCCCTATTATGCACCTTTCAAAGAAGTCATCTTCTCCCCAATCGGTTCTATATTCCGGTCCTAGTTTCAAGCAATCCTTATAGAACCCAAAAATCTTATCCATCACATAATCTACTCCCTTCTCCTTATCCTCCTCATTCCTATAGTAGACCGATAGCTTAAGTTCTTTTTCATCATTGGATAATGAGGAAAATTTCTTAATCTTAAATGGCATTTGGTAAGCTATGTCATCGGTCTCATCCTTGAATCTCACTATTCCTAACGACGGATCATAAATCATCCCGATGTTCTCTATGAAAGGCTTTCCTAGAATAATGTGGGACAAGCTAGGATCTATGGCCGTACTAATATCATCCACAATTATAAAATCCGTAGGATATGTGAAACTACCTATATAGACGAGCAATCCCTTAACTCTACCAAGGAAATTACATCTAACTCTAGGATTATCAGGATCTTGCCTAGTTGGGATAAGATTCTTCATCACCTAATTATAGTACGTGCTAGTCATGATGTTTATTGGGGACTTGCGGTTAATAAAGGCCTTTTCCACGAATAGATGTCCTATGCAACATTGTATGTTGAGATTCCAAGGGTTCCCAAACTTGATCCTAGGGCTTTTTCTAACATACATGTGATGGAGGTCGCGCACTAAGTGTTGGTGGCGACAGAGTTCCTCTTCCGTAGGAAACTTATTGAAATAGTCATCACCTACCTCATTTATTTCATCAGTCAATTCATTCTTATGAGTCTCAGTAACCTCAAGTATCGTCTCATGGTTCGCTTCGTCATTAGTCCTATTAGGTTTCACTAAGGTGATGGTATTGACGAATTAAACGCGCATGGCTAACTTACTTGGGTCCTTAATTTTCACACCTGGAAGCAGGAGATGGGTCGGGTGGCATTAACCTTTCGGTGGTCTTCCTATCACTATTGGTCATAGCTTTCAAAAGGTTATCAATCTTCCTATCCATCTCGGCTTGTTGTTGATTAAAGCGTCCGAAGCTTGGCTATTTGAGCTTCTTGGGATGTAACTAGGTGTTGCAACATCCCTTTTATGTTTTGTTGGCTAGAGGCGGGGGGCCATGATAAATCATTAGAGGTGAATTCTTTGGTTTGTCCCCAATAGAAGTCGAGTTTGCCCTTCCATGCTTCTCGGGCATCATTGAAAGTCCTAGGTCCGGGTGTTATAGGGAATCTTCCTCCGTTCAATAGTACGTGGGGATGCGTAGTCAACGGAAGCTTGTTCGGGGAGTCTTGTGCAAGTACGAGTGTCGTGAGGGCCACTACATAGCTCACATAAGGAAGAGACTTTGTTCACTTGGCGTGAAGACTTAGGATTTTCGTAGGAGCTCATTAGGAATTTGACTTGATCTTCAAGTTCGAGCATCCTACGATCGGAAGTTTGTGAGTTAATGGGAGGCAATAAGATTTTCTTTATGGTTTTGGGCAATTCATGGGGGTCATTCCAACTTTTGTTATCATATAGAGCAAGGTCCTCTATTGTACCCCACGATTCTTCCAAGGTGAGATTACTAAGTTTACCACCGGCCACTTGGTCGATGGATTGCTTAGTTGAGAGGTTGACATGATCATAAAAGATTTGGACTTGAAGCCAAAGATCAATGTCGTGATGAGGGACTTTATGTAGCAAGTTCTTGAATCGAGTCCATGCTTCGTAGAGAGATTCACCTTGACATTGTTGGAACATCAAGATTTCATCCCTAAGCTTAGTAGTTCTCCCCGGTGGGAAAAATTGGGCAAGGAAACGAGTGGTGAGATCATCCCAACTTGAGATGGAGCCGGGAAAGTCAAGCCAATTACTAGCTTGGTCCCGTAGAGAGAATTGGAAGAGACGCAAGCGCGTGGTCTCTCGAGTAGTAGCATCAAGGTCGATGGAATCGACGATTTTAAGGAAATCCTTAAGATCTTGATTAGGATCTTCGGAACGAAGTCCATGGAATGCACATCCGTTTTGCACCAACAGGATGGTGTCGGATCGCAGGGCCGTAATTTGAGCTTGATCGAGGAGCTCAATGGTGTTCCTATAGCCTAGGTTGCTTGGTCTAGAGTATTCACCAAGAGTGCGGCCCCTTGGCGGGTCATTTGGTGGTGGGTTGATGAGTGGTGGTTGATTATCACCTTCCATGATGAAAAGTGATGAGATTACGGACAAAGGTCACAAAGAAGGGGGATAGACTACGAGGAAGCTAAAAAATGAGAAAAAATCTTACTTGATAGGAATAAAGCAAGGTAACCTAAACGAGGTAGAAATCTAACTAGCTATTATATTATTCATCGAAGCGGCGTAAAAACTTGATACGCGTACAACGCGTTCGGGGTCAAAGGAAACTTCCTTTTCTTCGAGCAAGTTTTTCAACCACCTAAGCAGTGAACCTAATCGTTGTAGTGAAGTATTAGGGCAAGCCTCGAGATTGATATCGTTCTCTAGGGGAATAGGAATGCTAGTGAGAAATTACTACGCTAAGTTTGGGGTTGAGGAAGATTATTTTTTATCTTTTTTAAATTTTTTAGAAAATTGAAAGTACGATCTCGGGGTATTGGATTTGGGGGGTGGTACTTCTACCAATTACTCTACTATCTAATTATCTAATTAACTAAGCTAAGGGATAGTCTATGTCTGTTGATGTGTGCTCGTTTGATGATTAAAAGTGTGTCTACCTAGATACTATTACTCCCTAGTTATCTTTTATTGATGGTTGAATTGTCACGTCCTTATTCTTAACGAGTTGTGACTTCTAAGGTCGTAGGGTATGCTATTCTCCCTAACTCTTTGAGAATACCTTAAGGTTATTGCCTACAAAATCTCTAGGATTCATAAACTAACTCTAAGATTATCTTGGGATTTTTAGCCTACAACTACTCTAGGTGATCATAAACTAAGGTTCACAAAGATTACTCAAGCATTAAAAACACAACGATGGCCTATTGCAATCCTAAGCCAATAACAATTAAGATAAGAGACAACCAATCAATAATTAATAACTAGGTTTCATGGATCTAGGAAAACACACAAGTAAATTAGCCGTACATGGTAAACATGCAAGCATACACACATACAATCGAAGACATAATGAAATCAATGAAGTAAATTTCTTATTTTGTTGTAAAATAGGGTATGAGAACCCTAAGATAATGCCCAAGACAAACCAAAATTGTTTTAGGTTTTTTACTCCACAAATCTACCTCCTTAAAAGTCTAAAAATCGAATTCTATATATAGATTTACAACTGCGACGGCGTTACTCTTCAATTGTGACTCCGTCGGATCGCCGCTATTAGGGTTCGTCTTGACCACGTCAACTTTGGACGGCGTCACATTGTGGTTGTGACGCCGGAAGCCTTCAACTTTCGGCGCCCGTCGAATCGGATCTAGGCCGTGTCGTGGCGCCCTACTCTTAAGCGGCGCGTCGGTACAAAATAACAATTTCGCCGGCCATCACAATTATAGGGATGGCGTGGCCTTGTTTGTGACGCCGTGGGTGCCTTCGGCTGAGTGTCTTGATCTTTACTTTAGCCATTTTCTTCACATATTCACGCCCTTTCGTCCAAATAAGTATCATTCTAGCATTTTGCCTTCAAGAGACCTAAAAGTGAAAATGAACAAAATTAAGAAGTAACGGATATAAAAGTGGTCGATTAAGGGCTTAAATGACCCCTTAAAAGTGTACCTTTTAAATCCTTATCACTAGGAATAAGGATAAATCTTCCACTGTGCCTAGGAAGTCAAACACTCCTAGATCTTGCCTTAAGTGGATACCAACTGGTAGAATTTTTAAGAATATTAGACTTATATGGATACCTACCAGCAAATTGACCACCGATGGAAAAACCAAGGTTGATTGTTAAATTACCAAGAGTTTGGATACTGATGTTGCTAACCCACATAAATGCAAACATACTTGTGATGTTAGTGCATATGTTCCTCACTCAATTGCAGGTACATTAATCAATTCCATCAAGAAAAGACTCAAGGTATGGGTGCCTAAAGAACAAATGTCTCCTGGTTTAGGAGTTCAGGAATGTCAGAATTGATGTTCATCTACTATGATTCCTGAACACGTCAGCTCGTGACTCGTTCTTTAACAAACTACCTATGAGAGTATATACACCATAATTATACTCTAACTTGTTTTCCACGTTGTACGTATCTTAATCATTAAAAAATCCATAAAAATTTGAAAAATTGAAAAACACCAAAAATAGTCTTTCAAGGCATGTCTTCGGGTATCGATAACATCTACGGTCCTAAAAATGTCATTCAATAATGGCACGAGTCTTTAGATAAAGTTCGAGCAGAAGTTCATAAGTGTTTTTCAAAACATGCCTATAAAAATATTTTTCAGTCTATGATTTGTCAAAAAAAGTATTTGTTTTTCACGTGTTTGTTAGAGGGTGTCGTTAAATCAATTGGTCTCAAGTGTGCATAAACTTTTCATACTTAATCAGTGACTGCATTTATTTTACTTGAAATCGGGTCATTGATTGAGGGGGAGAGTAATTTTCAAAATTTATGACATCTGTCAAGCGGCTTCAACTCATTGAATACTATCCTGGCTTTCATATTTGATGGGGTTTCAATCTTGCATCAAATTCTATATGGTCTCATGTGTCGATATGTGTGTT
>OU343218.1:82964611-83055994 GCA_910596185.1 Chrysanthemum makinoi | reverse complement strand
TTTGGTTGATGAAGAGTATAGAGTACTTAGAGATTCAATAGAGGATGAAGTCCGGCACCGCTTTTGTTTCATATGTGCAAGTTTAAGTCACGAGTTCGCTGTTTTTACTCAGGGTCAAATTCATCATATTGGGTTTTCCATCACCGCCACGACAAAAGAGCCAACCGAATGATAATGTGCGGTGATTACATGTTTTGCCAAGAGAGCCGAAAAGGAGAGAGATTAGTACGCCTGTTCACACTGATCGTGCCTAAGACTTCAACTATTATGACGTATGAACACATCAGTTCATGCTCATACTCTTAAGAAGAAAAGTGCACGCTTCAAAGGGCACTTTATCTTCTAAGAAGAGAAATCTTCTTATGACGTTTAACACAACAGTTCATGCCTCAAACTCTAAGAAAAGAAAAGTGTAATGTCTCAAGGCGCTTTTATCTTATGAAGAAGAGAAATTTTATGACGATGAACACAACAGTCATGCCTCGTTCTCTAAAGAAAAGAAAAGTGTATCGCTTCGCAGCACTTTATCTTCAAGAAGAAGAGAAATCTTCTTATGACGTATGAACACAATAGTTCATGCCTCGTTCCTCAAAGAAAAGAAAAGTGTACGTGTCGGGCGCTTTATCTTCTGTAGAAGAGAAATCTTCTTATTATGACCATTCTCATCAACATGCTTCATGCTTTTTTCCATGCGCCTACCATCGCTTTAACCGCTACCGTACCGATTGTTTCTCATTCCACATCATGTGCTAATTTTTGGGAGAGAAGTGTGAAGAGACTACATTTGGATGATTTCACTTATTTAATCAAGAATGGCAACTCCGTATGCAATTCTTGAGGGTGAGAAGAAGTGTGAATTTTTTGCATTGTTGATTGATATTTGAAAATATAAATGGTCATACGGCTCTAAACTCATGTAAGAACCGAAGCTTCTTCTATCGGGTCATCTTCACATGGAGTTTTTCTTCTAAGAGTCGTTGGTTGACATCTTCACTCGGATTGATGAGTTTATCGACAAAGTGCTTCCGTTAATGCTTCACGATATAATCAACATGATGATTCCGAACAATCCCTCTCGTTTCGTTTGATGTGATTGGTAGTTTGGTGTTACCATCTTGTGTGTTCTGCTATGGCCCCGATTGTTGATTTCTTGATGAACATCTTTTCGTTTTTGTTTGATTGGGAGGGATTTTAGTTAAAGGGAATTGCAAGATGTAAGTTAATTGGGATGCTTTTGGGGGATGCTTTTGTGTGAGTTGAAGATGTTAACTATCTATTCCCAACTGACAATCTAGAAGAAGGTCGAAGCCTATAGTCGGTTCTACATTTTCTCGCTGTATGTTAGAAGACTAAAAGACGTGTTGCATGTGATTATCAAAAGACTTCTTCTATTCTCGGCATTTATCAAATAGATTGTCGTTTAGGAGAGCACTAATCGGGGAGATTGAAATGCCAAATTTAATCCTAATTAGACTTGCTCACTATTCTTCAAAAGTTGATTCTCACGAATACATCTCGAGCATGATGTTCTTCTCAAAATATTTGAGTATAACGGATTTACAAAAGAGTTGCTGATTCAAGTGTCAAAAACAGCCAGGCGTAAGGATACAAGCACCTAAACGCGAGTAAACTTGATGAACTTAATACTTCTAAGTAATTGAAGATATCCCGGAAGACAAATGTTATTACCGCAGAGAAACTCAAGGTTTGACTCATGGCAGTAAACTTGATGAACTTAATTCTTCTAAGTGATTGAAGATATCCCAAGAAAACAAATGTCATGACCGCAGAGAAACTCAAGGTTTTACTCATCAAGGCGTAGTGTTCTTATTCCAACTATGTAGGGGAAGTGATGGAAGAGTTAGTTTCTGAAGATGAAAGAGGTACACAAGTGTGTGATGATTTGATGTTATCACAATCATCGTGAGAGAGATTGTGTACATGGGGACGCCACCGTTTACTTGAGTGCTTAATCGGTGATTCAGAGATATAATCACTTATTCGGAGTTGAAACTGCAGAGATAGTCCTCCGCAGATAATCGTGATTCGGCCTGCTTCTTCAATGTTATCTGTTATTCTCTGGGCATTCTGTACTTCCGGTTCTTGAGCTTCATACACTTTCTTCAGGGGGATAGAAAAGTATACATCGGAGTTATTCTTTGGCTATTGTACTTAATCTGCTACTTCGATGGTATAAGTTTCTTTAGAAATGCTACGAAATCAAAGCATTTTGTACCTTAATTGTTTTGATTATTTAGAAATGCTCCCCCTCAACATGTGCATATGATTTGAAAGTGTTTAGCACATGGAGGCAAGAGTTCTTTGACAGAATTAATTTCTTGATCACAATTTCTGTGGAAAAAGCCATTTGATTTTCTTTGGTAAATTCTCCCCCTCAATATGTGCATAGGATATTTGAAATCATTTTATCACATAGAGGCAAGAGTTCTTTTGAAGCACATTCACAATCATTACAAGCCATTAAGAAACCATTTGCTCCCTCAATATGTGCTTCGAGATTCGAAAGCGCTAGCACATATGGAGAGCAACTGCACATTTGAATCAAAAAACGATCACCTTTTATCAAATTTCATTATTAAATCACAAATTCTCCCCGATCAAAAATATCAAACCCTTTGAGATTTTGGATCCCAAGTGATTTAATACGGTTTAGAAAACATGGGAGAATATGTGGCCTCGTTTAAATACTCATCATGTTTTTGGATAAATCCTCCTCCTCAACATGTGCATTGTGTATGAAATCTTTGGCACATGGAGGCAGGAGTGCCTTTTAAAGGACTAAAACCAATTCCATTTAAACAGATAAGAGATTTAACTCACGATCTCTACCCCGATCAAAATTTCAAACCTTTTGAGATTTGTGATCCCAATTGATTTAAATCATTTAAAAGATTTGGGGAAAGACGCGGGCTTGATTTAACTTTTAAAAAATGACAGATAAGGACCATTTTATGACATTAAAGATTGTTAGTGTCAGGTATGATTGTTTTAAGAGATCTTTTAGGTAAAATAAAACAAATTCACAATCAAACAAGAACAGAAAAAATTTCATTTTGAAAGATCTTGATTCTAAAGAAAATCATACCATGACATAACATTAAATCTTTAGATCACCACTTAATTATTATACAAACCGAACTTTGTGAAGAAATATCGTTTGAAATTTTTATTTAAATCACTCTCCCCCTTAAACCATGACAGAAGTCAATAGTTGAGTGACTTAGGTTTTGATAAAAAGAAGTCCGATGATTTTCAAAATTTAGTTCAATTTATTTTCAAAACAATATTTTTCCATTTTCAAAACAATTTAATCAAATTATTCAAAATTGTTTAAAAATGGTATCCTCAACAAAGATACGCTAGGTGGTTGAGAAGCTTCGTTGTTGTTACTGTAGGGTTTGGAAGAAAACCCGTCTGACGCAGTGAGACTTCTTCTACGTTGCATTTTGAATGCCAACCGAGGTCAAATTAAGCTCGCTTTCAATCACTTAGAAGAAAACCATCTCACGATGCAAGGAGACCTCTTTCGTTGCATTTATGCCAACTCTCCATAGAAGTCCAATTAAGCTCCGTTTCTTCATTTGTCAACCCAAGATCTAGTTACCCTTTCCTTTCGCCATCCAAACATCATATTATGTGGGATCCGGATCGGGAACATTCTTATACTAAGATACCTGCAGACGTTAGTGAACACACATACAGATATATGGTGGTCAACATCACCCAAACAACAATCGACTAATAAAAGTCAATTCAACATATCAATCAGTTCATATAAGGTATGGGATTAATGTGTTTATCAATCTATAATCATCTAAACCTAACAATCACATCCTAGAAACCTAGTCCTTCAACACGTGCAATTATATTTTTCAAATAAGCATGTAGGATGATTAAGAAAGCCCGTTAGATGATGTAAATATGAAAACATTCTTCCTCAATCAATGACTTATTCTTCAAAAGGTTAAAAGCTCGAAGTCATTGATTGAGTTTTCAATATTTTTTCAAAAACTCAACTTTGATAGATTTACATGCAACTCATTTACCAATTATTTTGAAAACAACAAATATTTTTCTGAAGAATTTTAGACGGAAAAACATTTGTGTAGGAACGCAATCTTCGACATACTTTCCTCATTTTTGTTTTTAGGATAAGTGCACTAAGTATTTGAAAAATTGGTTTAGCTTAACACTTTCCTTTCATGAAGAACGGGTTGCTATTCAAATAATAGCAAGCCATAGTTTAGCACGGGTTACAACCAAATAAATGCAAGCCATTTTTGAAGCGCTGGTTACAAATGAAATAACGCAAGCCATTTGATTTGTGACATGTTTTGAAAAGGAATATTTACACCTCCTCCTCCAACTTCATCTAAAGTCCCATTATTGAATGACATTTCTAAGACCGTAGATGTTATCGATACGTAAGACATGTCTAGAGAAAACATATTTTTGGTATTTTTCAATTTTCTGATTTTTATGGGTTTTTAAGGTTTTATATTTTTCTGTTTTCTTTTTGTTGGTTTTATATTTTTGTATTTGGTTTTTTCTGATTAATATTTACAAGGATAGATTAGATGATATAGTTAAAGAAGATGATGATACGAGTTCCGAGATAAGGATATCGAAAGCAAAGACGTCTAGAAGATAGAAGTCATCAACTCTTAAACATTCACCACCAAAGCTTCCGTGGCTCTTGAATCAAGAAAGAAATTGAACCATCTGAAAGTGAGACATTGGCAGCTTCCCCCCAAACCAAAAATCCTTTAGCTGAGCAGATTCAAGCTCCATTTCAAGCTTGCCTTAGCCAAGTACGAGAAGCACACCATTATCATAAATCCCGCTGCTCCTTTCAATAATAATCACCGTGATTCTTAGTTCGAGGTTATATCATCAACAAGAAGAACAACACCGTATCATCCCACACATAAAACAATCTTCTCAAATTTCTACTGACGTCTGAAGCAATTCATTCCAAAAGGTGTCAAGAGACCACTTCCCCCACGTAGTTGAATTGATGCAGCCAGTCTCTTAGACTAGAGCTCACGAACCCGAATACACATACCCGAAGTCAAAGAAACTTATACCATAGAAGTAGCAGATTAAGTACAATAGCCAAAGAATAACCCCGATGTATACTTTTCTATCCCCCTGAAGAAAGTGTATGAAGCTCAAGAACCCTTGCCTCATACACAGAAATTGAGGGGGAGAATTTACCAAAGAAAATCAAATGGCTTTTTCCACAAAAATTGTGATCAAGAAATTAATTTTGTCAAAGAACTCTTGCCTCCATGTGCTAAACACTTTCAAATCATATGCACATGTTGAGGGGGAGCATTTCTAAATAATCAAAACAATTAAGGTACAAAATGCTTTGATTTCGTATCACATGTACCTTGATTGATTTTCCAAATGATTTTTCAATTGGTTTTATGGAAGAAGAACAATACCAAAAGACCGACCAATTTACTTTATGCATGGTGTTATAAGGATGGTTAGGTTAGGTATTCGTTCCCACGATCCCGCCAGAGTCGAGGGATCTACCTAGGGATAATCCACTAGATAGTGTAGAGTCCTTAGGTATGATGAAAAAAGGAGAAAATGAGAAATGGGAAGAATGCGACCGAGATAGAGCTAGAACTGAATAAACTCAACAAGGTTCTAGTTATGAAGTCTGGTAAGCATCAAGGGTTGAAGAATGAAAAAGAAATGAAATGAGAAAAGGGTGAAAAGAAATAGCCTCCTATAATTCAACCTTAGGCGCATACCGGTTCAATACATATGCTACTGGTGGCTACCAAGGTAACGCCGGTATTGAAGACAAGACATCATGGACCCAAAGGATGCACCGCACTAAACTTCCCAAGCCACTCAAGTTCCTCTTAAAAGGGCTTGTTTCATTCTCACGGGGAACCTACATAATCTATCTACTTTCTCTTAGAGATTGTTGATATTGAAGAAGGAGACCCTCTCCCTAGTCTCCGGCATAAGAACCAAATGTGCACTATTGAGTCTAAAGCCAAGAGATCGTCCACAACATCTCATTAGGACACTAAATTCTTGAAGACTTGCTGCTTCACACAATGTGGAAAGTAAGTTTATATTAAGAGTCCTACGCATTATCCTTGTGGTATTGCCAAAACATCCGAAAGTGTGTGTAAAAGTATTCACGAAGAAGATGGAAATCCTTCTAGAGCCAACATCAAACAAGCTCTTGGTGGGTGACATGTGAGATCTTTCCAAAAGATCAAACTTGTGACAATTGGATAGAAACGATGGGGCGATTCACTCTTGAATCAACCTTGGTCCAGGAATGGAATTGACGTATACTTTTGGAAAAACCGTTCGATGTGGAAATATTCTTTTCTAGCACGCGAATGTGTACTTATGTTTTCAAACACAAAAGTATCTCTGATTGAAAAATACTTTGGAAAAACCGCTCGATGTGCGAATCTTCTTTCTAGCACGTCGAATGTGTACTTTTAAATTCAAAAGTATTTTGATTGAAAATTGATCTTTCTATAAAACCTTCGTCGTATTGCAAAACTCTCTTCTGCTAAATACGCGATTGTTTTTCAAATCATTTTTCATCAATCGCTGAATCTCATTCATTGGTTCACCACCGTTGTCTTTTGAGATCTGCCTTGAGAACGCTTAGAACAGCTGCGAAACCCTGCAAGGAGATTCTTTGGAATCCTACTCCGACAAAGCAAGACTTTTGTGATCAACGGGAACCGTGGGCCGTGTACCTCAATTCAATGAAAGTGATCAAAGACACTTTCGCGGTGTTTTATTGCTAACGTTGTTTGTAGGTACATTTGGATGGTTGCAAATGATCGTAATTGAGGAGTCAATCCAAAGCCGCATGCTCGTGAGCATCCACACTTAATTTGAAGAAATCATGACGGTGCATATCTACATAACTCGCTCGATATTTCATACTATGCTTCGTCATTGCCGCATCATGAACCAGTAAGGCTTCCGCTACTCCGATGGAAAGATGTCATGATTCAAAAGTGTGAGCATGTCGGTCCAAAAGTCACAACATCACATGATGGCAACACAATAAAGGGTGATCCAGAGATTTACTGTGGCTGATGATCTCAATGAAAGCTCAAAGATCATCAAAGATGTGGATCAGTTAAAGGCCTCCACTAAAAGTACAAATTATGCGGACTATGTAGTGTCACCGCTAAGCACAAAGATTGCAGATATGAAGAATTGAAGTCTACGAGCTCAAGAACAAAGTCAAGAATAGAATGCTAGGATTCAAATTGTAAAACATGGGGTGACCTCCCTTAGGGGGAGATTGTTAGGAATTAGAAAATTCCATAGTGAAGTGTCTCCACCCCAAATATTATCAAGCATAAGTTAGCTCGTAGACATATCGTTAGTTACGTTATTTATCAGTTTATTAGTTAGTTATTAGTTTAGTTTAGCATAGTGCAACACCGCGGAGGAAGGACGGTCTTTACCAATCGTATACCTGATCCACAGGCCCATAGGAGGTCGTTTACTTTGTAACTATAAATACCCCTTCCATCCATGGAAGGTTGGTGCTTTTCAATCTAACATTCCATACTTTTGTATACCAAGTCTCTAGCAAGAAAACACCCAACTCTCTACTTCTCTCTCTAATGGCAAACATGTATTTTGATCATCTAAGACCACCCGAATCATCAACACAATAAATATATCGATCCTACAGACATAGATGAACAAATTTGTCCGGTTTTCATTTTTGAATTTTACAAAAGCTTTAGGATCATTCGAAACGTCGATGATAGAATTTCAATCACTTTCATCATCAATAAACAAAACTTCACTCTTCCTCACAACACCTTTGCTCAAACTCTTCGCATTCCTTGTGAAGGAATTTGTATGTACTCTCAAGATTGGGCAATTAACGCTCAAAACCTTGCACTTGATCCTAAGCCTCTCTATAACACTCCTATTGATGAACCCGAAACCATTCGAGACACTATTTTCAAAATAAGAACCGACTCAAGCCCGTTCCCGAAACAAGAAGCTCAATCACCGTAATCCCTTTCAAATGGAACTTTCCGAAATGCACCCCATGTTTAGAAAATGGGAAGAAATCCTTAGGGAAAATGTCATTAGCCTAGTTGGAAACAAAGATCATCCAAACGCATGTCTTGTGCAAATGATCCATTGTCTTATCCATCAAAGGCCATTTAATCTTGCCTATTACATGGTAAGGAGAATGGATGGGGTATTCAAAGCTTCCAACATGGTACTTCCGTATGGTATGCTCCTAACCTGACTTTGTAAGTATGTTGGTACATTGCAACCATCTCCAATCAACGATGATCATTATCTTTCCGACCACGTCATGGTACCTCTTACCAAACGACCCTCTAAACGGTTCACGGTCAATAGAGAGCAACCGAAGCTCTCTCGACTCCTCGACCGATGAAGAAAGCTAAGATGTCGACCCCGTAGCCAACATCAAATTGGAAATCCTTGAATACCACAAACAACTTCCACCCATTCCAAACGAGACCGCGGAATTTAAGCAATTGAGGGCATGATTCAAAACCTCGCATACAACCTCACTAAGCCGTCAAAAAGGAAAATAAAGGATTGACGAAATAGACAATAGGATTGTGCTTGTTTTCTTTATCTTATGTTTAAATGATTACATTTTAGCTCTTTCGTTTATGATTACTTGGATATTGTCTTTAACTAGTGTTTTGTGATAAACATGTTTGTTTCTACTGTTTATCTGTGGATTTACTAGTGTGCATAAACTGCGCATCATTTCTGTGTTGGTTTCGATGCGCAGATGGAACCCTAGGATTAGCTTATCCGATCCCTCTCTTGAGGAACCGTGGGATCCGTGACATCGATCGAACACAAAGATTCAATACATCAAAAGCGCTTTCTAGATAACATTAGCTTAGCATATGATTTTAGAACCCAACTAAGTCCACTTCTAGGATGAGAAAGGCTTAGACTCACTAAAGGCTTACTTAAGATCTTAGTCTTACTTTATCAACACATCTAAACTCACCATATTTCCGCTTCGACTACTCACAAACTATTTCTCACCTCTCAAAACACTTATGAAGATAAGCTAAGCAATTTTAGGAAATTGATTCTAGTCATTTATATCTCAAGACAAGACAAAATTAGTTTTTCAATTTTTGTAGTTTTAAGAATTTTTCTTAATATCACCTCTAGCCTAAATCTGATCACTAGGATCATTTATTATGACTTGACACCTTCATAACTCTTAATGTTATCCTTAGACAACCATTGGTAGTCATCTTGTCCCATCCCCTTCCATAAAAAGCAATCATTTGCTACAACACTTATTACCTCTAATCATTCAAGTACCCTTTCATCCTAAACCTTTAGGAAAACTGAAACATTCAAAATAAGATAGGTTTTAGCTCCTAGAAACCTCATTTCAAACCTGTCTATAATCGGCTGAGAGCCGGATCCCTAGGATTAACCTAGCCGGATCCCTTCAAGAAGGGAACCGTGGGATCCGTGGTGACGTTTATGTCAAACATTTCTTAAAACAATCATTTCAACTCATCTTCCTAACTCAAACACTCCATCTCATCTTAAATGAGTTCCTAGATCAGTGAAACTCTGAATCTCAACCTTGTGCATGTTAATCATCACATTTCCAAGAACATTAGTGGATTAAGTCTTAAATGCAATTGCAAAACTCTTCTCCTTATAACCCATATTGCCAAGAACACTTTAGTCATCAAACACAAACATAATTATGAGCAATTGCAACCATCCTCCTTAGTCATCTCATCATGAGAAAAGCTCCTAGTGCTTACTCATCCACTCAAGAACCACCAAAGAAACTTACTAGAATCATACACGAAGTTTCCTCAACCGAATCATCTCCTGTTAAGTCCACCAATGCTAGGATTTCCCCTACACCAAGGAAACCAATCAAACTAATCCCAGCAAGAGAGTGTTCCCACTAAGATTTCATCACCAAATTCTACTATACCAAACATACCTTCCACAACTCAACCAACATCATTAGTGCCTAGAGCCACCTCACAATCATCTCCACACTCTCACAATGTAGAAGATTTACCCTCTTGGCCATCTCATCTTTCACCATTACCAACTAGTTCACTTGAAAAGATTGAGCAACAAAATCAAAGTGTTGAATCAACACTTGCTCCAAAAGCAAACTCTATCATTCCTCCTAATAGTCCATTTTGGATTATGAGAAAACATCAAAGGCAACCACCCAACCAAATGGAAGTTGATGCTTCCTTACCTCTACCCTCAAACATCGTAGAACCACCATTTAATGAACCTCCATCAAATCCTCCTTCATTTGAAGATCCTCAACCCACTTCACTTGAAATTTCACTTCAAGAAACTCAAAACCATGACAAGGATTGCTATCATTGTAAACATGTTGAAAGGTTGATACATGAACTACGGGAAGAGCAACGTTTCATGGTTTATCACTCGAACGTTTGAAGAAAAGATAAGCCTAAACTACAATGAGCATCACATTCAAAAGCTCAAACTTAGAACGTTAGGAAACCTTTCTCATCCTTGATCATCATTTAGTTTAGTTGAACCTTGAATTGGGGTAATTCATTAGCATTAGTAGCACTTGTTTGGCTAGTTCATTCTCTTAGTTTTAGAGATTTGGTGGTGTATCTCTTGTTTTATTGAATGAATATTTATATGCTATGATTTGTTTTGTGCTTGATATATTGAACATATATCTCATTCTCTCAACATAGCATTCCTTGACATTTCTTCATCAAGATATCTGTCAACAGATAGCCGGATCCCTTCGAGATAACTAGACGAATCCCTTCTTAAAGGGAACCGTGGGATCCGTGGTACAGGAGTACAAATTTATACTAACTTGAGTCTCTTTTGCAGGAAATTATGCACTATACTCTTGTTTTTCTAACCTTTGTTTTGTAGTTATTCAAAATACACATGAAGATATTGACACCATAAAGCTAGGGGGAGCTTTGTGTCAAACAACATTGCAAAAAATCACTTGCAACTTAATCCAATTTTGGATTACACTTCATGACACTCCATTGCAACATTGCAATATTCAAGGGGAGCACATTCGCCACTTAGACGAACCATTTGCAAACTTAGTTGCAAACACAATTAGTTTATTTTACGTTATGTCCTTGACGCCCTTACATAGGGATGGACTCGTCAAGGGGAGTTAAGACGAGTACCATTCCCGTCACTTGCTCTCTTTACATTTTACATTCTTTCTTATAAAAATTGTGTTAGTTTCTTTTAACACTTTTTGTTTCACAAAAAGGGGGAGAAGAAAGTAAAAACTACAAATTCAAATTTTTTTACGAATTTTAGCTTTTTCCTTAAAATAATTTTATGTTTTGTCATCAACAAAAAGGGGAGATTGTTAATACAAATAAGCCGTAAAAACGTTTATTTATATTTTACGATCTTCTAATGTTTTGTCGATAACAAAAGTAAAATCATTTTAACGAAACAAATAGAGTACGTAAATAGTTTGAGTTAATAGTTTTCTAACACAATTAAGTTGTCACATAAAACACTAAAACAAGTATAAGTGATTTTATGATTTAGATACATATGTACAACAACTAGTGTTTACATATTGGGTTAAACATATACTTAAACTAAGTATACTAAAATGGGTAAAAACTAAGTGTATGCTAAAATGGGTAAATACAAGTATATACTAAATGGGTAAAATACTAGCAAATGGTTTGGACCCATAACCCATGGTTTTATATATACCACTTAACCAAGTTCATTGTATCTAGAAAGAAAACCATGGATCAACCCATAACCCATGACCCATGACCCATAACCAAAAATACCCATGGGCAAGAGGCGGACCACGGATCCCTAGCTTTGTGCTAGCGGATCCCTGTGGTAGGGATCCGTGATCCGGGAACAAGAGAATTTTCTATAAATAGAGAGACGCTTTCTCTTTACACATGGTTTTTAACACATACTTCCCCAAAGTATTCTAACCCTCTAACCTCAGATCTAAGTGATCTATGTAGTTTGTCTTTTGTTTTTGTGTGATCTACTAGGTTCCTCTTAAAGGAGAGATCACCACCTCTTGAAGACGTGCAAGCTCAAGTCCATGAGTTTCCATGCTTCGTCATCATCAAGACTACTAAGGTTCTCTTTGTTGTTTCCCGTTCACTATCGTTAAAAACAGTTTAAGTTTATAAAACAAGTTAATAGTGAACTATGACTGAAATTAACATAAGCAAGTTAATATTGCTGAGACCTTCGACTGATTTGAACCTGATGGTTTATAAGAGGGTTCTGAAATTGTTTTAGAAAATGTTTTTGCAAAATGACCTTTTTGTGAACTTATAGCATTCCGTCTTCGCTGTTTTTAGTGTTGAAAACCTTTGTTTCTTTTTATAAACCTTCGAGTTAGCAAGGAGTGCCCTTCCTCAAATTCAAAGATTCAGTCATTTAGGTACTCCTCACTTGATCTCTCATCAGGCTCATCATATGAGTTTTCTTGGAAATCTTGAACCACATTGTTAGAAAAGAAAGCAGTTGAAATTGGTGATGAGGTGGTGGTCGTGCACTTCTTGACTTCCGAGACTTCTTTTAAGTGGTATCGCCTGTTGATGAGGTTTTCCTCATAGACAAATTTCCCATAAATTTCTGGAAGCTCAAGATTTTGGATATGATTAGCATTCCTGAGTCCCTTAGAGAAATTTAACCACTTCTCGGGAGATGTTGACAAAACCCACATTGATTTCATGTTTGGACAACTTAACACCATCATTTGATAGTTCATTTAAAAGAGTTTTGTACCGGTGTAAGTTTGAGAGAGAGTTTCAGTCCTTAGCCCCAAGGTGTTATACTCAAGTTTCGTGTCCATTATCCTGTTTTCCTTGGTATCGATGGTCCTTCATGACTATGAACTAGGTCATCCTGTGTTTGCTTAGCTATACTACAGCTATATAACAGACTCCATAATATCGCCGTGAAGACAAGATATTATGATACTTTTGAGTCTTTGGTCCCGTTGACCACTCTCCTTTCATCCTGGCCCACTGAGCTTCAGGCTTGGGCAACCCTTCAGCAGTCTTTGGGACAAATGGACCTTCATTTATACACTTGATATAATAAGGTTCCATCCCAATCAAATAGCAAAGCATTCGCTTTTCCATTTGTTGAATTTGCCAACTTCAAGTCTAGGGGCAACAAATGAATAAGCTCCACTCTTTTTATCGACTAGTTGGGGTACATCAATTTCAGCCATTTAGGATCTTAATTTAAAACTTTTAGAGCGGCCTAAAAAATGAGTTTTATAATTAGCCTGTCTCTTATACCACTTGTTTCCCCGTTCACTATCAAAAAAATTTTTAAGTTTATAAAACAAGTTAATAGTGAACTATGACCGAAATTAACATAAGGAAAACACACTAAGTAATTTTCAACATCATATTCTTATTAGAAATAAATCAACAAAGATTACGTTACCCAAGTACTTGCGGAATAGTACTTGGGATTGAAATGACAAAGTTGGGTGACTCCTCTCTAAGCTCAAACTAAGTCTGAGCACAACTCTTAGAGCTCACTGAGCTATCCTGTGAACTTGTATTTGGAGGAGTGAAAAGATGGCTTTTATATGTGTGTTTTTACACTTCACAAGCTTAATCTTTTCACTCCATCTCTTATGCTATTTATACATGTATGAGTTTTAACTTTCCTAAGTGACAACTGACATCATAAGAAGACAAAATACGATGTACTTTGTCTCATACAAAGACTATTCTAAGTAAAGGACAAGGTCGCTTCCATATTTCAGTTGATGACACTGAACTTGTAAGTTAGCCATTCAGGGAAAGTTGACTTATGTTGATAAGGACTTTATCTCGATTCAAACTTCTCCCGCCTTGTCCCGCTCTTTCTTCAGTCCTTATCCTTCACTTCTTCAGCT
This sequence comes from Chrysanthemum makinoi, assembly GCA_910596185.1. Classification (NCBI taxonomy): domain Eukaryota; kingdom Viridiplantae; phylum Streptophyta; class Magnoliopsida; order Asterales; family Asteraceae; genus Chrysanthemum; species Chrysanthemum makinoi. The sequence goes on along the minus strand of OU343218.1, from coordinate 83,042,016 downwards.
TTGTCTTCGTGTAAGTAGTTGAGGAGTCTTAGGGATTCAGTGAGTTATTGTCATCACCATGAATCCATCATCTTCTTCTTGACTCCGCCACCTTTAAGTTCCGCTTACTGAGTGGAGAGACTTCTTCATTGCCTCGCATGAGTATCCTAAGATGACTCATGAAGGCCTATGCACTCACGACTGATTGTGTTTAACAGATGAGTACTTGGGCTATTTTCTATTCAAATCCTAGATTAAGGGGTTTGGGTATTTTCTGAACCCAACACTCTTGTTGATAGTTCTTCCTTTCTCCATAGATGTTGGGTTGAAGGCATTAGTGAAGAATGTCGTAAGTGTCAAGATGAAAGCATTAGTGAAATGTGCCCATCATCCGTGTCAAAGCATTATTGAAGGATGCTAAAGGTGTCAAGACGAAGGCATTAGTGAAGGGTGCCAAACGTTGTGTCTAAAGCATTAGTGAAGGATGTTAAAGGTGTCAAGACGAAGGCATTAGTGAAGGGTGCCAAGCGTTGTGTAAAAGGCATTAGTGAAGGATGCCAAAGGACCAAATCAAGTAGCATTTGGGAAGAACGCTTTGGTCATATAATCGATGAGGTGCATCGTTATACATATGTGTATTTGTTTATCCACAAGGATGGTGATATCCTTGATGATGTTGTAACAAGGAGTAGATCTTCTTGAGATTAGGTGTTGTGTCGTGAAGGTGTAGTTCACCTAAGGTGTGAAAGAACTAAGGTGCTTAGCCTAGTACCCAATAAAGGGTAGGCGACGTTGTGATAGGATTAGTTCTCCTAAGGTGTGAAAGAACTCGTGGTTAGCTAGCACCGTATAAAGGGTAGGCGACGTTGTGTTAGGTGTGGTTCGCCTTGGTGTGAAAGAACTCGGTTAGCTTTTGTACCGAAAAAGGTTAGCAACGCGTTGTGAAGGCCACAAGGAGTTGGTGTAGTGCTTAACAACTCGAGTTGGTGACTCAGGGAGTGGAGTAGGGCAAGGAAGGTGTCCTTGTAGCCGAACCACTATAAATAACTTGTGTTGTGGTGATGTGCTTCTTACTCTTTATATTTCATTTCACGTTTATATATCCATCTATCAACGTCCAACATAAACAATCAAATGGATTAACATAAGTTGATCTAAATATTTAAAAGGAAGTTTTAAATTGGTAAAACTATTCAACCCCCCCTTCTAGTTTTCCACAATGTCTATCGCTTAAAAAAAGCCCTTTACGGTTTGAAGCAAGCTCCTAGAGCATGGTATGATACGCTGTCAAAGTTTCTTCTATCTTCTGGATTCAGCAAAGGAGCAGTTGATCCGACATTGTTCACCAAGAAGTCAGGCAAACATTTAATTCATGTTCAAATATATGTTGATGATATTATCTTTGCATCGACTGACCCTAATGAGTGTGACCGTTTTTCAAATGAAATGGGTTCTAAATTTCAAATGTAAATGATGGGACAAATGTCATTTTTCTTGGGATTACAAATTTCACAAAGTCCCGGAGGCATTTTTATTAATCAATCTAAATATGCAAATGAGATTTTAAAGAAATTTGGATTTGATTCTTGTAATCCTGTTGACACTCCCATGATTGAGGCGATTAAATGGATGAGGACCACTCGGGGATCATGGTAAACCAAACCAAATATCGTAGCATGATCGGATCCCCGATGTACATCAAGCAAGTAGACCAGACATCTTGTTCATGTTTGTATGTGTGCTAGATACCGTGCTAAGCCTATCAAAAGCACCTTGAATCAGTTAAACGGGTCTTTCAGATTCCAAGGAACCATCAACATGGGACTTTGGTACCCAAGGACACCAAGATGTCACTAACAGCCTGCAGATGCCGATCATGCGGTGGATGTCAAGATACACGCTGAGGTGCTCTGGGTGATAAGCTTGTGAGCTAGTCTTCAAAGAAGCAAATGAGTACTTCTATTTCTACGAGGCTGAATACATAGCCTTGTCATCTTGTTGTGCTCAAATCCTATGGATGAGATCCCAATTATCTGACTATGGCTTTGAATTCAACAAAATCCCTCTCAGACTATGATAATAAAGTGTTATTGCTCTCTCAACAACGCAACAACACTCAAGAGCAAAGCACATCGACATTCACACATCATTTCATCGGGAGAAAGTTGAAAACGGTGTGGTGGAACTATACTTTGTGAGGACCTGAATACCATTAGCGTACATCTTCACCAAAGCTCTTCCTAGAGAACGTTTTGATTTTATCCTTCCACGACTTGGTCTTAAGAGCCTAGAACCGGAAACACTCAAACGTCTTCAAGAGGAAGAAGAGGAGTAAAAGGTTTTCCTTCATCTATCTCTTGTAAATATCTATTCGAAAAACAAAATACAAAATTACAAAACCTTCAAAAAGCAAATAGAAAATTAGAAAACTTTCAAAAAAAAAAAAATCAAAAATATTTTCCTTTTGTCATGTTTTCCTCGATTCGATAATATCTACGGTCTTTGTGTTGTCATTCAAAGAATGACACGGGACTTTAGATGTTAGTCGAATGTTCCAAAAAAAAATTTTTTTTAGAGAAAGAAATTTTTTTAAGCAAAACCGTAGCTTATTGTCATTTCGTGCAAGAACCCGCTTAAGAAAAGAACAGATTATCTATTTTTAATCTCATGCTCGATTCTATAAACAATTACTTACTATTTAATTAAAACTAATTGCTTTGAAAAATAATTTGGACTCTATTTTTGAAAATCATCTGAACTTAACTTTTGTCAAAACATCTATCTCTCAATCAACAACTTATGTCATTGATTGAGGGGGAGAATGATTTCAATTAAATCGAAAGGTTATTTGTCATACAATTGTTTTCAAAAGATAATCATGCATGTTCAATCAATGGAGTTTAAAGTCTCAAAATCCGATCCTTATCAGTTAAAACGTTTTCATAATCAAGTCACAATTCTCCTTAAAAGCTTTCAAAATCAATTTAAATTCACAGAGATCACAAATCTCATGTTTTGATAATTGTGATCGGGGGAGAATTTGTGATTTAAATTAGATTTAAACTGATAATTTGATAAATGGTTTTATATGTACAAGCTCTCCTTCACACATGTGCCAAACGATTTCAAATTTTCCATGCACATGTTGAGGGGGAGCATCTATCTTAAACCACAAAGATTTGAAACATGATCAATTTATCTCAATGTGCAGTTGTTTCCTAATATGTGCAAAACATTTTCAAAAATCTACGCACATATTGAGGGTGAGCAACTATTTTTGAAAACCACATTCTTTACATAACTACTCTTAGATGCAAGCCAACCCCTCAAAGATGAAAATTATTTATATGACAAAATGATGCTTGATGCAAATGTTGAGGGGGAGCTCTATTTCAGAAAATATCAAAAATAATTCAGATACAAAATACTTTGATAATATATCACAAGTATCTGGACTGATTTTCAAATGGTTTTCAATTGGTTCCAATGGCAGATGAATAATACCAAATAGACCGACCAAATTTACTTTATGCATGGTGATATAAGGATGATAAGGTTAGGTATTTGTTCCCATGATCCACCAGAACTAGAGGGATCTACCCAGGGACAATCCACTAGATAATGTAGAAGTCCTTAGGTATGATGAAAAAAGGAGAAAAATGATAATATGGGAAGAGCGGATCGAGATCGAGCTAGTACTAGAATAAACCCAACATGGTTCTAGTAATGAAGTCTCGTAAGCACCGGTTGAAGAATGAAAAGAAATGAATATGAAAAGGGTGAAAAGAAATAGCCTCCAATAATTCAACCTAGGGCACAAACCGTTCAATTCATATACTACTGGTGGTTACCAAGGTAACATCGGTATTGAATACAAGTCGTCATGGACCCAGTGACGCACTGCACTTCAACTTCCCAAGCTACTCAAGTTCCTCTTAAAAGGGCTTGTTTCATTCTCACGGGGAACCGACATAATCTATCGACTTTCTCTTAGAGATTGTTGATATTGAAGAAGGAGACCCTCTCCCTAGTCTCCCAGCATAGGAACCAAATGTGCACAATTGAGTCTAGAGCCACGAGATCATCAATAAATCTCATTAGGACACTTACAATGAAGACTCTGCTTCACACAATGTGGAAAGAGAGATTATATCTCATGAGTCCTACGTGATTATCCTTGTGGTATTGCCGAACATCTCGAGTGATATGCATACATATTCACAATGAAGATGGAAAGCCTTCTCGAGCCAACATCAAACAAGCTCTTGGTAGGTGGCATGTGAGATCTATCCAATAGATCAACCATGTGACAACCGAACGAAACAATGGGGCTTATCAATCTTTGAATCAATCTGGTTCAAGTTATGGATTGACGGATTCCTTTGAAAACCGTCGTTGTGCTTAAAACTCTTTCAGCACATCACCGGTACAAATATTTCAAATTAAAAGGTGTTTATGATTGATAATTGATTTTCATTAAAACCTTCGTTGCATAGCAAAAACAATTTCTATTGAGCGATACACGATTGTTTTTCAAATATCTTTTATCAATCGCTGAATCTCAATTCGCTGGTTCACTCACCGTTGTCTTTGAGACGTTCCGTTTGAGAACGGCTAGAACAAATGCGAAACCCTGCAAGGAGATTCTTCGAATTCTACCGATCACAAAAGTATTTGTACGATCAACGGGAACCGTGGGACGTGTACCTCAATTCAACGAAAGTGATCAAAGACACTTTCGTGTGCTTTATTGCTAACCGTTTTATGCGGTACACCTCGACGCTTGCGTACCGACGAAGCGCGGTCAATCCATAGCCGCATGCTCACACAACAAATTCATATCTAAAGAAATCATGATTAGTGCATCAATGACTCTGATATTTTCACTCCATGCTTCTCGCTAAGTTGCCAATATCATGAATCAACGAAAGCTTCCACTACTGATGAGAATATATCATGATCCGAATGTGAGCATGTTCCCAAAAGTCACAACATCACAAAATACCAACACCACAAAGGATGAGTCAAAGATTTATGTTTGCCGATGATCTCAAAGTCGCTCAAAACTCGTATCACGTGGATCGCTTAAAGACCTCCACTCAGATTATCCAAACATGCATAAATGAAGAATCAAAGACTACGAGCTTCGAAAAAGAACATGAACAAGAATCCAAGAACAATTTCTATGTAATATCTGTTTGTATTCTATGTAATTGGTGGTGACCTCCCTTAGGGTGAGATTGTTAGGATTTAGAAAATCCATGTATTAAAGTGTCGGTCACCTCAAGTATTTGTAATCGTTAGAAAGCTCGTAGTCATAGTTATTTAATGTCATGTAGTATTTAGTTAAGTAATACCGTGGAGGACTGGACGGTTCTTTACCCATCGTATGCCCGATCCACGTACCCGTTAGGTGGAGTTTTGTGTAAAGACGATAAATACTCTCTACCTCCCAAGGTAGAGAGTTGGAGCTCATAATAAGATTTTTCTTTCTCTCACTAAAGTTCCCAAACCTCTAACTTTCTCTCTCTAGAAAATCATCTATATGCCTACTTGTGTTTGTGTTATGATGTGTATGTGAAATCCAATATGTATCAAATGTGTTCATCAATCTATAATTATCTAATCCTAACAATCACATCCTAGAAACCTAGTCCTTCAACATAGGCAATTTTTTTTTCAGATTAGCACGTAGGATGTTAAGAAAGCCCGTTAGATGATGTAATTTTGAAAAACATTCTCCCCCTCAATCAATGACTCTTTCTTTTGAAAAGTTTAAAAGCGTTGAAGTCATTGATTGAGTTTTCAATTTTATGAACATTCTGATACTAATTGATTTTCAAGCAACTCATTTTCCACCAATTTTTTAATACACCAAATATTTTTCTGAAGAATTTTAGACGGAAAAACATTTGTGTAGGAACAGCAGTCCTTCGACATACTTTCCTCATTTTTGTTTTTAGGAAAATTGCACGAAATATTTGAAAATTGCTTTAGCGCAGCACTTTCCTTTCTTAAAGAGCGGGTTGTTATCTTAAATAATAGCAAACCATGGTTTGAGCACGTTACATCAAGTAATCGCAAGCCATATTTAAGTTCGGGTTACAATCAAAATAACCGAAGCCATATTTTAAGACATGTTTTAGAAAAGAATATTTACACATCCTGCTCGAACTTCATCTATGGTCCCGTGCCATTATTGAATGACATTTCTAAGACCGTAGATGTTATCGATACCAGAAGACATGTCTTGAGAAAACATATTTTTTGGTATTTTTCAATTTTCTGATTTTTATGGGCTTTTGTTGATTTTATATTTTTCTATTTTGATTTTGTTGGTTTTATATTTTTGTATTTTGCTTTTTGAAAATTATTTACAAAGATAGAGAAATAGTTTAAGAAGATGATGATACGAGTACCTAGATAAGGAAATCGTTCAGCACTTTGTAGAAGATAGAAGTCATCATATCTTAAACTTTCACCACCAAAGCATTTGAGGCTCTTGAAACGTCGCAAGAACTTGAGCCTTCAAAAAGTGAATCTTTGGTAGCTTCCCCCCAAACCGACAATCCTCGAAAAAAGACAATTTCCCTCAAGAAGAAGTGAAGCAAACAATCTCATTGAATGACGATCAACACCCAAGAAGACGAGAACAATCAAGTAACAAGATAACATGGATCATTCTTTGCGATCAAACCCAAAAAATGATTAAGCCCGATCACATGATCCTGTAAGCGCCCCCCGATGTACACATTACTCTTCGAGTTTGAGCATTGTCAATTCGGGGAACAATATATCAACATCTTCATTTTACCAAGTATTCCGCTTATCTTCCATAAAACCAATCACCATAATGTACAAGTACCCAACCAGAGTAGAAACAATGACATCACAAGAATCGGTTGGAATCATCGATCTTCTCTACGGATGTCAACTCCGAATAACCGAAATTCGATCATGTGAACATGTTGTGCGACCCCGATGTACACATATCTCCCCCGATGGTTGCGATCACATTGGAATCATCATTACATTGTGTACATGAAGCAATAGCCTGGCAATCGCCATAAATCATATAGAAAATGTCGATAAGCAATATCATCTCACGTACCAAATATTCTTCTCACATTTCTTCCAACTGAACGTCAGTAACACATACCAAAAGTATCCAGAGACCACTTTCCCCAAATAGTTGGAATAATACATCCTTCCCCCAAATAGTTGGAATAATATATCCTTCCCCAAATAGTTGGAATAATACACCAAAGGCTACGAGTTAAACAATGAGTTTCTACTGTTATGACCATTATCTTTCCGGGATAACTTCAATCAGGTAGAAGTGTTACGTTCATCATGTGTACTCGTTGTGCTTTTAGATATATGTCTCCTTCCCTCTCCGGTTTTGATACCTCTAATCATCAAAACATAATATACCCATAAACTTGAAATCTTGTAAGAAGAACTCAAATAGCCCAAATGAATCCTGTGAGAATCAACTACTAGTAAACTCTCTCGACTATCTTTATCAACTCATATGTAGACAATTTAAAGTGACCACTGTTGAAGAAAACCCGATATACCAAACTTGAAACTGAAGTCGAATTCCCCGCATTTGTATCTTAAGCTTGCACTTAATGATGGAAGAACGGTGTCAAGAATCTATGCTTCAAGCAAGTCTCTAAGTACTCACTACTCAAACAAAGTATGAGACATTAACACCTCTTGCGATTATCCACACCATCATCTGCGTGTGACACTGAGTAAAACAACATAACTCCTAATAGTGATAGTTAACCAGGTCTTCAACCATGCACCCTGACTGCTGGTAACTAGATAAACCAAGACTTTAACTCAAATTCTTAAGCACGAGCAAGTTATCAAATAAGAGCACGCCTTTGTGAAAGTCAACTTCAATCTTAAATTAGTGATAAATGATTAACTCCGAAGTAATCAATTTGTGTCAAATGCCCAACACGTGAATAAACATACAATCGGATGTACATTGACCCACTGAATGAACCGGAACAAATGATTCCTCAACATCAATGAATTCTTCCTAAAAGTATACATGTAGAGACTGATCTGGAAGATTCACCAATAACTTTGAGCGGATGAGGTAGTCATTTTTCTTGAAGTTCATGTGGTTGATTTATAGAGTGTACGTTGAGAGGAACAATAATCCGTGAAGATTTGGCAAAGGAATACCAAAGAGCGGATCATTATTCATGAGTGAAACTGCAATATTATGATAGTCATTATCAACGCCTCAGGGAATAACTGGAGATTAGGTTTCTCGAGTAGTCTGAATTGTACTTCTTAGATGGAGAACTAGTTGAGTCAGCAGGAACCGGAGCAGGAGCCTCAGGAACTGGATGAACAACATTCGTTGGAGGTTGGAAGTACTCATCAAACATATTTTAAAACAATGAATCCCGAACAATAAATCCCTATTATCCTTAGTGAGTGATGACATTAGGCGTTGGAGAGTCGTATGACCATAACTCAAGCATCCATCAACATATATTATATTCACTCTTCTCCCCCTCAAAAATTGCAAATGAAGTTTGCCATTTTTGATTGAATATAAACCAATGAACGGAGATCCACTTGAGGATTGAATGAGCATGGAAAAATATGAAGCTTGTTGATGAAGAATGTCGATGAGAATGGTCATAAAAATGAAGATTTCTCTTCTTCTAAAGATAAAGTGCACTGAGGCATACACTATTCTTTTCTTTCAGGAACGGGGCCTGAAGTGTTGTCTGCAGACGCCATAATGATGAAGTACGAGGCTGAACTGATGTGAACATACGTCATTGCCGAATGAATATCAAGATTGAGTTACTTGAACCCGTGAGTTATGAGATATCAATCAATTTGTAATCCATACTTTAAGCCAGTCCATGTAGTGAAGGATCAAAGTATCAAATGAGTAAGGACTACCTACACCAATATTACAAACTTGATTGCATATATTTTGGTTAGTGACATTAGTATCCAAACCCTTTGGGGTTTCACAGTCAACCTTGATTTTGTCATCGGTAAGCAGCTTTCCGATAGGTATCCACCTAAGTCCAGTATCCTTAAACATTCTACCAGACGGTATCCACTTATGGCAAGGTCTAGGATTGTTAGGCTTCTTATGCATAGTGGAAAACTTATCCTTATTCCTAGTTTCTAAGATTTAGCAATTGGAATCCATCTAGGCGAAGTTTTCGGTTTGTTTTGCTTCATATGCATAGTAGATGACTTAGTGAAAATCCTAGATTTAACAGGTTGAACCTTTGTATGAGCATTTACTTTCTTTAGGGATTTAGAAAAACAATTATCATGATTTGCCTTAAAGATGCATTTCAGAAAATTTGAGCAAGCAGCTTGTTTGGATTCAGAAAATGATCTAGAGTTCTTAGAGTGATTTACTATGGGAATAGCTTTATTCGAAACGCAACTACTCTTAGATACAAGCCAATCCATAGTCTTTAGTTGAGTGTTCCTAGGTAATGTTTTAAAACTACTAGCAGTGCCTTGAAATCTCATAGAATTCATCACTCTAGGTCTAGCACCTAAAATTCCATCTTTTTGAATCTGTGCCTTTTTCCTAGCTTCATCTAGATCATAGTTCTTGAACAAGTCATTCATATCATGTGAATTCTTAGGCAAATAAGGTGAAGTGACTGGTTTTGACAAAACTTGTTTCACATCAACTTGGGAGGCAAACAGTGTTTTTGAAAATTTTGTTCTTTCAGATTTAAATGCAATAGGCTGCCTAAAAACAGACCGGTCTCTAATGGAATGAGAAACTGGCTTCCCCAAGGTTGATGGTTTTGTAAACTTAGTGTTCACACTTTTCCCTACAGTTTTTCTAAGCTCATTCTGTAAGGCAACTATTGCAAAACTCTTTTCCTGAAGTTGAGCTTTGAGTTCATCAATTTTTGCTATCAAAGATTTTGTTTGTTCCACTGATTTAGTTCTAGTTTCATTGACAGAGTCACTTAGTTCTATGTGATGCTTTCTCAAAGACTCATTTTCCTTTAGTAATTTGGCCACACAAACCGCTAATTCATCATTTCTCATTCGAATATCATCAATAGAATTAACATCAGAATTACTTGTAACCAAATTACATTTCACATGCATATCAGAAATATGTTTCTTCAAATTGTTGATAGTCGAGTTTTTGGCCTGAAGCTGAGCTTTTAAATTGTTTATTTCAAAAAATTCACGAAATTCATGAAATTCCGGATTTTTACATGGTTTCTTAGTTTGAAAACTTTCCTCCTTTCTTTGTATTGCAATTTCAAGTGAAATGCAATGTTTTTCAAGTTTTGAGAATTTGTTTGAAAGTTCATCAAAATCCTTTTTATCAACCATATCATTAGTTTCGAAATTATTAGACTCAGCCTCAACCAAGGAACATTTATCAGAATCATGTTCAGCATTGAGATCAGTTTGTTTAGGTACATTAGCAGATGCACTATGTTGAAAAGTTAAGGGTACCTCATCACATGAAACCTGTTCATTTATCGGTCTGATATCTGCATCCACATCATGTGTAACAAGAGTCACTGAACTACTGGCTGTTTCAAGCTTAACTGTCTCTGAGCCTCTGTATTCAGTGTCAACTGATCCATCATCCGATGCCTTACTGGTCTCAACACTACAATCTATTGATTGTACCCGACATTCATTCACCTTTCTGATCACAGCATCCACTTCTTGTGTGCCAGGAGTTACTGAGCAGCTGGTTACATCATTCTTTGTTGTCTTTGATATTGTGCATTCAGCAACACCCGATCTTTCGACTGATACATTACCCGACTCATCACAACAATCTCTCAACTGCACCTAACACTCATCTACTTTTTCATCTTTCTGTGTAACTTCCTCAATGTACTTCTCCACATTATCCATGAGTTGGATAAATGTCTCAATGAACAAGCTAATTTCCATTCCAGTGTGTCTCTTGAAAGACATTTCAGTCATGTCTTGATCATAGTCTGATGTAAATTCCCCACTGATGAATGACTGAAATTGGTTGTGGATCAATTGAAGTGCAGCATTGGAACTATCCTTTTGAACCTTTTCTTTATCAAGTTGTTGTTCCAATTGTTCAAAGTTTAATAGTAACATGAGTTGTTATGGGTAGAAGTAACATGAGTTGAGAGTGAAGTTGTTGATAGGGTATAATACAGCATTCCTTTTGCATGGCATTCTGTAGCATTAGCAGGTGCAATTCATTCTCATTGTACTCAGAACATGAAGATCTCACATCCTCATTGATTGATTCAATCATCTTTAATCGTTCAGTGTAGCATACATTATCATTGTTGTCCACAGTATCATACAATTTAAGTACTTATAAAATCACTGAATCAGGAGTGTAAGACATGATGTTGCTGTGTACATGGGATTTTACAAGTCTGTGATTTAAACCGAGAAATAGGTTCTTTCGCGGGATTTTACTAAAATCAAGAAGAAACCTTGATATAGTGACCAATAGAACGTGTTAAGATAACTGATGGATTGACACAGTGATAGACAATTGTGTGTTAGGTCTTATGATTGTTTGTAGGATTAGCAGAGATGTTGTTTGGTTGTGATTTGGGTTGGTTGTTGCACGATTTTACAGAGAAATTTAGGTCTAAAAACTTAAAAACCTCAATAACTTCTGTTCTGAGCGGATTTAGGCCACGAGGGTTGACCCGAATGAACTTTAGTTACGGTTCGTTTTGATGGGTAGAACGCTAAAAACGGAGTTACGGTTCAAAAGTTATAGCCGTTTGAAGTTTTGTCGGGAAAAGTCAACAAAACGCACTGATGAAATGGTCAAACCGCTTCTAACTATGAATACAAGTCGCTAGGTATACAAGTCGCTAGGTACTCAAGTCGCTATAAAGACAACTCGTTAGTTACAAGTCGCTATATGCACAAGTCGCTAGAGACACAAGTCGCTAAAGTACAACTCGCTAAGTAGCTAAGTCACTAAAGAGCAACTCGCTAAGTGGGCAAGTCGCTAACGAACAACTCGCTAAGAGGGCAAGTCGCTAAAGAGAAACTCGCTAATCACAACAAAGACAAGTCGCTAGAAATAATAAAGACAAGTCGCTACGTCAACCAAGTCGCTAGCTGAAGTGGTGTCTCCACTACTTTGTACTGTTTGTCGTCTTGTCTCAATAGACAAGTCGCTAGGACTGAAATCGCTACCACTTCAACTACAAGTCGCTACCAAATAACAAAGCAAGTCGCTAAAAAGAATATTTATCCGAGAACCAAGTCGCTAGGTAGAAAAACTTAAAAACAACCCATTTCAATCCAAAAACAAGCTTAACCACAGTGATTCAAGCTTTCCAACTCAAAACCCGATCACATACAATGATTCTAAACACAAAAGTACAATCAAAATTCAACCTTTAACACAAGAAATGATCCAAATGATGCAAAAACCACTAAACATTTTCAAACCCAAAAACCATATAAAACCACTAGAAATCCAAGGACAAGCAAGAGAGATGATCAAACCATGGCTCTTGATACCAATTTTTACATATTGGATTTCATAAACACATCATAACAAATCAAATATAGGCGTATGGTTTAGAGTTTTAGAGAGAGAAAGTGGAAGATGGGAGCCTTTCTAGAGAGAGAAGGTAAACAAAAGAAAGAAGGTTAGATTGAGTGAAAGGTCCAACCCTCTACCTTGGGAGGTAGAGGGTATTTATAGTTACATACTAAACATCCTCCTTCGGACTGTGGATCAGGCATACAGTGGGTAAAGACCCGTCCTTCCTCCACGGTGTTGCTCTAAACTAAACTACGCTAATAACTAACTAATAAAACAGTAAATAACGATATGTCTACGAGCTAACTTATGCTAGATAATAGTTGGGGTGACCGACACTTTAACATGGAATTTCCAATTCCTAATATCCTATTATTGATTGGTAAGTGTTTACTGCTAGCAATTTTGCTCTAACATGGAAGATCACAAGGCTAGGTGGTGAAACTTCATCATTCATTATGTTTGAAGATCTTATCCAAGCATTTGACAGATATGATCTGGATACTTTGTGGAGATTAGTTTAAGAAAGGTTTGATGCTGAAAATCTTAAAGATATGAAGGAAATGCAGTTATGGGTTAATCTAAGAAGGCTTTATGAACCAGATGCTAATGATGATTTTTGGAAGTTCTCATGTTCATGTCCTGGTACTAAATGGTATTATTATGATTCATGTGAAGTTCATCATGTTTCTACAACAGATGGAGTGGATGCATTTATGTTTGCTGAGAAAGAATACCCACTCAGACCTGGAACTCTCACTGTGATGTTGTGTACAACAATAAGAGTTCATGAAGAAAATGAGAAGGCCAAAGCTTTGTTACATAGGCTTCAAGATCAATGTTCAAGAGCTATTCAGGATTTAAGAAGAAAGTGAAGTGTTTGCAAGAATTCCCCAAATCCTTAAAGATAATGCAGATTGAAGAACCTTATTGATTTACAGAGAAATCATAAGTTTAGGGGAGGATTGTTGGGAATAAAGCTAACAGTTACCACTGATTGGCTTGTGGAAGACACTGCTAAAGATTGCACTAGCAGTGGAAACACATTACCACTGCTAGAACATATATTACCACTGCTATTAGGATAATTGTTATGTATCCGTGTATTGATAAGTATAGAAAAGATCTTGTGTATATTCTATATAGTTAGCATTATACTTATCTTGTAAAGGACTTCTTGTGTTATAAAAGGAGATCCTAGGTCATTGTTTAAGACACATGAGAAAATCACGTATGCTTCAAGGTGTAACCCTAGTGATAAGCAAGATCACTCGTATTATTCTTAATAATATTGAAGCTTTGTGTTACATTTTTCTCACTTACATTACATCATATAATCCATCTTCTAAGTATTACTAAGTATATTCCGCGTACTTATTAATATAAATCAAAGTATCACTAACACAAGGTGTGTGTTTAGATCCATCAGAATTCCTTTTCTAACCGTTCATTTTGGTTTTTCAAAATCTTGTTTTTGTTAATTACTTTTAAACTAATTTTGCAAAGTTAACATATTCACGATGTAATGAATCATCATCTAATGATGAGCTACTATAATAGAGAGATTCGGTACATACCTCGTTTGAGTCATTTGCCATGAGACAAATTTCTTCGTCCTCCTCCTCACTCATTTCCCACGAACCACTCATGAACGCTTTTTGTTCGTCACATTTGGGACACTCACTAATGAAGTGATTAGGGTCCCCAAATTTAAAACAAGCGCGTTCATCCCTTGCTTTCTTGTCGTCTTTGCCTTTCCGAAACCCCTTCTTTTCGTCATATGGTTGCTTGACATATCTTCCCTTTCTTCTAAAGAACTTCTTGAAATCCCTTACAGCCATGGCATACTCTTCGTCATCACTATCCGAAGAAGAGTTTTATTCATCACTTGACATCTTCTTGGATTTTAATGCAAGAGATCTGTGCTTCTCTTTCTTTTCTTTAGAGGCTTCATAATCTTTAGCTAGGACAAGCTCATAGACTTTTAAATTGCCTATGAGTTCGTCGAGGGTCAGGATTGACAAGTCTTTTGATTCTTCGATGGCCGTCACCTTTGATGTCCACTTGGATGGAAGTGCCCTTAGATATCTCCTAACATGATTACGACTAGAGAAAGACTCATCAAGTGCTTGCAATGATGTAATTATAGTATTGAAATTAGCAAAAGATTAATCTATAGTATCCTCATCCGATATTGAAAATTATTCATATTGTTGAACATACAAATCTATTTTATTGTTTTTAACTTGTTGATTTCCTTGATGAGATACAACTAAAGAATTCCAAATTTCTTTAGAGGTTTTAAGCATAAAAATTCTTTCGAATTCCTTTTTGGGTAAAGCATTGTATAAAACCATTTTAGCTTCACTATTTTTGGAAAGCTTTTTCTTATGATCATCGGTGAGTTGATCATGAGGTGTGTTTACTAAATTTCTAGTTTAAGCTTTTGTAGTGGCTTCAAAATTGCCTTCAACAACGATGTACCAAAGATCAATATATTTTAACTCCACATACGTTTCGAATCTATTTTTCCAATAAATAAAACCATTAGTTTCAAGTAGTGGAGGTCGTTGCATAGATTGCCCTTCTTTATAATTTTCAGAACCCATAGTGATCGAAAAGTTTTTAAAATACTATTTACTTTAAAAGTTTTTGTAAACTTAGCTCCAATACCAATTTTGGTTAACTAGAAGGGGGGGGTTGAATATTTTTTCCGATTTTAACTTTGTTTCAAAAAATTTAGATTCGATGTTATGTGAAATCGTATGGATGAAGAGAAAGTATAGATCTATAAGTAATGCAAGTAAAGAAAACAAGTAAAGTAAAGGATAGAAATGACACAACCGATTTATAGTGGTTCGGCTACAAGGAAACCTTCCTTGCCCTACTCCACTCCCCGAGTCACATACTCGAGAGTTCAAGCACTATGTCAACAAACTCTTTCAACTCGGCGGAGAAGCCTTCACAACGTCGCTTACACTTTTTCCTGTACAAAGCTAAATACCGAGTCCTTAACACGGAGGACCAAACCAACACTACTATAACACAACAAATATGTGAAATATGAAATACAAGATATTTGCTACACAAATCTTGTGGAGGAACAAATCAATCAAGGACCCCTTGCTTGCATGACTTGTAAAAGCTCGTGATCTCGCCTTAGAGATGGACCTATATGAGAATCACAACAAAAGAAAGAAGAACTACTATCTAGATCAAGAGATCTGAGATTAGAAGAATGAAAGAATATATGAGAGAGTTTGTAAGAAGAGGGATGAGTTACAATGAGGAAATGGCTCTCAATTTATAGGCCAAAACTTGCTACTGTCGCACGGATCCCTTGCATGAGGGATCCGTCCATTGTAAACTGAAGGATCCGTGAGACGCTCCTCATTATCCATGGGTTATGGGTCATGGGTCATGGGTCCTATACTTTGGACCATGGGTATCCAAGTAGATACAATGTATCTAGAAGATGCAATGCATCTAGTCAATGGGTTGTGGGTTAGCTCCATGGGTTATGGATATGCTCCATGGGTATGGGTCACGGGTTATGGTTTTTACCCATCCTAATAAACTATTACAATAAATGAATCATTACATCAATTTATATTAAATGACTGTATATCTAGATGCTTTACAAAAATAACATGTATCCTTATAATTTTACTTATGATAACTTTATATTTGTTATCAACAAAACACAAAGAAATCGCTAAATATTAATAAACTTTTTTATGATTTATTTGTATTAACAGAACTGATCAACTTTGTCAATGACTTGGGGTACCCAACATAAGTCAAAACCTTATTTTCAATAATTACCAATGAAATGCATCAACTATGGAGGGCAATCATCACCATCATTAACCTGTGTCTTACGGGAAAGACGCTTGGGTATGAGAGACCGAGAGCTCCAGTGTTGCAAATTCTATGGGGAATTGTCAATCAAGTCAATATAGATTATACAGATAGAATCTAGGAGGAATTCACGCAGTCTATTCACACTTTTATCAGTGATAAAGAAAAGAAGGCGCAAAACATCAAGGGTAAGAAGAAGGTGCATGTACGTGTGATCCCATGTATCAGATTCTCCAAACTAATCATCAGATATCTTCAAGCCAAGCACCAGTTCCACCCAAGAAATGACTCTACACTTCACCTGGCCACAGAGGAGCATGTTCTTGGGAATCTCAAGTTTGCAGCTAAAGGCTCGAAACATGAGATCTTCGGCAAGGCGATACCTGATGCTCTCCTCACGGATGATATTGTCACTGCCACATATTATCAAGACTATCTGAACAAGGTGACCAAGTCTCACACCAGTGAATCTCCAAATCCTACCCCACCAAAGTAAACAAGTAAATCAAAACCAACTCCCAAGACCTCCAAATCCTCTTATGCTACTCTTCTCAAGAAACATCTTTGTTAAATCCAAGATCCAGACTCAACTAGGGTATAAGCAATATTGATTGATTAGATGCACAGTGGAATAGAAACAACACAATCAATATCACTAATAAGGTTTTCTTATAAAACAAATGATCCTCTATGGATCTTTACACCCTCTCTATAGAGGTTTTTCTTGAATGTTTTTCTGAAAAGTTATCTCTAAAACATAAGACCTATGTTCCTTTTATAGACAAGGAACCCTAATCCCTTTCTTGGGAAGAGAACAAGCATGCAAATAAATAAATGTAAAACCCATACATATGCCTATGCTAACATTGGGCAGTACAATATAAGCCCATGCTAACCTATAATTAATACAGCGCATGCATATCCTACTCTGCTTCACTATATCAGCAGATTCATGGCTTCACTATTTCAGCCGTATTATATCTTCAGCAGATACCAACACTGCTTCAGCAGAAACCGTACTTCACTACTTCAGCAGATTCCACTATTTCTCGTTCAGCAGTATCACGGTTGTTCCATGAATTCCCCAACAATCCTCCCCTAAACTGGAATTTGACCTTGGGTTAAGTTCCAGATTCCAGATCTTTAACACTTCAGAACTTGAGGATTGTACTCGAACATCAGTAGCAAAGAACCAATAACAATCTCATCTCTATGATGACCAAACTTTGAAACGCCAGGTCTTTGCAGCAACAAATGACATAATGTACATCAAAACTTATTAGTTGCATACTATTCTCATCACATCCAGGTGTGTGAACTCCTGTGAGAGGTGAATCATTGAAAATAATGGATTTGATGTCTCTTTACCAATAGCCATCACTACTGGAGTAGCCAGATGTTTAAGTCCGAAAACTATGGTACATTGATAACCATCTGATTTATGAGCAAATCAGCAACTATATAAACGGATTTGATGTGTCTTTACCTAGAGCCGTTTGCTCAGGACTAGCCAACTCTTTGATGGAATGTCGTCATCATCATGGTGAGTTGATTACCATTTATGGATTTCCGCAGCCTTTACCACAAGCCATATTCTTGTGGGCTAGCCAACTCTTGTGTCAGAAAGATATGGTGAGATGAAAACCATTAGGTGTGGTAATTAACCAACACCAAAACCTGCAAGTTTGAGAAGAAACTGAACACAGGTAGGTTAGAATTTTTTTTTATTTTTTTTTATAAAATTAAGAAGGAATAAAAAATAACCAAAACATGTACAAGATACCATCATGCAGCAGCAGAAACCAAAGACAGTTGTAGTGTCAGCAGAAACACTAAGCCTCCCCTTAGGCGTATGAGGATCCAACAACTGCAAAAAAGGTTAGAATACAAAAATACAATAATAAGCCTCCCCTTAGGCTTATGCCTCCCCTCAATCAATGCACCTGACAAAGACTATTGTTCTTGGGTACCCAGAATGAACCTTTCCTTTGAGTTTTCCAAGAATAACATGTTGAGGGCTTAACAACAGTTTCCACACTAACTCCACCATGTGCCTTATTCATATGAGATACATAAGGTGTATATGACTGAAAATAAGAACTTTTAGGTCTATAGGGCATAAGCCTAGCCTTACTGTTCCACCATCCAGTAGTAACTGGTGAAGAATATCCTCCACCAGAGGGAACTGAAAAAGGCCTATTAAGCCTGTCAGCAGAAACAGATGCATACACCTTTGGTTTACCAGAAGGAACTGGTTTACCTCCTTTCACATGAGCAACTTTGGGAATAAATGGAGGAATACTAGCAACATTAGTCCATGTGGATCTAGAAGTCTTATGGCCAGAGGAAACACCCATCTTTTTCTCATGATAATTACAGTCTATAATAAGATGGAGTTTACTACCACACACAAAACAAGATTTCTTCTTAAAAGGCTTATTCTTAACACAACTTTGTTTATTACATTTAAACTTATCAGGAACAAAACTAGAAGCAAAATTGTGTTTAACAGAATAAGTAACTGTCTTTGTTTCGGGCTCATCATCAGCTACTTTGGGCTTGGGTGTAGTCTTGGGTGTGTGCCTAGGTGAGTCAGACTTTCCACTTGAATCACATGAGGCATAGACAGTGGACTTTAGGTCTGACGACTTGTCACTTTTAGAGCAAGAGACAAAGTCATTAGTTTGGCCACTAAGGTCTGGCAAGTCACTTGACTTTTTGCCATATAAATGGTGTGATCCATCAAAGTCAACTGGAATGGACAGGTCAATGGGCATGAATTCACCTCTAATGGGTCCACGTACAGCATGTAAATCACCTTCTTTTACAAAATTAGCTAATCCTGCAGGTGTAGATTTACGAGTGTCATCCCTAGCTTCTATTCCTACATATTTCTTAAAGCCTAAGCCTATAGGAGTATTGGGATTTTGACTAGCATAGATGTGACTAGCTAACTTGTTTCCATTCAACAACCATTCTTTATGCCTAGCAATTTCCTCATCTAGTTTCTCTTTTAGCACTAGGTTTTCAGAGACTACAGTAGCTTTTTCTTTCTCAGTGCGCTTTAAATCAAATCTAGCAAATTCTAGATCACTTTCTAGCTCCCTAATCTTTTCATCATAAGCCACTTGATTCTTTTGAAACCAAACCTTTTGTCTTTCTAATGTTTTTAATGACAGTTTATAAGCTTCATTGTCAACATAGCATGCATTATACTTAGGTTTCATTTCATCATAGGCTTCCTTAAGTTCATTATATCTCTCCTTATAATCAAAAACACAAGTATGTACCTGAGAGATTCCCATGAGAGCAATTGGTGGACTAGCATATTCTTTAGCATAACCTTTAGCATCAACTTCCTTGCTCATCTTCTTGAATTCTGCCTTTCCTCCATACCTTGCTTTGAGAGCATTCCATAAAAGACTTGCATCATCCATATAGCGAAAATATGCTACATGATCAGCAGGAATAGATTTAAGCAAGATATTTATGGCCTTTGACTCTTTTTGTACAACAAAGTGTTCATCTGTAGTCGCTAGAGGAAGTATAATGATGTTACCATCACGATCACTTCTAATCTTTTTCAAACTGTTGCCATTATGGATCACCTTCCAGATATTCATATCATTATTCATGATCCAGTGTTCCATCTTCTTAGTCCAGACTTCGTACTCATCATCCATTAAATAAGGAAACGTACCATCATCCCATTCATTATCAAATTTAGCCATTTAATAAGTTATGAGATAGTAGCAACCAAAGTAAATACCACTAGAACCAACACCCAATAAAAATAATAATAATGTGCGTTGGGACCAGCAGAACCAAGATGACAGACAAATATTATCTCACTAGATCTCAAAAGTAAAAGACCACTCAAGTGAAATATATTACCCACACGTGAACTTCAATAGAATCAACAAGAGCTCAGCAGTAATATATCAATGTGAACGCAGAAACAAATTACAAGGTCAAACAGACCCGCGTGATCATCCAACCAATAAGAAGCTGCACACCAAAATTGAGCCCCACGTGTAGATCAATGTAAACAAAAGGTCGTGGGTCCTATGTGATACAAGCAGCATTCAATGTCCACACGTGAACATTACCATCCCCACATTGACCATTAATATAAAAACAAACGAAAGACAATGCCACGTGATATCAAGGGATTAGACCAATCAATATATAGAATACCAACAATCAACAAGTCATTAAAACGAGTGGGGACCAGGGATCAAACAAGTCATTAATATTAAACCCACAAATTCAACCAATAAAGTATCCACTTGTGAACCAACAGCCAATCAAGTATCGAGACCACCGTAACTAATATATGTCGCCCCACATCAAATAATTCCCAAGTTAACTACACTCCAGCAGTAACAATTGATAGCCTAAAATTATAATATGAAAACGACAGCTATGGTAGTCTATCACCTATAGCCAATCACGCAAAGCCCTCATGTAGCATTATAATCCAATATGAAAACCATTTACCGAATATAATACTAGTACAAACAATACTTGTGAAGACACGTGACCTTCAGCAGTAACGGAATAACAATTTCAGCAGAAACACTCTCGTACACCCACCACGTGACAAGCCAATCAAAAAAAAATCATATCCCACTTGATCATATTATAAGATCGAATATAAAGGTGCAGTGAATAAGTGTATACATGAATGATCAGTACACATCAACGGACCAAGATACTCGAACTATATTATCGTGGGGACCACGAAGAGACAACACGTGAAAATTCTAATGCGATTAGTATGAGGTCTAATTGAATAAAACAGTTGATTTATTCCGTATAGTATCAAAACAGAATGATAAGAATACCTCGAAACCGTTTCACCGTTGCATTTGTTTGACAAATTTAACCAGATCTGCTTCTTTTGTCAACCGCTAATTCTGCACTTCGACAACCGTTTACCTAATCGTACCTTTTCACTAGTCAAACACCTTGTAAAATCCCTAGATCAAGAGCCACCCGCTCTGAAACCAATTGTTAAATCCAAGATCCGGACTCAACTAGGGTATAAGCAATATTGATTGATTAGATGCACAGTGGAATAGAAACAACACAATCAATATCACTAATAAGGTTTTCTTATAAAACAAATGATCCTCTATGGATCTTTACACCCTCTCTATAGAGGGTTTTCTTAAATGTTTTTCTGAAAAGTTATCTTTAAAACATAAGACCTATGTTCCTTTTATAGACAAGGAACCCTAATCCCTTTCTTGGGAAGAGAACAAGCATGAAAATAAATAAATGTAAAACCCATACATATGCATATGCTAACATTGGGCAGTACAATATAAGCCCATGCTAACCTATAATTAATACAACGCATGCATATCCTACTCGCTTCACTATATCACAGATTCACGGCTTCACTATTTCAAGCCGTATTATATCTTCAGCAGATAAACATCAAAGCAGAAAACCGTACTTCACTAATTCAGCAGATTCCACTGTTTCTCGTTCAGCAGTATCACGGTTTCACAGAATTCCCAACAATTGTTAAATCCAAGATCCGGACTCAACTAGGGTATAAGCAATATTGATTGATTGATGCACAGTGGAATAATAAGAACACAATCAATATCACTAATAAGGTTTTCTTTATTAAAACATAAAGAAACTAATAATACTACTACTACTACAACACGCTCTATGCGTTTGCTAGACTCTCATTAGGAGAAGTCTACTATGAAAATAAGATGAAAGGATGAGTGAGTAACCCTAGCCGCCATCCCTCTTTATATAATAGAGGGAGGTTACAAACCCTAGCTTACTAGAAAAGCTAACTATTACATATTTGGTCCTCATTGTTTCTTCTTTCTTTATTCTTGCTCAACTATTACATATGAGGTCCTCATTGTTTCTTCTTTCTTCATTCTTTGCTCGTGGTTTTGTAATCATCAAATCTATAATCCCCAACAATCTTCCCCTATTTGATATTACAAAACAACCTGTATAAGAAACAATGCTAAAACATGTCATCACAAATAATAAGCTGCTCATCATGAATCTTCTTCCCCTTTTTGTAATCATCTAATAGGGGTCTTGTGCACCGCGAAGACGCTTCCCTCAAGTGATGCATGTAGATGGTAAGTAAATAAACAATAAGCTTCCCCTTAAACTATACTAACCATCTTCATTTTTTTTATTTTTTTTTTAACTAAACAAAATAAATAAAGCATAACAGCAGAGAAATCAAAACAGCAGCAGCACCAAAATAGTCTACCAGTAGAAACACCAAAGCATGCGTCTTATATCTTGTACTATCCATGTGACTCCAAACTCAGATGATGCACTAGCAAATGTGAGCATTAAGTACTTTCTGTAGATCTCACCCCTTCACTAGAATCATCAAGTCTTTGTCACATCATTAACTTACAAACAAGTTATCTCAAAAGTGCCTGACTCACTTTGAGATACGATAAGACACGCACCTTCAGCAGAAACCGGTCAGCAGAAACCAAAACCTTCGGCAGAAACCGGTCAGCAGAAACCAAAACGAATCAAAATATGCAGCCAGTAGGAACACCAAATCAAGCCAAAAAATATGTTAATTACTAGGGTTCATCGTTGAATAAAAATTCAACTCACC
The DNA here is from genome assembly GCA_910596185.1 of Chrysanthemum makinoi. NCBI lineage: Eukaryota > Viridiplantae > Streptophyta > Magnoliopsida > Asterales > Asteraceae > Chrysanthemum > Chrysanthemum makinoi. The sequence goes on along the minus strand of OU343218.1, from coordinate 83,018,989 downwards.
AAGACTAGTAAAACATTAGAAGCACAAACTTTAGCAAACCCATGAGATCTTTTACTGGAAGCCATCAGCAGAAACAATAAAAATCGAATCACTTGACCAATTTATTCCCATCTCCTAAGCTCACGTACCAATAAGAGGAGACCATTGATTGAAAATAATAAATATAAACCCATGCGTATCCAACCCCAAACATGGGACCTATTTTCCACCGTCCCACTTAGCCAATTAAAACACTCGAATAGTATAGTGGGGACCACGATGAGAGTAAAAACACATGATATCCGCCTCCCTCACGTGAACTTCAGCAGCAACAAGAATATATTAGCCAATCAAAGTGATGAACACCGTATCTCCTATACACCTTACCACACGTGAATAATTAACTTAACAAATTCACATACGCATATACATCACCTGTGGGACCCGCGTCTTATTAGTCAAAATAAACCAGTACTCAGCAGTCTAATGAGAGCACCCAATATATTCCCACGTATACTTCAGCGGAATCAACATGTGCTTCAGCAGCAATTCAACAATGTGAACGTGGGAACAAACTCATAGAGTAACCCCACGTGACAGCCACCAATTCAACCAATCAAACTCCTATTCCCTCGAGACCCACTATGTTAGTCCAATCAAGAACACAAGGCAATTATGATGTGCCCCACGAACCAGTATTCCTTTCACCAATTTAATTTCATGCCCATGTGATCACGAAATCCAAGAACCACCATTCAAATTCCACAAAGCATGTGGCTATGATGTTCGAATTAATAACCAATTAAAAATACCAATATTAAACCCACATGAGAATTAAAAAGCAGATACATAGGTAACCGTGGGACCAACAATGGGAGATTTGGTTATCAATTCAGGATTATCTAAAATGAGATGTGCCCCACGAATAAACCATAGACACGTGACAAAAATGGACAATCACAAGAATTGAGCCCCACACTGATATGTACCAATCGGCCCCACATGTACACTATCCGGAACCAGTCAACACCATTTAAATGAGTGAACAAATATATCAAAGGAGTGGGACCAGTATTCATCAATCAGTATAAGCCAAACAATAGAACAACTTCACGTGCAAGAGGAGTACACAATATCTTTGAAATCAAAACACCATTAAATGAATCGAATAAAATAAAGCATACCATCAAAAATGAGTCTCACGTGAATCATCAGTAGCAACACACATACTTCTGACCAATCAAGAAATTTACATCCCAATGGTTAATAGACTTCGACCTACCAACATCAGATCTGCTCTTGCGAAAACTCCTTAGCTGACTGCCGCCTCTTTTCACCATCTGTTGCTGCAAAATAATTAAGGCATAAACCCTAATTAGAGAAAAACCTTATAAACCCTAGATCGAGAGCCACCCGCTCTGAAACCAATTGTTAAATCCAAGATCCGGACTCAACTAGGGTATAAGCAATATTGATTGATTGATGCACAGTGGAATAATAAGAACACAATCAATATCACTAATAAGGTTTTCTTTATTAAAACATAAAGAAACTAATACTACTACTACTACTACTACAACACGCTCTATGCGTTTGCTAGACTCTCATTAGGAGAAGTCTACTATGAAAATAAGATGAAAGGATGAGTGAGTAACCCTAGCCGCCATCCCTCTTTATATAATAGAGGGAGGTTACAAACCCTAGCTTACTAGAAAAGCTAACTATTACATATTTGGTCCTCATTGTTTCTTCTTTCTTTATTCTTGCTCAACTATTACATATGAGGTCCTCATTGTTTCTTCTTTCTTCATTCTTTGCTCGTGGTTTTGTAATCATCAAATCTATAATCCCCAACAATCTTGATAGGTCACCATAAGTTAACACAAGTATGTAGATGATAGAAATAAGATGAGGAGGGAAGGTTGAACACAAAACACACGTGTGATATATGAAAGGTTATGCGTAACTTGTATAAAGTGAACAACACCTCTCCTAGGAGAGGTAACAAAGTATTTATAGGGGAAGGGAGCTAGGGTAACACATCTAGTCCCTTCTTTAGCCTTATGGGCCTTTGCATAGGCTTATGGGCTTTCTACATAAGCCTAGCCTTTAATTACTAACATAAAAGCCATAAATGCGCAAACTATTACATGTAAATGACTAACACTTGATAATACTGTTTAGGAGCATTTCCAACAATCTCCCCCTAATTGATAGTTATAATGTAACAGCGGTTGCTCGATGTCTTCTAGCATTCTTATTTCTTGTGAGTAGAGATGCTTTTGGTTCCAACAATCTCCCCTTGTTTGGGATCTTGTTTCTTTTGAAATTTTCAACTTTGACGTCGTTGTATTCTTTGCTCTTTGTTCTTTTGTGGATGTAGTGATAGTATGTCGTTGTCTGCCTTTAGTCAGCTTTGTTGCCCAGGTGTCTCCAGGTCCTTCTTCACCATGCTCACACGTCTTTTGACTTTGGATTTCAGATGTGATGTAGTTCTCGAGTCTTTAAACTTTGTAGATTATTTGGCTTTGAAGAAGAATCATTTTGACTTTTGAGTTGCCTTTTATTTTGATAGAACTTCACTCGTGATGTTGATGGTATGAGCATGTGGAGAATCAGCACGATCTTTTCTCCCAGGAACTTTGGATCTCCAATCCTGCATGTAGACAGTTAGCAATAAAGTTCCTAACGTAAGAGTTCGGATATTTTGTACAGGCATATCCCAATTCGCTGGTGCGGTCTTAGACGAATCTTAAACCGGATGGTCATTGGCATGTCCCTATACTCAATATCGTTACTCTGTTGTTGTGAGTCGCTGGAGTACACCGAAGTATCACTCCACGATTGTAGACCGTTTGAGACCACCGCGAACACTAAGCGTAACCCACAAGGAGTTACCGAAGTGAATACGGACTGGGCCACAGGCTGTTAGATGTTGACCCTGGCAGAAGTTTCCATTCAATCACTGAGGATCACAATTTTGAATCCCCTTATAAATGTTCTCGGCAGATTGCTAGGATCTTCAAAGGACTCTAGAATGTTTCACTTGCGTTCTTATTGTTAAACGACAAGTGATGAAAATTCAAGTGTTCCTAAGAGATCTTTTGATGAATCTCATGGCTCTAGACTCAATAGTGCACTTTGGTTTTCCTAAGCGGAGACTAGGGAGAGGGTCTCCTTCTTCAATACCAACAATCTCTAAGAGAAAGTCGATAGATTACGTAGGGTTCCCAGTGAGAATGAAACAAGCTCTTTTGAGAGAACTTGAGTGGCAAAGAAGGTTTAGTGCATTGCGTCACTGGATCCATGACGGCTTTGTCTTTAATACCGGTGTCATCTTGTGACAACCGGTAGCATATGAATTGAACCCGGTGTCTGCCCTAAGTTGAATAATTTTGAGGGCTATTTCTTTTCACCCTTTTCTTTAACTTTTTTTTAATTCTTCAACTCCTTCTTTATCCGATTCTCATTTTCTCCTTTTTATCAATCATACCTAAGAACTTCTAAGTTCTAACTATTGGTGATGTCCTTGGGTAGATCCCTCCGGCTCTGGCGGATCATAGGACGTTTATTCCTAAACTTAGTCACCTTATAACTCCATGACTATCCTATGTTGCCATAAAACCATTTTCATGAAAATCTCTCAAAGTGTTTATGAATGAAAACTTGTTTGTAACACTTCGAGAGTTTTATATTTTCAAAAATACTATCCCTCCACATGTGCTTATGAGTTTTGACTAAAATCTGCACAATGAGGGTAGAGCGCGCACTTTTGATTCTATCGACTCGAGATAGACAATTCCCCACGAGACACGGTTGCATCACTGACTGGGTCAGCTTGAAGTTGTAAACACTCCTTGGTGAGGAGGTTAGACCCGTCAAGGTTCATGTCTACCAAGATTTTCTCGGATGGTACATTCTACTAAGACTAGTCCTTTGCAAGACACGTTTACATCACTAGCGTACTAGTTTGAAATTATTACCCGTCCCGGACAAGTCTTTTCGATTTATGACATTTTAGAGCTCGTCAATTCAATGGTTAAGTCTATGCACACTTAGATTCAATCACAATCCAACGTATTTATATCACACAATTTTTCTCCCCCTAAAAAACGGCATATTAATGTTATTTTTTATGAAATTTTGATATTGAATATGACTATTTCGAGTTTTGCGGGAAGATTTCCACAAAAAACGATGATAAGAACAATTTTATTTTGCAAATACTCCCCCTCAACAAGTGATATTAACTTTTGAGGTTTTAGAAAACACCAGAGAGAGTACTTGTTCTTTTGAGCAAAATTTGAAAATATTGAAAATAATTTAAATAATTTTACTCAAAAGTAAGAAGCTTTCGCTCCTTTTATAAGGATTGTGGCACTGATGCGTACCACAGGGTCCTTTCATTACAAGATTGGGTTGCACACTGCTATTTATGTACAAACCATAATGAATAAATGAATCAAATATCAAAATACAATCAAGAGTGTTTAAAGAGTACCCAATGATTACACACAACCCTGGACTTTATCTTCACGTTGGAACATCAAGATAGAGAAACTTTGTCGTCCGCCCACATACCTTTGCAACCTTCTCATCTGATCCCGGTGGAACAATCTTTCATCCAGCCTGGTTATAAACCTGAGGGATCCGTCCAGCATTATGGCTGGGATCCGTGGTACTGGTGATTCAGGCAGCTCAAAATTTTCATTATGGAAACATTTGTGCCTAATATGTGCCTATATGCAAACCTTTTGGAGTTGCGGTTATCTCGACTCCTAAAAAGAAAAGAAAAATAAACTAGAAATGAAAAAGCACATTATTATGTGAGATAACCCGAGTGCTCCTAATTCATTTTTGCTTAAATGAATGTACCCGAAAACACATATTAGTTATGTGTTCTCTTTAGCATTCAAAAGACATGAGATGCAATGAAAACGGGTTTTTACTTTGTATTAATAATGAAAAAGTGATTTATCCTAGACGTGAGGAATGGCTTTTATGAAAGTGATACTGGAAGAGGTATCCTTTTAGAAAACGCTTTGAAAAGAGATTTCTTTGTGTGAATAAAATGTTTATTCCAAAAAAAATAGGTATGCAATGAAGTGTTTGCAAGAGGTACTTGTCTTGAAAAATAAGATAACACTATGAAAGTACGAGTTATAAGTAAAAACTTATCTTGGGTTTTGAAAATTCTCGTATTGCTTGTGAGTTGTGCGTGAACTAGAGATCCTAGACTCAGAAAGAAGAATGCTAATGTTTACATGCCTTGTAGAGTTTAAAAGCAAATTACGACGATTGTTCCATGAAACCAAGACCAAGACGAAGTAGGTTGAATTGTTACCGCTTCAACGGTTTGGTGAGGACGTCGGCTATGTTGTCTTCGGACGCTACCTTCTCAAGAGAGATGTTCCCCTTTTAAACATTGTCTCTTAAGAAGTGATGACGAATATCTATATGCTTGGTGCGAGAATGCAATATCGGATTCTTGCTTAAGTCGATGGCACCTTTGTTGTCACATAGAATGGCTATGTCACTTAGATGAATGTCGTAGTCAACTAACGCTTGTTTCATCCATAGTGCTTGTTGGCATGCTTTGCCGGCGGAGACATATTCGGCTTCGATTGTTGATATGGCCAACGCCGTTTGCTTCTTTGAGAACCAAGATGTTAAACAACATCCCATAAAAGTCTATTCCTTCTTGTTGATTATACCCTTGGGCAATGAGTCTAGCTTTGTTTCTAGACACTACACCATTTGCATCTAACTTGTTTTTATATACCCATTTGGTTCCTATTATGGTTTGATTACTAGGTGGAGGGACAAGTGTCCAAACATCGTTAGAAACAAATTAATTTAACTCTTCTTGCATAGCCATTACCCAACTTTCATCTTTTATGGCTTATTGTGTATTCTTAGGTTCTATGGTTGAGACAAAACAAAATAGGCTACTTTTATTTTGGACTTGAGACCTTAAGGTTCTTTCGTTTAACTTTCCTATGAACTTATCTACGGGGTGATCTTTGGACTCTTTAATATTTATGATTTCATCATTTAAAATTTCTTCTTCTTCATTTATCTTTTTCTTTATTACAATGGCTTCACCACATCTCACATCACAAGAGGTAGAGTGGGTTTGGGTGGACTCTCATCAAATTTTAGGTTTAATGACTCTTCAACCTTCATTGTTTCTTAATTTATTATGACGTAAGCTTTGCTATTAGGAGAGTAACCTAAAAAGATACCTTTGGTTGATTTAGGATCAAATTTTATAAGGTAATCTTTAGTGTTAAGTAGAAAATATTTGCTACCAAAGACTCTAAAGTGATCTAACATAGGCTTTTTCCCTCGAAGTAACTCATATGGAGTTTTACCTAAAAATGGTCTAATTAAGACTCGATTAAGTATGTACGTTGAAGTATCAACGGCATTGTACCAAAACTTTTGAGGTATGGATTGCTCATTTAGCATGGTGCGACTCATTTCTTGTAGGGTTCTATTCTTTCTTTCAACTACCCCATTCGATTGTGGAGTGCGAGGAGCCGAGAAGTTGTGAGTAATACCATTAGCGTTACAAAATGCTCCAAATTGCACTTCATTATCGAATTCCCTACCATGATCCGTTCTAATCGACACTATAGGACTTACTAATTGTCTTTGGATTTTCTTACTTAATATTTCAAAGTGATTGAACGTTTCAGTTTTGTTCTTTAAGAATTTAGTCCATGTGTACCTAGAGTAATTATCCACTATAACCAAAGTGTAGTAGTTGCCTCCATAACTTTAGATAGCGGATGGACCAAATAAATCCATGTGTAGTAACTCTAGACACTTAGTTGTAGAGACTATGCTTTTAGATTTGTGATTAGCATGGACTTGTTTTCCTACGTTACAAGCATCACAAAAGTGATGTTCATATTTTAATTTGGGTAGATCTCTTACTAAATCTTCGATGCCATAAGGTCAAAGTATCATCCATAGAAGTAAGACAAAGTTTGTCTTTAGGTTCATTACCAATTTTAATGACATGGACTCCATGTTTCCTAATTCCTCTACCTATGGTGATACCATTTTTTAATATCTTACTACTGGTTTCGTTAAAAAGTACGTTGCACTTTTTATCACATATTTGTCCTATACTTAAGAGGTTAAAGTTTAGGTTTTATACGTGACACACATCGTTAATGGTTAGAGATTTGTTAGAAATCGCACCTTTACCGATGATTTTGCTTTGCTATTTCCAAATACCACATTTCCTCCATTGAAGGATTCATATGTGGAGAATAAATCTTTATTGCCGTCATGTGCCTCGTGCATCCGCTATCCTTGATCCACTCATCCGGATCTAGGTCGACCTTTAAGCACACTTAAGAAAACAATTATCTCAAAAGTTTGGTCCCCATTTGTTCATGGGTCCATTAGTGTTAAACATTCCATTCATGTTAGACATGTATGGATAAGGTGAATATGCGTTCCATGGTGCAAAGTTTTGAAATGGAAAGCCATTTTGCATATTTGGATTCCATCCCATTTGATGGTTACTTCTCGGATAAACATTATTAGGTCTTCTAAATGTGTTCGGTTTTGAAAATTATGGACCTTTGTTTCTTATAAAGCTTTGATTATATCTTGGAGGTGGTTGTCTAATGGTAACATGAGTTGGTTTCTTCTTATTAACAATAACAAAATCAGTTCTAGAAGAGAAGCTACATATTATTACCACCGCTTGCTTCAGCACCTACGATCCCTGGTCAGTATTACTAGTCGTTCCCTATTTGTGGGATCCGTGGGATCCGTGACTATAGTGGTTTGTTTTTCTAGTGCCTTTACGAATTGTGTTTCTTTGTTTTCACTAGTTGATGCATTAAGTTCCTGAAAACCTAGACCTTTTTGGTTATTTCGTGTTTTAACACTATCCAATATCATATCTAAGGTTTTAATATTCATTCTAGCAATCTTAGAGTCTAGATGATCAACTAGTGTTTGAAGTTGAACGCAAAGTCCACATTCGCCACTTGCTATCTTCCCCTTTTCTAGACGTTTTGACTTTTCAAAAACTTGTTTTTTTTATTACTTTTAAACTAATTTTGCAAAGTTTATCATATTCATTATGCAATGAGTCATCATCTAATGATGAGCTGCTATAGTATTCGTGACATACCTCGTCATTTTCCATGAGACAAATTTCTTCATCCTCCTCCTCGCTCATTCCCCACGAACCGCTCACAAATTCCTTTTGATCATCGCGTTTGGGACACTTACTAATAGAGTGGTTTGGGTCCCCACATTTAAAGCAAGCACGATCATCCCTTGGCTTCTCGTCCTCTTTGCTTTTTCGAATCTTTTATGTCGTCATATGGTTGTTTGACGTATCTTCCCTTCCTTCTAAAGAACTTTTGAAGTCCCTTACCACCATGGCATACTCCTCGTCATCACTATCCGAAGAGGAGTCCTCTTCATCGCTTGAGACCTTTTTGGCTTTAAGGGCAAGAGATTTGTGCTTCTCTTTCACTTTTGAGGCTTCGGAATCTTTAGCACGGACAAGCTCATAGACCTTTAAGTTGCCTATGAGTTCATCAAGGGTGAGGATTGTCAAATCTTTTGATTCTTCGATTGCAGTCACCTTAGATCTCCACTTGGATGGAAGTGCCCTTAGATATTTCCTAATATGGACGGCTAGAGAAAGATTCAACAAGTGCTTGTAAAGATGTAATTATAGTATTAAAGTTAGCAAAAGAATGATCTATAGTTTTCTCATCCGATATTGAAAATTGTTCATATTGTTAAACAAATAAATCTATTTTATTGTTTTTCACTTGTTGATTACCTTGATGAGTTACAACTAAAGAATTCCAAATTTCTTTAGAGGTTTTAAGCATGGAGATTCTTCGAATTCCTTTTTGGGTAAAGCGTTATATAAAACCATTTTAGCTTCACTATTTTTGGAAAGCTTTTTCTTAATTTCATCGGTGAGTTTATCATGAGGTATGTTAACTAAAATTCCATTTTCATCTTTTGAAGTGGCTTTAAAATCGCCTTCAACAATGATGTACCAAAGATCAATATCTTTAGACTTCACATACGTTTCGAATCTATTTTTCCAATATATAAAACCATTAGTTTCAAGTAGTGGAGGTCGTTGCAAGGATTGCCCTTCCTTCTAATTTTCAGAACACATATTGATCGAAAAGTTTTTAAAATACGGTTTACTTTAAAACTTTTATAAACTTAGCTCTTGATGCCAATTGTTGAAAACTAGAAGGGGGTTGAATAGTTTTGCCGATTTTAAGTTAGTTTCAAAAACTTTAGATTCGATAATATGTGAAATCGTATGGATGAAGATAAAGTATAGATCTAAGAGTAATGCAAGTAAAGAGAGTAAAGTAAGGGATAGAAATGACTCAACCGATTTATAGTGGTTCGGCTACAAGGACACCTTCCTTTCCCTACTCCACTCCCCGAGTCACCTACTCCAGAATTCAAGCACTATGTCAACAAACTCCTTTAAATTGGCGGAGAAGCCTTCACAACGTTGCTTACACCTTTTTTCGGTACAAAGCTAAATACCGAGTCCATAACACAGAGGACCAAACCAACACGACTATTACACAACAAATATGTGAAATATCAAGTACAAGATCTTTGCTACATAATCTTGTGGAGGAACAAACCAATCAAGGACCTCTTGCTTGGATGACTTGTAGAAAGCTCGTGATCTCGCCTTAGAGTAGGACCTATATGAGAATCACAATAGAAGAAAGAAGAACAACTCTCTAGATCAAGTGATCTTTTGTTAGAAGAGTATAAGAATATTTGAGAGAGTTAGTAAGAAAAAGGGGTAAGTAAAAATGAAGAAATGGCTCTCTATTTATAGGCAAAAACTTGCCACTGTTGCACGGATCCCTTGCTTAAGGGATCCGTCTAGTGTAACTCCAAGGATCCGCGGGACACTCCTTTTTATCCATGGGTTTTTTGGTTATAGATCATGGGTCATGGGTTATGGGTTGGTCCATTGGTATTTCATTAGATATAATGTATCTAATAGATGCAATGCATCTAGTCAAATGGATATGGGTTAATACCATGGGTTATGGATATGCTCCATGGGTTGTGGTTTTTACCCATCCTAATAAACTATTACAACAAATGATTTATTACAACAATTTGTATTAAATAACTATACGTAAATGCTTTACAAAAATAACATGTATCCTTATAATTTTACTTATGATAACATTATATTTGTTATCACCAAAACACAAAGAGATCGTTAAATATTAATAAACGTTTTTACGGTTTATTTGTATTAACAAAAATATAAACGAAAAAATTTATTTGTAATTTATTAAAGATCATACATTTGCTAAATATTCTTTTTAAGGAAAGAAGTATTTAGAGAGAGATTCTTCATGATCTTCTTAGGATGCCCAAATCCAAGTATGGAGAATTCTCAACAAGAAAAATATTAGAAAGATCTATCATTGTCGAACATTATAAAATATGATGATTTTAAAACGTGGCCTTTTATTTTTAAGGAAGTTCCTTCCTTGTAGTTTTCAAACATACATAGATCGTGTTAATTTTTAAAAGTACAATATTCTCTTAAAAAACTTGGTAATGAAGTTCTGATGCCAATTGTGGAAAATTAGAAGGGGGGGGTTGAATAGTTTTACCGATAAAAACTCGTTTTAAAATATTTAGATCAACTTATATCAATCTATTTATATGTGTATGTTGGACGTTGATAGATAGATATGTAAGTATGTAATGTAACCATAAAGAGTAAGAGGCACAAAACCATGACACAAGTATTTATAGTGGTTCGGCTACAAGGACATCTTCCTTGCCCAACTCCACTCCCCGAGTCAGCTACTCGATAGTTCGTAATCACTACACGACACAACTCCTTATGGCGGAGAACCCTTCACAACGTCGCCTACTCTTTTTTCCGGTACAAGGCTAGACACCGGGTTCTTCCACAAGGTAGAACCACACCTATCACAACGTCGCCTACACTTTATCCGGTACAAGGCAAGATACCGAGTTCCATTACAAAGGAGGAACTACTACCCAACACTACACGACACCTATCCCAAAAGGAGGCCCACTCCTTATTACAACATCATCAAGGATATCAATATCCTTGGATACAACCTATCTTTATTTGTACATCGATACACCATATCGATTGTACACCCTTGGCATTCTTCACTAATGCCTTTGACTTGACCCTTTTTGGCATTCTTCACTAATGCCTTTGAAACGAACGTTCGACACCTTTCACTAATGCCTTAAGCACCTTTCACTAATGCCTTCGTCTTGACTATTTCGGCATCCTTCACTAATGCCTTTGACACAACACCTCTAGGGAGTAAGAAAGAACTATTAACAAGAGAACCTCAGTAGTCTTGATGATGACGAAGCATGGCAACTCATGGACTTGAGCTTGCTTGATTTCAAGAAGTGGTGATCTCGCCTTTAAAAGGAACCTAGAGAATCACACAAAAACAAACACAAGCTACATAGAGAGATCCTTTGGATCTGAGGTTAGAAAGTTTACAATACTAGGTGAAACTATGTGTAGGAGTGGCAACCCAAAATGAAGAAATGGCTCACTATTTATAGAAGAAAATAAGCTATTGTTCCACGGATCCCTTACTTGAGGGATCCGTCCAGTGTAAACTGGAGGAACCGTGGGACCCTCCTCTTTGCCCATGGGTTTTGGGTCACGGGTCATTGGTTATGGGTCATGGGTCCTAGACTTTGGACCATGGGTATCCAAGTAGATACAATGTATAAAGTAGATGCAATGCATCTAGTCCATGGGTCATGGGTTAAATCCATGGGTCAAGGATAATACACATTTATGACTTATGCATGATGTCATGCAATGGGATATGGGTTATGCTCCATGGGTATGGGTCATGGACTATGGGTTAAACCCAACTACATTCAATGTATTTGGTGAATGGGTCAAATGCTTAAACTTCTACCCATTATATTATCCATTATAATACATACTAGTTATGTATATATCTAACCAATATGTAAACACTAGTTGTTGTACATATGTATTACTAAATCATAAAAACACTATTATTTGTTTGGTGTTTTATGTGAAAATGTAAGTGTGTTAGTAAACTATTGGCTCAAACCATTTACGTAATTTATTTGTTTGGTTAAATGATTTTACGATTATTATCGACAAAACATTAGAAGATCGTAAAATATAAATAAACATTTTTACGGCTTATTTGTATTAACACACACCATTAAGTACACACCAAAGTTGGTGTTGGATATTGGATTTCACAAACACATCAAACCATTAACACAAGTGGGCGTATAAGTGGAATTCTAGAGAGAGAAAGTTAGAGGTTTAGGGAACTTAGTGAGAGAAAGTGAAAGATATTATTATGAGCTCCAACTCTCTACCTTGGGAGGTAGAGAGTATTTATAGTCTTACATAAAACGCCACACAACGGTCGTGGATCGTGCATACAGTAAAGACCGTCCGTCCTCCACGGTTTTACTTATCAAAATACTACTTAACTAAATATAACTATGACTACGAGCATTCTAACGATTACATATACTTGAGGTGACCGACTCTTTAATACCGGAATTTCTAATTCCTAACAATCTCCCCCTAAGGGAGGTCACCTCAACCATATACTAAAATGACATTGAATACAATCAGATATTACATTAACAATTGATCTTGCATTCTTGATGTAGTACTTTGTCTCAAGCTCGTAGTCATTGATTCCACTCATTGCATGTTTGGTTAATCCAAGTGGAGGTCTTTACTGATCCACGCGATAATAATGTTGAGCCAGCTTTTGAGATCATCAGCTAATAGAAAATCTCCGATACATCCATTGTGGTGTTGGTATTATGTGATGATGTGACTTTCGGACCGACATGCTCACATTCGGGATCATGATATCTTCTCAGTAGCGGAAGCATTCGTTGATTCATGATATTGGCGCAGCCAGTAGGTAAGCATGGAGTTAGATTATCAGAGTCATTGATGCACCAATCATGATATCTTTTGATATGAATGTGTTGTGTGAGCATGCGTTATGGATTGACCGCTTCATTCGATCACCGCGAACGCCGGGTGTACCTCGCATTGCAAGACAGTTAGCAATAAAGCGCACGAAAGTGTCTTTGATCACTTTTCGATGAATTGAGGTACACGCCCACGGTTCCTCGCTGATCAAGACAAGTACCGCTCTGTGATCGTATAATTCAAGAATTTCCTTGACAGGTTTCGCACTGCCGCTCTAGCTCGTTCTCAAACCGAACGTCTCAAAGAAGACAACACGGAGTGAGTGAACCAAATAATTTACGTCCACCGATTGATGAAAAGAGATTTAAAAACAATCGTGTATTGCTCAATAGAAATTGTTTTTGCAATATAACGAAGTTTTAATGAAAATCAATTATCAATCATAAAACACCTTTTGATTTGAAAAATTAGTACACGGTCGACGCGCTAATGAAAAGAGTTTTAAAGCACAAAGACCGGTTTTTCAAAGGTATCCGTCACAATCCATAACCTGAACCGTGATTGATTCAAAAGATTGAATCGCCCCATTGTTTTCGTCAGCTTGTCACATGGTTGATCTATATAATAGATCTCACATGCCACCTACCAGGAGCTTGTTAGATGTTGGCTCCTGAAGGCTTTCCATCTTCACAGTGAATATGTAAACACATCACTCGATGTTCCGCAATACCACAAGGATAATGCATAGGACTCAAGATATAAACTCTCTTTCCACATTGTGTGAAACAGAGTCTTCATTGAAAGTGTCCTAATGAGATTTATTGATGATCTCGTGGCTCTAGACTCAATTTGTGCATATTTGGATCCTATATCGAGACTAGGGGAGGGTCTCCTTCTTCAATATCAACAATCTCTAAGAGAAAGTCGATAGATAATGCAGGTTCCCCGTGAGAATGAAACAAGTCCTTTTAAGAGGAACTTGAGTGGTTTGGAAAGTTGAAGTGCAGCGGCCACTGGGTCCATGACATCTGGTCTTCAATACCGATGTTACCATCAGTAGCATATGAATTGAACCCGGTTTCGCCTCTAAGGTTGAATAAATGGAGGGCTATTTGTTTTCACCCTTTTCTCATTCAATTCTTTTAATTCTTCAACCCCTTCTCGCTTACCGAGACTTCATAGCAAGAACCTTGTTGGGTTTATTCCAAAGACTAGCTCAGTCTTATTCCGCACTCTTCCCATATCTCATTTTTCTCCTTTTATCATCATACCTAAGAACTCTACACTAACTAGTGGATAGTCCCCGGGTAGATCCCTCCGGTTCTGGCGGATCATGGGAACACATACCTAACCTTATCGCCCTTATATCACCATACATAATGTAAAGTTGGTCGGTCTTTTTGGTATTGTTCATCCGCCATAGGAACCAATTGAAAACCATTTGAAAATCAATCCAGATACTTATGATATTTTATCAAAGCATTTTGTACCAGAATTGTTTTTGATATTTTTAGAAGAAGAACTCCCCTCAACATGTGAATCAAGTATTTGAAATAGTTTTCCACACGGAGGCAAGAGAAAGAATTAACTTCTTTGATTACCATTTTAAAAATATCAACATCACTTCCCTAATCGAATCAAGTAGATAAAGCATTTTGGGAAGGATGAGGTTTTCATGATTTTGCTCCCTCAATATGTGCCTCGAGATTTGAAAAGAGTTTTGCACATACTAGAGGGAACCTCCACATTGAGATAAGTGATCACGTTTCAAATCATAGGTTTAAGATAGATGCTCCCCTCAACATGTGCATGGAAAATTTGAAATCGTTTGTCATATGTGGGAAGGGGAGCTTGTACATCCTTATAAAACCATTTACCAATTATCGCTTAAATCCAATTTAAATCACACATTCTCCCCGATCACAATTATCAAATCATTTGAGATTTGTGATCTCTTATAGATTTAAATTGATTTTGAAAGCTTTTAAGGAGAATTGTGACTTGATTATGAAAGCGCTTTAACTGATAATGATCGGATTTTAAGACTTTAAACTCCATTGATAAACATGCATGTATATCTTTTGAAAACAATTGAATGCCAAATAACTTTGTAATTTAATTGAAATCATTCTCCCCTCAATCAATGACATAGGTTGTTGATTGAGAGATTGATATTTTGACAAATAAGTCCAGATGATTATCAAAAATAGAGACCGAAGTTATTTTTCAAAGCGTTAGTTTTCAAAGAGATAAATGTTTAAAAAATCAGAGCATGGAATTTTGAAAACATGATAAAGTATGGCTCTGTTCTTTCTTTGAAAAAGCTGGTTATCACTGAAATGACAATAAACCATTGTTTCTCTTTCTCCCAAAAATAATTTTTGATTTTTTTTTTTTTTTTTTTTTTTTTTAAAATTCGAACAACATCTAAAGTCCCGTGTCATTCTTTGAATGACAACATCAAGACCGTAGATATTATCGAATCGAGAGAAACATGACAAAATGACAATATTTTTTGAAGATTTTTCGAATTTTTCAAATTTTTATGGATTTTGAAAGTTTTATATTTTTCTATTTGATTTTTTGAAGGTTTTATAATTTTGTATTTTGTTTTTCTAATAAATATTTACAAGAGATAAATTAGTTTAAGAGAATGATGAAATGAGTACCGAGATAAAGATATCGCTCAGACGCTGTAGAAGAAAGGAATAAACATCTCTTAAACTTTCACCACCAAAGCATTCGAGGCTTCTAAGAAAATCGCCCGACATGAGCCTTCTCAATTTGAATCTTTGGTAGCTTCCCCAAAACCAAAACATCGAATAAAGTCCATTTCCCTAAGAAGTAGAGTTGAATACAAAGCGGTCTCATTGATTGAAGCTCATCACCTCAAGAACACGAGAACACCAAGTAACAAGTTGAAACATTGATCGCCTCGCTGGTTATCAAACCGATTAACCGACATTACGACCGCATCACATGAACCTCGCTGTGCATCCCCATGTACACCTTACTCTTCAAGATTGACCCGCTTGTCTATTTAGGGGTACAATATATCAACATCTTCATTTTACCAAGTGCATTCCAGTTATATAACATATAACCAATCGCCACATAATGTACACATTTACCCAACAAGAGTAGAGACGATGACATCCATGTAACATGTTGAGTTACTAATCATCTCTGTGGATGTCAACTCAAAATAACCGAATTAGCTCGATCAAGTGAACATGTTGTGCATATAACCAAAAGCACTTTATCATAAACCGTATATAAGATGTCGATAGGCAGTATCATCTCACGTTCCAAATATTCTTCTCACATTTCTTCCAACCGAACATCAAGTAACATAATATATATCAATAAACTTGAAATCTTGTGAGAAGAACTCAAATAGCCCAAATGAATCCTGTGAGAATCAACCTGCCATAAACTCTTCTCTGACTATCTTTATCAACCCATATGTAGACAATTTGAAGTGACCATCGCTTAAGGAAAAACCCAATATACCAAACTTGAAACTCAAGTCGAATTCTCAGTATTTGTATCTTAAGCTTGCACTTAAAGATGGAAGAACGTAATGAATTTATGCACCAATAAAATCTCTTAAGTACTCAATACTCAATTAAAGTATGAGACATTAACACCTCTTGCGATTATTCACAACGTAATATACGCGATTAATCGGAGTAAAACAACGAACTCCTAATAGTGATAGTTAACCAGTCTTCAACCATCCACCTCGACTCGGGCCGGTAACTAGATAACCTAATACTTCAACTCTAATTCTTAAGCTCGAGCAAGTTATCAAATAAGATCACGCCTTTGTGAACGTCAACTTCAACCTCAAATAAGTGATAAAGAGTAACTTCGAAGTAATCAACTTGTGTCAAATGCCCAACATGTGAATAAACATACAACCGGATGTACATTCACCAACAATGAACTGAACAAATGATGCCTCAACATCAATGTATTCTTCCTAAAAGTATTCATGTAGAGATCGATATGGAGGATACACCAATAACTTCAAGCGGATGAGGTAGACATTTTCCTTGAAGTTCATGTGGTTGATTTATAGCATGCACGATGAGAGAAATAATAATCCATGAAGATTTGGCAAAGGAATACCAAAGAGTGGATCATTATTCATGAACAATAATCCGTGAATATTTGGCAAAGGAATACCAAAGAGCGGATCATTATTCATGAGTGCAACTGCAATATTATGATAATCATTATCAACGCTTTGAGGAATAACCGGAGATAGGGCTTTTTGAGTAGTTCTGAAGTTGTACTTCTTGATGATCATCAAACATATCTTGAACTCATGAATCACATATTCTTTTATGATCATCAAATATTCGCTAGCGGTTGTAAATACTCATCAAACATATCTTGAACCAATGAATCCCAAAAAATAAATCCCATTTATCCTTAGTGAGTGAAACATTAGGCGTTGGAGGAGAGTCATCAAACTTTAAGTCATATAACCATTATTCAAACATCCATCATCATTTAGTATATTCACTCTTCTCATAAATCCCATTTATCCTTAGTGAGTGAGAGTCATCAAACTTTAAGTCGATAACCATTATTCAAACATCCATCATCATTTAGTATATTCACTCTTTCTCCCCAAAAATTGCATCCGAAGTTGCCATTTTGATTTAGCAAGTGAATAAGAATATACATTAATGAATGTAGATCCACTTGATGACTGAATGAGCATGGGAGAAACATGAAGCTTGTTGATGAAGAATGTCGATGAGAATGGTCATAAACATGAAGATTTCTCTTCTCAAGATAAAGCACACTGAAGCGCATAACTTTCTTTTCTTTGAGGAACGGGCATGAAGTGTTATCTCGCAGACGCCATAATGATGAAGAACGAGGCCCGAATCGATGTGAATGACGCCATTGTTTAGAGCCCGCTTATATGTTTAGAGCCGTCCGAATCCAAATACCAAGGGACGATTTGTAATGACCTGCTTTGGATAACAGACGAAGATAGAGAATTGGAAACATTGGATCCCCACGTGCCGATGGGTTCCTTTTGGTTAGCACAAGCAATCTTTGAATCAGCAGAAACCCTAGATGCAATGGCATTATCCCTAGGAGTTGAACTAGTAGAAGCATCAGACTTAGTCAAATGACATTTTGTGCTTAATGGGATTATTCTACCAGGGGCTATTTCCAAACCTTAACAGTGCACTATTCTAGGCATAGTGGGTCTAGTTAAGGCAAGGTTTGCCATTCGTGAATATTCGAATTGTTGGCTTCCAATCGAAATCCTACATTGGTAAAAACCTTCCCTGAGGTTTCCGTGATTGCTTAACTGCTTTCGCTCTCCAAACATTCTTAACTGGGTTATGAATCTTAGACCTCATAAATAACACATCACATTTATCATGATTACTTAAATTAAACATTTTTGCATGTTTTGCGACAAAGATAAGGCCTCGAATTAATTTTAGTAAGCTTGGAGCTAATACTAGAACTAACACGATTCTTTTGTTCAAATCAAACTTCTTGTCCCTATGGTGTTCTTTCACTTCCTTATCATGATCACTTTTAGTTTGCATAATCCTATCCTTCTTTGCATAGCTTCTAGGTTTTGACCCGCTAACTTTAGTGTCAATCTTAACATCTAGAGAAGTAACGATGGGAACATTACATGGCTTCACTACTTTCTGCATTCCTCGTCTAGAAGTGCTGGGATCTGAAATTCTAGGAGGCACATCACAGTTGCTTGCTTGAATTTCGACATGGAACAAGGCATATCAAGGGTCACATGCTTGGCTTTAGGCATAGAACAAGGCATCACAGCCTTTTCCTTTGCACCTAAGGTTAAGGATTTAGGACATGTTGCAATTACACATTCTAGCAGCTCTTGAGATCGTTTGGCTTGGAGGCAAGCAAACCTAACTTCACTATCAAGAGGTTTGTTAATGAAATCCTCTTCGACAATCTCACAGAGACATTCTAGACTATCCTTAAAGCACAAGAGTCATGAAAGGCATGTTCATTATTCCTAAGATGAGGAGGAATATATTTAACTATCACAAAGGTATTTGCAATCGAGGGTGACTTTGAGACAACATTCTTATTGAAAACAAGTGGCGCTTCCCATTTCCACTTCTCAGATTCTCAATTTCCATTTGTAAAGACGTTATTTTTTCGTTGTTTTGGTCACGGGTGACTTTCATTGAATCATATAACTCTTTAAAGTGTCGCTTAACTTTTCTATTTTCTTTAGAAAACTCTCGTTTTTCTTTTGTAAAGCATTAACCAAGTTTTGAAGATGAAAAGTTTGAGAGTACTGAGAATCTAAAGGAGGAGGCATTTGGGATCCAAATACTTCCTTCTTTTCACCTTTAATGAGAGACTTTGGTTTTCAATCTTCCGATCGTGTTACAATGAGCTCGAATCTGTTCATCACGCTTGCTAATTTCAAAATCATCAAATTCGGAGCATCCAAGGATGTCTTGATATTTGAGGTTTTAACATTTTCTTTAGATGTTGATATTTTAATTGCAAAGCAAGATGCTCAACTTCCAATTTAGAAAACTGTTTCACCAAATTATCATGATCATCCTGTTCAATTTTCTCATGCAATTTAGAATTAGTTTTTTCAAGCTCAATGACACGATCATGGGAGACTTTCGAGCAAATGATAATTCATGAAATTGAGAAGCATTAATGGAACAATTCATAGCAGTGAAAAACACATCTTGAGTAATACATTCAGAAATAAGATTCTCATTCAAGGTATGCAAGTTCTTCCTCTCAATCTCATTATATTTTAATTCTCGCTCATAGTCACTAACCTCAACTATCATTGCATCAAATTCCTTTTCCATTTCTTTAATATCGATTTTATCCCCTTTTAAAGACTCTCAAAATGATCTTTTAGTTGTTTAAAGAAAGGCATGACCTCGGTTAGATAGCATTCTTTTGTTTGCTCAAAACCCCTTTCCCCTTCAGCTATCCTGTGGGTGTGATCCTTATCTTACAAGTTTTCTCAAAATCGACAAATAGTTGAAGAATAACATATTGACTGATTAAGGTCTTGCTCTTAGTGGCAATAGTTCTAGGAACTAAATGCATTGGTGTATTTGGAGGATACACACGCTTTAGGAATTTCCTACAAGAGGGATTCTTTTCAATAAGATTTTCAGCTTTTTGCAAGTCCATATCCTTTTCCGTAACACTTGTTCAGGGGTCAATAGAGTCCGAGGCTTAAACATGTTTAAGGATATCCAATTTTCCTTAGTGTAATCATGGGGTTTTATCGTATCTTGTTCTTTTTACACTCAGGATCTTCTAGCTTCTTATTCATTTTCTCCCTAGTGACTTCATCTCATTTCTTATCTTCCTCAAGTGCACTCAAGCAACTAGGTTTTTGTCTAGGCTTAAGGATCTCATTACCATCATACAAGACCTTATGAGCTTTCTAGCCTTTTTACAAGCCTCGTGGTTTGGTTCATCAACTAAGGCAACACTATGTTTGTCACTTAGAACTCTATGCTTAGTGATCATGTGAGCAAATTGAATGGTATTTCCTTGAAAGTACAACTTATTTTCAAGCTTGTTTTTCAAAGTTTTTAGATTAGAAAAATCATTCAAAAGTTTTGATTCCTTAGCACTAAATTCTTGCTTAAGCATTTTAACATTTTCTTGAAGTTCTTGTTTTTGCTTAGCAGCTTTTAGAAAGCTTTTCATGTAAGGAGTTTAACTCTTGTTTTAACACTTCTTCTAAAATTACTTTTCTAATAATTGTACGCATTTGGTTATCCATTTCCTCGCCACGAGTGGTCAACTCAAATTTAGCACGTTGTTCATAAATAGCAACACGCTCTTTATAGGCATTTAATTCAGATATTACAGACTCATCATGGGCACATGCAAAGTGTATTCATCAAAATATAGTCATTGTTGATCATGAGATGCATCACTTGATTCAATTTCACTTTCACTTTGTTTCACATATTGATCATATGGGACAACATTGATATTACCCATATTTTCAATATTTGATACAAAAGTTTCAGTTGATAGTACTTTGTCATGCATCTTTTGCACATCAAGATCATCGATAGTTTTAGTACCTCCGAGATGAGTTTGTCTTTGGATGGGCCAAATTGTGGTAATGAGGAGACCTTGGGAGAAACCATTGGAGAAATGCTAGCCATAAAGATTGTGTGTGCAGTAGGTCCATCATCCACATCGGAGTCGTATGCATCACAATCAGCGACTTGAAAGGCATTCTGATGATTGTGACCTATCTCCTCGAATAGGCCGCCATCCACATCTCAAGATCATAGGTCTTGGCATTGCCCTCAAGAAACAATTCCTCTTCATCCAAAGTAGCACCATTATCCCGAGCTTGCACAAGCAAAGATCTTATCTCTAAGTAGCAAGATTCAAGGGACGCTTTGGAGATGTGCGATTCCTGCAATGTGTCCTCACCACCACAATTATAACATTTGATCAGCTTAGTCTAACCTTGTTTACCATTCCTTCCTCGATTCTGATTAACAACATAACTTCTACCACCACCTCTTCCCTCGATCATACCGTTTTTCCCGAACTGGTTGCACCACGATCCTCCCATATTTAACCGTAGCTTGATTGTGTGGGTTAGATGTGTTCGAGGTTGTTATTGGTTTGTGGGAGAGAATTCATGTTTTGACTGATCATAAGAGCTAGTTGATTAATGAAATTACCCACGGTGCATCAAAGATCAGCTTGTTTGAACATGGGATCAAGAATTAGTTTGTGATCACCATTTCCCATGGGTATGACTTGTGAGGCTTTGGTTGTGATTCCGATGTTTGAATAAGAAGCGCTTGAGTCATTAGACGAGCTTGTCTCTCCTTGGTTGGTTTTGAATTGATTAAGAACCAATTTTTCAAACATAGCATGTCTCTCATTCTCAAGAAGGAAGGCATAGAGTTGCTCATAGTTTGTATTCTTCAATCCTTTAGTGAGCTTCACGGAAGTGACAAACTTGTGCCATTCGGGATTCATGTTGTTCACAAACTTAGAGTTCAAATTTAATGTTAGGCATAGTCATTCTGATGTTCCTCATGTCATTCACCAACTTATGAAATCTCACATAATACTCATAGACACTCTCATCTGGTTTCATCTTGAAGTGTTCAAATTCGTCATAGAGTTGTGATTCTCTGCCTTCCATAGTTAATTCGAGCCTCGAGAGAAGCATCTTGACATTATCCCATACCGCCTTTGCCTCGGTGTTGTGATTGATCAGCTTGTAGATGTCTTTAGGAAGACCTTGAAGAACAATGTTAGAAGCCCGATATCAAGATCGAATCTCTTTTTTCTCCTTATCATCAAGCTCATCATACATCTTTGGTCTGTCCATTCCGTAAATCAGAGTTCCATCTTCTTCAGCAGATCAAGTACATCTCTTGTCGTCTCAACTCGATACGGTCCTTCATCAATGGATTTGAGAATGTTGACACCATTTTCCTTTCCAAGGCAAGAGATAATCTGATTCGTTGAGCCCAAGAATCGAGTCAGCTCTCATCAAGCATGGGTGGACGAGATCCGAACTACCGCTTGAACATCCTCGCAACATGGAGATGATAGTAGGAACATTGGTAGACATGTTAACAGATTATACAGGATTTTATAACTCTATGATTAAACCGGAAATAGATTATTCTTTCACGGATTTTACTAAATCAAGAGAAAACCGTAAACAATCACTCAAGTCGCTAGAAGATAATGAACCAACTCGCTAGCAACTAAATAGTAATAATCCCAAGTCGTTAAATCAACATCCAAGTCGCTAAGTACAAGTCGCTAATCCTCTAGTCACTAACACCTAATTCGCTATACCACCAAGTCGCTAAACAATTGCAAGTCGCTAAGTAGTAACTCGCTAAGCATTAAGTCGCTAGCAAAATTTTGGCAGAATTGCTACTCAAGTCGCTAAAGATACAAGTCGCTAAAGAGCAACTCGCTACACACCAAGTCGCTACCACTGTCAAGCACATTCGTAGTGGAGAGTCCACTACTTGTACTTTAATCGCTAGATCTAAGTCGCTAGCTCCAAAACCGTAACTCGCCAAAAATTGCAAAGTAAGTCGCTACGAAGAATGAAGTCCGAATGCCAAGTCGCTAGCAAGAAAACCACAAAAACATCACTTTTCAATCCAAAACTACCCAACCACGATGATTCAAGCTTACCAAATCAAAACCTAAATACTTGTGATGATTCTAAACATAAAAGTACTATCAAAATCCAAACTTTAACACTAGAAATCAACCAAATGATGCACAAACCACTAAACTTTTTCAAACTAAAAAACCACCTAAAACCACTAGAAATCCAAAGATGTGTAAGATATGATCTAACCATGGCTCTTGATACCAATTGTTGGATATTGATTTCACAAACACATCAAACCATTAACACAAGTGGCGTATAAGTGGAATTCTAGAGAGAGAAAGTTAGAGGTTTAGGAACTTAGTGAGAGAAAGTGAAAGATATTATTATGAGCTCCAACTCTACCTTGGGAGGTAGAGAGTATTTATAGTCTTACATAAAACGCCACACAACGGGTCGTGGATCGCATACAAGGGTAAAGACCCGTCCGTACTCCACGGTGTTACTTATCAAAATACTACTTAACTAAATATAACTATGACTACGAGCATTCTAACGATTACATATACTTGAGGTGACCGACTCTTTAATACCGGGAATTTCTAATTCCTAACAGTTGGGCCTATTATAAATACTTTGACGATCATGTATGAATCGTACTGATCCAAGGAAAGAATGCCACCAATCATTCTTTCTACCCATTAGATGATCAACACATGGCATGTCCACGTACCGTTGATCATCCACATGTGGTTTATCCCAAAATCCTTGCTACCTCCTTGTAAATAGAGAGGTATCCCACACAATAAAAATGATCACTCTCTTCACAATTTTACACACTTATTCACACACTGTGATTACACACACTTTGTTTGTTTTAGTGTTACTCCAACCCTTGATTCATAATTATATCTTGGGGTCTTTACTATTTTATACGAGAAACTGAACAACACAACCATCCAAATCCACTCTTAATCACGTTTAGCCATCTCATACGTAAACATACTGATTATATTTATTATATCTTGAATCCTCTTATCCAATCACATTTTCCAATGTTATAACAAAAAGGATTTTTCTAAGGAAAAAGTTAATCACACCAAAAATACTTAGAGACCCATACAAAAGTACATAAATGTGTACTTTTGTGCAAATCCCTAAGTCCCTTTTTGTGGGTCCCTGTATGTTTTTTGTGTGCATAACTTGTTCCTCTATGTCACAAGTTAAACAAACCCTAATAAATATGATATATCATGCTACTTGCGCATGTTAAAAATCTAATCATAAGTAAGAATTTGAATCATTTATATAAATCAATGGATGATTGAAACATATAAAGGATAAGTATGAGGATGAGCAAAATAATATTACGTTTTTATGTTTACAATTATATGAGTACCGTGATAAGTGTAGGGGTGAGCACAAAAGATCGCCCCAATTGACAAACTAGTGTTGGTGGTTATGATTTCTATTAAGTTGAATGTTCGGGGGTGGTTTTTTGTTTCATACGAGAAACAAAACCGGGAAAATAGCCCCGCCTCACCATTATATATCTTTTTGTATAATTTTTTATATATAATAGATTTGATATTAAATTTCAAATATTTGAGTCTAATATTCATTTTCAAATATAGTTGGGAGACTTTACCCAAGAAATGGGTAAAAAAATGGAAAGATAAGAACATGGTAATAGCTCTGATACCAATACGGACTGCCCATTTCAATTGTTGTGCTTTCTTAAATTGCATACTTATACAAGGGTTCAAGTTTGATCGATATTTATGAGTTGATCATCCTCTCAAAACGAAGATTTGAAGTGGTCTATAATTTACTGAGTACTCGGTATAACTCACGCATTCGTGTACAAACCAGTGCAGACGAATATCTAAAAAACAATAATGTTGTTTATTATCTAGACACTCAAGTTTGATCCATTTTACATATTATATCTTTGTTTTCGAACAATAGTGTTCTTTAAATATCTTTGCATATGAAAAATGCAAAGACATGCATCTTATATTTTAGATTCTTGTTTGGTTGTTTCCTATCTTTGGATTGTCGGATATTATGCTATTGTTAATATTTGTATAAGTATTATTGCTTGAAAAGTTGAAATCGTAAACTTTATATAAGATGAAAACTTGCTTGTTGTCAGTTAAGAATAACCTATTCAATGTAAAATACCAAAAAAAAAAAAAAAAAAACTGAAATCAAATGGTTGGTAGTTTTCAAAAACCGAAAAACACTGATTTTTGGTTTTAGCATAAAAGCGTTTTAGCATAAAAGCGCCCAACGGCTCCACATGCCCACCCCTATTAAGTGTAAACAAAATATAAATGATGTTATTTTCTTATAAATAAATCTAGAGCAATATTATGCAATCTTGCATTATTCTTCCGGTTATACTACTTCAGATAAATTTTGATAAACGTTATTCACTATTTATCTTTTTTGATTTACTTTATTGACTTTAACATTTTATAGTAATCAGAAAGATTTACTTAAAGTTACTAAGGTGAGTAATAACATCAACTAACTAGTGATTAACCAATGATACGGAATTCAGTTTATAATAGATATGGCATCTTTTCACATAACAAGCATAAGGTTCACGGTTCAATCCTTAACACCCTCATAGTTACAACCGTCGAGTGAGCCATGTATCTCTCTCACAATTTAAAAACTCGGCTAATTGTGACCGGTTCAAATACACAATTATACATGGAGAAATGATATTTATTCCTACTTCATGTTCCTACTAATCCTTCTACTTACAGGATCCTGACAAGTGGAAACATTGACGGTTTAGATGAGGAGAGATAATAAGTGAAATACACATGTCAGATTTTTATGTGGGTAGAATGATAAGTAGGCAAAAGACGTAGGAGGATATAACAATGCTCTTATACATAACTAGTTATTTAGAAGAATTAAGGGGCCATTTGTTTTGTAAATGGGGTTGAAATGATATTAAGATATGGTATAGATATGAAAGAAAATATATTGGATTGAAAAAAACGTAGAGGGAGAAAGTATATAAAACTTTAAGTAAAAATATATATTTTATAACTTGATTTGAAATTTAAGTATTATTTTATTAAAAAATAAATCATTGCCCAAATATATAGGTAAAGTGTAACAAAATGTATGGTTGTAAAATCATATGGGCCCACTTTTTTATTACATTTACATGAAACCTACATTTCTTATCCGGATTCATAATTCTACATATTTGAAATAAATGAGCCCACTTTTGAATCCATACCTTTCTACCAAACAGTTGTTAACACTATTAGAGCACTCGGTGTAATCACTCAAGTGCTGCATTAAGGCTTAACGCACGCTGCGTTAAAGCCAAGTTACCATACCATCCCTTTGAGTTAACTTGCTGCGTTAAGTGCTACGTGAGTAGCTTAACGCTACGTTAAGGCATTGCAAATAAAAAAAACAAAAAAAAAAATCATTTTACCCCTTTGCCAACGTATATATGACCGTTAAAATTTAGGAAAATTAACAACTTGCACCCTCCAACATTTATAAACGGCTAGACTGCATTAAAAAATAAAAAATAAAATAAAAATCTAAACCTCTTTTCCACCACTATAAATAACCAATTAACACAAAACATTTTTTCATACTTTCACAACTCAAACTCAAATTTTATACTTCTTTTCTTAAAAACCTTGTTCATTAACAATGGATCCGAATCAAAGTGCCGAAGCACCTAAGTACTGGTCAGATCTAGATGACGAAACTGACTTAGATTTTATGATGGTCGCTGCACGTAATATCGCATCAGCTTGGAACAAGTGCAATGGTCCACCTCGCTTGTCCCGTAACCTGATCTATCGTGAACGTGAGATTGTAGAAGAATGTTTGCTAAACGACTATTTCAATCCTGGTTGTAAGTATCCGCACCAGAATTTTCGAAGAAGATATCGTATGAGCCGGAAACTATTTATAGAAATAGTCAAAGGTATTGAATCTTATACTTCTGATCCTCTTCCAAGTCATTTTTCATTCTTTAAGCAAGCACCCGATTGTACGGGTCGAATGAGTATAAGTGTTCTTATTAAGTGTACATTTGTCATACGCCAATTGGCATACGTCACCGCACCAGATGCGTTTGATGAAATATTTGCAAATGGGTGAGCATACTACACGTGATTGTCTTGATAATTTTAACAAGTGCGTTATTGATTTGTTTATGCTGTAATATTTTAGAAAACCAATATGGTCTGACATTCAAAGTATTTATGAAAGACGTGAGGGGTGGCATGGTTTTCCAGGAATGCTTGGTAGCATTGATTGCATGCATTGGGAGTGGAAAAATTGTCCGGTGGGTTGGCAAGGGCAATATGGTAGGGGTTATAAAAAAAATACCCAACAATAATGTTTTAAGTTGTTGTTTCGCAAGATTTATGAATTTGGCATGCATTTTTCGGGGTGGCGGGAGCTAATAACGATATTAATGTTTTAGATGACTCTCCGTTATTCGACGAAATTCTTGATAACGACGCCCCTGTAGCAGCATATATGGTAAATGGATGTATGAAAAAGGGATATTACTTAGC
This sequence comes from Chrysanthemum makinoi, assembly GCA_910596185.1. Lineage (NCBI taxonomy): Eukaryota > Viridiplantae > Streptophyta > Magnoliopsida > Asterales > Asteraceae > Chrysanthemum > Chrysanthemum makinoi. Next base: position 82,991,277 of record OU343218.1, on the reverse strand, counting down.
TGACGGAATTTACCCACAAGGGGCAACTTTTTTCAAATCATTCTCGGCAAAAACTGACGATAAACATGGTTATTTTAAAAGGAAACAAGAAAGTGCACGAAAGGATGTCGAACGTGCTTTTGGTGTACTTTAAGGACGTTGGTGTATAATACAACAACCGACACGTCAAATGGAAGTTAACAAGATACGTAAAATCATGTATTCTTGCATTATTTTGCATAACATGATTTTAAAAGATCAAAAATTTTCACTACGTGACTATGGAGAAATGTAGGTGGATCCGTCACCACGTATGAGGCAAGAAAGGTGGGTTGAAAGATGTGATGTCCAATTTCGAAAGGAAAAAGAAATACGCGACAGAGAAACGCATACTCGACTCCAACTAGAATTTATGGAGCATCTTTGACAGAAACATCTTCAACGACAACAACAACAACAAAAAGAATATTCCAAAGACGATGAATAAATATTTGTAATTCGTATGTTTTTAAATTTCGCATGTTTCATATTTTTTTTATATTCGTATTGTAATGTTTAAGATTTAATGTTATGTGGTTTATTAAATGAAGTATTAGTTTTAGGTTAGGGGTTGAATTTGTAAATAGTTGAGTTAAGGTTGAGTTATAATTAAGTTATGATAAAATGTATTTTTTTGAAGCTAAAGTTAAAATATTAAGTTAATATGACGCTGACGTGACACTGAGTTACTTTATGCTTTTATTGACATTCTTTGAAACAAACAGACTAACATTCAATTGTTTAACAAGATAGGAGGGGTCATGTTGATAGGTTGAAAAATGGGGCCACCCTGGTATAGTAACCGTCCCAGCCCAAGTGAAATGGGGGTTGGTTGGTTTTGGTCCCAGGCTATTGGATTGTCCCTGAATTCAAGTGATTGGCCACTTTTACACCTTCATCATTATCTTCTAGACTTACTATTACTATCACTGTATATGCAAGTATGGCACCGTCCATTCAGAACACTCGCACCGGTCATATCCTTCATGCGGGGTCACTTATCTTATCACCTCCATTTTCCTACTAATCTCCAATAAGATCAAGTACAAATTAGATGCACATTTTTCAGTAACATGAAACCAATAGTTGTTTACTTCCACCGGTATGGTATATTAGTAAAAGCATCTCTAGATATTCTGTATACTTTTAACTTTATTATGTTTCAAAATAATTATCGATATTAAAGTTCATCCAATCAACTTTTCTAATAGAATATAGATAAACTTTTATTAGTGATATAATGTAATAACAACAGAAGTAGCCAAGTGATGAATATTTGATACTTAGAATATGCAGAAAATCTGTATCTTCATGAATAGCTAATAACATTTCTAAGTATAAGTTTCCATCAAGAATTTTCTGTTGTATATAATCTGGCTGTTGAATGCTGAAACCATTGCTATACGTTTAGGTTGGTCTAAACTAATACTCATCTTATATGATCTTTTCACATTAAATAATAATAATAATAATAATAATAATAATAATAATAATAAACCCTTTTGGTAGAGTATTTTATATTTTGATTGGGGTAATTCGGTAAATCAACCTAGGGCAATTATGTCACGTGCATGACAACCTCAACATTTGAATATGGCTAATGATTTGTACATTCGTCTTTTTTATTTCCACATTTCAAACTATGCTTTAAGCAGTTGTACATTTATCATATACTGCTTTTGAAGATTGTATATTAGAATGTGCGGATTAAAAATAAGAGTATGCCAATCAACACTCATTGCATATGCTTGACCATTTGTAGCTGATATATTACTATTGTAATGGAGAAAATAAGTGACACAATCATTATAAGGACAAATAAATAAATGCGATGATCGTTTTCATTTCCCATAACTAAGCAGAGTGATGAGATAATGTATATGAATGTTGCATTTCCTGCATTCGTGTTTCAATCCCCTCCTCATACTCCAAGTCCAATCTTGGACCCCCACCCCACCTCTCCTTCTCTTCTCCAACTTTTATCAATTTCATTATTAATTGTCTTTTGAATAGTACCAATGTTATGTAAGATTCTCATAAAAAAAAAACTCAACAAAACTGAATGTAAAATACCAAAATATGTTGTCATTAAAGTACTTAGAAGTAATAACTAGTTAATATAATGCTAAAACTATCTAGAGATAACTCCAGTCTTAAAATGTGTTATTTAACATACTTATTTCCTTACCTAATTAATAAAAATATGGCATTAATTTCTCTATCCCTTTTACACTAACGTTGGCAAAAAGCGCCGATCAATACCAAAAACTACAAAGAAAGTACTCGTAGTAGTTAAGAAGAAAAAATAAATAATTTCTATCATTCATTTCTGATGCAATGGCGGAAACCACTATCCCGGTGTCGTAGTGATCAGGTCGCCTGATTGTCTTACAAGAGTTTTCATGTTCAAACGATCAAACATGACTTTGTATAAATCTTCGGATGATCAAGAAAAAGTCGGAAACAGTTACAGACTTACAGCAATGCCCGGTACTAACGAATCAAAGACTTGCAATCATCACCTAATTACCTGAACAGTATGTTTTCCCCTATTGATTTACAATTTATCAAATATTTACACCGCCTTTACTAACGAATTCACAATCAAAGTGTGCAGGTGGCCGGCCAGGTGGGTGCATTAAGGCATTTGTATTCTTCATGTATAAAATGCATATGTATTGAGATAAAATTGGATGGTCAAATATAGGTAGAATAAAGTAGCTAGCCACAATCTAAAAAACAAAATGCATATATGTTTTGTACTGTTAAGTTATATATTATATATTTTACGTAAGAAAAAGTTTGGAAGATTAAGCATTTGATGGTCTCTAAATATACTAGGATGCATAAATTATTAAAACGGAAACCGAAAGTATCACCGAATGTTATAGGTTTTCTCACATACATGGACCATAGGTATAAGAAATCGATTCCCCGATGGTTCAATTGGATCGGTATTCTATGACCCCAAGTTGGCTTGTAATATCTCATTTTAACATGTTTGTTTTCCTTCTAGCTATTGCTAGAGTGTTTTCAATCAATTGCCATTAAAAAATATATTTACTACAAACTAACTATTATAATAAAATTGTGTTCTGATGAACAAGTAACTGAAGAAACTTCACATCAATACAGATGCAATGCATGCATGGATATCATCTTTTGAGATAGATTCGTGTGTATTGCGTAATGAGTTAGAGACAAAATTCACCTTCAATTCCAGGTAGATTCAGGCACCCTTTTTCTCCTTGCCCAACACAAATGTTGGAAGCTGGCTCTTATTTATAAAGTTTGTTGGGAATCATATGATAGATGTTGTTGGTTTCTGTTAAACAAATTAAATTAATGTATCTATGTCTCCTATGTTATACTCATGTCTACATAAAGCATCTATACATGTCCCCTAACATCATGTTCATAACATTTTTTTTTTTTGAAATTTGGCTATTATTTACGAAACACAAACCACCAAATAGTGGCCGGCAGGAGACACACCGAAATTACATCCAATCAAAATTACACCAATCTTTCCAACTAATCGAACATCCTTTCGATCTATTCCTATACCATAAAAAACCGAGCGACTTCACGTCTTGAAAGATCTTCTCCCCCGAGAAGGCACAATTAGAGAACCTTTTGCCATTCCGAGCTTTCCAAAGACACCAACAGGAGGCAAACACAAGGCCCTGAAAAACCTTCTTCTTCTTTTTGTCGAGACTAACTGAGTTGTGAAGATCAAATAAATCTTTCACTGTGAACATGAACAGGGGAATGGTTTTACTCCATCTGCTAATAGGAAACCAAACCTGGGTTGCTATAGCACAGTGGCAAAAAAGATGGTCCACTTCTTCTTCCTCGTCGTCGCATAACCCACATAAAGTGGAGGAGATGTTATAGTTTCTCCTCCTGAGAGCCGTGGCCGTTTGAATGCGGTCCAATCCCACTCTCCACATAAAGATGTTACACTTTTTTGGAACCCACTTCGACCAACTAAAGACATGTCTATTACTATAGTCCCGTTCGCTATTTAGAAAATCTTTCACTACCTTGACATTAAACTCCTTGTGATCCCTTCCAAGCCACATCCACTTATCACCGTGGTCACGTAAACTAAACCCCTCCAACAGGCGCTCCAAGATGATCAGATCACTATTTCCAACATCAATCGACTGACAATTGGAGACACCCCTGATTCCTCCGAAACGATTATTACCATCCTCGACCCCGTCTACAACTAAACATCTCTTGTCTTTAGCCAACTTGAAAAGACTTGGGAAGACGTCTTTTAAAGGTTCATTGCAAACCCACGGATCGAGCCAAAACCTGGTGCTTTTGCCATCACCAATCCTACCTTTAAACATTTGGTTAATACAAAGACCCCCCACCTTGATCTTTGAGCAGGTTTTCACAATAGTTCCCCAAACACTATAGGATGTGTTGCTAACAGGAATAGGGGTCCAACTTCTTTTCGAGTCATGCAACGAATTGACCACCTTCCTCCATAAGCTTTCCGGTTCTGTTCTGTACCTCCATATCCACTTGGACAGTAAAGCCACATTGGACTCCCAAAGTCTGCTCAGGCCGAGATCTCCAACCTTAATAGGGGAAGAAACTCTCTCCCACGCAACCCAATGAATTTTGTTACCTTCATCCGAACCCCCCAACAAAAACCGCTTCATAATTCCTTCTAAATCCTCAAGCACTTTCTTAGGAGCTTTAAACAACGTAAGATAATAGGTGGGAAGGTTTTCCAGCCCTGATTTTATCAACGTCACCCTCCCACCAATGGATAAACACGACCCTTTCCACCTAGATAACCTTTTCTTAAAAATATCCACAAAAAAATTCCAATTCGCGACACGATTCATATTTCCCCCTACTCTGATGCCGAGGTGATCAAAAGGAACCGAACCGGTCTCACATGACACCGCATTAGCCACTAATCTAATTTCATAATCATCAACCCCCACACCGTGAATTCGAGACTTACCCAAGTTAATTTTCAGCCCAGAGATAATGTAAAAACATCTAAGAATTCTGGAAACTTTTTTTAAATTGAGTAGAGACCACTCGCCAACAAACAAAACATCATCCGCATGTAGTAAATGAGACAAAACCAGACCTTGATTGGGGAGAGAGATACCTTTAAGCCACCCGCTACTACTCGCTTTCTTCATCATATAAGACAAAGCCTCCATAACAATCAGGAACAAAAAAGGGGAGTTAGGATCCCCTTGACGCATTCCTTTAAGACACTGGAATTCATCCGTAGGAGATCCGTTAACAAGCACCGCTGACCTAGCCGAAACTAGGGTACCATAAATCCACTTGCACCATCTATCTGGGAATCCCATTTGCGACATGATGGACATCAAGAACCCCCAATTCACATTATCATAGGCTTTGTTGAAATCCACTTTAAACAAAAACGCTTTACTTTTCGATTTCTTCCACCACGCGATTAACTCATTCAAAATTAACGGCCCATCCATGATCGACCTGTCACTAAGGAAAGTCGTCTGATTAACAGAGATAAGAGGGCCAAGAACCTTTTTGAGCCGATTTGCCAAGACTTTCGACACCACCTTACTCGTAATACCCACCAACGTGATGGGGCGGTAGTCATTCAAATTCCCGGGGTCTTTAATTTTTGGAATCAAAGTAATATACGCCGAATTACACCCCTATTCATCTTTCCACTCTCATGGAAAACTCGAAAAACCTTAGAAAAATCAGGCTCGAATCTGTCCCAAAAACGCTTGATAAACTTGAATGTGAAGCCGTCGGGACCCGGAGCCCGGTCGTCTCCACATTCGAAAACTGCAGACTTAATCTCTTGGGTCGAGAAGCTAGACACCAGCGCCTCGGCATCTGAATCAGAAAGGGTATTCACCACTGAGCAGTCCACAAACGGCCTCTCAGTTCTCTCCTCACAAAACTTGTCCCTGAAGAAATTAAAGATATGATTTTTTACGTCCTTGGGCCTGGAAACCCACATGCCCCCAATCTGTAGCCCGTGGATAGTATTACTACTCTTCCTCTTATTCACGAGCCCATGGAAGAAACGGGTGTTGTCGTCACCTTCCATGGCCCATTTGCTTCGAGATCTCTATTTCATATCTTTAGCCTTACGGTCCAAGATGTCGTTCAATTTCTTCTTACATTCAATTCTTGTCCACTCCTCCTCCTCCGTAAGCTCAACGTCCTCCATAGTAATGTCGAGATCTTGTAACTCTTTATTACAAAGCTCAGCTTCCTCTCCTTCTTTCCTCAACATCTCATCCCTCCACTTTTGGTGCTAGCTTGAATCCATTTAAATTTCCTCATCAACTTCACATCCGGAGGCCCTTTAAACACAAAAGTATCAAGGGCCTTAATGACTGCCTTTTCGCAATCAGGCAAGTCCAGCCATGCGTTGAAAAAGCGAAAGGGTTTGGGCCCAAAGTTTAGCTCTAGTAAGGATAGGAGAATTGGGTTATGATCCGAGTGCACCCTAGGGAGCGATCTAAAGCAAGCTTCGGGCCACTCATTAAACACTTCCTTGTTCACCAGACACCTATCTATCTTACTCATTTTATTACCCCCATCGTCTTCCTTCAAATAGGTATACTTGCTACCTTTCATTTCATATTCAAATAATTCCACCATATCGATGAAATCATTAAAGTCCTTAGCGCATTGTTGTTTAAAATAGGAACCCATTCTTTCACATCTCGACCTCACAACATTGAAGTCTCCCATCAGAATCTACCATTCACCCAATCTATTTTTCATCTCTAAGATCGAATCCCACACCACTTTCTTCTTCCTTTTTTTCTGAGGAGCATAAACATTTGTAACATACACAAATTCGTCATACCCTTTGATAACTCCTTTAACCACCAGAGTATTATCCGATTTGATGCTATCAACCTTCTTGAAAATTTCGGGGTCCCAAATACTTAACAACCCCCTCCCCCATTTGCCAATTGGATCTACCTTATCAAAACTAGTCCCGTCCTAGGGGCGAGCGAAACTAACGAAGCCAAAACTAGTCCCGTCCACCCCTTTTTTCTTTGCTATGTAAACCCTAACAATGTTCCCGAACTCCTTTAATCTATCGGCCAAATCCCATGGACGGCAGCCTTCTGGGATGTTGGAAACAAAGAATTTGATAATTTGTCCCATCTTGTTACCCTTGTTGTCTCCCTTCCTGTCTTCTTTGTGTCTTCTCCTCCCAATAACCTCTTCCCATTCCTCTTCTCTCTTTTTTCTCTCTCTATTTTCTATCTCACACATTTGTTAGTTTGTGTGTATAATGTGCTTCTTGTTCTAATTTGTTAACTATGATCCAACCCATTTTTAGTAATTATATATCTCTAGGTAGTTTTGGCATCATAAATATATTATTTAAGTGCTAGGAAAAATGTCACAATAACTATTTGTTAGTATACTTTTTTTAATTTTTATGCATTTATTTTTTAGGGCTGGGGTAAAGGGCCTTCCACCCAGTAAAATATATTACCCTAATCAAGTATAATAGAATGTGGCTGAAGTATCGCATTAACCTCAAACAACCACTTGAAACAACCACTAGATCATTTATGACATACCACAAAAGATCAACTAGCTACAAACAACTAGACCTCCAATTCTAAACTAGCATAAAATAAGACACATCAAACTTTATGCAAATACGTACACACGAAAACAACCTATCCAATTCTAATATGATGGATGCCAGCAGCCTTTAATTAGGCCGTAGAGAGACCATAATCATCAAAGTAATCATCTTCATAAGTATTGAGTCACCACCCTCTTTTCATTGCTCCAAAAGACACTTCATGTTCCATCCACCACCAAAATAATTAGTCTCATTGCGATAATCCAAAACTTCGTCATCATCACAATCAGAGACAACCACATTACCCACCTAGAAAATGGGTTACCCACCTTATTTGAAGAAGTACAAGGAGATGAAGAAGTAGAAGGAGAAAATGGGTTACCCAGCTTAGTAGAAGGTTACCCACATAGGTTGCTCTTGCGATCCCTTACCAATCGTTCGTAACCCACCTACACCCTCCTCCACCAACGAGTTCAATACAGCAAAAGTGTAACAACGCGCATTTTTCGGGTTACTTTTCATATTTTTGAAAAGTTACTATTCACTTTCACTATTCATCCCATAAAATTTTTATTTCACATTCTCGTAAGATAAATTATTTTAGTAATGACCTGAGAGTTCGACGATCGTTAGATCATTTTCGAAAAAGTTATTAAGAAAATATCGTTTTAAAGTTTCATTTTGGTCGGAACACCATTTCAACATCCCACGCATAACAAAAATCAACTCTGACAATTTTTCTCAAATCAGATTAATTTTTAGATCACTCATGATTAATTTGAGAATTTTTAAGATTTCATTTTTAAAATGTTACCAAATAAACCCTGTGCCGTACGAGACTAAACTTACGTTTTAAACAATTCTACTTAGATCCAGACTTAACCATTCCTGCACTGTGTTTCTAATATGTTTTTGACACTTTTACATTTTTTTGTAAAAGTCAAACATATTTCTTTCCTCCTTTGACCATAAAGAAATTAACCTTGTACGTTCTACATTTTTGCTTAAATCGCGTAACTTTTAGACTTCACGTATAAATATAAAGTTATCCCGCGTATGACGAAAACCACATTTTGACATCTCATATCACTTTTAGACTAAATTTAGTCAACTCAAAATACTTCACGGTCGCTTCAAATTTCGTTTTTTCGATAAATTTGCATTACGCGCTTTTTGACCCGTATTTCCAGTTTTAAGCAAGCTTTTGCACCCAATGAGACTTATCACCCATTTTATGTTTTTATATGGAGTATAATGATGAGTTTAATCATTCCTATAAGTTTCATATTTTTACGATACCCGGTTTTACGTTTTATGGCTTAACGGCTTACAGTTAGCGATTAACGGAACCAAAACTCACTCCGTAACCAAGATAATACCAAAACAATCCACCTAAGTCATTTTATCTCTTCATGGCCGACCTTAGGGGAGGAGTCTTCATTTTGGTGGCATAATCCTAACCATGGTTCATTTAGATCATTACATGTGTCCTAACTTAACCATGGTTAATATTTAACCCAATATATGGTTAACCAAACTTACCCTCCAATAAATAGCAAGTGAAATATATCCTAAACACCCTCAAACACTGAATTGGGTCGTTCATATCATAAATCCATCATATCTTCCATCATTTGATCTTTAAACTCCAAGTTTATGCAAAGAAGTTTCAAGTAGTAAGTTACTACATCAAATCTCTAGCAAGTTTAAGTGATCTTCTTGAGTTTATATCCACTCAAGTCACTTAATACTTCATCACCAACTCTTCAAGATTGCAAGGGTGCCAAGGTGTAGAAAGCTAGCTCAATCCGAAGTCTTAAGTGATCAATCAAAGTCCTATCCTTACTAAGTTACTCATTTCTTAAGTGAAAGCCAAAAGTTGTAAGCAACTTATCACCACCATCATCTCATCTTTATTATTAATAATCTTAACTATTTCATGTTATATATATAGTTACTATGTTGTCAATCACATGTTTTAATTTACATATTGTCATAAAAGTAACAAACTAGTAAACTAGTCATATTCTACACATTTGAGACCATTAAAATCAGTAACATATGGACTTTCTAACTTACATACTATGGTAGACAAGATAAAAAGATAGACATAGCAACTTGAATCACCCAAAACGGACAAACGAGTCAAAAGTTATAGTCAAAAGAAGTTAGCGAAACTAAAACGCCAAAACTGCCATATTAAAACTGTTTTGGGTCTGGTCGTGTAAAAAGTGGTACTTCTGGTCCGAATCATCAAAAAGTTAAAACACGAAAGTTGTCCGGAACGACGTTTTGCTCGGACTTTGAAAACGCTTAAATAGGCCATTATCTTTCAAAAACAGAAACTGCCCTTTTTATGGTCTCACAACTATACTTTTGTCACAACTAAAAGCAAACCAAGAAGCCTAATGGCCATAAGCCAAGACCACGGCTACGGCTAAGGTCAAAGCTGAGTCTCAATTCCATGGTAGTCAAGACCAAAGTCACGGCAAGGCCATGGCTAAAGCCTCAAGGCTTATTTACCCAAGATCGTTAACTAAGGTAATCACACTTATGAAACGACGAGAACTTGAAAAAACATGATAAACTTATTTATATAACAATCTTCACTCAAAACATATGTTGTATCTACTAAGTGCTACAATAGTAGGGAGCTTCATGTGAGGGGTTTCATTTGAGTAAAACGTATCGACGAGTTGTTGGATTTACGATTTAAAAGTCCTAGCTCCTCGAACGCTACTCGCATGACCTCGAATTATGATGGCCCCGAACAGTAGTACGATATCTATAAACTAAATACGTTTTCACAACTAGACAATTTCTATAAACGACATACACAAACACAATATGCTACATCATGATCAACATAGAGACATATATAGGATGGTTTATGTTTTCCTAAACATTATTCCAGACCTAAGTCGCAACATTCCATTTTAGGTTGCTCGTAGAAGTTCTCACGGCATATCCATCATTCTCATTATACATTTGATATCATTTACTCTGAGGTGAGTTCATAGCCCCACTTTTATTACTTAATTGTTTTACAAACCCTTAAGGGAGATACATGCTTTATTTTAAATCGTACACATTGCTTTCAAACTGTATACTTATCTGATTGTTTTATTAGCACTAAGTTACCGCATTTGCCAAACTTAAGTCCCTTAATCATGAATCATTAATCACTATGAGAGTGCTAATATTGTGAATAGATCTAATGGGATTGATTTAACCTGTTGGCCAGTTAAAGGCAAACAAACGCACTATATTTGAGTAACATTAGATAAAATGGCAATTTTCCTATTAGGGCCCGTATCAACAATTTCTCCATTAAATTTGGAACACGTTAACGCCTTGATTGCATGATGCTTAGTCTAATAATAACTGTTTTGTTTTAAAACCATTGGTGTGAGTCTAATTAACTCACACTACCAACATAATGTGTTCAACCATTTAAAAAACTCTATGAATTTCACTCAACCTTTGTGTTGACAGTTTTAAGCATGTATTTCAGTTCCATATTGTACGAGTCTGGCACGGAGGAGCACGGATACTCAAGAAGGCTATAAATTTTATTATCATTCAAAACCTATTTAATGTATCTTGTAAACAATGGAACCAACTGGGACCTCATTTTTGTAAACTCGGATATTTATATAAATCGAATGATAAATCTTTTAAAACGACTCCATTAGAGTTCGTTTTCTATTGTTATGATTGTTGTGCCATGAAGTAACACCCAGTTTGAATTCATGCATTTAAGTTTGGGGTGTTACGATTGTATCGTGAGCCACAGTTATAGAGAAACGGGTCTAGTTGAGACTTAAATTATAACTACTTTTACAAACAAAAACATTTTATATCCTTCCGTTCTCCGTGCCTTCCATCCTCCAGACGATTATGGCCTTTTTAGACATTTTATAATAACATGAACATACTAGTATATTGATATATACACTCAACATATTTTCAATCATTTTAGCTAAACAATAGACTAAACATATCTCAGATATGCCTATTCTAAGGCATTACAGCACAATCATATTTTTCAAATCATGTATCTACTCGTGCATTTTAGGATTACGAAACTTTATCCAAGACATTGTAACCGATTACAATGGTCTTTCCTACTTCCCAGACATTGTGAGATACAATGGTCTCATTCATTTTTCAAGACTGTGAGATACAGGGTCTCTATTACACTCTCGGACATCAAATCCTACAAAGGGTCTCTATTACATTTTCGTGACATCAAACCTACAAGGGTCTCTATTACATTCTCGTGACATCTGAATCCTACAAAGTGGTCTCAATTACATCCTCGCATAATCGTAAATGAAGCAATTAACTCATTTATTCCTTAGACATTATGAGTTACACAATGATCTCTCCATCATTTCTCAAGACATTGTGAGTTACACAATGATCGTTCCATCATTTCTCAAGACATTGTGAGTTGCACAATGGTCTCAACTACTTCTCAGATATTGTAAGTAATACAATAGTCTCTAAAAATTATCTTATAAACATTATATGATATTGTTTTACATAAACCCGTCACAGTCTATCAATTTCCCTAATGGAAATACAAGAAATGGGATTTATAAAAGATAAACTGACTCATCATCTACAAAAGCTGAAGTTCAGCAACTTTCTCTTCATTCATCAAAATTCTCTTCTGAAACCTTCATTGTTAAAAGTTCGTGATTCTAGCCAAGTATAGACTATTTTAGAATTACTTAAGAGTTCCTTTCCACACGTATCTACCCATACTATCTTCTATGCAATGGAATGTGAAAACATAGGTTACAAGTCTTTTATGGCCAGGACTTGCAACTGAATGGTTTGATATCGCCTTTGCTTGGTGGACAGTTTCTCAAAAGCTTTGGACATATCACAAGTATACCTAATTTAGGTATTTGAGAAATTTATCGAACCTCGGCTAAATATAGCCTAATCACCTATATTTAACCTAGGGATAGTGGAACATAGTCTGATTAACTATGTTCGACTTAAATTTTTCAAACATTGAGAATAGTTATACAAGGGTTATATTGGGTTAATTTCTTACTTAAACTCGATAAACCACAGAATTCATTAAAAGATCTAGAGACACGATAGTGTTTTACCACTCAAATAGATCTTAACATCTTATTTATACTACCAAATTTCATTCTTGAAATTTTCATACATGAGATAATCTGAACTACTATCTTGGGATAGTCATCAAATCTTCTCATCATTTCTTAGAAGTACTAGCCTGATTAGGTTTCAAGGATATCATTCCGCCATATTCCTTTAAAATTCAATTTTGATTTCAAAACAAACTTGACATCTCTACCTAACAATAATGGTAAGCGTACGCTACACTCTTCTAATCGTCAACATATCACAATACTGTCTGAACCCCATTGAAATTCAGTATGTAAAACTTCATAAATACCACGTTTCTATCAAACACTAGTAGGCATAAACACTATACGATATAGCCTTCATCTCGAAACTACCTAAGACATGATCAACTTTAGAAATGGTTTGGATAACCACTTGCCACTAGCAAGACTTCCCCTACAACGACAGTTATCACATCATTACAAACCATTTCACATCAACAATATCTTACACCTTTGATTAACAACAGTTACCCTAACAACAACAAAACTATTCTATTTTGAGGCACTATATAGACGAATATGTTAGTTAACCATTTGCTGGACTAAGGTGTTCAGAGATCAGCCACGAAACAACTAAGGAAACCATACAAATACAAATTAGGCTCCATGCCGTACACTATCACCAAAAACTCCATGTTAGAAATTAAGGTTTTATTGATAGCCTCGATACAATAAGATATGATTCGTTTTGAGAATCAGGAAAAGCCAAAATTGAGGTATATTCGACTCAATAAGATTTTAACAAAACCCTTTAGGTTATCAACTTAAGCCACATGGTACATAATACATTCTATGACCAGAAACTTGAGAACGTAAAGATTAGAATTTGGCGCATATACCTACACTTTCCTAGATAATTCAACATAGGATAACACACATTGAATTCCGAGACGGAATTCCCATTAAGGTGGTGAGATCAGAATAACGCAGATTTTTTCGGTTACTTTTCATATTTTTGAAAAGTTACTATTCACTTTCACTATTCATCCCAAAAATTTTTATTTCACATTCTCGTAAGATAAATTATTTTAATAATGACCTGAGAGTTCGACGATCGTTAGATCATTTTCGCAAAAGTTAGTAAGAAAACATCGTTTTAAAGTTTAATTTTGGTCGGATCACCATTTCAACATCCCACGAATAACGAAAATAACTCTGACAATTTTCCTCAAATTAGATTAATTTTTAGATCACTCATGATTAATTTTAGAATTTTAAAGAATTCATTTTTAAAATGTTACCAAATAAAGCATGTGTCGTTCGAGATTAAACTTACGTTTTAAACAATTCTACTTAGATCCAGACTTAACCATTCCTGCACTGTGTTTCTAATATGTTTTTGACACTTTTACATTTTTTTGGAAAATTCAAACATACTTCCTCCTTGACCATAAAGAAATTAACCTTGTACGTTTTACATTTTTGCTTAAATCGCGTAGCTTTTAGACTTCACGTATAACTATAAAGTTATCCTGCGTATGACGAAAACCACATTTTGACATCTCATATCACTTTTATACTAATTTTAGTCTACTCTAAATAAATTCACGCTTCCGAAATTTCGCTTTTCGATAAATTCTGTAATTACGCTGTTTTGACCCGTATTTCCAGTTTTAAGCGGCTTTTTGCACCCAATGAGACTTATCACCCATTTTATGTTTTTATATGGAGTATAATGATGAGTTTAATCATTCCTATAAGTTTCATATTTTTACGATACCCGGTTTTACGCTTATGGCTTAACGCTTACAGTTAGCTTATTAACGGAACCAAAACTCACCAGTAACCAAGATAATACCAAAACAATCCACCTAAGTCATCTTATCTCTTCATGGTCAACCTTAGGGGAGGAGTCTTCATTTTGGTGGCATAATCCTAACCATGGTTCATTTAGATCATTACATGTGTCCTAACTTAACCATGGTTAATATTTAACCCAATATATGGTTAACCAAACTTAGCCTCCTATAAATAGCAAGTGAAATACATCCTAAACACCCTCAAACACTGAATTTGGTCGTTCATATCATAAATCCATCATATCTTCCATCATTTGATCTTTAAACTCCAAGTTTATGCAAAGAAGTTTCAAGTAGTAAGTTACTACATCAAATCTCTAGCAAGTTTAAGTGATCTTCTTGAGTTTAGATCCACTCAAGTCACTTAATACTTCATCACCAACTCTTCAAGATTGCAAGGGTGCCAAGGTGTAGAAAGCTAGCTCAATCCGAAGTCTTAAGTGATCAATCAAAGTCCTATCCTTACTAAGTTACTCCTTTCTTAAGTGAAAGCCAAAAGTTGTAAGCAACTTATCACCACCATCATCTTCTCTTTATTATTAATAATCTTAACTATTTCATGCTATATATATAGTTACTATGTTGTCAATCACATGTTTTAATTTACATATTGTCATAAAAGTAACAAACTAGTAAACTAGTCATATTTTACACATTTGAGACCATTAAAATCAGTAACATATGGACTTTCTAACTTACATACTATAATAGACAAGATAAAAAGATAGACATAGCAACTTGAATCACCCAAAACGGACAAACGAGTCAAAAGTTATAGTCAAAAGAAGTTAGCGAAACTAAAACGCCAAAACTGCCATATTGAAACTGTTTTGGGTCTGGTCGTGTAAAAAGTGGTCCTTCTGGTCCGAATCATCAAAAAGTAAAAGCACAAAAGTTGTCCGGAACGACGTTTTCCATCAAAAATAAAATTCTCAGACCTTGAAAACGCTTAAATAGACCATTATCTTTCAAAAACAGAAACTGCCCTTTTTATGGTCTCACAACTATACTTTTGTCACAACTAAAAGCAAACCAAGAGGCCTAATGGCCATAAGCCAAGACCACGGCTATGGCTAAGGTCAAAGCTGAGTCTCAATACCATGGTAGTCAAGACCAAAGTCACGGCAAGGCCATGGCTAAAGCCTCAAGGCTTATTTACCCAAGATCGTTAACTAAGGTAATCATATTTATGAAACGACGAGAACTTGTAAAAACATGATAAACTTATTTATATAACAATCTTCACTCAAAACATATGTTGTATCTACTAAGTTCTACAATAGTAGGGAGCTTCATGTGAGGGGCTTCATTTGAGTAAAACGACGACGAGTTGCTGGATTTACGATTTAAAGTGTCCTAGCTCTAACGCTTATGCATGAACTCAATTATGATGGCCAACAAAAGTAGTACGATATCTATAAACTAAATACGTTTTCACAACTAGACCATTTATATAAACGACATACACAAAAACCATATACTACATCATGATCAACATAGAGACATATATAGGATGGTTTATGTTTTCCTAAACATTATTCCAAACCTAAGTCGCAACATTCCATTTTAGGTTGCTCGTAGAAGTTCTCACGGCATATCCATCATTCTCATTATACATTTGATATCATTTACTCTGAGGTGAGTTCATAGCCCCACTTTTGTTACTTAATTGTTTTACAAACCCTTGGGGGAGATACATGCTTTATTTTAAATCGAACACGTTGCTTTCAAACTGTATACTTATCTGATTGTTTTATTAGCACTAAGTTACCGCATTTGCCAAACTTAAGTCCCTTAATCATGAATCATTAATCACTATGTGAGAGTGGGCGCGAATATTGTGAATAGATCTAATGGGATTGACGAATCCCGTTTGTGTTGGCCCAGTTAAAGGCAAACAAACGCACTATATTTGAGTAACATTAGATAAAAATGGCAATTTTACCTATTAGAGCCCGTACCAACAATTTCTCCAATTAAGTTTGGAACACGTTAACGCCTTGATTGCATGATGCTTAGTCTAATAATAACTGTTTTGTTTTAAAACCATTGGTGTGAGTCTAATTAACTCACACTATCAACATAATGTGTTCAACCATTTAACAAACTCTATGAATTTCACTCAACATTTGTGTTGACAGTTTTAAGCATGTATTTCAGGTCCATATTGTACGAGACTGGCACGGAGGAGCACGGATACTCAAGAAGGCTATAAATTTTATTATCATTCGAAAACCTATGTAATGTATTTTGTAAACAATGGAACCAACTGGGACCTCATTTTTGTAAACTCTGATATTTATATAAATCGAATGATAATCTTTTAAAACGACTCCATTAGAGTTCGTTTTCTATTGTTATGATTGTAGCAATGAAGTAACACCCAGTTTGAATTCGCCACGATCACGAAGTTTGGGGTGTTACGATTGGTATCGTGAGCCACGCTTATAGAGAAACGGGTATAATTGAGACTTAAACTATAACTACTTTTACAAACAAAAACATTTTATAGCCTTCCGTTCTCCGTGCCTTCCATCCTCTAGACGATTATGGCCTTTTTAGACATTTTATAATAACATGAACATACTAGTATATTGATATATACACTCAACATATTTTCAATCATTTTAGCTAAACAATAGACTAAACATATCTGCGTATGCCTATTCTAAGGCATTATGGCACAATCATATTTTTCCAATCATGTATCTACTCGTGCATTTTAGGATTATGAAACTTTATCCAAGACATTGTAACCGATTACAATGGTCTTTCCTACTTCCTAGACATTGTGAGATACAATGGTCTCATTCATTTTTCAAGACACCGTGAGATACAAAGTGGTCTCTATTACACTCTCGGACATCAAATCCTACAGTGGTCTCTCTATTACATTTTCGACATCAGAAACCTACAAAGGGTCTCTATTACATTCTCAAACATCAGAAATCCTACAAAGTGGTCAATTACATCCTCACACACTGTAAATGAAGCAATTAACTCATTTATTCCTTAGACATTGTGAGTTACACAATGATCTCTCCATCATTTCTCAAGACATTGTGAGTTACACAATGATCGTTCCATCATTTCTCAAGACATTGTGAGTTGCACAATAGTCTCAACTACTTCTCAGATATTGTAAGTAATACAATAGTCTCTAAAATTTATCTTATAAACATTATATGATATTGTTTTACATAAACCCGTCACAGTCTATCAATTTCCCTAATAGAAATACAAGAAATGGGATTTATAAAAGATAAACTGACTCATCATCTACAAAAGTGAAGTTCAAGAACTTTTCTTCATTCATCAAAATTCTTCTTAAAACCTTCATTGTTGAAGGTTCGTGATTCTAGCCAAGTATAGACTATTTTAGAATTACTTAAGATTTCCTTTCCACGCGTATCTACCCATACTATCTTCTATGCAATGGAATGTGAAAACATAGGTTACAAGTCTTTTATGGCCAGACTTAAATGAATGGTTTGATATCGCCTTTGCTTAGTGGACAGTTTCTCAAAAGCTTTGGACATATCACAAGTATACCTAATTTAGGTATTTGAGAAATTTATCGAACCTCGGCTAAATATAGCCTAATCACCTATATTTAACCTAGGGATAGTGGAACATAGTCTGATTAACTATGTTCGACTTAAATTTTTCAAACATTGAGAATAGTTATACAAGGGTTATATTCAGGTTAATTTCCTACTTAAACTCGATAAACCACTAGAATTCATTAAAAAGATCTAGAGACACGATAGTGTTTTACCACTCAGCGAGATCTTAACATCTTATTTATACTACCAAATTTCATTCTTGAAATTTTCATACATGAGATAATCCGAACTACTATCTTGGGATAGTCATCAAATCTTCTCGTCATTTCTTAGAAGTACTAGCCTGATTAGGTTTCAAGGATATCATTCCGCCATATTCCTTTAAAATTCAATTTTGATTTCAAAACAAACTTGACATCTCTACCTAACAATAATGGTAAGCGTACGCTACACTCTTCTAATCACAACATATCACATATTATTCAACCCCATTGAAATTCAAGATGTAAACTTCATAAATACCATGTTTCTATCAAACACTAGTAGGCATAAACACTATACGATATAGCCTTCATCTCGAAACCACCTAAGACATGATCAACTTTAGAAATGGTTTGGATAACCACTTGCCACTAGCAAGACTTCCCCTACAACGCAGCTTATCACATCATTACAAACCATTTCACATCAACAATATCTTACACCGTTGATTAACAACAGTTACCCTAACAACAACAAAACTATTCCATTTTGAGGCACTATATAGACTAATATGTTAGCTAACCATTTGCTGGACTAAGGTGTTCGTGAGATCACCCAAAAAAACTAAGGAAACCATACAAATACAAATTAGGCTCCATGCCGCACACTATCACCAAAACTCCATGTTAGAAATTAAGGTTTTATTGACACCTCGATACAATAAGATATGATTCGTTTGAGAATCGGAAAAGCCAAACTTGAGGTATATTCGACTCAATAAGATTTTAACAAAACCCTTTAGGTTATCAACTTAAGCCACATGTTACATAATACATTCTATGACCAGAAACTTGAGAACGTAAAGATTAGAATTTGGCGCATATACCCACACTTTCCTAGACAATTCAACATAGGATAACACACATTGAATTCCGGGACGGAATTCCAATTAAGGTGGTGAGACTGTAACAACGCGCATTTTTCGGGTTAGTTTTCATATTTTTGAAAAGTTACTATTCACTTTTACTATTCACTTTCACTATTCATCCCTAAAAATTTTATTTCACATTCCCGTAAGATAAATTATTTTAGTAAGGACCTGAGAGTTAGACGATCGTTGGATCATTTTCGCAAAAGTTATTAAGAAAACATCGTTTTAAAGTTTCATTTTGGTCGGAACACCATTTCAACATCCCACGCATAACGAAAATCAACTCTGACAATTTTCCTCAAATCAGATTAATTTTTAGATCACTCATGATTAATTTGAGAATTTTTAAGATTTCATTTTTAAGATGTTACCAAATAAAGCCTGTGTCGTATTGAGACTAAACTTACGTTTTAAACAATTCTACTTAGATCCGCAGACTTAACCATTCTGACTGTGTTTCTAATATGTTTTTACTTTTACATTTTTTGGAAAATTCAAACATATTTTCCTCCTCCTTTGACCATAAAGAAATTAACCTTGTACGTTCTACATTTTTGCTTAAATCGAGTAACTTTTAGACTTCACGTATAACTATAAAGTTATCCCGCGTATGACGAAAACCACATTTTGACATCTCATATCACTTTTAGACTAATTTTAGTCTACTCTAAACAAATTCACGGTCGTTTCCTTGAAATTTCGTTCTTTTCTGATAAATTGCGAATTACGCGTTTTTGACCCGTATTTCCAGTTTTAAGCAACAATTTTGCACCCAATGAGACTTATCACCCATTTTATATTTTTAGATGGAGTATAATGATGAGTTTAATCATTCCTATAAGTTTCATATTTTTACGATGCCCGGTTTTACGTTTTATGGCTTAACGCTTACAGCATGATAATGGAACCAAAACTCACTCCGTAACCAAGATAGTACCAAAACAATCCACCTAAGTCATCTTATCTCTTCATGGCCGACCTTGGGGGGGGGGAGTCATCATTTTGATGGCATAATCCTAACCATGGTTCATTTAGATCATTACATGTGTCCTAACTTAACCATGGTTAATATTTAACCCAATATATGGTTAACCAAAGTTAACCTCCTATAAATAGCAAGTGAAATATATCCTAAACACCCTCAAACACTGAATTGGGTCGTTCATATCATAAATCCATCATATCTTCCATCATTTGATCTTTAAACTCCAAGTTTATGCAAAGAAGTTTCAAGTAGTTAGTTACTACATCAAATCTCTAGCAAGTTTAAGTGATCTTCTTGAGTTTAGATCCACTCAAGTCACTTAGTACTTCATCACCAACTCTTCAAGATTTCAAGGGTGCCAAGGTGTAGAAAGCTAGCTCAATCCGAAGTCTTAAGTGATCAATCAAAGTCCTATCCTTACTAAGTTACTCCTTTCTTAAGTGAAAGCCAAAAGTTTTAAGCAACTTATCACCACCATCATCTCATCTTTATTATTTATAATCTTAACTATTTCATGCTATATATATAGTTACTTTGTTGATTCATGATGTACATATACTCAATCACATGTTTTAATTTACATATTGTCATAAAAGTAACAAACTAGTAAACTAGTCATCTTCTACACATTTGAGACCATTAAAATAATAACATATGGACTTTATAACTTACATACTATGGTAGACAAGATAAAAATATAGACATAGCAACTTGAATCACCCGAAACGGACAAACGAGTTAAAAGTTATAGTCAAAAGAAGTTAGCGAAACTAAAACGCCAAAACTGCCATATTGAAACTGTTTTGGGTCCGTCGCGGTAAAAGTGGTACTTATGGTCCGAATCATCAAAAAGTTAAAACACGAAAGTTGTCCGGAACGACGTTTTGCTCAGACCTTGAAAACGCTTAAATAGGCCATTGTCTTTCAAAAACAGAAACTGCCCTTTTTATGGTCTCACAACTATACTTTTGTCACAACTAAAAGCAAACCAAGAGGCCTAATGGCCATAAGCCAGACCACGCTAAGGTCAAAGCTGAGTCTCAAGACCACGGTAGTCAAGACCAAAGTCACGGCAAGGCCATGGCTAAAGCCTCAAGGCTTATTTTCCCAAGATCGTTAACTAAGGTAATCGTATTTATGAAATGACGAGAACTTGTAAAAACATGATAAACTTATTTGTATAACAATCTTCACTCAAAACATATGTTGTATCAACT
This sequence comes from Chrysanthemum makinoi, assembly GCA_910596185.1. NCBI lineage: Eukaryota > Viridiplantae > Streptophyta > Magnoliopsida > Asterales > Asteraceae > Chrysanthemum > Chrysanthemum makinoi. Next base: position 82,969,783 of record OU343218.1, on the reverse strand, counting down.
AAGTGCTACAATAGTAGGGAGATTCATGTGAGGGGTTTCATTTGAGTAAAACGTATCGACGAGTTGCTGGATTGACGATTTAAAGTGTCCTAGCTCCTCGAACGTTTACTGCATGACCTCTGAATTATGATGGCCCGAACAGTAGTACGATATCTATAAACTAAATACGTTTTCACAACTAGACCATTTCTATAAACGACATACACAAACACCATGTACTACATCATGATCAACATAGAGACATATATAGGATGGTTTATGTTTTCCTAAACATTATTCCAAACCTAAGTCGCAATATTCCATTTTAGGTTGCTCAGAGAAGTTCTCACGGCATATCCATCATTCTCATTATACATTTCATATCATTTACTCTGAGGTGAGTTCATAGCCCCACTTTTATTACTTAATTGTTTTACAAACCCTTGGGGAGATACATGCTTTATTTTAAATCGAACACATTGCTTTCAAATCAGATACTTATCGATTGTTTTAGTAGCACTAAGTTACCGCATTTGCCAAACTTAAGTCCCTTAATCATGAATCATCAATCACTATGTGAGAGTGGGCGCGAATATTGTGAATAGATCTATTGGTATTAACGAATCTCGTTTGTGTTGGCCCCGTTAAAGGCAAACAAACGCACTATATTTGAGTAACATTAGGTTAAAATGGCAATTTTACCTATTAGGGCCCGTACCAACAATTCTCCAATTAAATTTGGAACACGTTAACGCTTTGATTGCATGATGCTTAGTCTAATAATAACTGTTTTGTTTTCAAACCAATGGTGTGAGTCTAATTAACTCACACTACCAACATAATGTGTTCAACCATTTAACAAACTCTATGAATTTCACTCAACCTTTGTGTTGACAGTTTTAAGCATGTATTTCGGTCCATATTATACGAGGCGTGTAACGGAGGAGCACGGATACTCAAGAAGGCTATAAATTTTATTATCATTCGAAAACCTATTTAATGTATTTTGTAAACAATGGTACCAACTGGGACCTCATTTTTGTAAACTCTGATATTTATATAAATCGAATGATAAATCCTTTTTAAAAAGACTCCATTAGAGTTCGTTTTCTATTGTTATGACTGTTGTGCCATGAAGTAACACCCAGTTTGAATTCCGCTGCGTATCACGAAGTTGGGGGTGTTACAAAAATAATTGGCAGACTTAGTGTTTATAACAAATTTAACATTAGAAGAAGCAGCCTCCTTTTGAACCTTAGGCTTTGAACCTTTATTGCTAGCTGCCGTCGATTTAGGCCTCCAAAAGTTTGGCTTTTATTAAGCCAAACAACCCCTATAGGCCGAAATTGAGAAGTAGAAGCGATACTCATCCCTTTATTCATTCTATTTCTTACCTCAATGAAACCCTTTTCAGTATCGTTAATCTCGCTATTGGGGATGACCTCTTTCATCTTTTGAACCTAATTTGTAAAGTGCTCATTAGAATGGCCAAAGATTTTACAGTTGACACAATGAGGAGGTTGCCATTCGTACTCCACATTGATGGTAACAAATGTGTACTTACCAGGCTCATCAATACATGGAATTGCAACCACTACTGAGTTTAATAGGGCCTAAATAGATGAAACTTATATAAGAGCTCTAGCATATGTATTTCTCCCCCAATATTCAAGACACATATTCGCCATGTAACCATCCAACATAATCGGTTTACCTAATTTTCTACCCAACTCAAACTTGTTTCAGTAAACGCAGCTAATGGAATGTTATGAAGCTTTACCCAAACCAGTATATTCGTCACATCCTCGTTCTTTAATATATTACTAGGCTACAATATTTTCAGAATTAACAAAATAATCCTAATAAACCACGACTCGTTCTCCAAAGCTTGCTCCATACCTATTTTCGAAGAGAACTTTAAAAAGAAGAAACCATTATTCAACATGACCTTAACATGATTATATTCAATAATGATTTGAGTAGTTATAATAGTGCATGGTGCATATCCTTCTGATAACGATATAGGTGTGTTTGGTGGAGTTTGTTAAGATATACGAAATTGTGGGTATAACGGGCCTTTGTGCCAAAGATTTTTTATCTAACATATAGTTTTTGAAACGGCTAAATCTCACATTTTTACAATAAATACCTAATTTATCATACAAACAATCACCCACAACCAAATTTTTATCTATTTAATACATTTTCACATACACTTGTAATCATATTCAACAAAAATGAATAACCAAAGCAATGATTGTATCATGAACAATATATTTAACCCGCCTTCTTCCGATAATTTGAGCACACCACAACCTGCAACACCATTAAAAAAACGACCTCCTCGCAACCCAAAAAATTTCGATGAATTGAGATTTCTCGCTACTAGCACCATGGGAGATGTCTGAAGAAGATGCGACTATGATCAAACGAATAAAAAAGTGATATGTGCAAAATATCATTTATATTTTAAATTTTTTTAGCGTTTATGTATTTGTCGTATCGTATTTTATTTTCTTTATGACTTGTACTTTTAATCGCATCCGAATTTTAGTTGAATGAAATGTCATTATTTCAAAGATACTGAAAAAGAAAAATCAAAATGGAGACCCACATGCATCTATAACATGTTATAGTTTGAGATGGTGTTTTTAGGTTTTGTGTTATAGGAATATTACAGGGTAAAAGCTGACGTGAAAGACATATAACTTTCCTGTAATCAAACTGTAGTTAACCATGAACAAATCAGTATGATGACTACTTATCAATCCATTGTCATGATAAATGTAACACCCCCAAAATTATAACAGCGGAATATAGTGCCACTAGGGTATTACTTCATGAGTTACAGTACAGTTACAGAAAATGACTCTAAATGAGACGTTTTAAAATAAATTATCATTTGATTAAAATATCAGAGTTTACAAAGAGGTCCGCACAAGCTTTTAACATAAATAAAATGTACAACATAAAAGTTGTAAAGTTTTTCGAATGATAATATATGCATCGTCTTCAAAATATTTTCCATGCGCCTTCACATGCCAGCTAATTCCTTTCGAACCTGAGATAAACATGCTAAAGAGTCAACACAAAAGTTGAGTGAATTCATAGGTTTGTAAATAGTAGTGGACAATAGAGTTCATAGTATAATTGCAATGTGCGCAATCATCATCCTGATAGTTATTATTGCTCTAAGCTCGCTTTAATATCATCGATATATATATATATAAATATATATATATATATATATATATATATATATATATATATATATATATATATATATATATATATCACCGTACGATATATACATTAAATACTTTGCCTGGTGTAGGTACTATGCCATATACATATAAATTCAAATATCGTGCGTTTGTGATATCTATAGTACAATTAACACAAACGGGATTCGTCAATCCCGATAGGCCCATCCACAATATTTGCGCTCACTCGCAAGTGATTAGTGGTCCATGATGTGGGGGACTTTTGGCATAAAAAACTTAGGCATGCAATAATACATTCAAGGCTAGCATTCAGTTTGCAACTAATTATCCATAATAAAAAGATTTAGCATGTATCTCTCCCAGCGAGTTTATAAAATAGTTAAACAAAAGTTAGGGCAAACAAAAGTTAGGGCTATGAACTTACCATAATGATCAGTAGTAGTTTATAATAACAAATAGTGTATAGCGAGACCACGATCTTTAACAATGACCTACGAGAGTATAGTAATCGCGTCTTAGTATAATGTACGATACGAGTGTACAAGTATATGTAAAGTCATTGAATTGATTAAGATGTTGTACATATATCTTACGTTGTATAAAGGAGTGAAGTATTCTTAAAGTGGTTTGGCTATTAACCTTTTATAACTAACATCGTACTACCGTTCGGGCTATCAAAATCTAGAGGTCATGTAGTGAACGTATGAGGAGCCAGGACACTTTAATTCATAAATACAAATCGTCGATACGACACCCCGAAGAGGCATCTTATGATAATAAAAATCCCTACTATTGTAGTACTTATCATTATAACTAAAAGTATTTGACTAGACAAATGTTGTATAAAAACATTTGTCGTATTTCGTCAAAGACTATTGATTGAACTAGTGTGGTGACGTGATGATATAAGTTGTGTGTCGTGAAGTGGTTTAGCATAACATTCATCAAGTGTAAATGTTACTAACTCAATGTGTGTTGTGATGAAAATGATAACAGCATCTCATAATATTTGTCGTATAATAAATATAAAGGGTTCAAAATAGTTTTTAGTTATCATATATGTTAATACAATTCCGCAGATTAAATAAAAGTTGAGACTTGTGAAAATGATATTCATATAGTTAATATGTGATATTGTCATTTTTTCTAGGTTGTCGAGGTCGAGCAAAGGTCCAATCTAATGAACAAGTCTCAAAGAAACAATTTTCGGGTCATCAAACTCAAGCTTGCCGTGCGGCTAGACTATGGTTAAACAACCTAGACACAAAAACCAAGGCCATAGCCATGGCTATGTCTAAGCTAGAAGGCCTTAAGACAACAACCTTGGCTTAGCTTTGGTTGTGTCTCGGCCTCAAGAGAACCAAAACGCCTCAAAGGCTCTTTAGCCACGGTTGTTTTTCGGTCTACAACAGGTCCAATTGGTTTTTGCGGTTTCTAGCCTTCGTTATTCACTTTTTGCGTACGTGCCCCAAAATTTTTGTATAAAAAATCATTCAGAGCAAATTTTGTGTTTTACGCTTTTGATGATTCGGACCAGAAAAGGGACAAAATCGCGATTTAAAATCGTATCAAAACCTTTATTGTTCCAGCACTATATTTCCTTTTGGTAAAACTTAACTAGGCATAACTTTTTAACCACAAGTCCTATTTAAGTGATTCAAAAGCACAAATTCATATTTTTATATTCTCTACCTATTTCTTAAGTTTACTCAAGTCCAAGGTCCAAAGTTTTGCATCAAAAACTAAGATAATCACTAGTTACAAACTAGTTTTCTCAAAAGAGTTTCTAAACATGTTTTATCAATCTTTTTAGTTTTGTACAACATCAATCAAGTCATACTACATAAAAAAATTGTACAAATTATGAAATATACCAAAATGAAAGAAAACATAAAGATTAAACCACAAATCTTACAAATATTTGGATGAATGATAACAAGAATAACAAGGACCAACTATCCTAAGTCAT
>OU343218.1:82778620-82964511 GCA_910596185.1 Chrysanthemum makinoi | reverse complement strand
TTGCTCATCACTCTTCTCAATCACCATAAGAACATGCATTATCCTCTTCGTACAGTATTCCCTGATGTATTCTAAGGCTGTAATAATTGGTTTGTTTAAACCCTCAATTATTTTTTCATGAAACACTTGACACATGTTATTAAGTAACACATCATAATGAGCTCTCCCTAAAGATTACACATATATTAATTATAACTGTTTATACTGCATTAACAAATTCAAATTAACTGAAACAAATAGATGACTTACATGAAAAATGTAACCTTGACCAATGGATCGATGCTATCTTACTTAACCAATCATGGGCTGGTTGATTAAATTTCTTGAAATCAGCTATAACTTTCTCAAATTGTACAACAGTTGAGGCTATTGCACATTTCCACAGATGGTCTTTGTAGGCCCTACCTTTCCATTGAAGTTTCATTTTCTCATGAATGCTTCTAATACAAAATATGTGTTCTGCATCTGGAAAAATATCTCTTAGAGCTCCACTTATATCATGCACAAAATCATATATGTTTACTGTCTATTTCAAAACAGAGAGACTTAAATTCATGAACAGATTAAGGGAGTACCTTTTGCATGTCAGTAATAAAAGTGATGCTTGAGATTGGCTCAAGTGCTATATCATCGGATAAACAATGAAGAAACCAAGTCCATGATCCTATGTTTTCTGATTCAGCAAAATCATAAGCTAAAGGGTATATACCATTGTTGCTATCAATTCCCACAGCTGTCAGCAGTTGACCATTCAAAGGACCATAAATTGGAAAAGCATCCAGCCCCAACAACGATCTTCCACACGTCCTTCCTTCAGTGCACCTAAATAAACATACATTCTCTTGAATTCTCTTGTTGGAAGATCCTCATCTGCAGGTCGTTCCACATTCATCAGTACTGTTGTATTAGGGTTTCTCTTCTGCAACTCTTGAACATAATCTCTCAACATGGTAAATAGTAGCTTGAATTGACCCCTGATGCCTGTTAATGCTAAGTTTTTTGCCCTTAAAACCTTCTGCAGGAACTTCAAGCTCGAATTGGTTGGTAAGTTGATTATGAACAGACTTGACAGGAACCCGTGGATTGGTTTCAATTTGTACTATAATTTGCTTTGAGACATAGTTAAGGCCAAAAGCTCTGACTGCCCTTGATTGCAAAAAAGTGTGTTGCTCATTATATTTTCTGACTGACCATGGACCTGTCTCACCATTCCTGCCGACAAACAATAGCCATGGGCAGAGTATTTTGGATGGGTCCTTTTTTCCAGAAAGCAATGCTTTATACCCCTTCTGGTTAATGGACTTCTAGATGGGCCTATATCTAGTCCAGGACCTTCACTTGGGCCTGAAAGTGGAACACAACCCTTACATCTGACCCTTGTTTTTGTTTTGTCATTCTTCATAAAAATCAACTCCTTCCTAGTTTATATTGAATGCTCTGTTACCTTATTTTTGACATCCATTGCAGTAGGAAAGTCCTGACCACAATAGAATAATTTGGTATAAACTCCATTGGCAAAGTCTACCTGTGGGTAAGAAACATACTCACTGTAAAAGACATCAGCAACCATCACAGGTAAATAATTTTCCAAATGCATGTCATCACTTATATTAGTGGTTGTTCATTCGTTACCTAACTCATTACTCTGTCTTACTTGGACCAAAGCAAGTTGTGCATCATTCTCCTGACAGGTATTCTCTTTATTTGCTTTAATTGAATCATCAACTGCATTGCCTAAGTCACTAGTCTCACTCACTTGGAACATAGTAACATCAACAATAGGATCCTCTTTCATGTTATTGGCATAAACAGATGCACTTCCTACTTCCTCTAAATGCTTATCCTGAGTCAATTGAAACAGATTTACATCAACATCAGGCTCCTCAAAACCTGTTATTGACATCAACTAGTGTTCTTCCTACTTTCTCTAACTGTTTTCCCTGAGTCACTCGGAACAGATTAACCTCAAAATTATCAGGCTCCTTAATAGCATTGTCCTCATCAATAAGTAATAAAGCGGGCTCACTGTTATGAACAGGTTGGCTAGCACATAATTTGTCTAGGGTGGAAAATACAGGCTCAATGTTTAGCAAATTCCTAGATTCACCACTATAATTGAGGTCCATAGGTACTTGTGTAAGTTGCATAAAAGGATCTAGTGTAGGCTCATTATCAAGATCATCTAACACCAATCGTCTACAACAAGATTGAATAGTAGCACTAGCAACTTTTCTAGTATTTTCATTCATCTCCTAAAAAACAGTCTTAATAGATTTTGGGGACATTTCAGACAGCTCTAATATTTTCTTACCTATTTCCACATACACATCTATCAACTTATAATCTTTGGCAAGGTCTTTCAACAACTCAAGATTAGCAGCTTCACGAAAATTAAACAATCCATCATCCAATGTACTACCAGGCTTAACAAAGTAGTAATAATTGGTTTGTCCGTTATCATCACCGATTTGGCTCATGAGAGCATCCATTTCATCAACAGATACCTCATTGATTTCGACATAATCAACCAGGCATTCCTTACCTCCATCATAAGTTCTACCTGGCCAGTATTTGAATGTACCTTGATGATAGAACCTCATGCTAAAGGAATCTGGTTCATCCGCTGTATAAAAAATATAAAAAAACACTGTTACGATAAAGTTACCTAAAAGGGAAATAACTTAAACAATCATACTAATATATAGGTGTATACGATTATAACAAAAATGCAAAAAATACTAACAATATCTCCTAATTGTAGAGTTTTCCTCCTTCTCATGGTCATCAAAGAAAGGATGTTCTCTGATTCGCCATAAAGTAAATCCAAGGTTGCTGCTTGTTATTTTCTTACTTAGATTATTTGATTTGATGATTGATATTGCATTAGGGTTTTTTAGGTAGGCTTCCGAAACAAGTTTGGGGATGAGCAATGAGTACACAACTTAGTTATATTATAGATTATGGCGGGAATTTGGATTAGACATCTGCTACATAGTACATCAACGTAATAAGACGATTCTACCCTCAATAATAAAAGGATAACGGGATTTTATGGACTATAACGGGACTTTAACCTGGGCATTAATGGTCAAAGGACCGACTTAGACTATAAAAACCTTGTTTTGGACTCCCCACGATGAAAAGGGCAAGGTTTGTCCCAGGGTGATGCTTGTGTACAAAATTAGAGACCAACGGTGTATTTTACTCTATATATAATTAATATATTAGACATTTCAATATATTATATCATAGATAGCGGAAGCTAGTAAAAACACCAAAATGGATCATATGGTTTATGCAATTAATCACGTGAATAAATAAGAGTTACCAACATTATTCGTGCTCGGTATGATCACCAGAAACTATTTCAAATTTGATTGACCAGAACTCGGTCAAGAATCCTCAAAAGCAAAAACTTCTTTCTAAGAAGTTGTAGCCCTATGTCTTGAGAACCTATAGTTTAAATATCATTAAAAATGGACAAGTAATGAATCTGGAATATCCGTTTTACCACATGTATGTAAAGCTGTCTGAATTTAGTGTTGTTGGAAGAAACTCCAAGCAATCAAAATAGAATCAACAATCACCTTTACATCCTTGAATCTTGCATGACGTAAATCAAAACAAAAATCCTATGTGGGTTTTAGGTTCGGTCGACAAAGGGGAAAAAGGGAGAGAAGAATAGATTATGGTTAAGTGTTTTAGGAGGATGTGGTATTTATAGGATAAATCCTACCTTCTCAAACACTAAACTTGGTGACCAAGTTTCATATTTTTCTTTCCTTTTTCTCTGTTAACAAATATAAACATTCCATATTTTTATTTAACTAGTTTATTAATTAATACATTATTAATAAATACTTTAACTGGTTTTTTTTATTAATACATTATTAATAAATACTTCAGTTATTTAATTGTTAATACATTTTGGTGTTTTTTATAAAATATAAATATACTATATATATTGTATACTAAGGTGTCTAAGTGTATTTGTGTGTGACCCTTAAGGTTCATGTATACTTACCCATATAATTATATATTATGCCGAGAGCATTTTCCAACACTTTAATGGTTAATGAGGTTATCGCATGGTATAAGCCAAAGAAGAAGAACTTTATGATCTTTAAAATAGATTTTGAAAAAAAGCATTTGAATTGGTTTCATGAGATTTATAGACCGTGTCATGGAAAATTTGGTTCGACATGGAGAACATGGATTCGAGGTTGACTTTTCCCTCTAAAACTTGTATCTTAATTAATGGTAGTCCTACTATCGAATTCCCCAATAGGAGAGGGTTAAGACAAGGCGATCCTTTATCTCCTTTCCTTTTCTCTATAATGATGGAAGGGCTTCATGTAGCCATTAAAGATGTAACTCATGCACGTTTTTTTCTAGGAGCTCACATTGATTCGTTGCACATTTCACATCTCTTCTTTGCTGACGATTTACTTATCTTGGGAGAATAGTCTCAGCATAACATCCAAGGTATTGTTCATATTCTTCAATGTTTCCAAAAAGTTTCGGGCCTTACAATCAACCTTATAAAGTCTAATGTTTTTGGAGTGGGGATTCTGTTTTTTGATGTTCAGAATTTGGCAACGCTTACTGGTTGTCAAGCCTTAAACTTCCCTTTTACATACCTTGGTCTCCCGATTAATTCTATTATGTCTCTATGTAAAGGGTAGGACTCCATCATTGAGAAGTTTACGCACATGCTTTCTAAGTGGAAGGCAAACTTGCTCTCCATTAGTGGAAGATCCACCTTAATTACTTTAGTACTTGGAACTCTCGGTAACTACTACTTATCTATGTTTTCCATGCCTTCTAAAATTAATAAATATTTGGAAGCTATTCTATCTAAGTTTTTCTGGGATCATACACAAGCATTTGATCGTATTTTTGGGTAGCTTGCAATTCAATTCTTGCCTCAAATCCTAAAGGTGGATTGGGTATTGGCAGTCTTTTGGCCCTTAATCTCTCCCTTATTCAAAAACGCGGATGGAGAAATGTTAATAACGCCAAACATCTATGGGCTAAACTCATTAACCAAAATCATGGCTCGTGCAAAGGGGGCCTGATTTCTATCAAAATTGTCGAGTGCAATGGCTTTAGTCCAAGATTGCGGGCTCCACCAACTCTTTGCACAACAAGAATACCATCTCGTTTTTTCCCTCAAGAAGCAAGTCTATATCGGCTAGACATTTATCGTGATTGTACGGTACGTGATAAATGAAATTCAGGTTGGATTTGGATGTGGTATGAAGTATCAATGGTAGTATTACTAAAGCTCAGCTAGATGAACTTTTTGGCCTTTTTGGTAATTCGTTCCTCACAAAAAGATGATTATTGAATATGGTCTATATGGAAGTCCACTATTTTTAATGATAAAGACACTCGAAATCTTATAGATGACTCAATGATTCCTCATTCATCCACTCCTACTAGATGGTGTAGATTCAACCCGAAGAAGGTTAACATTTTAATATGGCGAACTCTTCGTGATCGTGTCCCAACGAGATGGAACTTAGCCCAGAAAACACTAATAACTTGTTTTGGAAATGTCCTCTTGCGACGGTCCTATGGACGAATATCTTCAATTCGGGTAGACCTTCTTCTTCCTAGATCTAACACTATTCAAGAGTTATACGGTCGGCTTGATCACTACATTTTTTCATCTTCACATAAGTTAATTATCGAAGCTATCATTAGAGTGGTTACTTGGGCTTTATGGAACTTCCGTAATGAGTCTATCATTAGAGCTCAAGTCCCTCTTCGATCTACCTTATTTGACAAAGTAGTTTGTTATTCTTTTTTGTGGTTTTCTAATAGAAACAGGAAAGCCTCTAATTCTTGGAACAATTGGATTCGAAATCCTTTTAATTGATTTTCTTGCTAGCTTCTTGCTAGTTAATAATATCTCAGTCGTTCATAAAAAGAAAAACGTGCTTCAGGCTTTTGGCAATGGGTGGCCTTATTAGTATCCTTTATCCCTGACACCCCTCATACATGATTTATTAAAATGAATAGACAATTTATTATTTTTTTAAAATTTTTTATGTTTTATATTTTCTCTTTTATTATTTTTAACTTTGTCAAACTTTATACTTTATGTTTTGTACTTTGTTTTGACAGTTTTACTCATTTTATTAACAGGACAAGACAGTTGTCTATGGTATTCTGCTCCGTATTTTATTTATTGTTTTTTACTTGTCATATGTTATTTTGTTTAGTATTTTTAATTTTGTAGTTTTATAATAAAAACAAAATTATAGAAATAAAAAAGATAAAAAAACATTGATTAGAGATCACTTGATTTCACCGTCAACGTGCTTTTAGGGTTTTGGCAACCGGCAAATGCAAAGCAATAATGTAAAGTGTAAACTTGACTGTTTAACGTAAGAGGAGAGTTATTTTACATACCAAATTTTTCTTACATACAAAGGGACTCATCTCCACTATCCATCTAAAAAGAAATCAATTGCTGGGATTAAAAGCATTTTATTATTTTACATATTTTTTATAATTTAAATATCTCTTAAACCGTTAATCGTTAAGCAAAAATAATTACACCCTCGCGACGAGCATTTAATTATCTTTCTATAGGCGGGCACTTTGATATACTTTCGAAAAAAAAAAGGGTTAATGGTCTGGAAAATATACAAACTTTCCACTTTTTACTATTGTGACAATAAACTTTTTTTTTTCCTATTGTAACAAAATAACTTCTTAATGACTACTATTGTAACCAAACGGTAATTAACTGTGGTGAGTAACTGCAACTTAAGTGGTAATTAACTTTGTGCCATTTGGTTACAATAGTAGTCATTAGAAATTACCTGACCCACAATAGGAAAAAAAGTTTATTGTCTAATAGTAAAAGATGAAAGTTATATATTTCTAGACAATAACAAAAAAGTTTTTTTCATGTTTTTTCGTCTTATTTTTTTCGTTTTTCTTCAAAACTGGAATTTGCATGAAATATCATATATGATTTTACACTAATTTGAAGATCACATGTGATATTAGTGTTAAATCACATATGATATGTAACATCATATGTGATACTAGTGTTAAATCATATATGATAAATCACATATGATATACATATCATATATGATTTAACACTAATATCACATGTGGTATTCAAATAAGTGTTAAATCATATGATGTATTTTTAATGCAAATTTCAGTACGTTAAAAAAGCGAAAAACTTAAAAAGCAAAAGAAGAATATGAAGAAAAAATTGTCAAAGAAGTATCCAAAGTGCATATCTATAGAAAGATAATTAAATGCTCGTAGCAATGATATTTTCTTTTTTGCTTAACGATTAACGGTTTGAAAGTTATTAATATTTTTTAAAAAATGATGAAAGTGAGTTTTTTAAATTGTTGTGATTAATCTCATCCATTAGATCAAATAAAAATGAATGGTGGAGATTGATCCCTTGTTATGTAAATAATCTTTTGTCCTCAAATGATCTTAAATCTTAACGTAATGCTGACTCAATTGGTTTTAAGATATTTGGAACTGATATTATATTTTCAAATCAACAACGCCCTAGACTACAAACATTGCATCATAATCCAAATGTAGATACGCATCTCTGCATCGTACTTGATACAAGGACTAATAATGCACGATATAAGTATTTAAATAATATATGGTACTGAACATACATTATTAATTTCGAGATATATTCCTTTTCAATGTGGTATTATTTGATAAACTAATGTAATCATCCCTTTCCCGATTAAGTTCGAAGATGCTTAATCTTTTATATAATAAAAGAATTACATCATTTCGGAATATTTTTACAAAACCTTTCCTATTGAAAAAAAAAATAAACCAATAGGAGAGCTTGATTTTGCCATATAAGCAAAATCGTGTGATTTGATTTGTTAATAAAAGTCAAAATTAAATTGATTTTGGTCAAACTTTAATTAATTTGGTGGAGAAATTTGGTTGAGAAGAAAAACACATAAAAACATAGGTGTCAAATATGTGAAACAAAAACTTAAAAAAAGATGAGGTAATTAATAAAACTTTAGTGGTTAAATTTTTAAAAATTGTATAGAGTTAAGTGTAATATTATAAGATTCCATATTTTTTAATAACTTTGGAAATTAAACAAATACTCCCTTATACTTTATACACCTTATACTTTATAACTTAAAAATACAATATATATGTTGTTTAAAACTCCAACATATAAATATACATAATATTATAAATATCATTTTTTTACTATATATGTTTACTAAGGACTCATTTATTTCATATTAAAAGTATGACAAATGTGGACACGAATTTGTATATTAAATATAGATAAATTATTTAAAACGGGAATATAATTATCAAACTGTAAGTACGAGCTACTGTAATATGAAAAAAGAAAACGTGATTGTACTTATAACAACTACTCATGTAATTTTTATTTATTTATATAAGGATATGCAGAAAAACATTTTTTAAAAAACTTTAAGAAATATATTTTAACATTATCAACGTTTATTATGTGCAACTAAACTCGCATCTTGTGTTTTAAATTTAAATAGGAACATCAACATATATATCAGCTAAATATGATTGAATCTTGAGTTATCTAACAAATTTTTTTACAAAATTTGATTATAAAAAATTTTAATGATTAGTTTGATGAATGTGAGTACGGTTATAATTATACGGATTGAATAAATAAAGAGATACACTATTGGAACTCCCATAGGAGTCATCCATAGGAATATTCCTTTGTCCCATTTTTGTCAACACAGTTTTTTGTCAGTTTTTGTTCCGTATTTTTGACAGTTTTAAATGTTTGGCTTATTAAACTTTATATTTACAGTTCCGCATTTTCAGGTTTATAGCTTTTTGATATAAACAAAATTATAAAAATAAAAAAAAAATAAAAAAAAATAAAAAAAAAAACAAAAAAACTAAGGGGGTCCCAATAAAAAACTAGGTACCGTCCCAATAACTCACCCCTAAATAAATATTGCTAAAAGCGGCATGACAGTTATGGTTTTGCATCAATCTTTTTAAAATACTAGAAAGAATCTTAGATCAGTAATATCGGACAAGTACATGCATCATGACAATGGTAACTAGACAATTAAACGACATATACATCTAATCAATCGTGTTTTTTTATTTAACTATCGAAAAATCGTATCATTTAGATAGATTTTTTCTGTTAACTTGGTTCATAAATTGTGGGATATGAATCAACTTGATAACATAGATGTATTTCTTGGTCTTTGCTTCTTGCTAGGCTTTTATAAAAAGGAAGTAATTGTCACACTTAATCTATTGATTGACATACTTTACATTACAAACAAATAAAGGATAATATGAGTTTTGTACAATTGACTGAAACATAAAAGAAAGTGTCTCAATAAATTATAAAAGTGTGCAAATCACTTTCATTTTATAAAACTCATGATAAAAAAAAAGGCAACACAAAATTGCTTTTTTAAACCGAGAAACATGATTCCTAATTTTTATTTTTTTGGTAAAGGGGAGTAATCTTGCACCCTGGTAAATTGATTAACCAAAAACGTTTAAGTACAAATGAAATATGGCTGAAATACCATATTAACCTCAAGCTAACAAGCTTGATAACCTCCTAACTCTAGTGCTTAAGACATGCCAAAAGCACTAACAAAACTAGAAACAAAAACGCATCTAGAATTAAACAAAAAACATCTAGCCAGCAGAAAACGTGCGAGATGAACTTGCCCCCATATTAGCAAATAGATTGGCCGATTCATCAAACACCATTTCCACTTTTCCTTCATCATCCATCACCAATGCAGCATACGGATTAGATGTGGACACATTAACTTCCTTAGAAGCGTTACCAGTAGACTTCAACTGAGACGGTGATGTATGTGCAATACCCATAGTATTTGCACCCTTCTTAGGTTCACTAATAGTTGCTTTAGGAACAGATTTGACCTGTTTAACCGAAGTACCAACAGGAGGATTCCCATTAGCAGCCTTTGCTTTACCCTTCTTCTTTTTCTTCTTACCCACCTTTTGAAAACCATCAGTATCCAATTCCACTGTAGGAGTAGTAACATGAGAAGTAGATACAGTAGAAGGGCTAATCACCTGTGTAGGAGGCCTCACCACCTGTTCAGAACATTGATCTTGAGTATGACCAAAGATTTTGCATAAATTGCACCTGGGGGGCCTCCATTCATATTCAACGCGTATGCTCTCTTTTATAAAACCCTCCCCCGTAAGTGAAGGGAACCCAATGGTCACAGTATCCAGAAGGTCAGAATGAGAGTCAACCTCAATAAGACATCTAGCAAAACTACTCCTACCCCATGAATCCATTCACATAGAGGTAGTATATGAATCAAGCATGACAGGCTTTCCAATGAAACTAGAGATCAATCGAATACCCTCCTCTTCAAAGACTTGAAGAGGAACATCATGCAATTTCACCCAAATCGGAACACTAGTTAACTCTTCCTTACGCAGACAAGTATCCAAAGACCATTTCTTGAGAATAATTGGAGATTTGCGTATCATCCAAGGGCCTCCTTCCAATACAGCTTCTAGACCAACCAATGTATCAAATTTGAAGAAAAAGAAACCTTTGGAATTCATCATAATCTTTTTAAGACCATGTTTCGCCCAATTATTCCTAGTATAGTATTCAACCACAGGATACGCCATCCTTTTCCCAATAAAGTAGCCATATAATGTATGTTCCAAACGAGAACTAACCTTTTCCACCACTTTACGAGGAATAGAGATATCAACACCTACACATTCTGACGCAACAATGGGAGTCTCTTGAGGTTTAGCAGCCTCTAACTCGAATAACAGACTCTTAAGATCAGCCATTACCTTATCTTTAATGTTACCATCCACATCAGCCCACATAGGATATTTACCCTCTTCCTGTAATGAAATCATCAATATCCTTAATAGTTTTAATCGACACACCCAAGAGGGCATGTACATAATCAACACCAACGTCGTCTTTAAACAAAGTCAGATTCTACGGGCATGTATATGTTTGACCTGAAAAAGAACTTAAGGTCTGGTCCGTCGTGAAATATGATTTCTTACGAACTACTGTATTACATTATACATGTACGACTTTCTATAGTTATATGCAGGCGTTATAGAAAGACTAGTAGGTTGCCCGCGCATTGTGGTGGTAATAAATAAATTTTCCTGAAATATAGTTTTAATCTTGCAAGTTGTTTTAGTTGCACTTATCTATCAACTAAAACTAAGCTCGTATTAAAATAAAATAAAATCTTAAGATTGCATTTAACTGAATAAAAGTCAGGCTACTCTAAAGAAGACCTAAAAAAACTGAAAATATTATAAACATGTATGGACATACATGTTTGTTATCTCTATAGTACTAATATATAACTCCTTCTGTTTCGAAAAAAATTGTACAAACTAATTAAACACATGATATAAAACCAATCATAGTAGAACGACCAAGTTAAGGCAAGCAATAGAACAATAGTTTAAGTGTATAACATCAACTTACTGCGTTATCTATGCATAATATGCTCAAATAACTTCTTAAAAAATAAGAGAATTTAAAACAGATTGTCAAACAGATTTTGATTGCATTTAAGTTAGAAACAATCAATTACACAAAATCCAATCGATCAAGGCTACAACTTATTTCACAATAATAAAGAAACAAAGTAATGCAAGGACTACTCTTGTTCAGCACCGTTTACCAGTTTTGTGCATTATGAATCCTCTTACTCCAAGTAAGTCGTCTTCTTTATCATGAGTTATATGTCAGAAATGAAGCCATGACCCCACTTCAAAATCACCTTCTCTCTTCTTGTAGAATAATGATGTGCAGGTTAGGGGTCGAGAGACTTTCTTTTCTACGAACAAGGTTTACAACCCTCTAGGCAGTGTACCTAATCGTTGCAGTATAGTATGGGTAAGCCCAGAGGGTTGATCGTTCTCTAGGAGAATAGAGATACTAGTAGAGATGTATGACGAGAAGGTGAGGTTGAGGGTGATTCTTTTTAGCTTTTTATATTTTTTAGAAAAAAAATAAAATCTCGAGGTTTAGGAGTGGGGGTGGTACTTCTACCAATTTTAACTACTAATAATTTAAACTAAAAACTAATTATACTAATGAAAAGGAAAATAAGATATGGATTGATTTGAGTGTTTCTTATGATAATTAAAATCGTGTTTACTTAGATTTTCTTACTCCATAGTTATCTATTATTGGTCGGTTGAATTGTCACATCCTCATTCTAATTGGTGCGTTGTACTCTATGTTAGTCATAGGGGGTGCCTAATTTCCTAGTTCTACGAATTGTAACTCTCCTCTAGACTATCTGGGATCGCCAAGTATCGTAGTATCTCCCCCGAATACTCTATTATTATAAAGATACAACTCACGCAATAAACACAACGATGGCTCAAGTGCACTCTCAAGCTTTGTGCTATTTAGGACGTTCAAGCTCGCAACAATTAAATAAGAAACCAGTTTTCTTTACTCAATTAAAACAAAAGACAACCTAACAATAATCAATAACTAGGTTTCATAGATCTAAGCATACACAATAATAATTTAGCTACACATGATAGATAAGCATGAACATAAGCAAACAATTGAACATAGGATAAACATGGTGATATAAAGGATTAACAAACTTATCTTTGAGTGTAAAGAAGGGTTTGGAACCCTAAAATACGGCCCAAGTCGGACTATGAACGAACTAGGATTTGCTCTCCAAAACATTATGTGGAAAACTAGAAGGGGGGGTTGAATAGTTTTCCCGATTTTAAGTTTAGTTTCAAAAACTTTAGATTCGATCTTAGGTGAATTCGTATGGATGGATAGAAAGTGTAAAGCAATAAGTAAAGTAAATAATGAAAGCAAGTAAAGTAAAGGATAGAGAGTAGTGTGACAAGTGATTTATAGTGGTTCGGCTAAAAGGACACCTTCCCTGCCCTACTCCACTCCCCGAATTCCCCACTCGAGAGTTCAAACACTATGCCAACAAGCTCCTTCAACACGGCGGAGAAGCCTCCCAACGTCGCTTACACTTTATCCGGTACAAAGCTAAATACCGAGTCCTTAACACGACGGACCAAACCAACACAACTATGTGAAATATGAAATACAAGATCTTGCTACAGAAATCTTGTGGAGGAACAAATCAATCAAGGACCCGTTGCTTGGATGACTTGTAGTATCTCGTGATCTCGCCTTTGAGAAGGACCTATATGAGAATCACAACAAAAGAAAAAAGAACTAGTAGATAGATCAAGAGATCTGAGATTAGAAGAGAGAGATAATATATGAGAGAGTTTGTAAGAAGAGGGGTAAGTAAAAATGAAGAAATGGCTTACTATTTATAGGAAAAAATCTCTACTATAGCCCGGTTCCTACGGATCCCTCACTTGGGAGATCCGTCCATTGCAATCCAAGGGATCCGGCAAACTAGGTTGTACCAATCCGGGTTTTGGGTTGCAAACCGGGTCATGGGTCATGGGTCATGGGTATGAGCCTTGGGTACCCAACAAGGTACAATGTATCTAGACATTGGGTCATGGGTCTTAGGTTATGGGTTATGGATTAGCTCCTTGGGTATGGGTCATGGGTCTTGGATAATATCCATCCTATTACAACAAATGAATTATTACAAAATTTTATGTAAACGACTAAATGTATATACTTTACAAAAATAACATGTATTCTTATAATTTTACTTATGATAACTTTATATTTGTTATCAACAAAACACAAAGAGATCGCTAAATATGAATAAACGTTTTTACGGTTTATTTGTATTAACAATCTCCCCCTTTTTGTTGATGACAAAATATAATGTTATGATGAGTAAAACTTAAGATTAGATGTATGTTTTGAAAGCATATGTAAGTTTTACTTCTTCTCCCCTTTTTTTGTCGAAACAAAAAGCGAACCTAATGAAGAAATAATTTGGGGAATAAAGATAAGTATGATCCACGAAACACTAGCTCCCCCTTGATGGTAGCTCCGCCTAGAATTGGGCGTCAAGTGAGAAAATATAATACCTACAAAAAAATTGTTAGTAGTAACATGTAACATATTCTTGTATGGGACGAGAAACAAGATGGAGAGCCAAGGTACGTAAACAAAGCCTTGTAATAAAATATCAAAGTGTAGTGGTATATAGGTCACATACAAAATGTAAAACTAAGAACAAGGTTATTTCTTGAAAATAACTAAAAAAATAAATAAACTAGTAATATCATTCCTTCCATGCTTGCATATGGTTAATTATGGAAGTTTTGGTTAGTGATGATGTTGATGCGATCAAGGATGTGGTTAAGTATGAAACGCATCTCGTCCCTT
Organism: Chrysanthemum makinoi; assembly: GCA_910596185.1. NCBI lineage: Eukaryota > Viridiplantae > Streptophyta > Magnoliopsida > Asterales > Asteraceae > Chrysanthemum > Chrysanthemum makinoi. The sequence continues at coordinate 82,950,155 of OU343218.1, read as the reverse complement.
CTTTCCATTGCAAGTTCCCTAGTTGATTGACAATGTTCACAATGTAAATGGTGAGGATAGTGTTGGTGGGTGGTTTCCGAGTAAGTTTGATTTGTGGAAAGCGGAATATGTGGTGGAAATGTTGGAAAATATGGATCAAAGTCCATGATGTTGGTGAGTGGTGGAGGGTAAGAACCTAGATGTTCTTGTAAGATAATGGGAGGTAGAGGTGGTGATGTTGCAAGCTTTGTAAAGTGTGTTTGGAGATGTTGGTAGTGTTAAAAAGACTAGTTCTTTTGGGTTTAAGTTGGAAGTTACTTGGGTAGTTTTGGATGGTTGAAATGGAGTGGGTGGTGGACTAGACACAGGTAGTGGGTTTGGTTTCGGAGTCTTAAGAAGTTCCGATATGGTGATTTTAGGTAGAGACTCGGTAGGTGAGTGTGGTGATGAGCTTGTGGGAGATGATGGAGGTGCTACAATGTAGTAATTTGGTGAGGAGTTAGTAGTTGGTGATGGGATTTTTGATAAATATTTTGCTAGACAACAAGTTCGGATGCTAATTCGTGCGGTTCTTCTAGATTTGGGTGGAGGCACTACGGAAGGTGGTAGGATAAAGTTTTTGATTTCTTGTAAAAGATTGTTTTCACTAGATGGTTCATCAATGTTTGAGAATCTTTTGGATGACATGATGATGATTGTTTGTGAGGTTGAGAGTGATGGATATGCAAGCATTTTTTAACCTTATTTATAGATGAAATAATGCATTGCAATGAATGCTAAAACCAAAATGTGCACTAAAATCTAATGATTAGATATGAATTTAAGGCATGTGATCATGAGAACACAAGCATTAAGTAACATACTCATTTGTGAGGAAGCTAAAATGTTGAAAATATTAAGGTTTATAGCCAAAGTGAGAAAAATAGAAAAAAAAATTTCTTCTGTTCCACGGTTCCCACGGATCCGATCCTTTAGGGATCCGTCAAGCGTAAAAGCTGGGATCCGTGGTACTGGTGATCTCAGGTAGCTCAAATTATTCCTTTTGGAAACAATGGTGCCTAGTGTGTGCCTATATGCAAACCATTTGGAGTTTCGGTTATCTCAACTCATAATAAAAAAGGAAAAATAAACAAAGAAGTGAAAAAGCATATATATGTAATTATGTGCGATAACCCGAGTGCTCCTTAATTCATTTTTGCTTAAATGAATGTACCCAAAAATATATATTAGTTATGTATTTCCTTTAGCATTCAAAAGACATGAGATGCAATGAAAAAGGTTTACTGTGTATTAAAAATGAAAAGTTTGTCCTAGACGTGAGAATGATTTTAGAAAAATGATACAGGGAGAAGTATCCTTTTAGAAAGCATTTTGAAAAATTTCTTGTTTGGAAAGGAAGTTTACCTTTAGTTTTGAAAATTCCCATATTGTTTGTGAGTTGTGTGTGAGATAGAGATCCTAGACTCATAAAAGAAAGTAAGGCAAACGTCAATCCATGGTTACGGCGTAACCTGAGCTGATGGTTACGCCATAGTCTTCGTAAAATTTCAATTACGCCGTATCATAATCTGATTGTTATGGCGTAGTCTCATTACGGCGTATCTCTATTAGCTTGTTACGCCGTAGTATTCGTAAATATAGTTACGGCGTAACTTCAACACTTAGTTACGCCGTAGTCTTTGTAAGAATCAATCTTGAGCCTAGAATTGTCCAAATATTGCTTCTTCATTGCAAATTACTCCTGAAACGAAATAAGAAGAAATAAGGACGACTCTAATAACATTTTAAGCATAATATATCGATAAAGGGGGAAATTAACACTTAGAATATCAGGCTTATTTGATGTTATCATCAACATAGAAGATCTGACTTATTCCACTCCAGATATACCGCATGACATCCAACAAATGCGACGTATCAACTTGAAGACTTCACCAAGACATTCCAAGATTACGAAGAGGAGATACGTCATATGTACATTAAATATCCGTCGTATCCTATGACGGTGTGTGAATATTCCAGAATATAATAATCTTGGACCCCTTGTGAAGTTACCTAGATACATCGTATCGTGTAAACTAATACGCCGTATCGATGCCGTTTCCAAAAACTATAAATAGAGGTCGACTGCTTTTAGTCAAGGGACACAACATAAAACATGAGAATAGAAGACCAAGCACCACAAGACATGATAAGGTTTTAAAATGTACCTTTTTGAGGGGTCATTTAAGCCCTTATTTGATCACTTTTTTATCCGTTATTACTTAATATCGTTCCTTTTCACTTTTTAGGTCTCTTGAAGGCAAATTGCTGTAATGGCACTTATTTGGACGAAAAGGCGCGAATATACGAATAAAATGGCCAAAGTCATGAATCGAGACACTCAAAGTTGCTGAATGACAAGGTGACGGCGTCACAGCTTATACGCGACGCCGTCGGAGGATTTTATGACGGGACAGAAGCCAAAACTCTTATTTTCAAGTGACGACGTCAAGTTATAAATGAGTAGGCCGTCGCAACTCAGACGGCCTAGATTTGATCCAGACGGCGTCAGAAGCTAAAGAGGACGGCGTCATAAGCACAAGGTGACGCCGTCGCAAGTCTAACGTGGCCAAGATGAAACCCTAATGGACCGTCGGCCGGCGTCACAAACATAAGGTGACGCCGTCGCATATGTAATCTTATATATAGAATCCGAATTTTTCAGTATTAGTGTGTAGTCTTTTGGAGTAAAAACCTAAACCGAACCAAAGCTGTCTTGTACAGTATTTTAGGGTTCCAAACCCTATCTTACATCAAGATAAGTGCTTTACTTCATTAATACAATTATGTCTTTGATTATTTGTGTGTATGCTTGCATGTTCTCCATGTCCGGCTAATTTACTTGTGTGTTTGCTTAGGGAATATGAAACTTAATTATTGAATATTGATTGGTTGTCTCTTATCTTAGTTGATTAATGATCTAGTAATGCGATAGGTCATTCATTGTGTACTTAATGCTTGATTAATCTTTGTGAACGTTAGGTTATAGCACCTTGGTAGGTTTTAAGCTAAACTATCCAAAGAGGCCTTAGAGTTAGAGTTTATGATCCCTAGTGGTATTTTGTAGACGAGACCCTTTGGTAACTTCAAAGAGTTAGGGATAAACGCATACCCTACAACTTTAGACACACAACGCAATTAAGAATAAGGACGTGACAATTCAACCACCAATAGGAGATAATTAAGGAGTAGTAAAACCTAAGTAAACACATCTTTAAACTATCATACGAGCACACAATAATTAGACATAGACTACATACACCTTAGATTAGATAATTAGATAAGTAGAGTAATCGGTAGCAATACCAAACCCCAAATCCAAACCCTGAGATTCGTACCTTTCCATTTCCTAAAAAACATAAAAAAGATAAAAAATAATCTTCCTCAACCCCAACCTTAGCGTAGTAACTTCTCACTAGCATTCCTATTCCCCTAGAGAACGATATCAATACCCGTGGCTTACCCTAATACTACACTACAACGATTAGGTTCACTGCCTAGGATGTTATAAAACTTGCTCGAAGAAAAGGAAGTTCCTTTGACCCCGAACAACGCGTGTAGCGTTATCAAGTTTTTGGCGCCGCTGCCGGGGAATAGAATAGCTAGTTAGTAGTCCACCTCGTTTAGGTTTCTTTGCTTGATTCCTATCAAGTAAATTTTTTCTCATTTTTAGCCTTCTTGTAGTCTATCCCCCTTCTTTGTGTTTGTGTTCGTAAAACCCTTTTCATTTGTCGCTATGGCAAGTGAAATTTCATTTGAATCATTAACAAATGAGGAACAGTTGAATTTCGCAGATTGGTTTGGTTATAATTGTTCTAATGAATTTGTGAGTGAACTTAGAGATATCCAAAAGGAGACGGCTGTAAGGTTGGATGGATTTGATATATTTTGTGTTTGTGTGGCTTCTATTCAACAATCGTTGTCAGGATCAACTCCTTTTAGCGAGACCATCTGGAGAATTTTTAAGAAAAGCCTCCTATGCATAAACCATCAATTGAATGATATTAGGAACCATGATCAAAAAGACCTAGTTTTTAAGAACATGGAACCTAAACCTGAACAAGATTGTGAGATGGTTATAGTTAAACTGCCTAGTTGCATTCGTGGGATAGATTTCAAAGCATATGACATGCGTGAGGAATCCTTTAAGAAAATAGAACATAGTGATCAAATTTTTGAGAATAATTCTTATGAATCGGACCAAGAATTTGAAATGGCTAAAGAAGGATTTGAGATGCTTAGGAGTGTATTTGGGTCAGAGCATACTAAAACACATGATGAACATTTAGGAGGTCTAGATATAATGGAGAATGAGGTGGAAACTCCAAGCCCACAAGCCCTACCATCACTTGAGGAACACACATCGCCTATAACTTACCGGAAAGTAGTAGAGACTATAGGAACCCCGATTGATATAGAACCTTTAGACCAAACGCCACTAGAGAATGTAGGTTTAGATGCTTGTTGTCATGACCTCTCTCTTAGTCCTAGGGAAGTTCCTAATTTTGATGAACCGGAGCCTCAACCAAAAACCTTACCCAATTTTCCGTCTTTAGATGTGAATCTTGGAATTGAATTAGGCCCCAATCCACCCATCAAAATAAATAATTCGGGTAATTGTTTGATAAAGGTGGTAGACTCTAGGCCATGTAGAGTGGAACCTAATATAGGAGTAACCCATGACCTTACACACTTATATAACCCATTCATGGTTGATAACAAGAAACATTATGGGTTTAAACCGGGTTTATTAGGTCAAGATGGATCCTTAACTAAGAATCTTTTGAAGTTGATAAAAGATGACCCATTTTTAGGAGAGAGATTTGATTCACCCACTACACCAATAGACTTAGGTAAAGTTATAATGAATGAAGCACGCTCCTTTGAGCATATAAATCACCCATCACCCTCTCCTCACGTAACAAATTTCCACCCTAAGGGTGTGTATCGCTACTATCACCCGCACTTCAACCTAAGTGTAGGGAAAACCTCCCCTTTATCCGTTAAATAAGGGTAGAATCAGGCTGGTGACTCGAACAAAAACAAGCGCTTCTTGGGAGGTAACCCATGTGTATTTGTTTTTCATTTTTATTTATGTGTCGTATATCTTTTATTGATTGTTTATTCTAATGTTTGAAATTGTAAAAATGCTTTATTTTGTTTTTAACCTCGTCTTAATTGCATATAAAGGTATTTTACATAAAGGATAAGTGTAGGGAGGATTACACATGTTTTCAAAAGAAACGTAAACATGAGAATTGCAATTAATTAAAAGATATACATGTGTGTTTGTTCGATTCAAATGCTTGTATCGAGTCATAATGGATGTTATTGCGAGAAATTTTTCCAGATTTTAAAGATAAAAAAATTTCAGAATTTTTTTCAGAAAATCGTAGACCAGTTTCTGTCATGATAACCTGACGGCGTCAGGGTCGCAACCTGACGCGTCGGAGGAGTAAAACAACTTACTACTTTTTCTCGTTTTCTGTGCTACTTATAAATTTTTGGAATTTTCCAAGTCTTAATTTTCTAGAAAATCTGCAAACATCTATTCCACAAGCATTATATCTTATTTAAGTCTGGAACTACATCTTGTTGTGATTTTTCTTTGTTCTGTTTGATGCGTTGGGTTGTTTGTTTTCTTCAAGTGTGCAGGTTTAATTTACTAAGAAGAAGATACATAAGATTGGAAGGAGCTTTTCACGCATACATTCTTCTTGGAAAGGATTTAACCACCACTTTACACGGATCCTACCGAGCTAATCAGGGGAGTACTAGTTTCTTTCATTTTTAATTACCTTCCATTATCATAACTTTGATACTTTCAGAGAACATTGGGGACAATGTTCAGTTTAAGTGTAGGGAGGGAAAATAAAACGGGAACTTTGAAACTATGTTTATCCTTGAATATTTGCTTTGTCCAATTGTATTTGTGTAATAAACCATGAGAAAATGTCGGTTAGGGTAATTTTGGCACCAAATTTTTAATTTTTCATGACATATAAGAGTGGGCCATTAGTCTTAACAAAAGCGTCTCACGGATAGGAAGTTGCATGACTAGCACAAAAACCCTTTACCACCTAAATTCCACCCAAAATGTGAGGATCGCCCTTAGATTAGTAGGAATTAAAAGCATTCATCTTCAATGCTTAGAGTGTGAACCGGTAGTATATTAGATTCTAGAACTTGTTTTGTGATGCATCCCGAGATCGCTAGTAAGACTACACTTGTGTAGTTAGGAATAACTAAATGATAAGAGGCATTAGGATAACCCTTGTTTGATACCCATAATATAATTACTTCTTCCACATCGGTTGAGTAATTCCCCCACACCCTTTGCGTTGTACTCATCTTTAGTACACGATACCCTAGTTAACCCCTCGAGCCTATCTCTTTTCGCGGTTCTCGTGATGTTTCGGTTTTTCGGAATATCAATGAAGAGCATTGTTTACACCCCACCCCCAAATATACACCCAAATCGCCTTAGCCTACCCTTTATGCACTCACTTTTAGTGCATTATTGTTATCACCCTAAACCCTTAGTTCAATTATCAAGTTGCTTGCATGAGTTGCTAAGTCGATTCATATCCTTTGTACACAGTTTTGGGACGATTGGGACTCATGGGAAAAAGTTAAAATTTATAAAGGGAACGTTAAATTCCCTTATTTGCGTAATAACATACCCCAAGTGTTTTGATCTTTTCAATTCGGGTCAAATTAGTGTTAGAGTAATAAAAACTCAAGTGTAGGGATGTGCCTATAAATCCCTATCATTTTGATGTTACCGTAGAGGATGGTAGAGTAAAAGTGCATGAAAAAAAAATTGAGAAAAAAAAAAGAAAAAAAAGAGAAAAAGAGAAAAAGAAAAAAATAGATTGATTAAAAAAAATTAAAAAAAAAAAAAAACAAAACAAAACAACAACAACATACGGGCTACCATCCTACATCTATCCTTTAAATTTATGTTTGTTTGTTTCAGTTAGCTAGAGTCTAGAGTGTCGAGTCTTGGCTTAGCAACGCCATTCTTCGTATACTTGCAACATAGAGATTTTTGACTTGCCACCACTAAATAGCCTATCCCACCAAACCCTTTGTTTCCCTACCGTAAGCCTAACATTACAACCCTTTAAAGACCTCTTTGATAGTCTTTCCTAGGTGCTTACGCCAAAGCAATGGAGGTTTGATCTATTCTCAAGCCTATGATAATCTATGTACTAGGACCGGTTAATGAGTGTTTATCTTCCATTTCCAACTTGTTATATTTCATATACACCCGAGAGAGATGTGAGTATCCAAACACCCCATGTGAGGTGCTAGTATGTAATTTCCGTGCTTGTTATGACTTTTTCGGGGCTTATATGTGTTGTGGATTATTTTAAACCAATGCTTCATGACCCTAACTTATAAATTAATTGGCTAAAAGCACATTTGCTTGAGGACAAGCAAATACCAAGTGTAGGGATATTTGATAAGGTTTTAAAATGTACCTTTTTGAGGGTCATTTAAGCCCTTATTTGATCACTTTTGTATCCATTATTACTTAATATCGTTCCTTTTCACTTTTAGGTCTCTTGAAGGCAAATTGCTGTAATGGCACTTATTTGGAAGAAAAGGCGCGAATATGTAAGAAAATGGCCAAAGTCATGAATCGAGACACTCAAAGTTGCTGAATGACAAGGTGGCGTCCACTTATAGGCGACGCCGTTGGAGGATTTTGTGACGGGGACAGAAGCCAAAACTCTTATTTTCAAGTGACGACGTCAAGTTATAAAAGAGTAGGCCGTCGCAACTCAGACGGCCTAGATTTGATCCAGACGGCGTCAAAAGCTAAGGAGGACGGCGTCACAAGCATAAGGTGACGCCGCCGCAAGTCTAACGTGGCCAAGACGAAACCCTAATGACGGCGATCACGGCGGTCACAAAACATAAGGTGAGGCCGTCGCATATGTAATCTTATATATAGAATCCGAATTTTTCAGTATTAGTGTGTAGTCTTTTGGAGTAAAAACCTAAACCGAACCAAGGCTGTCTTGTACAGTATTTTAGGGTTCCAAACCCTATCTTACATCAAGATAAGCGCTTTACTTCATTAATACAATTATGTCTTTGATTATTTGTGTGTATGCTTGCATGTTCTCCATGTCCGGCTAATTTACTTGTGTGTTTGCTTAGGGAATATGAAACTTAATTATTGAATATTTATTGGTTGTCTCTTATCTTAGTTGATTAATGATCTAGTAATGTGATAGGTCATTCATTGTGTACTTAATGCTTGATTAATCTTTGTGAACCTTAGGTTATAGCCCCTTGAGCGGTTGTAAGCTAAACTATCCAAAAAGGCCTTAGAGTTAGAGTTTATGATCCCTAGTGGTATTTTGTAGACGAGACCCTTTGGTAACTTCAAAGAGTTAGGGATAAACGCATACCCTACAACTTTAGACACACACCGCAATTAAGAATAAGGACGTGACAATTCAACCACCAATAGGAGATAATTAAGGAGTAGTAAAACCTAAGTAAACACATCTTTAAACTATCATACGAGCACACAATAATTAGACATAGACTACATACACCTTAGATTAGATAATTAGATAAGTAGAGTAATCGGTAGCAATACCAAACCCCAAATCCAAACCCCGAGATTCGTACTTTTCCATTTCCTAAAAAAACATAAAAAAAGATAAAAAATAATCTTCCTCAACCCCAACCTTAGCGTAGTAACTTCTCACTATCATTCCTATTCCCCTAGAGAACGATATCAATACCCGTGGCTTACCCTAATACTACACTACAACGATTAGGTTCACTGCCTAGGGTGTTATAAAACTTGCTCGGAGAAAAGGAAGTTCCTTTGACCCCGAACAACGCGTGTAGCGTTATCAAGACACATCTAGAAGAACAAATTTGGAAGCATAAGAAGGTCATGCAAGTGCGTAATTACATAGGTAGATTCGCTTAATCGTAGTAGCACTCTTTAATCATTTGGTTAGTGTGCTTTTTCTTTCATTATACTCGCATTAAACATACTACGTGCATTAATTATAGGGTCAATGACATGTAATAGCAATGTACTATCCCATTTGTTCACATATCAGATATGAACCCAATAAAATACCACAATACCCATCCAACTTTCAAGTTTTGTTTCGTTATCATACTTTTAGAGTCATTTCTTTGCACCTTTAATCTTTTTGACTAACGACCGTTTATAATTAACTCAAAAATATGTTTTCTTTTTCACATTAATTGTTTTAGTTCGTTTTTATACGTTTTCTTCCGTTTTTACACGTTTTCGTCCATTTTTATACGTTTTCCTCTGCTTATATACGTTTTCGTCCTTGTTTTTCACATTATATGTTTTCATCCGTCTTTTTACAAAAAAAGTATAAAAGCAGACGAAAACGTATAACAATGGACGAAAACGTATAAAAACGGACTAAAACATTTTATGTGAAAAAGAAAACATATTTTTTAGTTAATTACAAATGGTCGTTAGTCAAAAGGACTAACAGTGCAGAAATGACTCTAAAAGTACGATAATGAAACAAAATTTGAAAGTTGGATAGGTATTATGGTATTTTATGGGTTCGTATCTGATGTGTAAACAAATGGGAAAGTATGTTGCTATTAAATGTCATTAACCCTTAATGATTATATGATGTTTCATTTAGCTTTAATGTTTGTGTATAAGCATTGATACCCCTTGATTATCGTGCCTTGTCGACTCGGTTCGCACAATTACTTCATTGACATCTTTGCATAGTTAATGTAAGCCCTAACAAGATAAATAATTTAACTGAATATCATTAAGGAAAGATTAATACGGATTTCTAATTAGTCGCGACAGGACTTTTACAAGAGATCTAGGTAATTTAGTACACTACATAACAAGCAGCTATAGAGAAAGTACTTATTTAGTACTCATCATATATAACTAAATGATTAGCGAGCATATCTTCCTTACTATTGTCTTGACCTCTTATTGCTATCTATTTTCTATCTGTGTACGCGTGTGTCTTGTTGTCTTCACTTTTATTTTACAGCTTTTACTTGATCTACACATCGTGCCAATCTCACAGGCTAAAAACCCCCTTTCATTAGATTAGGTTTAATTAAACTAACATTAGGATTAAAATACTGATAGATATTTAAGTGTGAATGTTCCACTCTTAGTGATCGACACTCTACTTACCAACTAGGCTACATTGATCTGGTATACTGCTCGCTAGTGTTTGTTATAGGTTAAGTCGGCTAAATATAAATATTAAAATTTGATAACAATAAATACCTATACACAATGAAACACATCAGCTGAGCAGAACAGAGTCCCTTTCCCTTGAGTGATCACAAGACTAATTCTCTTGGATAATTGGTTCACTAAGATGTTTTGGGTCCATATAGGGTTAAAAGTAGAGAAGGATTTAGGTTTTTTTTTTCACTATTGTTGATGACTACTCTAGGGTTGTTTGGCTATTTTAGTTAAACGGTAAAGATGAATTATTTTCTAATATAGAATTATTTTACAATGTTATTAACTAAATTGCTAATGTTTTCAGAGGTGATAATGAAATAGAATTTGCTAACAGCAAGTTTACAATGTTTTGTAATAATAAATGGACTATTCATTAAACATCTTTTGCCTATGCACCTCCAACAAAATGGTGTGGCAGAAAGAAAGCATAGATATGTGTTAAATGTTGCTAAACCCCTCATGTTTCAGGGGGCATACCATTAAAAGTATGCCTGAATGTGTTCTAACTGTTGTGTATTTCATTAATAGGTTACCCTCTGCTAGTCTATCTGGAAAAAGTCCATATAAATTAGTTTATAAGTGTCAACCTATTCTCTCTCACTTAAAATCTTTTTGTTTTGCCACTATCATAAATAACTCTGGTAAGTTTTCTTCTAGAAGTGAAAAGTTTGTTTTCATTGGACATAGTTTTAATAAAAAAAAAGTTATAAGTTGTTTAGTTTGGATACAAAACTTGTTATTTTTGCAAGAGATATTAAGTTTTATGAAACTGGTATCCATTTAAAAATGATAGATTTTATAACTAGACAAGATGGTATAAACAGTGTAAACGTTTTTTATAACCAAAGGTCTAATGAACCCTATGACGATGAGAGGGATATGAGTGAAGGTGGAGGTACATATTTATCTTTTGTAGAACCCGCAATAGAGTATGCAAATTCATATCATAGTCCTACTGCAGACCCCAATGCTTCTGCTAGCAACAAAAGCAATAACAATTCAGGATTCAATGATAATCTTGAGCATATAGTGCAAATGTGCTTAGTAGTATAAATTCAAAGGGTGGTCTAATGATGATGTTGCAGCACCTATACATGAAAATATTTTATTTTAGGGTAAAGATATAGACTTATATAATATTGATTTTTTATTTCACAAAGATAATAATGTTCCTGGTAACGTAACTGTTAATACAAATAAGCCGTAAAAACGTTTATTTATATTTTACGATCTTCTAATGTTTTGTCGATAACAAACGTAAAATCATTTTAACGAAACAAATAAAATACGTAAATGGTTTGAACTAATAGTTTCTAACATATTCACATTTTCACATAAAACACTAAAACAAGTATAAGTGATTTTATGATTTAATATTACATATGTACAACAACTAGTGTTTACATATTGGGTTAAACATATACTTAAACTAAGTATACTAAAATGGGTAAAAACTAAGTGTATGCTAAAATGGGTAAATACAAGTATATACTAAATGGGTAAAATACTAGCAAATGGTTTTGACCCATAACCCATGGTTTTATATATACCACTTAACCAAGTTCATTGTATCTAGAAAGAAAACCATGGATCAACCCATGACCCATAACCAAAAATACCCATGGGCAAAGAGGAGCGGACCACGGATCCCTAGCTTTGTGCTAGCCGGATCCCAAGTGGAAGGGATCCGTGGGATCTGGGGAACAGTAGAGAATTTTCTCTATAAATAGTGAGCCATTTCTTTCCTTTTAGCTCACCACTTTCACACATACTCTCTCCAAGTATTATATCTCTCTAACCTCAGATCCAAGAGATCTATGTAGTTTGTCTTTTGTTTTTGTGTGATCTTCTAGGTTCCTCTTAAAGGAGAGATCACCACCTCTTGAAGACGTGCAAGCTCAAGTCCATGAGTTGCCATGCTTCGTCATCATCAAGACTACTAAGGTTCTCTTGTTGATAGTTCTTCCTTTCTCCATAGATGTTGGGTTGAAGGCATTAGTGAAGAATGCTGAAAATGTCAAGATGAAAGCATTAGTGAAAGGTGCTCATCATCCGTGTCAAAGCATTATTGAAGGATGCTAAAGGTGTCAAGACGAAGGCATTAGTGAAGGGTGCCAAACGTTGTGTCAAAAGCATTAGTGAAGGATGCTAAAGGTGTCAAGACGAAGGCATTAGTGAAGGGTGCCAAGCGTTGTGTCAAAGGCATTAGTGAAGGATGCCAAATGATCAAAACAAGTAGCATTTGGGAAGAATGCTTAGGTCGTATAATCGATGAGGTGCATCGTTATACATATGTGTATTTGTTTATCTACAAGGATGGTGATATCCTTGATGATGTTGTAACAAGGAGTAGATCTCCTTAAGATTAGGTGTTGTGTCGTGAAGGTGTAGTTCACCTAAGGTGTGAAAGAACTAAGGTCCTTAGCCTAGTACCTAATAAAGGGTAGGCGACGTTGTGAAGGATTAGTTCTCCTAAGGTGTGAAAGAACTCGGTGGTTAGCCTAGCACCGTATAAAGGGTAGGCGACGTTGTGTTAGGTGTGGTTCACCTTGGTGTGAAAGAACTCGGTATTTAGCTTCGTACCGGAAAAAGGTAAAGCGACGTTGTGAAGGCTTCTCCGCCATAAGGAGATTGGTGTAGTGCTTACGAACTCTCGAGTAGGTGACTCGGGGAGTGGAGTAGGGCAAGGAAGGTGTCCTTGTAGCCGAACCACTATAAATAACTTGTGTCGTGGTGATGTGCTTCTTACTCTTTATCTTTCATTACACGTTTATATATCTATCTATCAACGTCCAACATAAACAACCAAATAGATTGACATAAGTCGATCTAATTATTTAAAAGGAAGTTTTAAATTGGTAAAACTATTCAACCCCCCTTCTAGTTTTCCACAATTGGTTTCAGAGCTTCGTTACCAAGTTTTTTTTTGTATATTGTACTTTGAAAACTTGATACGATCCATGTATGTTTGAAAACTACAAAGAAGGGAATTTCTTAAAACAAAAAGTCATGTTTTTAGAAATCATCATATGTTGGATAGTGATAGATCATTCTAACATTTTCCTTTGAGAAGTCTCCATACTAGGATTTGGGTATCTTAGAAGATCATGAAGTATTTCGCGTCTATGGTTTCTAAAACCATAAAAAGGGAATATAGCAAAGGATTGGGGTATCTTAGAAGATCATGAAGTATTTCGCGTCTATGGTTTCTAAAACCATAAAAAGGGGATATAGCAAAGGTATGTTTTCTTAGTTACATTTTTTTTCAAAAACGTGCTAAATTGCTTGTGGACAAAATGGTGATATATACTTCTATATTATAATAAGCATAATATGAAAAGTGTTTTAGTGATTTTTTTTCTTTGAAGTTTTGTTGTTAGATATCTTGTTAATCAAGCTTGAATAAAGGTAAAAATGGGTAATATAACTTCACTAAAAAGTCTACAAAGACTAAACCTTTTCGTCGGGTCAAAATGTACATTTTTGTAATTTTGTGTCAGATCCGCGGATCCCTCAGGTTACACTGGACGGATCCCTCAAGCAAGGGATCCGTGGGATCCGTGGTACAGAAGACAGTTTTTGTCTGAATTTCAAAAATTCATAACTTTTTAACCGTAAGTCGTTAGAAGTCGTGCCACCTATCGTTTTAAAGGTATTTGAGTCTACTTTCATTTAAAATGATTTCATAAACTGATTCAAAACAATAATTTACAGAATCATTGATTTATAATAGAAAGTCATTTTTCGGTCATAACTTTTGCACAAACTTTTGATCTAATTGGAGACGGATGTTTTTGCTTTTGAATAACAATGTGTCCTATATTGAAATTAAGGTTTTGATCATATTTATAAATATAAAAGAAACTAATCAAGCTTGGTATACATTTTTATATTTAACACAAAGCGATGAAAAGAACTTTCGTATGCTATGCTAAATAATAAATTGTCTTCGTTGCATTACTTGATTATTTGCTTATCTCAAATAGCTTTTGTGCTTGTTTGATTGAATAGTATATGTGGTTTCCTTACCTTGCTATTCATTCTCTTGTTTGTCAATTTAGTAATATTCTACTAATCAATGTGCTATTTGAAGGAGTGTTTGGGATAACATCTAGTTGTGTCGAAAATGTTAGTTTAGATTTTTAGATAAGTCATATAGGTTGAAAAATATTTAAAACATATAACACACTAAATGGATTTTTGATTGAGTTTGTCATATGTGCTTATATGATTTCCTTTGTTCTTTTATCTTTTTCTAAAAACAACAAGAATGTACATCGGATCATAACCTACACTTGTGTTGATGATGTACTCTCCCATTTTCCTTTTCATGATCGCTCTCCAAGCTTCATAGTAGGATTGACAACTTGATTATTTCATCCGATATACTCAAGTAAATTATTTTGCAACGCAAAATATAATTGTTCATATCCGAAAGTCCAAACTCAAAGCTTTCCAACAACATATGTTGAACTAGCTCATCCAACCATTTTTTGTTGTTTACCATATGGACAACTTTTAAACTTATTTTTAACATGATGCCTTCGTCACCTTATTTGTCTCAAGTATAATATTAAACAAAGCAAAGTATCATCATTGTTACTCTTCGATAGGCCATTGTAGGAATATAAATTTTCCTAACTTGAGAATGAATATTGGAGAACTTATTGCACTAGAAACTCAATTTGACCTAACGGTTGAATTGCTTCCTTGATAGAAGTTGGGTATGTGGAATCACCCGTAAAATGGTCGTGTTTAGCCGTAATTGAGCACCGCTAGTAATAGTCTCATACTCATTCTCTCACTTGGGAAATTTATACTCCTATGTTTTCCTAAAGTAAGTTTACAATGGAAATACTTTGCATTGTCTTAGGATTACTAATCAAACAAGTTGTAAAATAAAATTTTCTTTTAGTTAATCACAACCACTTGCCTCATCAAGCGATTATCTTGCTTTGATCGAGAAGAGCTACATGACTTCATGGACGAAGTTCATTGTATGTTAATCACCATCCGTAATGACTATACATAGTTCAATGCTTCCGTTGGCCAAAACAACCCTATTGTCTTGAACACCATAATCTACTCTGCACGGCATTGTTAATACAAATGATTTACTAATCTAGATCATAAATAGGTTTTGAGTTTCTTGAATAGTGCTTGTTAAGTTTGATAAACCTCTTTGTTATTTGTGAGCTCGATCTCATTTGATATATTAGTGTTAGAACCTCTTAAACTTGAAATATGATTCATTGTCAAAGTCATTACATACCTTTTGTAAAGGTTACTTTAGCAGATACGGATCCCAAAATTTGTGCTTGACGGTTCCTACTCTTAGGGGAACCGTGGGATCCTAAGAAAGAAAATGCAATTGCAATCATTGTATTTCAATCATGTCCTTAGAACACCTCACACTAAGCTAAACATAGTGTCTTAAGGCAAATTAAGTCCTTATCAAGTTAAGTAGATCCTTTCCTACTCAACTCACCTAGATCACACTCTAAGATGCTTGTAGATCTATCATTTTCACTTTAATCCATTACTCCTCCGCTCTCTATGATCACTCATCATTCTCACATGATCCCTCACATCTAGCTTTAGAAATCTTTTGATTATGGCAAAATTGATCATAAATCATCCTTACCTCAAAATTGATCAAAGTTGATCAAATTCTAGTTTTCCCATCTCAAAGCCTCTAGGATATTTTCCAAAACACTATCCTAAGACACAACCCGATCTCTAGGATCATTTAGCTTCAATTGACACTCTAAATCTTTAGTGTCATCCTTGCTCATCCATTGGTACTCTTGAAAGTTCCAAATCCTTCCATAAATAACAATCATTAACTACATCACTCATTACCTTCAAGTACTCAAGCACCCCTTCATTTAAAACACTTAGGAGGACTGAAACACTCAAGATGATATAGGTCTTAGATCTTAGAAACATCAATCCACTCTTTCATAATCTGCGAAAGCCGGATCCCTAGGATTAGCCTAGACGGATCCCTCTGAGGAAGGAACCGTGGGATCCGGATGACAGCTTATGTCTAACATTGCTAAAACAATCATTTCAACTCATCTTCCTAACTCAAACACTCCATCTCATCTTAAATAAGTTCCTAGATCAGTGAAACTCTGAACTTCAACCTTGTGCATGCTAATCATCACATTCCAAAGGATATTAGAGACTTAAGTCTTGAATGCACTTGCTAAATCCTTCCCTTTATAAGTCATCTTCCTAGAATCCCTTAGTCATCAAACACAACATAATTCTCAGCATTTAGAAACCTTTTCCTTAGTCATTTCATCATGAGGAAAGCTCCTAGTGCTAACTCATCCAACCAAGAACCACCTAAGAAACTTGCTCGTGTTGTACACGAAATTTCCTCAACCGAATCATCTTCGGTTAAACCCACAAATGGTAGGACTTCCCATCCACCGAATCATCATCCGTAAGAGATAATAGTACTAGAATCTCACCTCAACAAACCCAATCAACAATTGCCAAGAGAACCGCAATAATTAGCATTAAACCTCTTAGGTTAGAAAAGGGATCATCGAGTTCTAAACCAAATGTACCTAGTTCTAGCAAAACGTCTAAACCTTCATTCCTAGAGCATGGACTACACTCCTTTACCGAGCCTCTCTCTATTCATTAGAGCATTCACCACCGAGAACTTCTCATTCACCAACCTTCTTGTTAAAATAGGAACCACCTACATCACCAACTAGTCCATTGTTGGAAACAAGGAACCACCAAGGACTTGATCATATGAAGGAATTTCCATTACCACCACTCTCATTCCTAGTAGAACCTCATCCTAAATTACTCAATGTACCTCAACCATCATTTGTAGAACCTCCTCAAAACATCCTGTTCCTAATCAAGACAATAATTTCTCTAATTGTCTAATCACCCAAGAACTTGTTCAAGAAGTACGAAATGAGTTGCATTTCATGTTTAATTATCTTCTTGAAAGATTGGACCAAATCAACAAGTCTACTAATCCCTAGACTCAAGAACTTGTTGTTGCTTAAGCTTTGGTCACTTATTAGTATTAGTAGAATATGGCTAAATCATTCTCTTAGTTTTTAGAGATTTGTTGATCATCTCTTATGTTTTATTGAATGATAGTTTACTTGCCATATTGCATTGGGTATATGTTTGTTGGTTGAATACATATCTCATTTTGATGTTAACATTACTTGTTACATCACCATTGCTGAATTTAATCATCAGCTATACGGATCCCTCGAATTTGCCTAGACGGATCCCTACTAGGAGGGAACCGTGTGATCCGTGAGAGAAAACTATTTTTCTACTAACTTGGATCACATATGCAGGAAATTGTGCATTATACTTGTTTTCTAACCTTTGTTTTGTAGTTATTCAATCTACACTTGAAGCCTTTTGACACCCTAAAGCTAGGGGAGCTTTGTGTCAAAACAATACATTGCAAATTACTTGCAATATTAGGATTACATCCCTTTGCAAAATTGCAATCATCAAGGGGGAGCACATTCGACACTTAGGCGAAATCTTTTGCAAACTTAGTTGCAAACAAACTAGATTAGTATTACTTTCTTGACGCCCACACAGGGATGGACTCGTCAAGGGGAGTAAAGACGAGATCCTTTCCCGTTACTTGCTCTCTACCTCTTTTTTTTTCTTTCACATGTTTTTCTTAAAAACAATGTGTTGCTTTCTTTTCAAGGCAATTCTTTTGTTTCGACAAAAGGGGAGAAGAAAGTAAAACTACAAATTCAAACTTTTACTTAATTTTAGCTTTTCCTTAAAATAATTTTATGTTTTGTCATCAACAAAAATGGGAGATTGTTAATACAAATAAGCCGTAAAAATATTTATTTATATTTTATGATCTTTTAATGTTTTATCGATAACAAACGTGAAATCATTTTAACGAAACAAATAAAATACGTAAATGGTTTGAACTAATAGTTTCTAACATATTCACATTTTCACATAAAACACTAAAACAAGTATAAGTGATTTTATGATTTAATATTACATATGTACAACAACTAGTGTTTACATATTTGGGTAAAAACTAAGTGTATGCTAAAATGGGTAAATACAAGTATATACTAAATGGGTAAAATACTAGCAAATGGTTTTGACCCATAACCCATGGTTTTATATATACCACTTAACCAAGTTCATTGTATCTAGAAAGAAAACCATGGATCAACCCATAACCCATGACCCATAACCAAAAATACCCATGGGCAAAGAGGGGCGGACCACGGATCCCTAGCTTTGTGCTAGCCGGATCCCAAGTGGAAGGGATCCGTGGGATCCAGGGAACAATAGAGAATTTTCTCTATAAATAGTGAGCCATTTCTTTCCTTTTAGCTCACCACTTTCACACATACTCTCTCCAAGTATTATATCTCTCTAACCTCTGATCCAAGAGATCTATGTAGTTTGTCTTTTGTTTTTGTGTGATCTTTTAGGTTCCTCTTAAAGGAGAGATCACCACCTCTTGAAGACGCTAAAGCTCAAGTCCATGAGTTGCCATGCTTCGTCATCATCAAGACTACTAAGGTTCTCTTGTTGATAGTTCTTCCTTTCTCCATAGATGTTGGGTTGAAGGCATTAGTGAAGAATGCCGAAAATGTCAAGATGAAAGCATTAGTGAAAGGTGCTCATCATCCGTGTCAAAACATTATTGAAGGATGCTAAAGGTGTCAAGACGAAGGCATTAGTGAAGGGGTGTCAACGTTGTGTCAAAAGCATTAGTGAAAGATGCTAAAGGTGTCAAGACGAAGGCATTAGTGAAGGGTGCCAAGCGTTGTGTCAAAGGCATTAGTGAAGGATGCCAAATGATCAAAACAAGTAGCATTTGGGAAGAATGCTTAGGTCGTATAATCGATGAGGTGCATCGTTATGCATATGTGTATTTGTTTATCTACAAGGATGGTGATATCCTTGATGATGTTGTAACAAGGAGTAGATCTCCTTGAGATTAGGTGTGTCGTGAAGGTGTAGTTCACCTAAGGTGTGAAAGAACTAAGGTCCTTAGCCTAGTACCTAATAAAGGGTAGGAGACGTTGTGAAGGATTAGTTCTCCTAAGGTGTGAAAGAACTCGGTGGTTAGCCTAGCACCAGATAAAGGGTAGGCGACGTTGTGTTAGGTGTGGTTCTCCTTGGTGTGAAAGAACTCGGTATTTAGCTTTGTACCGGAAAAAGGTTAAGCGGCGTTGTGAAGGCTTCTCCGCCATAAGGAGATTGGTGTAGTGCTTTACGAACTCGAGTAGGTGACTCGGGGAGTGGAGTAGGCAAGGAAGGTGTCCTTGTAGCCGAACCACTATAAATAACTTGTGTCGTGGTGATGTGCTTCTTACTCTTTATCTTTCATTACACGTTTATATATCTATCTATCAACGTCCAACATAAACAACCAAATAGATTGACATAAGTCGATCTAAATATTTAAAAGGAAGTTTTAAATTGGTAAAACTATTCAACCCCCCTTCTAGTTTTCCACAAGAACAATGGAGGCTTAGTTATACACGAGCCATGATTTAGTAGAAAGTTGATGCGGAGTTGAAACACACCTTTGTGGTGGCGGTGACAAAATCGAGGGTGAGGGGTATACTATGCACACTATTCGTATTGAGTACGAATGGACACCTCCAAGATGATCAAGTTGTAAGGTATTTGTTCTTGTTCTTAATGGATGTCCTAAGAAACCTGTCTCGGACATTATTAAGAACACGAAAACGTCAAGGAAACCTTTTGCAGGGTTCAGATTGGTTCGAAGACTAAGTTATCTTATCAACCGAAGGCACCAAGGAAACCTGAGGAGACGGCTAATAAAAATGATACTACGGATCCTTCTACATCAAACTCGTTTGATGTTTTAAGCTCTATGGTGGAAGTAGAGGATGGAGAGGGTCGTCGGGTCCTTCCACTTCAAATTATGTTGATGTTTCAAGCCCTATGTTGGAAGTGGAGGATGGTGGGGATAGAAAAATTTGGCATTTAGTAGTCCAGATACTACATCTCTAGCTGAAAAGATTAATAATCTTGAAAGTCAAATACTTGATGGAAAGCTTGTGCTGGTGGATGATGTAAGGAAGCTGCTACCTTTGCAAAAGCAGGATACTTATAATGTTGGTAATACCGGTAAGGAGGCGGATCATGTTTTGGAAAATAGTGATAGTGATGAGGTCGAAGATGTATACAATGAGACTACTCATTTCATGGCTAGTGGAGTTTCATACTTGAGGATGAAGATTATGATCTATATGATACTTATGACCTTGAAGATTTAACTAAGGAACAACAGGCTTATATGAAGCAATGGATATTAATCTTCGTGGTCAATTTAGATGTTAGTTTGTTATTTCGTGTCTTTATAGTAGTTGTTCAAAAGTTTGGTTTGTCTTCCTTATGATATGTTTGGTTTGAAGCATAATTGGTGTGTTGGTTTTTTGTCTATGTTACGAGTCTAGATGTGGGATTCACCCACATCCTTATACTTAAAAAAAATTTGATTAATAAATTTACTAGAGGTTGTCCCTTTACCCAAAAAACCAATGGAGGGTCAGTCCACTAGAAGATCTAGTAGGAAAACTGCTAAACATTCAAGATTGAAGGATTTGTTTTAAAATATAATTTTAAGTATGGGACTGATAAGGTTGCTAATTATTTCCCATTTAAGTGCACATATTTTTTCTTTTGTGACTAGCTTAACTAAAACTATTGAACCTAAATTATATAAGGAAGTTGATTTAGATATTAAGTGGAGAGAAGCTATGAATACTAAAATGCAAGCTTTAAATAAGAATAAAACCAAGTTGAAGAAGACCAATAGGGTGCAATTGGATTTATAAGAATAAGTATAAATCCACTAGTGAGATTGAAGCATACAAAGCTAGGCTTGTAGCTAAGAGTTATAGTTAAAATGAAGGTATTTACTATGAGAAACATGTTTACCTGTTGTGAAAATGGTTACTGTTAGGTGTATGTTAAGTCTAGATGTTCAAAATGATGGGAATGTGTTTCAGCTAGACATTAACAATTCTTTTTTATATGGTGAATTACTTGAAAATGTGTATATGAGTTTGCTAAAGTGTGATTTTTCTACTAATGATAACAGAGTTTGTAAACCTCAAAAATCTTTATATGGATTTAAACAAGCTCCAAAAAAGTGGAATGAAAAGTTAACCTCTATGTTGGGTAAGTATGGTTTTGAACAAATTAAAAACGATATTTCTTTATATACTAAGTGTTTCATTTGTGATTTTACTTATTTATGTTGGTGATATGTTAGTAACCGGAAATGATGAGACAGAAATTGAAAAATGTAGACTGTTACTAAATTCAAAATTTTTAATAAAAGATTTGGAAAAGTAATATAATTTCTTGGCATAGACGTCATTAAAAATGATCAAGGTATTTTTTTTGTGTCAAAGAAAATATAGCTTGGAGTTATTAAGTGAGTTTGGAGTCCTTGCTTGCAAGTCTTCTAAAGTTCCATTATATGTTAGTCAAGGTTCTAAAAGGCGTGGTGTGGCATGTGAGCGTAATACCAGCGCCTTCGCCTTCTGTTTTATAAAGCCTTCATTCGCGTTCATAAAGTGCTTAAGCGGCCAAAAAAATATTTATAGATAGATTATGTATTTATAATTTTCATACATGTTTTTTAAGAGCGATCATTAATCCAGCCCTAATCCCAAATAACTAGGCAAATATGAAGTAGAAATAGAATTAAGTTTTGAAATACTTGGTATGAATTAAGCAAATAAATAAAATCTTAGAAAAAATTAAATTAATAATTAATAGGCCCAATCTGAAATACCAGTGTGAAAAAAAAATTCACCGCTATGGTAACGCCTAAACCACGCCTAAACGCAAAGTCATTTCAGTAGCCTCAGATGCCATCTTGCCAGAGACCGCTTTTTACACACTGATGTTAGTAAAACTAAAAAACCTATAAAAGTCATTATAAGTGATGACAAGTTTTTGGAAAATGTTAATCCCTCCATCCAAAATTAATTATCTTTGAAAAAAACACATACTTTAAGAAAAACATAATTATTAACTTTTTTATTATTATTATTATTATTATTTTTGTTTTAGAATGACAGTTTTACTTTTAACTAATTAATAATATTTTCTTTAAAGTTTGTAATATTTCTTTCATCCAAAGGTAATATAGTAAGCTCAATCAAACTTCCCTATATATTTTTAGTAAAGGATTATTGAAGTGGGACGAACAAAAAAACAGGGACTATAAATTTTGGACAGTGGTAGTGCTAGTTATCAAAAGCTGGCGGGTAAGGAGATATACTTTACCATCACCAGACCTGATATTGCTTATGTTGTGCATAAGTTAATGCATGCTCAAAAGCAATCTGATTTGAGAAATGCTTTTAAAGTTTTAGGTATATAAAAGGTTCACCTGAAAAAGGTATGTAATTTTCAAAAGGCAAAGATTTCTAGGTAACTGCTTATGTTGATTCAGATTGGACCAAGTGCACTGCAACCAGAAGGTCAGTTACTGGATATGCAATGTACATTTCGAAATGTCTCATATCTTGGAATAATAAGAAACAAATTGTTTTGGCTAAATTTTCTGCAAAAGCAGAATATAGAGCCATGTCTAGGGTGGCTTGTGAAATAATATGGATTTTGAAAATTCTTAACTAGTTAAAAGTCAAATATGTTACTTTTGTACATATGTTTTGTGATAACAGCTGTGCTATGAAAATAGCAGCTAATCATGTTTTTCAAGACAACCGTATACAAAACGAAAAAATATTCAAGACAACGTATACAAAACGAAAAAATATTCAAAAAGTTTAGTCATTTTATGAAAAACATGATTAGCTCCTATTTTCAAAAGGAAGACAAACCAAAGTGGTGGTGAGGGTAATAAAGAGGTGAGAGGGGTATTTGTCATTAAAAAAGCAGGGGACCTTAACAGAATAAAGAGGTGGGAGGGGTATTTGGCGGTGAGGGTGTTGTGTAAATCACATAACCCATTATGAAATATGAAGATGCAGTTTATATAAAAGCTGGCGGGTAATCTTGTGAGACTTGTTCTTGATTGTGTAAAATTAAGAATTATGTAGATTTTGCTAGGTAAATGCCTAAATAGGGGACCTTCACAGAATTAACATGGACCACCATGGATGTATACACAAGCATAAGCATATATTTCTAAAGCCGCTATTTTAGACTTGCTAACATTGTTATGTGGGACTAAAGATCTCTAAAGAACCTTTTTGATGTATACCACTGATTTATAAACGTTTTGACATCATGTATATATTCTGAATGCTAGATGAAAAGGATGTCGTAAGTGATGACGATTATCTATATACCAACAAAATGTGGTTATTTTAAATCATAGAACAGCAACTACTTTTTTTGCCTTCCAAAAATAACTTTCTAGGGTAAGTATTGTCAAATGCAGTACAATTAAAACTTTGAATTGGCGTGTTCGAAATAAGATCTTGAAATCCCGTCCTCAATGGCGATTCCGACCACATTCAAGACATGTTTTGTAAAGAGATATAGTAGGTAGTTGGTTGCAATAAATAAATAAAGAGATGTAACATGATTTTAGTTTAAATGGTACATAAGATATGAGACCAAAATTAAAGAATGAGAGAGTCAAGAGACAATAGAAGAAGCCACGTCTCCGTGGCTTGAATGGCCTTTCTAACTTTCTTCACCAAATCAATATGCATATGCAGTCCCCACCACATGCATGCCTGCCCCTACACCATACATATCAGTAACATGATTCATCATAAATTATGTCAACATGTACGATTTCATTTTTTACTCTTGCTCTACATGATATCCTTATGTTCTCAATGCAAATATAAACACCGTCAATAATTATACATGGAAATTTGTTTGATATGGAAGTGAGTAAGGGCAAGTGCACGTACATGTCTTTCAAACTGCATGAGCCACTAAATTTTCACCTAATATATGTATGGATGAACAGTTGATTGCAATGAAAATAAAACAGGTCTTATTGCAGATTTTTTTTTTTTTTTTTTTTAATTTTTACTATTCGTTTTAATGATCTTATTTTTAAATTTAATTGATTTGTGAACATAGCCTCCACAAAGTGTTGAATTGGTAAGCATTTTTGCATTATGTGGATCAGTGTGATTTGAAGGCTTTAAACCTGTTCTTTAATTGTTTCATTTTTTTTTTCTTGGCCGGTATAATAAAAGATTAAAAGCAAGCCATTACAAAGAAAGAAGTTGTTTCAGTAACGTAATCCTAACCACATCCTTGCTTCCTTGGAAAATCATCCTCAAAAACGTGTTGAAATAAAATGTTTTTTCGTCAATAGCAAAAAGTTTTAGTATTTTTTACTTAACGAAATTTGGTTAAGTAAACTGAAGGATAATATGTCACATCTCAAAGAGGTTGATTTATTAACAAATTAAAATCACACTGATTAGATTCAAAGCTCTAAGCTATTTCCAAAGATTACATTTCACGAGCATTTACATCGAGCTCGTGAGCTTGAACTTATAAAAGAAGCTCTCGTAAACTACTTATGTACGTAACAAAGCTTATAGCTATAAGGAACTTATTTTATTAGCTCAAGACATAAAATTTAATATATTCCACATCTTAACTACATTATAATGCATTTAGGACATTTCTAAAAAGTAAGGGTGTGTTTGTTTCATTAAGATGTTTTGAGTCTGAATCTGACTACCACATCTTACTGGTAAGAGAAAGTAAGACAAGTCCCCCACCTCTTACTGAGTAAGATGTTATATGTCTAACTAGGTCTGACTGAAAAGAAAAAAACAAACAAGAAGAGCGTCTGCCTCCTCTTACTGGTAAGAGTAAGAGGGCTAGTAAGACTTTTTTTTTAAAAACAAACACACCCTAAGTCTTAAAAAAATAAACCTATACACTTAGGTTATGTTTGGCACATGAGATTATGCTTATTTTTTTAAAAAATAAACTACTTAAAAAAATAATTTTTGTTCGGCAGACATAACTTATAAGAGATTATAAAAAAAAAAATCTTTCATAATCTCTTAAAATAAAAGGTTACTTCATGTAGATTATAAAAATAATCTCATTTTATAATATTTTTCAGCAACACCATCACCAGCACCACCATCAGCACCAGCACCAGCACTAGCACCAGCACAATCTATTTTTGTCAAACATACCCTAAATGTTTGGCACATGAGATTATGGAGAGATTATGCTTAATTATTTTTTCAAAAAATAAGCTACTTAAAAAATAATTTTTGTTTGACAGACAAAACTTATAAGAGATTATTAAAAAAATAATCTTTTATAATCTCTGAAAATAAATGGTTACTTCATGTAACTTACAAAAATAATCTCTTTTTATAATTTTTTTCAGCAACAGCACTAGAACCAGTATCAACAGCAGCATCATCACCAGCACAATATATTTTTGCCAAACATGCCCTAACTATAAGAGGAAGGCTTAAAATTCAATACATATCATTATTTAAAATTTAATGCATATGTTTCCACTAAATTAAATACAATTTTCAAATCATTTACAGCCCATTATTAAAAACGTGTAACTACTAAAAGTCATTATTATTAGTAATGATTATTAAAAACATATAACCGAATCAACTATATAAATAGACACAAATAATTTCTTATCTCTCTCACACACATTTAAAACATCAGCAATAAGGCCGAATGTACCCGCCACCATAAAACTTAATCACAGGGTACCAGCCGTACCCTGCTAGTATATTGAATGTGTGAATCATTGTTGTTAAAATCTCGATCTAATAAGATCTTTCGATCTTAAGTTCCCTGTAAGTAAAAATGAGTCGATCTTTCGTAGGATTTTAAAAGGTATAGGATCTTAAGTAGGATCTCGATCTTATCATATGAACGGTAAGATCTAGATCCAATTCAATCCAACTTCCATTAAATTAACTAAACTAATAAACCATAAATAAATAAATTTTGTTAAAGTAAAATAATAAAGCAAACATGGATTATTATAAATGTCTCATAAGAGTAAAATATAAAGATTTTTAGATTAAAAGATCCAACGTCCTTAATCACCATTAGATATTTTAGTATATAAAAGCATTATGTGTTGCATTTTCATATTATTATAACTTCAGAACTAATTTTTCTTCATAAATTTGTTATACAATCAACTTTGAATACGAATTATTTGACAAATGAGACTTTTAAGCATTTAAGTAGGATCTTTCGATCTCGATCCGATCTTACGATTCTGATCTTGCAATGACAAAAACGATCCATAGTAGGATCTCGATCTTAACAGCCTTGGTGTGAATGTGTAACACAAAGTGACTCGAATGTGTAACAATTTAACTCCGGGAATATGCCTACCATATATAATTTTTGGGTAAGCTTCTATAAACTCCATCTCAAAACAAATGACCACTTTGTAAATTCACAGAGCTTCAAGAATTTTTATAAACTACACTTTTCACTAATTAAATATTATGTCCATCTACTAAACTCTTTTTTTATTTTTTGAAATTCAAAATGAACACATATTTTGAGGCATTCCAAAATATAAACATGAACATTTATTTTGAGAAATACTAGTCCATATACATTTTTTCGATAAGCTCGATAGTCTATAGTTCTTTATATACTCCGCGTAAAATACACATACAAATACATTTTACAATTTTCATGAGGGATCGGTTATTAGTACACCCTCTAAAATGATTATAATACTCTTATAATTTTTTATTGTTTTATTATAAAACTGCGACACATAAATTATGGGACACAAAATATAAAGTTTGATAAGTCAAAAGTAGTAAATACAAAAAATACAAAGCAGAAAAGTATAAAAAATTATTTTGTCCTGTTAATAAAATGGGTAAAACTATCAAAAAAGTAAATAAAATATAAAATTTAACAAATCAAAAATATTAAAAAGACGTAAGATACAAAACAAAAAACCATAAAAATTATTTTGTCCTCAAGATGAATAAAAGGTTAACAATATTACTACACTAAAAAGGTGAACTAGGTGTGTGGCACAAGATCTAGGAAGAGAAAAAATAGTTAAAAATGAATGAAAAGTGAAAAATCGATATTTGAGATGGAACCAAATGAGTAACCAAAGGTAACGTCAGAAGCAAACCTCAAACTGGAACCGGATGTACCTTTTACTGTTTATCTAAGAGTGTACAATTATTACAAGTACACCAACCAAACAAGAGAATAGTACTATTGCCAGTACTTATATCGTGTTATTCAACACAGGTGTTTGTTGGATTCCATTCTCTTTTTCCTTTTTAACTTTTTTATACGAAAGTGATTCAGTTTTGTTATCATACAGTATATATTTTGATTGTCCTAAATTATAGAATAATTGCTGTTACCATAATGTCAATCACAACAGTACTTGAATATGTCGATCCAATTTCTTGACTTTTACGTTTTCACCAAGAAACTAATGTAACAACAGTTTCAACTATTCATTGAACGAAACGTCAAAAATGAAAACTTTTTGTTATTTTCACCCTCTCATAGGGAGGGTATCCAATGAGTAGGTACATCGCGGGCTTGTACGATATGCATTGCGGGTTTGTACAGTTTGACCAAAACCTTATGATTTGACAACATAGGGAGGGTATTAATATCATATCCCTTCAACCAAATAACAACTTTTTGTAAGGGGATGTACTATTCCTACCCTCCCTACTAGGGAGTGTTTGTACTTTTGATTCCCTTTGTCCCTCATTTATTTCAGTACAACACAGTTTTTTGTCAGTTTCTGTTCCGTATTTCTGACAATTTTAAACGTTTGACTTATTAAACTTTATATTTCATGTTCCGCATTTTCAGGTTTATAGTTTTTTTATATAAACAAAATTATAAAAAAATAAATAAATAAATAAATAAAATTAGGGGGTGGGAATATAATATATAGGGGGGTGGGAATATCTTGTCCTTTTTGTGTATGGATACCTATACATACCCTCTCTATGATGTGACTATATAGGTTTTTGGTCAAAATGTACAAGCCGCGATACACATCGTACAAGTTTTCGATGCATGCAATCATTGGATACCCTCCCTATGAGATGGTGTGGATAACTCACCTCTTTTGTGTAACATCATGTTGCACCCAATTTGGTATATACTATTCAATACACTGAATTTTTGTATACAACTTTATTAAGGTTTAAAAATAATAGATAAGACTTTTGTTATAAACGGTATATTGTTACACTAGTTATAATGCCCGTGCACGCACGGGGTTTTTTCTAATATTTTGAATAATGTTTTTTTTAGTTATTAAAAAAATAGTTTAATTTTTTATTTCTTTTTAATTATAGTTCTTAGTTTTCGTGTGTTTTTTTCTGGTGTAATAAATGACTTGTTATAATATCCGTGCACACACGAGATTAAAAAACAAATCACTAATAAATGTAAATAATAATTATAAAGTATAGACAGGTCAGCTGGGCACACAATCACTTCTAGTGTTCTACATATGATACAATTACAATATAGTTCCACAAAAATAACAACTAAGCAAGACAATCGAGCTGTAGCATTTATATACTCCTCTATTGTCATTCTTATGAAAAAAATATCTATTGGTGATGCACTAATTGTCACTGAATCATTCTTTCAAATAATAATAATTTTAAAAAGTTGGTAACTCCTAGATGTTGAATTCTACTATTTCACTACTTATTTGAAAGATCATAAGACTACTCGGCAAGGTAAGGTGAGTGCCAAGGTGAATGGTCCACTCACGAGTGAGTGCCATGCACAGGGTATATGTTCACGTGTGAGTCTCACATCCCAAGAGACATTAAGGTGACCAACTCACCTAATTGATATATGTGCATGTTATTCAACCGTTTGGTTTGTAGAGTAAAAATAAAAAATAAAAAATTGTGAGTTAAGGTGAGTGGGTGTGAGTCCATTGTCCGCATAAAGGTGAGTGGTAGTGAGCGGAAGTGAGAGGAGAGAGAAAGCTAACGTGACGCTGATGTGTAAGGTGAATACACCCTTACCTTGCCTTCCAGCCTAAAGCAGTTTATCCCTTTGCTTCAAAGAAAATGATTATATCCAGTTTACTTCCAAGGTAGCAGTTTATCCGAAGGTATACAAACTAAAATGAAAGTAATAATTTAAATAACTTACTCCATAACCATTGTCTTTATAGTTAATATACATTCACATATTAAGCATTTATACTACTAACCTTTCATGTCAATACGGTTAGCATAATCAACCGAGGGATTAAATGATCCATTTAATTATTAAGTGTCAACTCAAGTTTTGTTCATCTAACTCCAAAGCCTCCAATAATTGTTATGTGTCAATTCAAGTTTTGTTCATCTAGCTCTAATGAGCTGCACATATGAGTTAAAAAAAAACAGCTAAAACAGAGAAGTAATAATCGAAAAGTTTTTTGGGCTAACTTTGTAAAGTCAAAAAGTGAACACAATCCCTATACATTATTATTTGCAACTGCATTTCCAAGCACATGATATGATACCATGTAAAGTCCATGTCCTTGAAATGTAATAGAGTGACGATTACCCATCTTCACTTCTTTAGCCATGATGTTTATAAAACTAATTTTCTTCTCATTAAGTAGCAATTAAGGTACGAACTCTGTCTCGCACTACCATCGTTGAGTGACATTTAACTACACAAACAATAAAACTTCATCAAGCTATTATACCAAGATTTTTTTTAACATAATAATTAGGTTTTGTGCAGTTTAATCTAATGAACTCGCTTTATGTCAGCTACTCTTATTTTTTTGACTTTGCCATTTGACCCACATAAATAAATTAGATCCTAAAATCTACGGATCGAGTTTGAAACCTTTATCTTATAGAGCTTCTGAAAAAACTAAAGTTAAAACAACATACCCGAGGTAGAATGATCTTTGATACGTCCATATAAGAAAGTGAGTGTAATATAAACACCTGTTTATCATGCTCTACCCTTTGATCATCACCACGAGACTTGTCATCTTTGCTTATGCTGGTACCATTTATTGTTTTTTTTATTAACCTACTTTCTTCCGGCCCAAACAGCAGTTCACAATAGGTTTGATCCATTCAATATGATGGTGTTTAACTGTTCACCATTAGGATGCATGACCAAAGCATTTAATATGACATCACTGGATGAAGATCAGAGCCAAAAAATTGAAGGCCAGGTCCGTCTGCAGATCCCATTGGCCACGTATCTAGTGATATATTAAAAAACTGGAATTACATAAGTTTCTTTTAGTACATAGTAGTTACTATTAAGTATTCTTCAGAAACTGGAATAAAATATCCGATTACGTTTGTAAAAAATAAGCCTACTAAAACAGATTTTTTTACCAAAAAATACATATGGTTGCCTTGATCTTGTAAAGTCAATGCGCACTCTAACCTTGATCTTGTACAGTCATTAGATCCTTTATCTCATGACAGCGCCTCCGGTGACATATATGTGGTCTACCTGTATCATTTGAATCCATAGTGGAACTTGCTTTATTTTCTCTATGTGTATTTATTCAAGTAGATTTAAAATTGAACTAATAAAAGTGTAATTTTTTGATCTACTAATAAGCTAATAATCATGATTATAGTAAAAAGGTCCTAATCTGTTTCAAATTTGATGCAAAATTTTCCAAATTCCGGATCAAAAACATAAGAGAGCAATAGAAAAATGTATGCAAAAATAAGACACATAATCAAAAGAGTAAGAGCCCCTTGTTGTCGTCACCCACCTTTTTCTCTTCTCCTTTTCTTTCTTTGTTTTCTAACCTCCGGAAGGTGCTGATGTTGCAGCTCCACCTTCGAAAGAGGCTCCACCACAAATCATTACCTGCACAGATCCAAAAAGTTCCATGTGGAAATTTTTGTTGTCAAATAAACCATATAAGTCATAACACAAAAAGTGCAAAGCTTATATGTTGAGCATCAAACCACAGCTGACAATATAAGCAGAGTAGTTACTTTTTATAAAGATATATAAACAGTATAAAGTATAATGAGTTATTGTTGTGTTTAGGTAGCTAATACTAATAGATGAATTACCAAAAGAAATATCACTTAGTAAAGATAATATTGAAAACTTGTTTAAAATAGAAGTCTTTCAAACTTTGTTTATATAAAAATTGAAAGATGTTGCCACTTAATTATAAAATCGGTTCAGGAATGCAAATCCAAACACCCTTAAGTGATAATAAGGAATCTCTTTGTCATAAAGAATCTTATTTCTAATAGTTATCAAGAGTTCTGTTTTAACTATTAGTCTTTGTAATAAAGAGTCTTATTATGAATATTAGCCTCAAGAGTGTGACAATGTTATCAATCTACTCTTTGTTAAAACAATAAATAAACGTTTTAACATTTCTTAAAGTTCCAGAATCAAATACAAAACTAAATACTTCCGAAGTTTTTACAAACAATTTTATTCACAAAGCTTATGGGTGAATAATAATGAATTGAACTTTGAAATATCGTCACATATGCATGTTAAGAAAAGAATCACATTATAGCAAGTGTAGAAAAGTCAAAACCATTTGGAACTCTAAGCAGCCTTTCACCAAATTTAAAAAGTGTAGTCAATTAAAGATTATCAAGTGACTTCAATATTGTTTTTCTCAACCTCACTACTAAGGTATAAAACCTTTTGAGGAAACAACATTAAGTTACTCTGTAGTTCAATAGATAGAAGCATATGCAACTTCTATTCTTCCCTAACTAAAAGAAAGATGTTTTTTTTGCTTTGTTTGTATGTTCTGTGACAATCTTCTTTTCCGGTCACACCATTGATAATCAAGTACTTAAAATTGTGATTCCCAAAAGTGTATTATAGACATTATGGACACACACACACACACACACTGCTTACTCAGGTTATTTGATGATGAGAGCTCGAGAATGCATTCATCTCCAAAGCATCAAGTGTAAGTCTTTCTTTTGAAAATCTAGGAAACTTGGTGATTCCTTCTCCCTCCGTCCCTTTTTTTCTTTCCAGAATTCGGGTGAGAAACAATAAAGAAGCTAGTCCCTTTTATTGACATGCTAACGGATACGAACCCTATATTCCCAAATAACCCACTAATTCATGAGCATAACTAACCATATTAGCATTATTTGAAACAATTTCCTCCAAGTCAAGAATTATCTTGACATGAGTTTGAGATAACTTGTTTATCTGCTACTAAAAGTGTTGAAAAGGTAGTTTATAACCATATCCAGAACACCCACGAATGTTGCAAGGTTGAATAATCACAAGTTATTTAAAGTGTATTAGAATGAATACAATATGGTAAATCGGTTTATTTACAAAATATAGGGCAAAAATTGATCAAGGGTTAATGTTATTCTACCTATTTCACATGGACTAAAAGTTACTTGAATTCATCCGACCCGTCTACTAAACCATCTTTATGAAAAAGCTATAAGCTATGAAACTTAATCAAATTAAAGATTATGTTACTTGTAATTGAGTCACACTTTTAAAGAT
Source organism: Chrysanthemum makinoi (assembly GCA_910596185.1). Taxonomy (NCBI): domain Eukaryota; kingdom Viridiplantae; phylum Streptophyta; class Magnoliopsida; order Asterales; family Asteraceae; genus Chrysanthemum; species Chrysanthemum makinoi. Next base: position 82,917,361 of record OU343218.1, on the reverse strand, counting down.
TAAATCTACTGTTTGATTACAACAACAACAATACCGAATCCCGCCGGGGCGGGGTATCGGAGAGCACAAAATGATTGTATGAGTATAATTGCATAAGTCAAACCTCATCGTGTTGGGCTGGTAATTTTTGTGATGTTCACCTGCAATGAAATAACCTAAAAGAACATGAGAAGCTAAAAGAATCATCACATTTAGAAGACCATTCAAAAGAACATGAAAAAAAAAAAAGATGTAATAATCTTAATGGCTTCTAATGAGCAAGTCTTTCATAAATACTTTTTTTCGATATCAAATATCCATCTCATTCTCCACAACATACTCCTCAACCACCTTCCCTAACTCCAAATTCCCAATATCCCCACACACCCCTAAGAACACTCACAACCGTCATCTCATCCGGCTCAAACCCGTCCATTTTCATTTCCTCAGACAACTCCAATACACCTTTCGCAAACCCCATCTTGACATACCCAGAAATCATCGAATTACACGACACCAAATCCCTCTCAGCAATTTTATCAAACACCTTACGCGCACACCCCAAATCTCCACATATCGCATACACACCAATCAACGAATGCCTAACATACACATCCACCATCAACCCATATTAAAGCACATTACAATGGCCCAATCGGACAAAACCAAACAATAAAAACATATAAAGATTCAATCTTTAACTACTATTTGATAGCGAACACATCTAAATCATCAATCAAAGTACAAAAACATAAACCCACATCTCAATTACCAAAAAATAAAAAATAAATAAAAAAATAAAATAAAATCCTAAATCAAATATACATTAGTTGGTGGTATTAGCTGAAATTTTAAAACAAAACTATACCTTTGATTAACCAAGAAAGAAGAGGAATATGATTAAGGTTTCGATTTCTTTCAAATTGAGATAAATTGATGCGTGAATGGTGGTGGTCGGGTGCCAGATGTTAGGGTTGGGTTTTTTTTCGGATGAAAATTTGTGTGGGAAGTGCGGCTCAACATGGTTTTGTTCTTCAAATTTTAATGTCAACCCCTGTATGTTTTGTAGATTACTCCGCCTTCTTCGAGTTTTATTTTTTTATAATTTTGACACGTATATTTTTATACCCAATTTACTAAAAAACACGAATTTTGTTACTTTATTTGCTAAATCAAGAAATATTTTGGTTTTTTAATTAAATATCTTTAAAAGAAAAATAATAATAATAATTAAAATATTATCAAATATGGTATGATTTGATTTTTTTAAAATGAAAAATTCTCACTAGAGGTTTTGTTTTATTATATAAAAGATTATTATTATCTGAATCTCAAGAATTTTTGTACACAACTTTATTAAGGTTTAAAAATAATAGATAAGCTAGTTGTTCACGTGAAACAAGCTTTTATTTGAGTGATTGTTTCTGCGGGTTTTAATCATTACATGGTTAAAGAATATAGCATGGTTGTAAAAATTGTTAGGTGCTAGTAAGACGGTGGAATAGGGCCTAGAAATTAATCAGTTAGACGGAGATTAGTCGGATTGAAAATTTTATCATAAAATTGTAATTTTACACTTTTATTTGAAATAAGTGTTGAATTAGAGGTTAAAAAGTGGGAGGGTAAGTATGTAAAAGTGACTTAATAAAAAGACCCTTACTCCCATATCATTTTTAAGTAAGTCATTAAATTAAACACCAAACAAACACTCAATTAATGATTTAATAAATTTACTTATTTATTAATTAAGACTTTTTAATTCATTATCAAACACTAACTAAAGTACCCACAATTCACAGTTCATTCAAACTTGCTTTCAAAAATGAAATGATATACAAGAAGATATCACATGTTTTTAAAATTTTATTCAACTTAATATCACATGTTTTAATTAACGAGTGTTTTATAAACAAACTAATCTCACAGTGGAACCTCAACAATATTCCTTTTTTGAACGTTACAGGTAGAGGTGCACAAAAAAACCGGTTAACCGAACCGTAGCCGAAAAGAAACCGAAAAACCTAACCGGTCAAAACCGGTTTTGACCCAAACCGGTCCGGTTTTTATCCAAACCACCGGTTTGGAACCGGTTTGGGGTTTGGAAAAACCAGGTTTGGAGAGGTTTTATTAACCGAATAACAAACCGGTTCGGTTGGCAACGGTTTGGAACCGGTTTTTTGTGTGGTAGAGGGATTTTTTTTGGTTTTGAATTTTGAAATTTTGAATTTGAATTTTTGAAAGAGGGGCGTGGGGGGATTTTATTAAAAGTTGTTAAATATTTACGATTTTGCCATACAAATGTTAGTATAAATAGATGTGTTATGTATTTGGTTAATTACCACTTTCAAGCAATCAAAAAACACTCCCAAAAAATCAAAACGAAAGTATTTCACTAAACACTAATGGAAAGTTCAAACACCAACAACACCACCAACAGAAATTTGGTTCAACAAGTGCGCGACGGTTTTGAAAGTTTTACCGTGTGGCCGTGTAAAAGATCCATGGGAACACTTCAACTACGTCCTAATGTCGGACGGTAAGAAAAAGGCTCAATGCAAATATTGCTTGAGTATATTGTCTAGCGGTTCCAACTTCGGCGTTGAGGGCTACATCAAACAAAAGTATTGCAAGGCACTCAAATCGGTTCCGGAAGCCGGTCAATCGTCCATGGCTCGAGACGGGACTATTTTTGCATACGATCATGATTTACTCCGTGAAAAATTGGCTGGTTTGGTGATTCAACGTAGTTTGCCGTTCAACCACTATGACCACGAGGGGCGGCAGTGTACGAATTATATGCAACCGGTACCATCATGTAAGTCGTAATGACTCTTAAGCGATGCTATGAAAATGTGGAAAACGGCTAACCAAGATTTAAAAATACTTTTTAAATATGGATGCTTGTGTTAATTTAACAACCGATGTTTGGGGCGCTCCTCATAATTTGCCATTTTCGTACCTTTGTGTTACCGCACATTGGGTTGATCCTGAAAGTTGGCAAATGATGAAGCGAGTCGTAGCATTTGAAAACTTTCGGTTCCTCACTCAGGAGAAGCTTTATACAATTTGTTGAGAAAAGTGTTTCATAAGTTTAACATGACGAGAAAAAATTTTCAATAACGTTGGATAATGCTAGTAACAACACAAATGCAATTGGTCGACTAAAAATGGAATATGAGCCACCTTGCAATGGCGAATTTTTTCATAGTCGATGTGTTGCACACATCATTAACTTGGCTGTGCAAGCGGGATTAAAATATCCGCATTTGAGTGAAGTGAAAGAAGATTTTAAAAGAATGTTAGTCGATGTTTTTAAAAAGGGTAATAAAAGATATAATGCATACATTAGGATGTGTGAAGCTGCGGAAACATTGATTACAACCTTGTTGGGATATTGAAAAACGGTGGAACTCCACTTATCTTATGTTCATAAGTGGTTTAAGACAAAAGGTGACCTTGCAATATTTTCATGATGAGAAATTGTCGGGGAGGGGTAGGTGTGCTCCATTTAGTCAAGATAATTGGGATACTATTGAAAAAATAACCCGACTACTTGAAGTTTTTTACAACGCAACAAAAAAATTGTCGGGGTTTATTATCCAACGGCTCATTTGGTACTCGAGCAACTATTCTTGATGTCTTCACAAATCGCTGCATTTGAATTTAATGGTGGTGTTTATACTAGCATGGTTTAGGGATGAAAGAAAAGCTGTTGAAATATTTTGAAACTTTGCCACCGTTAATTACTTGTGCGGCCGCATTAAATCCATGTTATAATGTAAACGGGGTGGAGGTTCTTATTGACTCGATTGTGAATGATTTGGGTTGTTTAGCGTCAAACCGAACTATGCTAATGATGCAAAAGAGTCCTTTGGCCATTCTTTTAAAAGTTTGTGGCAATATTATTTTGAAAAATATAGTAACCCACCTCCTACTTGTGGCCGGAGTCTTCTTCATCATCATCAAGGGCTTTTAGAGGGAATCCGATACTTGCTTTGCATAAAAAGATATGAGAAAATCCCAACAAACGGTTAAGAAATGATGGTTTAGCGCGGTGAATATGAAAGATATATCACAACTGATTTTATCTCACATATTCCGGCTGAACAAGTTGAAAACTTTGATGTGTTGGCGTTTTGGAAAGCAAAGGAAACAATGTTTTCCGTTCTATCCCGAATGGCTCGTGATGTACTAAGTGTACAAGCTACTTCGGTAGCCGAATCCGATTTTCAACAAGTGGAAGGGTTTTATCAAATGAGAAACAGGAGACTCACACAAGCTTCTTTGGAGATGTGTATGGGTTCGAAAGATCACTTGGACGCAATGAAGCGAGTGCAACATAAAAGTAGTCTTGATGATGCCGGAGACTTGAAGGGAGATCGTGGAAGAGGCACAAGGGTGAAATCGAGATGCTTTCCGATGAAGAACTAAGGCAAGATCATTTGCTCAAGAAGCTAGGGATCCAATGACGACTATTAGTTTATGTATTTCCTTTGATGTATTATGTTTTAAGTTTATGTATTTCCTTTGATGTATTTCTATTAAGTTTATGTATTTCCTTTCAGTTTATGTATTTCCGACGTTATAAATAAAAGTTGAAGTTTATTCAGTGTAAGTTTGAATAATGTTGAAAAACGAAAAAAAAAAATCCGGTTAACTTAGGTTATATGTTTTAAAATTTTGAATTTTTAACTAGGCGGCAAATTTTTAAAATGAAACGGTTAACCGGTTTACAAACCGTTCAAACTTTTGAAAATTTGAATTTTTGAACTAGGCGGCAATTTTTAAAATTCAAAATTTTGAAACCGAACCGGTTAACGGTTAAAAACGGTCCAAAACGGTTAAAACGGTCAAACCGGTCCGAAATATTAAAATTTTAAAATTTCAAATTTTGATTTTTTTTAGCGGGAAGGCGGGTAAACTTTCAAAATTTGAATTTTTTTTATATTTACATGTTTGCCATTGTAAAACTAGTATAAATAGATAAAATGTGTTTTATTTCTTTGAAACTTTTATACTTACATTTTTATATTTACATTTTCTATGGTGATGTCTTTGTCTGCACACCTGCCACCTCACCCCGCCACCGGTGATTGTTCGTATTTTACCGGTAAACAGTGTACCAAATGTTTGGGCTCGATACGTATGCGTCGAAATGTCGGATGCGCGAAAGGCTCAATGTAGCATTGTTTATGTTTATTCAACCCACTTCCAACCGGCGTTGAGGGCTCACACAAAAGTATTGCCGCCAACCTGCAGTTGATGCCGATTCGAGACCGCGAGTCGACGTTAGTAGCTTATCAAGTTATCGATGTTTTATGTTTATGTTATTATGTGTTATGTTTTAAGTTTATGTGTAATGTGTGATGTATCATGTATTCTCCGTTTTATTAAATAAAAGTTCTAGTTTATCAATACACGAAATAAGAAAACTATGAAACGACGCCAAAAAAAAAAAAAAAACTTGAACGGTCAAAACGGTTAACGGTCTAGACCGGTCCCAAACCGAACCCAAACCGGTTTGGACCGGTTGGGTTTTTCACCCTCCACATCCGGTTCGGGACCGAACCGGTTAACCGGCCCGACCGGTTTTTTTTCTCGTTGACCCAAACCGGTTCGGTTTTGACCGGCCGTCAAACCGAACCGGTTAACCGGAATGTGCACCTCTAGTTACAGGTGCAATAAACCCAGCTGATGACCTCGTCGTACCTTCTTTGATGTTGTTTATACCACACTATGATTCATACGGAAATTCAGAAATAATGTGGTCTTTGCAACAAAGCGTCTGTCAATGAATATCATCTTCAACGATATTAGACTGTACTCTTTTATAAGGATTTCAAGTAGACATAGAAATACCACTTTACTCAGATTGAATAGTTCGACAATCCTTCTAAAGCTCTTTCCATCCTCAGGAAATCTTACGCTTGGCAATTTGATAAGCTGTTTTCTAATTCATTTTTGTTCTAAAGAAAAACAGTTAGATTATCTATATATCATGTCAAACATTTTATGCATTGAATTAGACTATACTTTGGGTGTCTATTTCAATGAGTGCCAAATATCATCTGGTCCCTTGCAGATCCACCAACTCGAAGATTTACGTCAAGTCATATTTTCCTTATTATTTTTGTTTCTCCCATCTTATTCTCTTTTCTAAGTTATATATAGTAAAAAAAATAAAAAAATAACGGCTATAAGTTATATTACTAATATATGAAAAATGATTTTTTTTTTAACGCCGGAATATATTAAGAACACTTGCAAAGAGCTAGAAAAGAAATTACAAAGGATTGTTTAGCCAAGAGTTCCTACATAGAACTTTATGACCTCTATGCTTAAACCAAGAAAAAGAAATCATACAAATAAAATCAAACAAGTCGCTTTTCTTCATAGGATGAGCATTAAAGACGCCACTATTCCGGTATCGCCAAATAGACCAAAGAATTGCCGAAGATATGCAATACGCCAGATCTTTCGCGACCCTAGAAGCTCTCCAATCTTCGAACCATTGTAACCAATCAAAGCAAGAATGAAATTGAGGCATATTAACATTTATCCAAGCACGAATAAGCAACCATATGTTAAAAGCCATGTCACACCCGAAAAATATGTGATCATTCGGTTCCACACCCACGTTGCATAAAGGACATGAAATAGAAATAATTTCTAAACCCCGCGAAGATAAATTTAAACGATTCAGAAGTCTATCTATTATGAGACGCCAAATGAATATATTTACCTTACGGGGTAAGAATTTAGACCATCTAGTACTTGGAGAAAGCGACAGAAGAATGGTGTTATCCACGTGAATACGAGTGTCGAACACAGAAAACACATCATCATGAGCGATGCTCCATTGCCATGAATCTGGCGAACGGCTCACAGAAACATGGGCAACTTCAAATAACAAATTCTCCAAGGCTTCTTTATTCCTGCTTCCTAAATATTGACGAGACCAATTCCATGACCAAATACCATTCGAAAGCTGATAAAAAAGAAGGCAGTTAGCATCGACATCCAAGTGAAATAAACAATTATATCTTGAGCTCAATGATCCATTACCAATCTAGTTGTCCTCCCAAAAACAAATATAAAAACCATTACCCACCTTTTGTCTTAACATGTGCATAGGGATGATATCTTTGGAATGTGACATAGAATATGATTTTACAATGTTCGCCCACGTACCATTAAATTTACACCCTTTCAAATCCATTCCTGTATCATCCCCCTGAATAGCTTTTACCACTCGAACCCAAAGGGAATTTGGAAAAGTCACAAGACGCCACCTCCATTTTTGAAGGAGAGAAAGATTAAACACTTTCAGGCTACCAATATTCAAACCACCCTTGTCATAGGAAGCCAAGATGTTATCCCATTTATCCATGCCATCTTCTTATGGTCTCTACTACCACCCAAGAAAAACGAGGCCCGAAGAGATTCAAGACATTTAAGGACAGATTCTGGGCATTTAAAGATAGATAGATAATAAATACCGAGGCTTCATAAAATTGCTTTTTTTAACTTTAATCGCCCACCAATAGATAACAAATTCGCTTTCCAAGAAGATAATTTCTGATGAAAGCGATCAATCAAAGGCTGCCAACTCATAAAACCTCGTACCATACCGCTCACATCATTCCTAACTTCATTCATGTCTCCAAAAAGAACGAAGTGTCCTTCGTGATTTGCAATGAACTCCTGTAAACGAGTCCATAAAGAAAGTTTTCCTGCCGATTCTTGAGGACCATATATGTTTATCATGTAAAATATCTCATCACAATTTTCCCATTTACCTTGCACAATAATATACCAATCATCACACCAAATTTGAGATTTGGTGAAAACATTCGGATCCCAAACCGAAATCATACCCCCGATCTACCCCTCGACAAACTACAAGCATAATCAAATGAGTAATTACCACCCCACATTAATTTTGTACGAAATAACTCGAGATGTGTCATTTTGGACTCTTGAACACCAAGAAACTAAATGTTATTCTTGTAGCATATATCCTTAATCCACACCATTTTCTTTCGTTTCTTGGTGCCCCTCATGTTAATAGAAAGCACCTTCATCGATCCACCATCAGTACTCCAATACTATCAATGAGTTTATGTAAGGATTTATGGCAACCCATAACATCATACCCCCAATTTTCTCCCACCTCAATTAATCTCGCCATTTCATGTATAACCGATACTTCCCTTATATCTTTGTTTCTGTATTTGTCAAAGGACGTAGAGCACTTACTAAATTTGGATTGAAGAGAGTCGTTGGTAGATAAAAAACCTTTGTTTTTAAAATGTTCAAAACCTGGTGGACGACTCAACTCCGAATCAACAACCTCTTTAGTCCGTTCAAAACCTGGTGGATGACTCAACTCCGAGTCAACAACCTCTTTAGTCTCATCTACTTCATTTATGTCTTCCTCTACCTTATTCTCTTGTACAACATTACTATGAGTGCTCTCACCGTTCGCTTCCATATCGTATTTACCATTTTGTGCTGACTCTACTTGTTCTTCTTGAAAAAAATCATGGAGATCACCTTCATCTTCAGAATCATCTTCATTGTTAGATTCAACGTCTACTTTGGAATCGGAATCTGAATTATTCAAAGAAAGATGATCCATATTAATACTCCAAGAGCCCAATTCATGAATCTGAACATCATATTCCTCCCCATGTATTACCACCTTCACCAACTCGGAGGTGAACTTCATTTGCTTTGTAGCTATACATACCCTACCCAAACTCATAACTGTCGATTTATTATCCTCAAAGAACATGAATTTACCAACCAAAGTAGCTATTTTTTTGAATGCATTGGAGCCCCATGCACACAATGGTAGACCCGATATTTCTACCCAAACCATCCTCTCATCCACACGAAATTCCTCGATACTGGTTTTATTGTCATGAATAAAGATTTCAACGTTGTGTCATTTCTGAAAGCATTGCAGGAATCTACTGTCTCAAAGTGCACCCACAACCACAATCCTCCTATGTGATGAATTTTAACACTATTAAATCCTTCTTCCCTACATAATCGATACAAAGTGCGCATCGTCTCCACACTTTTTACCTTCACCAAAGCCACCTCCAATGAATTAGTAATATTAACTAATTCATGATCAGTCTATGTAATTGTTTTTGTTTCTATGTTGTTTCCATTCTCCTTTTTACCCACACTTCCATTCAATACAGAGACATATCATATGAATTGGAAGGATGAAAAGTTAGGCCTTACATTAACTGTTTGATTTTCCTTAACACGATTGGCTACCTTCTCCGTCTCTTTCTTTGGATTCTCTTGTACCATTTTTTGTCTCTGAAAACGGGCAACAAATGCAAACATATGAAAACTTCCAATCCAAATGCTTGATAAGGATCTAGCAAATGATTCCTCATTTTTAACACCAATAAACCTAACGAAACCAACCATTTTCCCTGCTTTTGATCTCTTATTGGCGATGAACGTATCTACTATACGACCGTAAGATTCGCATTCTTCCCACAATCTTTTGGTATCAACATAATCAGAAAAATTCGTTATGTAGAAGGAAGATGCAATTTTCTCGACCTCTTTCTGGAACGGATTTCTGATCGGAATAAACGACTCTTGTTTGTTTTTTTTTGAATTTCCAATACCATCTATTGTTATCTTGAATCGTTGATGTGTTTCTCACCATGATCCCCGTCGAGTGACAACAAAAACTTCAGAATCAAAAAAAGTTTATGAAAATGGGAAAAAAATTAGGGTTCTAGTGGTGGCGGCTGGAAAACATTAGGCTAGACGCATCCCAAGGTCTTCAAATCGGTTGCAAAACCAAAAGTGGGAGGTTCAACCGATGTGGAGATCGGTTGCCTCGAATGTGAGGTTCGTTCGTGACATCGGTCGAAGGACCAAAAAAGGGAACATCGGTTCCTTCGACACCCAATGTTAAATCTTGTTTTCCTACTTTCCAAAGCAACATTTAACACAAATTTTAAAACATGACCGTTTGGTCATTCAAATAAAAAAAAAATTCAAATCCATTTTATCACTCTATAAATACCCACATTACCTCAAACACAATTCACAACTTACCATTTTCATCTATATTCAACTCAATCTAATTCTTATCCAACTTCAAAATGTCAAAGAAAAATACCCCACAATCAAAAACCCGACGATAACGACTACCCCAAAATGCCCGTGATGAGTGTCTAAATACTCATCATTTTGTACAAATTAGACTGTAAAACATCGAAAACACTCGAAACATATCAAAATGATCAAAATATCACAAATCAGTGTTTTATGTGTTTTAAATGCAAAAATATCAAAATCAGATGAAAAACATATCAAATTTGCAAAAATTGCAGTTTTAGTCCCCCAAGTTTCAAAAGTTGTCAAAATCAGTCCCTGGTAAATTCAAATAAATAAAAATATCATTTTGAGTCCCTAGGGATTCCTAAGTTGTCAAAATTGGTCCTTGAAACTTAAAATTGCAAAATTACAATTTAGGTCCCTGAACTTTGAAAATTGTCAAGTTTGGTCCTTTGAAAATGAGAAAATTGTCAAGTTTGGTCCTTGTACTAATGGAGTTTGTCAATTTCAGTCCTTGTGACAAAGTTTGGAAAATTACAGGATTGGTCCTTCAGATTTCAGAAAGTGCAAATCTAGTCCTTGTCATAATAACCTAAGCTAAACTTGTCAAAACCCATTTGACCTTGTCAATACTCATATTGGCCCCCTGTCAAAACCAGTGACCCCCCCCTTTCTCTCTTTTGGACCCCTGGTAAACAAAACCAAACAAACCTCTTCCCTCCACCTCCTGCTTCTCCCCCGACCAACACCCTGCAACACCCCACCTTCTTCCCATCACCTTTTCTCCTTTCCACCATCCCCTCATCATCACTAACCCACTACAATTAATGCCACCCCCTCCCTATCTACAAATACAGAGCCCTACTAGTCAAATTCCACTTCCCGCCAAAATGAAAATTTGGCTAAAACACTCATTACTCTCTCATTGGCCAAAATGAGAGGTGGGATCTGCTCTAAGGACACGTGTGAGCTCAACTGATGCATAAAAGAGGCAGAGGATCAAGAGAGAAGAAGTAGTTAACTTTTAAAAATTTCATGTATGTCGTTTTAATTTCTTTAAGTTTTCCAGCTTATGTTTAAAGTTTCAAGAGTTTTGTAATCATATTTCAGTATATTTAAAACATATTTCCAGTTTCAATTTCAGTTTTTATTCACTATTTCAGTTTATGTATTTTCAAGCTCTAATTCTCAAATATGATCAAATGTTGTTTATGGTTATTAATTTGGACTGATTAAGACACATAAGCTCCTAGAAAGATATTTCAAGCTTTTAGTAACTTTAAAAATCAGTTTAGAAGTAAAGAGAGAAAAATACCAAAAATACTAAAAATTCGATGAAATTCAAAAATCACGGGATTGATGATCAAGAAGGCGTCTTGCGGTTTGATTTTGGATGGAAATGGGTTAGTAGCTTAGTGGTAAGCCTATAGGATCTGTTCTTTGTGTCTTGTTCTCGGTTTTAGTTGGAATTAGTTGTAAGCTCTTTTAAGCTATTTTGGTATTTTTTGTTTGACTTGTTCACTAGCTTAAATCTCATGTGTTTATGATCTTTACTTATAATTAAGTATAATTAAGCCTTTAAGCATCCTTTGTTCTTTTGAATTTGTAGTTTATAAAAATCTCATTTTAACAGTTAATATAGCATACTTTGTATTTCTTAGTTTTATACTATTAGTGTTGTTGTTTTATGCTTATATAGTCCCCTTATATGATAATCTAAGGTTTTTAATCAAGTGCATGTTCTAATCTGACAAACTCTTTGAAAAAATTCAAATCAGTTCTATAAAGGCTTGTTTGGATTTTTTTGCATTAAGCTGTGTTAGAGCTTGTTTGTATTGTTGTTCTTGGTTGTTTTATATTCCACTAGGTCCTAATATCTCATTGCAACAAGAAAAACGATTGCTGTTACATTAAAAAGTCAAATTTTCTTTTAATCTTATCTTCTTTGTGTAGCTGTTAGAATCTAGAGTGTCAAATTCATCAAATTAGCTTATAACTCGATACTATAGCTTAAATCAGTTTTATTACATCTTAATATAACATATTCAGTCAATTAGAGGTAATCAAAACTCACTTAAGTCAAACTAGTTTATTTTTATCAAAAGTCAAATTTCTCAAATAACTGTTTTTGAATAAAATAGATAATTTTATTGTGTACTCATTAATGAGATTTAGCTTAAACCCTTTTTGGATAGTAATATTTAAGCTGCTAAATAAAAATATAAAAATACTAGGTTTTATAAAATTAGCTTATAGATAGCTTTTTAATTAGCTTCTTTTGACCACCTTAACTGAAAAGTGCCGTACGCAGTTTACCATCATTTTCACAAGCTTGTCAAAAGCTCTTTATTGAGTCTCAGCTTGTGATTTTTAGCTTTTTATGAAGTTGGCCTACCCATATTGAAGATACAAGCTTAATATTTCACTTTGTAGTTCATTTGATAGGTGCATTAAGTTTTAAGTTGTCCCATTTTGTGTGAACACGATCACCAGTGGGTTACCCAGTTTTTCATAAGCTCCTATAAGCTCATCGGTGAACATTACAGGTGAGTAACTTAGCTTTTTGGAAAGCTTATTAGGTCAACTTGTTAGTCCAATTGCTTATTTTCACTTCCTAGCTTATTTCAGTGCTTAAAATCTAGTTAGAAAGTGCCTAGTGATTCAAAACAGTTACCTTTGCAAAACAGTGGTGACTTGTGCTTATTTGACTTAATTAGTGCTTATTAGTGGTTATTGTGCTTATTCAGTATTCATGTTAGCTTATAAACATTAGTTTAGCTTATTCCAGTTTGCATTTGCTTATTGAGTAGCTTATTAGCCTTTTAGCTTAAAACTTGTACTTAATCCATTTTATGTGTCCACTGTTGGTGAAAATAAGCTCAAGCGGAGCTTAATAGTGGTTTTGGTAAAAGTCTTAGTTATAAAAATGATTATCTCGGTGTGTTTGGTTAATTTGTAAAATAAAATTTCAAAAAATAGTTGGCAAAAGGGGTAGAAGGGCTCGAACCTGAGACCTCCCCCTTTGTGAAGGTGATAAGTGGTGTACCTGTAACCATTGTGCCATTGGGTCTTTCTCGTTAAAACCTTACACAACTTATCTCTTATACACGTTTTTCATTTTAAGCTTAAACGAGTATTTAAGCTTATTTCTAGCTTATCCAAAGTAGCTTTTTCTAGTTTAGTATTTTTATTAAATCTGTATTAGTATTAAGTATTTTTGTAAAAGTTGAGATTTTTCTAATTAGTTTTAATATTTTTAATCAATTAATTAGTGTTTTATAGTAATTAATTCATAATAAAAAATATAAAAGTCTAAAAAAATATAATTCTTTTTTGTAAAATTTTCTTTTATCATATAGTAAGTAAGAAAATTAGTTTTACATTCGTAGGCCTTTTATTTCATAAATTTTACGTTTTACTTAGCGCTCCGTAGTAATTTTTAAACGTAGCTTCGTTTTATTTTAAACTACGTTTCTAGATAATTTGAGTTTATGTTTTAGATAAAATAGTTTATTTAAGATATTTTATTTCATAAAAACATAAAAACATCATTGTAAAAATAGTGATAGCGTTTATTTAATAGATTTTAACTCTTTTATTTCTTTTAATTTGCATTTAAGTCGCTGTAATTTACAAATCTTTTCTTTAGGTAATTTTTCATCAATATCCTCACTGATCACTATCCTTAGTGATCATTCTACCATCTGATCAAGTGTTAAACACCAGGTCAACCTCCGGTGGGACTTAACGACCGGGAATCCACTGTATTCTCGATCTTAAATTGCATTGGTGTAATATCTGTTTTGAGTTTCTTACGGTTGGTCATTCACAAGTGACTAGCTTGCGTGAGATAACTTGACGGTTTTGCACGCATCAAATTTTGGCGCCGCTGCTTGGCGTAAGCGTGTTCTAGCATTTTTAGACCGTACTTGCACATACACCACCTTTTGTAAAAGTTTTCTTAAAGTTAATATAAATCTAAAAGTTCATTAACACTTTTCCTAAAGTGTTAACAACACCAAAAACAATATAAAACAACAAAAAAAATAGCGTTTTTCGACTTGTGTTTCTTTTAAGGTGATTCTTAAGGAAATACGATTTGGTTAAACGAGACGATACCAAAAATATTGTCCAAAAAGTTTTTAAACCCATCAGCACAAATCATACCTCGTCTTTTCGGTGGTACTTAATATATACATAAAATCAACCACAAATCAAAGCGAGGTGCACTACCTAACGGGGGTGCGACCATAATAAGTTCTCGAACATCAGATTTAAAACTTGCCTTTGTGTCCTTGTGATTTGGTGTACCTTTTTCAAAGAAGCCATTTCATTTGTGATTATTGGTTAAAGTTCACTTGTGTTTTGCCTCATTTGTTTTGAAACGATTTTTAAACTTAGTGCATGCGCATTTCGTTCTTCCGACTCTACAAGTCCACTTTCCGAGCTTGGCAAGATTCCTCGTAGACGTAGAGGCGTTCGCTCCTTCAGCTGTGGTGAAGCGTCTACCACCACCACCACCTGCCGTGATGGCAGAAGACAAGCCGATGAATGAGCTTCTCCAAGCACCCATCGAGGGTTACGGAGATGCTATTGTTGTCCCAGCCATCGTGGTTGACACTTTTGAGCTCAAAACCGGGTTACTTAATCTGGTAACCCAAAGCCAATTCTATGGTTTTGGGCGGGATGATCCTCATGCACACATTCGATGGTTTAACAAGATTGCATCTACCATCAAGTATAAGAATGTCCCACATGAAGCTATCAAGCTTCTTCTGTTCCCATTTTCTCTAGAGGACAAGCCGAATTGGCTTGAGAAACAAACCCCTCGTTCCATTGAGACATGGGAAGATCTAGTCACTAAGTTTGTTAGCGAATTCTATCCTCCATCCCGAACTACAAGTCTTAAGAATGAGATAATGAAATTCTCTCAAAGATTTGATGAATCATTGGGGAGGTGGGATCGTTACAAAGACTTGCTCCGCAAGTGTCCGCATCATGGTTTTACAGAGTTAATGCAAATGGATACTTTCTACAATGGTGCGCACCAAGGTGATCAAGACTCTCTAAATGCCTCCGCGGAGGTAATTTCTGAGCAAGACCACCAAAGAAGCCTTGCAAATAATTGAAAACAAGTCCCAGGTCCGCCCTTTCCGAGCAAAGACATATCAATCTCGGTCTAAGTTTGGACCTTCTACTTCATCTTCCGTGAGTACATCTAGCACCGATGCTAAGATTGACAAACTCACGGATATTGTTCAGGCTTTGGTTCTTGCTAACCAGAAGAAAGTCACTTTCACACAAGCACCATCATATGGTGAAGTGAAGAAAGTTGAAGTTTGTGTTACTTGTGGTGGTTCTCATGCATACTACAATGCGCCGCGATGGTAGTCCTTTTGAAGCTAATGCTATAGCCGGTACTTCAAATCAAGGAGGTAATCAATACCGTCCTCATAATGAACCAATCTACCGTGCTAACACTTATCGAGGCACCACCGGTTTCAACCAGAATCCTAACGGAATCGAGAACCAACCAAGAATGAACCAAGGTTATCAAAACCAAGGTAATTTCTATTTCGGACCCAACCAAGGTTTCCAACAACAAGGAAATCTTAATCAAAACACTTACAATCTAGGGAATCAATTTCAGGGGAATATGAACCCTAATCAAGGGAATTCAGCTATAATCAGAACATAAGACCTCAAATTACCCCTCCACCTCCTCCGTGTCAACATCGATGAGCTTTTAAGGCAATTCATGAAGACTCAAGAGGAGACAAACAGGTTGTTGGTCATCGATCGGTGCTGAATTAAAGAAGTCTTTAAATGATCGACCCTGGGCTCGGTACTCTACCTAGCAACACGATCGCTAATCCGAGGGGCGATGCAAAGGCGATCACAACCAGAAGTGGAACTTCATATGATGGACCCGCTATTCCTACTACCTCTTCTTCTCTCCCCGAAGGTAGTGGAAAGTGAACTGGCGACAACGACAAGGAACTTCCTACTAATAGCGGAGGAACCCAGCCTGTTCCATCCTCGGGTTGTCGAAACCAAAATCCAATCCACGAGTTGTTTTTGAACCTCCTGTAGCTCCCATTGAAAAATCCAAATCTTCTATTCCTTACCCATCACGTTTACATGAGCAAAAGCTCCGCGAGAAAGCCGGTCATCAAATGGAAAAATTCTTTCAAATTTTCCAAGAGCTTCATTTTGACATAAGCTTAGCGGATGCTATCATGTTGATGCCCAAGTTTGCATCAACTCTCAAACACATGTTAAGCAACAAGGAAAAGCTGTTTGAAATGGCTAAAACTCCTCTCAACGACGCTCTGCGGTTATCTTGAAAAAGCTTCGAGAGCTTGGAGATCTGGAAAGTTCCTCTTACCTTGTGTATTTCGGGGAATGGTTGAATGCTTTGCCTTAGCGATCTTGGTGCAAGCATAAACACGATGCCTCATTCAGTATGGAAGAAACTTTCTCTTCTGGATCTTACTCCTACATGCATGACTCTCGAGCTTGCAGATCGTACAATATCCCGTCCTCTTGGAACTGCCGGGGCGTATTTGTAGTAGGGAAGTTCCATTTTCGGTGACTTTGTAGTTGTTGATTTCGATGCTGATCCACGAGTTCCTCTCATTGTTGGAAGAGGATTCACGAGCGGGCGTGCTCTCATTGATGTATTTGAGCAAGAAATCACATTACGTGTTGGTAATGAAGCTGTCACCTTGAACCTTGATCAAACTTGAGGTACTCCGAAACTATGATTGAGTCGGTTAACCAGAATAGATATCATTGATGTTGCTTCTGAAGAGTACTATCAAGAAGTTCTTGGTTATTCTCATAATTCCGTGAGTGGGGATCCCACCACATCTTCTCAACCTATCATAGCCAATTCTACTCCTCCTCTCACTCCGTTTGAGGGAGGCGACTTCATCTTGGAAGAGATTGAAGCATACTTGGCTAGTGATTCTGTTCCATGGGAAATTGATCACGCTCCAATTGACATCGAGGGGACATACTTCTCATTGAGAAAATGCTTAAAGATGATCACTCATCAACCCCTCACACTAGTGATGCAATTTCGGAAGAGATTAATCACCATGAGATTAATCCGGAGGGAGATATTCTTATTCTTGAGAAGTTGTTAAATCGGGACACTTCTCCTCCACTCCCTCCCGTTGAACTTCATAACAAGGAAGTCAAGTCAGTTGAGAAAGCGAAGAATTTCTGAAGTCGAACTTAAGGACTTACCGCCTCATCTCGAGTATGCATTTCTTGAGGGTGATGATAAATTGCCTGTCATTATTGCTCGAGATTTGAGTAAAGATGAAAAAGATGCTCTCATAAAGGTCTTGAAGTCACACAAGCAAGCAATTGCTTGGAAACTCTCCGACATAAAGGGTATCAACCCCGAGTTACGTACTCACAAAATCTTGATGGAGGATGACTTCAAGCCGGCGAGTTCAACATCGAGAAGGGTGAATCCAAAATCCATGATGTTATCAAACAAGAGGTTATCAAACTCATTGATGCAGGATTGATTTACCCTATCTCAGATAGTCCTTGGGTTAGCCCGATTCACTGTGTTCCAAAAAAGGGTGGCATAACATTGTCACAAATGAAGAAAAGCGAGTTAATTCCAACTTCGATTGGTTCGGGATGGCGTGTGTGTATTGACTATCGTAAGTTGAATGCGCCACCGAAAGACCATTTTCCTCTACCCTTCATGGACCAGGATGCTTGAGAGATTAGCGGGGAGCGAATACTATTGTTTCCTTGATGGTTTCTCGGGTTACTTCAGATCCCATTGATCCACGGGATCAAGAGAAGACCACATTCACCTGCCCATACGGAACTTTTGCCTACAAGCGTATGCCTTTTGGCTTATGTAACGCTCTGGCACGTTCCAACGCTGTATGATGGCCATATTCCACGACATGATCGGGGAAACAATGGAGGTGTTTATGGATGACTTCTCAGTCATCGGGGATTCATTTCAGACTTGTCTCTCCCACTTAGACAAAATGCTTAAACGGTGTGAAGACACCAATGTATGTCTAAACTGGGAGAAAAGCCACTTTATGGTCAAAGAAGGCATAGTCCTTGGCCATAAGATTTCCAAAAACGGGATTGAGGTCGATAGAGCAAAAGTTGATGTTATTGCTAAACTGCCTCATCCTACTACCGTCAAAGGTATTAGGAGTTTTCTTGGTCATGCCGGGTTTTATCGTAGATTCATACAGGATTTTTCCAAAATCGCTCGTCCTATGACCCATCTTCTTGAAAAAGAAGCTCCTTTTATCTTCTCTCCTGAGTGCATCGAAGCTTTTGAAACACTAAAGAAAAACTTACGGAAGCACCCATTCTAGTTGCCCCCGACTGGGATTTACCCTTTGAGCTCATGTGCGATGCAAGTGATTTTGCTATCGGTGCAGTCTTGGGGCAACACAAAACAAAGCATTTTCGGCCTATACACTACGCAAGTAAGACTATGGCTGAAGCTCAAACCCATTACACCACTACAGAAAAAGAACTATTAGCTGTGGTGTATGCGTTTGAGAAATTTCGACCATACCTCATCTTGACCAAATGCGTGGTATATACGGATCACTCGGCTCTTAAATATCTCTTTACAAAACAAGATGCAAAGCCGAGATTGCTTCGTTGGGTTCTCCTCCTCGGGAGTTTGATATCATTATCGTGATAAAAAGGAGCGAGAACCTAGCTGGCGATCATCTGTCCGATTAGAGAACCCTCACCAAGATGTTTTCGAGAAAAAAGAAATAAATGAAACATTTCCTCTCGAGACACTCAATGCGGTTTCTTTTCGTGGAAATTCTACCCCATGGTTTCTGACCGCAAATTACCATGCGGGTAACTTCATAGTGAAAGGGATGTCGTCCCAACAGAAGAACAAATTCTTCAAGGATGTTAAACATTACTTCTGGGGCGACCTACTTGTTTAAAATTTTGCGGATCAAGTCATCAGGCGATGTATATATGGTCAGGAAGCTATTGACATTCTCAATGCTTGCCATCTTTGGACCTCTTGGGGACATCATAGCCCCATTCTACCCGCGAAGGTGTTTGATTCCGGATTCTATTGGCCACAATCTACAAGGATGCCCATGAATGTGTCAAAACCTGTGACGCTTGTCAACGTCACGGGAATATCTCACAAAGGAATGAAATGCCACAAAGCGCCATTCAAGTGTGTGAGATCTTTGACATCTGGGGCATTGACTTTATGGGGCCATTCCCTTCTTCTCGCGGAAATAAGTACATACTCGTGGCCGTTGACTACTTGTCAAAATGGGTCGAAGCTAAGGCTTTACCCACCAACGATGCCCGAGTTGTAGTGAAATTCTTAAAATCCTTGTTTGCTAGGTTTTGAACTCCACGAGCCATAATCGGTGATTGGTACGCATTTCTGCAATGACCGGTTTGAAAGAGTCATGCGAAGTATGGTGAACTCACCGTCTTTCTCTGCATACCACCCCCGAACAAATTGGGCAAGTGGAAGTTTCAAACCGAGGGATCAAAGAATTGGAGGAAGACGGTTGGCGAAAACCGTGCCTCTTGGTGGATAAGCTAGATGGCCTCTGGGCCTTCCGGACAGCTTATAAAACACCCATCTGGTGTACTCCATACAAGCTTGTATACGGGAAGGCATGTCATCTGCCGGTTGAGCTAGAGCACAAGGCATACTGGGCCTTGAAGCATGCCAACCGATATTCGAGGCATTTGGTGATCACCGGAAAGTTCAAATGAATGAATTAAATGAACTCCGTGATCAAGCATACGAGAACTCTTTGATCTATAAAGAAAAGACAAAGAAGATTCATGACTCAAAGATCAAAAACCGCATTTTCAACGGTGGTGATCGAGTCCTTCTTTTCAACTCAGTTGAAGATTTTCTGGGAAAGCTTAAATCCCGTTGGTGCGGACCATTTACTATCACTAAGGTTTATCCTTATGGCACCATTGAGTTATCTCAACCCGATGGTCCAAACTTTAAAGTGAATGGTCATCAAGTGAAGCATTACTTTGGAGGACATTCCTCTGTGATTGTCCCGGATCTTCAAACTTTCCCCATGAACCAATGAATGCGGGGATCGAGTCAAGCTAGCGACTCGGTAATCAAAAACATTAGCATGCCATATGGGTTTTCACCCATATTTCTGACTTCTTTCTATTTTCTACCACCCTAGTGTGTGGGGGTTGCCCATGTTGTGTATGTATATAAGTGTTTCTAAAAAAAAATTCAAATAATGGCCGTAGTATTTCCCTTTTACGTTCTATGTTTCGGCATATCCGCGCCCGTACTTTGAATATTGAGAGCAATATTCATTTCTAAGTGTGGGGGGATTCTCACGAATTTTATCATGTAATTATACGCCTAATTCCCGTTTTGGCCAAAATTTTTTTTGGAGTAAGTGTTTTACACTTACTCAATTGGTTATCGGTCCGCCTTGTCTAATAAACAAAAGGATTGGCTAATCCAGGAGCAAGCGGCTCTTGGTAAAGATATCTCAAATCCGTTGACAGCTTGCAATTTGCCCAAAATTGTATGGTATTATTCAACTACCATATCTTTAAAAGTGAAGAGTTGGCTAGCCCATAAAGTTTATGGCTTGTGGTAAAGGCAATGGAAAAACCATAATTGGTAATCAGCTCACCAAAGATAATATTGATAATTTATCTAAAGAGTTGGCTAGTCGAGGCAAGCGGCTTCGGTAAAGACACATCAAATCCGTTATATGGTTTATGATTTGCCAATAAATCGAGATGGTTATCGTGTACCAAGGTTCTTACTTGAACTGAAACATTTGGCTACTCCAGAAGTAAATGGCTTTTGGTAAAGAGATTAAAATCCATTATGTTTTCTCAAATCATTGCTAAGGACTAGCAATATCTTAGTGTGGGGGATTGATGAGTGTCTAAATACTCATCATTTTTGTACAAATTAGACTGCAAAAACATCTGAAAACACTCAGAAACATATCAAAATGATCAAAATATCACAAATCCGTGTTTTATGTGTTTTAAATGCAAAAATATCAAAATCAGATGAAAAACATATCAAATTTGCAAAAATTGCAGTTTTAGTCCCCCAAGTTTCAAAAGTTGTCAAAATCAGTCCCTGGTAAATTCAAATAAAGAAAAATATCATTTTGAGTCCCTAGGGATTCCTAAGTTGTCAAAATTGGTCCTTGAAACTTAAAATTGCAAAATTACAATTTAGGTCCCTGAACTTTGAAAATTGTCAAGTTTGGTCCTTTGAAAATGAGAAAATTGTCAAGTTTGGTCCTTGTACTAATGGAGTTTGTCAATTTCAGTCCTTGTGACAAAGTTTGGAAAATTACAGGATTGGTCCTTCAGATTTCAGAAAGTGCAAATCTAGTCCTTGTCATAATAACCTAAGCTAAACTTGTCAAAACCCATTTGACCTTGTCAATACTCATATTGGCCCCCTGTCAAAACCAGTGACCCCCCCTTTTCTCTCTTTTGGACCCCTGGTAAACAAAATCAAACAAACCTCTTCCCTCCACCTCCTGCTTCTCCCCCGACCAACACCTACAACACCCGCCTTCATCCATCACCTTTTCTCCTTTCCACCATCCCCTCATCATCACTAACCCACTACAATTAATGCCACCCCCTCCCTATCTACAAATACAGAGCCCTACTAGTCAAATTCCACTTCCCGCCAAAATGAAAAATTGGCTAAAACACTCATTACTCTCTCATTGGCCAAAATGAGAGGTGGGATCTGCTCTAAGGACACGTGTGAGCTCAACTGATGCATAAAAGAGGCAGAGGATCAAGAGAAAGTAGTTAACTTTTAAAAATTTCATGTATGTCGTTTTAATTTCTTTAAGTTTTCCAGCTTATGTTTAAAGTTTCAAGAGTTTTGTAATCATATTTCAATATATTTAAAACATATTTCAGTTTCAATTTCGTTTTATTCACTATTTCAGTTTATGTATTTTCAAGCTCTAATTCTCAAATATGATCAAATGTTGTTTATGGTTATTAATTTGGACTGATTAAGACACATAAGCTCCTAGAAAGCTATTTCAAGCTTTTAGTAACTTTAAAAATCAGTTTAGAAGTAAAGAGAGAAAAATACCAAAAATACTAAAAATTCATTGAAATTCAAAAATCACAGGATTGATGATCAAGAAGGCGATGAGTTTGATTTTGGATGGAAATGGGTTAGTAGCTTAGTGGTAAGCCTATAGGATCTGTTCTTTGTGTCTTGTTCTCAGGTTTTAGGTTGGAATTAGTTGTAAGCTCTTTTAAGCTATTTTGGTATTTCTTGTTTGACTTGTTCACTAGCTTAAATCTCTGTGTGTTTATGATCTTTACTTATAATTAAGTATAATTAAGCCTTTAAAGCGATCCTTTGTTCTTTTGAATTTGTAGTTTATAAAAATCTCATTTTAACAGTTAATATAGCATACTTTGTATTTCTTAGTTTTATACTATTAGTGTTGTTGTTTTATGCTTATATAGTCCCCTTATATGATAATCTAAGGTTTTTAATCAAGTGCATGTTCTAATCTGACAAACTCTTTGAAAAAAATTCAAATCAGTTCTATAAAGGCTTGTTTGGATTTCTTTGCATTAAGCGTGTTAGAGCTTGTTTGTATTGTTGTTCTTGGTTGTTTTATATTCCACTAGGTCCTAATATCTCATTGCAACAAGAAAAACGATGCTGTTACATTAAAAGTCAAATTTTCTTTTAATCTTATCTTACTGTGTAACTGTTAGAATCTAGAGTGTCAAATTCATCAAATTAGCTTATAACTCAGTACTATAGCTTAAATCAGTTTTATTACATCTTAATATAACATATTCAGTCAATTAGAGGTAATCAAAACTCACTTAAGTCAAACTAGTTTATTTTTATCAAAAGTCAAATTTCTCAAATATTTGTTTTGAATAAAATAGATAATTTTATTGTGTACTCATTAATGAGATTTAGCTTAAACCCTTTTTGGATAGTAATATTTAACTGCTAAATAAAAATATAAAAATACTAGGTTTTATAAAATTAGCTTATAGATAGCTTTTTAATTAGCTTCTTTTGACCACCTTAAGCTGAAAAGTGCCACGTACGCATTTTACCATCATTTTCACAAGCTTGTCAAAAGCTCTTTATTGAGTCTCAGCTTGTGATTTTTAGCTTTTTATGAAGTTGACCTACCCATATTGAAGATACAAGCTTAATATTTCACTTTGTAGTTCATTTGATAGGGCTGCATTAAGTTTTTAAGTTGTCCCATTTTGTGTGAACAACGATCACTTTCGAGTGGGTTACCCAGTTTTTCATAAGCTCCCTATAAGCTCATCAGTGAACATTACAATGAGTAACTTAGCTTTTTGAAAAGCTTATTAGGTCAACTTGTTAGTCCAATTGCTTATTTTCACTTCCTAGCTTATTTCAGTGCTTAAAATCTAGTTAGAAAGTGCCTAGTGATTCAAAACAGTTACCTTTGCAAAACGAGTGGTGACTTGTGCTTATTCTGACTTAATTAGTGCTTATTAGTGGTTATTGTGCTTATTCAGTATTCATGTTAGCTTATAAACATTAGTTTAGCTTATTCCAGTTTGCATTTGCTTATTGAGTAGCTTATTAGCCTTTTAGCTTAAAACTTGTACTTAATCCATTTTATGTGTCCCTTTGTTGGTGAAAATAAGCTCAAAGCTGAGCTTAATAGTGGTTTTGGTAAAAGTCTTAGTTATAAAAATGATTATCTCGGTGTGTTTGGTTAATTTGTAAAATAAAATTTCAAAAAAAATAGTTGGCAAAAGGGGGTAGGCGGCTCGAACACGAGACCTCCCCCTTTGTGAAGGTGATAAGTGGTGTACACTGTAACCATTGCGCTTGGGTCTTTCTCGTTAAAACCTTACACAACTTATCTCTTATACACGTTTTTCATTTTAAGCTTAAACGAGTATTTAAGCTTATTTCTAGCTTATCCAAAGTAGCTTTTTCTAGTTTAGTATTTTTATTAAATCTGTATTAGTATTAAGTATTTTTTGTAAAAAGTTGAGATTTTTCTAATTAGTTTTAATATTTTTAATCAATTAATTAGTGTTTTATAGTAATTAATTCATAATAAAAAATATAAAAGTCTAAAAAATATAATTCTTTTTTGTAAAATTTTCTTTTATCATATAGTAAGTAAGAAAATTAGTTTTACATTCGTAGGCCTTTTATTTCATAAATTTTACGTTTTTACTTGCTTCTTTCGGTAGTAATTTTTAAGCGTAGCATGCTTATTTCGATTTTATTTTAAACTACGTTTCTAGATAATTTGAGTTTATGTTTTAGATAAAATAGTTTATTTAAGATATTTTATTTCATAAAAACACAAAAACATCATTGTAAAAATAGTGATAGCGTTTATTTAATAGATTTTAACTCTTTTATTTCTTTTAATTTGCATTTAAGTCATTTGTAATTTACAAATCTTTTCTTTAGGTAATTTTTCATCAATATCCTTCTTGATCACTATCCTTAGTGATCATTCTACCATCGATCAAGTGTTAAACACCGTCAACCTCCGTGGGACTTAACGACCGGAATCCATTTATATTCTCCTGATCTTAAATTGCATTGGTGTGTAATCTGTTTTGAGTTTCTTACAGTTGGTCATTCACAAGTGACTAGCTCGCGTGAGATAACTTGACGGTTTTGCACCGATCACCCCGGATCTAAATTTCTCGCCGGAAAACAACTTCGAGTTAACCGGCATATCACCACAACAAAACCGGCCTCCTATTCGCTTTCGTCCTCAAAGTTTTGATTATCAATCACAACTACCCCAACCAAATCAAAACCAAAATGCGTTTTATCTTAACGTCCTTTTGTCCACCATAGCGTTCTTACCAAGATTACGGCAAGAACCTAGTGGGTACGGTTACCATCGAACATGGACTTCATTTATCCTTCTCAACCGTATCAACCTTATTCCCGATTGAAGCACTAATCTAGACATGAATTTGGAAGATTGGATGCGGGTATCCGAGCATAAAAACTACCCAAGTCAAGATGCTTCGATGGGACAAGGTTAGTCACAGTTCGCATACCGGTTCGTTCCATGGTTCCATTCAGTTGATGATTACGATGATGAGAAAAGCTTCCGTTGAAGAGATGTCCCCCATGTCAAACCAAGCGACCATCTAGGCGTGCTTGAAGGCCAAGGAAAAAGGAAGCGAGAAACAAGGGGAAAAACAAGAAGGGTGTAGAGCCATGGACAAAGGAGGAAGAGGTGGTGCTTTGTAAAGCTTGGGTCTATGTGTGGAAAGCGGCGAGAGAAGCGCTCGAGCGCTTCAAGTTTTGGGAGCTAGTGATCGAGTACTTTAAGGAAAAGCGTTAAGACCGAACCTATGACTCCATCACTACCAAATGGAAAGCGAGGATTTAAAGTAGCGGGGTTGGAAATTATTGTCTATCATGGAGAATATCAAGAATACCCATGGAGGCGGTGAGAATGATATCGACGATACCAAGCAAAAAGAATCTTAAGCGCACCGTATGATTACGGCATGATTTCACTTTGGAGGAGTGCTACGAGGTTTTAAAGGGTCATGCTGCTTGGAAGGAGGTTGAGTTGCTGGCTATATCAACAAATAGTCGGAAGAAAACAAAGGGTTCTACCACTACCTGCAGTTCAACCCAAGCTCGTGATCCTTTCGATGTCTATGGCGTTGATGATTCTGGCGAGGCGACTAGAGAATCACCGGCCGTGCGTGTGACAAAGGAAGGAAGAAGCATCATCCTCTCCGTGATGATGATGTTCCATCAGACTCATTTATGCAATCGTTGGCCAAAAATTTCTTAAGGACCAAAAGCCGAGTCAAAGAGGATAAAGATAAGAATAAGCGAGTTTAGAAGATACTTGGTTACGGTTGAGGAAAAAGCTCAGAGATAAAACAGGAAAAACTTGAGCTCATGAGGACATCAAAAGGGAGTCCGACATCATCTTCTAACACCCCAATCGACCCAAATTTGTCCGGCCAGCTTAGAAGAGTTGGAGAAAGTTAAGCGCAATCAAAGCCGTTACAATTTAGATTATTAGTTTAAGTATTCTAGTGTTTATTTGAATTTCGTATTGTAATTTTTTTTTTAAATTCGTAGTGTAATGTTTTTTTTTTTAAATTTCGTAATGTAATGTTTTTTTAATTTGAATGAAATTTAAATTTAATGTTAAAAATGTTTGAATTAAAATAAATAAATAAATAAATAAAAATAAAAATCCTCAGTCGTCGTAAGGCATCCGGATTGTCGGATCATTTGGAGAAGAAAGCTGGCGTGGCGAGGTAGTCCCAGGTTTGGCCGGGGGTAGCCTTAGGGGTTTGTATATATAAAAAAATGATATGACTGAAAGAATTAACTTTTTTAACGACAAACTGAATAATTAGTTGGTATTTTTGTTTTGCAAGAAGCAGGACAATCACTTCTTTGGGCCAAATTTTTTTGTACATGTTACATTATACGAGTAGTACTTTTTCTATATATGTTAATTCATGATAGTTTCGTCATTGGTTTCCAAACTAGCGTATTTAGTTATGATCCATATAAAGAGCATGATGTATAATACTAGAAAATCGAAATCACGGCAGATTTACTATGAAATTAAGATTGTTCACAACTCAGTAACTGACAGGTGACAACTTGGTGACTTCTTTTCTATGGAGTGGATTTGTAAATACAAGAAATGTGTGGTCCTATATATCCTGGACCGTGTTTTTGGGCCACACCCTATTTGTCCTAGTTTGAAATGAATTGGGGTCATGGGTGAGAGTATTTATGTCACTAGAGTAATGGTACACATCTCTATTACAAATACGTAACATATCACGTGTCCTTTACATTTTTAAACATTGTGCTTAACATGTTCTCCGAGTAGGCTAACGGTTTCCGGTTCAATCAGTTCAGCTAGTTGGTTGAACCAGCAGCAATAATAATATACGGCGAACAGCATAAGCATGTTTAAATGTCCGAAAATCAACATTTAAGTCCTACCAACTCAAAAACGTAAAATTATCAAATAATAAAATTAAGAAAAAAAAACAAGGGGGAAATGTTTACCAAATTTTAACCGGTTTATAGCTTTCATTTTTTTTCTTTGTTTTTGGGTTTGCAACTTTGCATCGTTTAACTATAGCCCATCACTTGGGTTTGGAAACCGATTAGACTCCCAGTTCAATTGACTGGTTCGGTCCAGTTTTCTAAACAATGATGCTCAAGTCTTTTTTTTTTTTTTTTTTTTTTTTCTCTTTCTCTATTTTGAATGAAAGTATGCATTAAAAAAAAAAAAAACAAACTTAACATCCGTACTAATCATTCCTAAGCGTCAACAGAAAAGGTTAACAACAAAGTATTTTGGTAAATATAATATTACGTAGTACGGAGTACTATTTAAGATATAATAAAATTCTTATTACATACTTAAACAATTGTTGTATAAGTATTTTAAACCCCGGATTTTTGTTTATATCTCGATTGAGCAGATCATAGATTTGGCATGTGGTCTGGCCCAGTTTAGTCAAACAGATAACTCATAGCTCGGAATTTTTCATTGTTTTAGGTTTACAAGTAAGAGCCCAAGAAAATTCGTAAAGCTTCTTTGCATCACTCATCAATTTTATTGGGTACAAACCTTACTACTATTAGTTATGGGATTGTTTCTTATACCTTAAGGCCATCCACTATAATTAACTAGTATAATTTCATCGCAAAGCGGCGGTAAAATCGACTAGTTAAAGAGCATCCGGATGATGATGATTGATTACATGTTTTATGATGATTGCTTACAATCGTAGCATCCAAAAATTTAGGAGATGAATATGAGAAGAAATGAAAACGTCATATAACTTTTCCATTGGAATAATCACAATTTACTTGAGACCAAACGTCTGGGGCTTACTGGGCCCAAAGTTTATCCATGGAGTGCACTATCGTATTATACAGCATATTTGAACAAAGTAATGCAATTCATGTTTACACTAGATTTCCTTTTCGAGGCCCAGCCAAGTACCCAACTTATAGAGTTATAGGATTAAGAAGTAAAGATAATACTTTCATTAGACACCACAAATAGTTAGGGCCCGTTTGGTTTGTTGGTGGGTTTGGAATTGAATTTGGATTTTGAATTTGAATTTGGTATGAAAGAAAGTGAGAAGAGAGGAAATTAATAATTATTTAAATTATGTATTTTTTTATATATAAATTAACCTATTATATATTAGTTTGAAAAAGAAAAATTAAAAAATAAAACTAATATTAAAAAAATATGTGGTTGAGATTGTTAAAGAAAGAAAATGTTAAATTTGATTGGAGGATATCATCAAAAGAGGATATGGGAGCTGAGATTGAATCTATCATTCAAAAAGATGGGACCAGAGAATCAATATGGTACCAAACAAGTGATTTGAGGCTTCTATCATTTAACCTTATGTTTTGTAAGTTTAGCGTGTGTATTCAATTTGGAAGCTCTAGGGATTTTTTCGGATCGAGGCTCAGGACATGCGTGAATCCCATAAAAAGCGCAGCGCCTCGGAGATGTAACAGGTTTTGGGGCTTTTTTCTAAATATTAAGATAAGATACATGAGCCTTATAAGTTATATGCATGAGCCTTTTAAGTTATATCTAATAATCCTAATTTGGAAAAGAACTAAAACACACAATCAAGTGGATAACTATAGATTCGATCATTTACAAAATATATGTCTCTCCGTCATAAGTTTATATCTTGAAGTGATTTTTATTGATTGTTTATTTTATTGATTTGTAAATAACGTCATAAGTTTATTTATCTTCAAACATCACATCATAGGGTGAGTATTTGTATGATTTGTAATATTGAACTGATTTAATGTTTAATTTATTGATTGTTATTTTTTAACAAGTTACTTTGTTTCATTAAGTATTTTTTTTATGACATATTATCATGAAAATGTGGCATTATGCCTTGAATATTAATATGTTGGTTGCTTAATATTTTGGGTTAAATTAGAGCTTTGTTATATGTAAAGTCTGCAAGTGTAGAAACAAGTTTAGTCGATATGGATTTTAATCGTATGTAGTTCATCAGAAAAGAGTTAATCCATTTAGAAGTGACAATTGATCCATTTTAATCTTTATAATGGCTAGATGTGTCATGTATTAAGTATTTAATGTTATTTTGTGTTATTTAAGCTACATAAATTGTCACATATATTATATTAAAAAAAAAAAATAATGTATTTAGTGTACCGTGCATTAGTGAAGGTAATGTATATCTTGCGCCATGCTGAGGCTCTTTGGTCCCTTTTGCGCTTTAGTGCGCCTTGAGCCTTTCAAAACATTGATACCCACTAAAACCCATATACCAAACGGGCCCTTATATTCTCAGGCAAAAGGTTCTTTGGTTCAGTTTGGTTGATGCGGATTGACTTTGGTAGTGAATGTACTTGTTTGATTGGTAACTCAAAGAAATTATTTATGCACCATCCTCAGAAAAGCTAACATCACAAATAAGTTATGTTTAGGTTACTTTCAATTTTGTTGTTAAAAAAAAAAAAAAAAAAAAAGTAAGTTTACTAACAATGAGCTTTTTTTATTTGTGCATATTTCTGTCTCTCTCTAGTTTATTTTATAAAAACACACTCTATTATTTTATAATTATATAATATAATTGGTTATATTAAAAAAAATACTAATCAATTTTTGTAATCTTACACCAAATCCAAATTGTAAACCAAATCCAAAACATATCCAAACCCAGTTACACGCCAAACGCACCCTTAGCTCAAGTCATGTCACTGACATAAATGAGATTGTTTGGATTGCATAAAAATATGATATCATTGTTGAATATATATATATATATATATACTTGAAGCCAGTACCTGCCTGGCCGTTATCTAGTTTAAAAAAATTTTAGTGGTGATTAAGTTTGTTTCATGAATCAGGATTTTAAGTGTTAATAAATCAATTTTGAATGATTATATTTGTTTTTAAATGGCGTTGTTTTGTATTTGAGATTGTCTTTTTGATAGCATTTTTGTAAGTTGCATTAATCAATTCTGATAATATTAAATAATAATAGCATTATTTTTGTTGAAATGAGCAATTAACAACATTTTTTGTATCCCAAGGCGCGTGAAGTACGTAAATAGTTAGTGTGCATAAAAAAAAATGCGAATACAAACATTTATCTTCGTTTTATGTCTCTCAACCTTTCACGGGTTCCACAACTAATTCATCATTTCTCGTATAATTTTGTCAAATTTGAATCACTGGTTCGACCCGGTGGTTCAACGGTTGAACCGTTCCGTCAACAAAGAAGTCGATTTTAACCGAGTCAACCCGCCGGTTGGGTGAAAACAAGTCAAGTAAATCGGGTTAACCCGCGGGTTTGGCGTCGGTCAACCGGTTTTCGATATATATTAATAGTTTCCATTTGAAATATATGTCTTCAACATTTGTATCGGTCCGTTTTAGGTCCTCTACGGTTCGTTTTGGACGGCTTTAATTTGTTAGCGGCCGTGGCGACACGGTTCCCGGTTGAACACGTTGGTTCGGTCCGGTCCGATTTTCTATATGTAACATCAACTTGTTAGCTTGTATGAAGTTTTGTGTGTTTTATTAATTTGTATAATGTGTATAATAACATGTACTTTTCATTTTAGGATGTTTTAAAAAATAACATTAATTAGTGTGTTTAATTATTTTATATTTTGGATTATGTTGTAGCTTCTTTATATTGTACATTATGAAAATTTTATTGTACTTTTTAGTAAAAAGTGTTTTTAATTTGTTGTTTTAATTTGGTAGATGTGCTTTTAATTGGTTGTACAATGTGAATAAATCATTGTATTTTTAAGTAGTGGGGTATTTTAATAAGAGTATTAACTTCTGTTATCATTTATCTCTCATTTAACTTTCAATATTCAATATTCAAGTTTTCACTTTTCCACTTTGACCGTTTTTCCATTTTAGATAGTAAAGATATATATATATCTTTCAATATTCAATATATATATATTGGTTAAACCCGGGACGCTTTTTCCATTTTAGATAGTAGATGTGCTTTTAATTGGTTAAACCCGGCGGGTTAACCCGATTTAATTTGACTTGTTTAAATGCGCATGGTTGACTCGGGTTAAAATCGACTTCTGGTGACGGAGCAGTTCAACGGTTGAATTCCACGGGTCGAACCGAGATTCAAATTTGACAAAATTATATGAGAAATGATGAATTAATTGTGGAACCCGTGAAAGGTTGAGACATAAAGCGAAAGATAAATGTTTGTATTAGCATTTTTGTTTATGTACGATAACTATTTATATGCTACCAGTGCTGGGGATACAAAAAAAAATGTTGTTAATTGCTCCTTTCAACAAAAAATAGCGTTATTATTATTTAATATTATTGTAATTGATTAATGCAACTTACAAAATGCTATCAAAAAGACAATCTCAAATACAAAACAACGCTCGAGAAAAACAATATAATCATTCAAAATGGATTTATTAACACTTAACGGTTCATGAAACAAACTTAATCACCACTAAAATTTTGTGAAACTAGATACAGAAGCGCACTTATTTATTTGCAGTATATATATATATATATATATATATATATATATATATATATATATATATATATATATATATATATATATATATATATATATATATATATATATATATATATATATATATATATATATATATATATATATATATGTATATATATATATGTAGTAGATGGGCCGGTATATATATATATATATATATATTAGTGGCAAAACCCGTCCGATGGACGGGTATGACTTGTGGTTTTTATTTTTATGATTTAGTAGAAAAAATATATATACAAAAAATTAATTAAAAGTTAAATGAAACGGTTAAGATCTATAATTGATGTTACGATAATCCATAAAACGGCTAAAAGCATATAAGTATTTTGATTTTTTGTTTTTATTTTTAGGATTTAGTAGAACAATTATATACTAAAAAGTAATTAAAAGTTAAATGAAACGGTTAAGATCTATAATTGATGTTATTATAATTCATAAAACGGCTAAAATGAGGTAACTACTTTCTAACATTTTGTTCTAAATAATATTAATCATGAACATCTTTTACATTTGATAGTATTATTAACATTTATTATTAGTATTTTATTTTTGTTAATTATGTTTATTTACTTATTATATATAGGTGCTTCCAGCTGATTTTTTAACCAAATTTAGATGATGTTGATGAATTTGAAATATCTGTAAATAGATTTATGGTGAGGTTTGATGTTCGTTGTGATGAGAATATGTGTGTATGTATTGTGGTGGTAGTTTTGTTGTTGATACCATTTGTTTGTTAAGTGGTGATGTTTGTGTGTTTACCAAGAATAGGGTAAAAAGGTTGTGGTTATATGTTTTTGATAATGATAGGTAGAATCCCTACAGAGGTGGTTTTCAAAAGGAAGCTTCTTTAAGGATTATCCCACTACCATTTACTGAGTTTGAGCAGTGTTAGTGTTTTTGTTCAGACTTTTTAAACTTTATTGTTTAAATTTGATTTCATTGATTTCTTAGTTTACATTATAATTATATTTTGGTGTGTTACGTGTTTTAACTTTTTTTTATGACGTAGTTAGTAGTTATATAAGGTTTTATTTTCAATAAATTTATATACGAAATTTTATAAACCAAGATACACGATTAAGATAGCTCGAGTATGTGCTTTTAGAATTCTCGTAAACTTACGATGTTTTTAAAAAAAAAATTAAATCCTAGTTGTGGTGAGTTAATAAAGCAAAACCCTTAATGGGGATTCTGGTTAAACACGCAACCTTTAGTGGGGAAATATGTTTTTCAAAGAAACTAAATCTTCCTTATTATGCAATAATTAAATCCTTTTTATAAAAACATAAATATATAATAAATAAAATTCCTTATTTGCTAAATTGTTTGGGAAAAATTTGTTTTACATAACACATGTCATTTGTATTGTATTTTTGATAGTTTTGGGTGCGGCATGACTTATAATTATTGTTGGCATATTTTACTATAGCGGAAAAAGGTTGGTAAAAAATGGCTGCAAAAGTGTCCAATGAATAAATTAAGTGACGGTTAATGAATTATGAACATTATAAAATATTTATACGGTGAATAGGGAACAAAAAGAAATGAATGATAATCCGATATGAGTAAATTAAACTTAATAAATTATCCGCCATTACAAAGTATATGCTTTTAGTTTAAATACATTCCTAGAATGAAAACTTTATGTGCTAGTCATTGTCCCGTTTAACCCATTAAAGACCAGTGTGATATTTTATGTTCTGTTTCTAACTCGATATGATTCCTTATACTTGAATTTGTTGGCCATCATGTTTCATTTAATATACTACTACAATAGCCTTTTCTAAAGATGGGGAATTTTGAGAGTGAGTGGGTTCATTCTACTTGCGTTGTTTAGGTCAAACATGTTGGCTGCTATGAATAGGTTGTTTTTTTTTATGGTTTCTATCTAAGTAGGAAATACGTTACATTGATTGAGCCAATCAATTGGTTCAAAAAGCGCCAAACATGTTATTATTAGACAAACTCAAGTCCATGTTTATCTGTTAAATAAGTGAAGTACCTAATCAATTACTGATTTTAGGAGCTTCATGACTTCTCTATTCTCAGAGCTCTCGGTGTTTGGATTATGCACAACCTACAATCATACATATACAAGCACACTATGTATATTTTTTTTTTGAAATCATATGCCCGATTGGATACAAAACAAATGAATATTCAAAAAGTGAATATATCAAATAGCATAAAAAGCACTTAAAGAGCTAACAATTATATGCACATCAAGCCACGTAATAATGGTCACATAATTCAGAAATCTTCAAAAAAAAAAATTGATATTATTATAGGGAAATTTACCAAACAATCAGTATTTTAACTTATGTAATTAGCAACAACATTACATTTTCCCCATCAAGTGCTATTATTCTATTATTAGGTTTAATAATACTTGAAACTTGCAAAAATCGATTGTGCAATTTTTTAAATATTTGAACTGAAAAACTCACCCTCAAGGCCACAGTGACATCTCAACTATTCATATTGCAATGTTTTTTTTTTTTTTTTTTCATCATCAACTTTGTGGAGTACCGGCGGCTCCATAGTTTACAAGAGACTTTAATATTACTAATGCATCAGTAGTTAACTCATCCAACAATGACTGATCCAATAAGTCTCTGAAATTTAACTAATGAGAAAGGACCATGTCATTTGAAATGCCATAACATTAAGTTGACTGAAAAAGCTAAAAACCATGAACTGGTCTACCTGCTATATTATAACCACATATCATTGACTTTCAAAATATGTTCCCTTGTAGCTGTTGAAGCTTGCTGTAAACTAATTGTACATCGTCATTTCCCTTATATGCCCTTTCAAGCTTACAGGTTATTCCAGGACTTCCATCTAGTAATTGCACTTCACCATGGAAAAAAAGCTAAGAATAATATTATAGCTAACTCTTGTGATATAGGATTACACATGGAAACCGCACCATAAAACCGGCTTTCATGAGCATCCAACAATAATAACGCATAACCATAAACCTTAAAGTGGCCTTTTATTATGACAGGGTGTTTGGCATTGGATGTTAGAAGGGATATCATTGTGCTTATATTATGAGAGGGTGGTTGGCATTACATTTTGAAAGTAACTGAATTATACTTGGTCAAACACCCTCTAGCGTTCAGATTAATAATGTCTTTCTTTATTCCTTATTATGT
This sequence comes from Chrysanthemum makinoi, assembly GCA_910596185.1. Lineage (NCBI taxonomy): Eukaryota > Viridiplantae > Streptophyta > Magnoliopsida > Asterales > Asteraceae > Chrysanthemum > Chrysanthemum makinoi. The sequence goes on along the minus strand of OU343218.1, from coordinate 82,882,466 downwards.
TATGTAGTCGAAGTAATGTGTATTGATAGGATTCATATTTAAAGGTACCAAATCCAACATGTATCAACTTGTCAAACTATATTACTCATATAAAGAAAATAGTTCCATGATTATCATTGTAAAAACAATGATTGATTATCTGATTCACCAAAACATGACACCACAAATTATCATCAACGCTAACTGTCTTTATCAGTATATATCATTGTAAGGTATTAGTTATGTAGGGCTTGTTTGTTAATATGTTAAACATGAGAATTAGTTGACCGTTATTAATTATCAGACAATTTGACAAAAAAAACAATTTTCTTTATGTTTATTTTATTCACTTTGAGACAATTGCATATTGTTTGTCAAATTGTCTAATAATAGTTGTTGTTGAGCACTGAAGAGACAGACATATTTATTAATACTTGTTGTTGAGCACACCGCAGCAAGCAATTGTATACTATTTGGGAAGCCCGGCCGATGGGCGGGAATTAGTTATAAATATCGTTTGAATGTATTAGTTAACGAATAATAAGATATAAATGTGAAGTTTATAATTGTTTAAAAAGGCGTTAGTTATTTTGATGAATTAGCATCCGTTATAAAAACGGTTGTCAAATATTTTTGTTTCCCACTTTTGAGATAGCCACATAAAGACATACTGCAAACCTGAATTTGTTATGGTTAAATTTTTACGCCATTTTAGCTACTTTTAATTGACCAATTACCAAATATTCCTAAAAAAGCCTGAGCTGCATATTTGAATAATAGTTATGTAAAAGTATAATCTAGAAATTAACCAAAAGCACTTACTTATTTCTCGTAGCATCTTGTAAATATCTGCGAGCATTTACTTTCACCTTTGCTCTTGCTCTACCCGCATTATAACCTTTAAAATAGAAAATATGTGATTAACTTTCAAAGTTCTTGTAAATAAAAGAAGCGATGTTATAACATGAAAGCCTCGAATTAGAACACGAAGCATGGTAAAGAAATTTAATAAGCAAAATCAAAATCTTGAAGAATAAAAAATGATTATAGTAGATACTATTCCGCTGGTGTTGCAACATTTTAACATGAACGTAAGCGCAAGATAGCTACAAAATATGCACAAAATAATTTTGCAAACTAATAGTTGTTAAAAAGACAACATAAGTGAATTTTTAGCACATATATTTTAGCAAATGAACAACTCCATTTAAGAATGTATAAAGATGAATCTTCCATGAAAATTATGCACAAATTGCAGCTTTAACTTATGCACAAAAGCAACATACGACCTTATATTTTGCAAACGGTTGTTTGAAAAAAAAATAGTGTTTGGCGATTGTAGTTATCCTCTCATTGGTATTCTTGCGACATGTTTCTTGAGTTTTAATTGCACCCATATTAGTATTTGAAAGTATCTTGTCTGCAAAATCAATAATGGTAAACAATGTTAGTCCAACTAAAACCACATGCTACAAAATTATAAACAACATCAAATAATTTATTAAGATACTCTAAAGCACTTAGATTGAATCGTTTTAGCTATCTCTTTTCCTATTGTACCAGTTAGGCCCATTAGAAATAAACATACCCGTAACAACCCATTAACTTTTACCCATGTAAGGCTGGTATACCTGAAAAGTTAAAAGAGCAGATTGAACAACATACCTAGACTTTGCATTGCGTTTTTTGTGTTTGTGTTTAGGTGGTGGCGTTCTTGAATGATGTGCTTCCTATGTCATTTCATAATTCTCAAAAGGATCATAAAGCAATGTTGAGCTCATAAAAAAAATCAATCCTTCCACATGCACCCCAGGAGACCCAATACACAGAGCCTCCCATCCTCAACTCTCACCTAAATAAGATATTTAAGTCGTTTGTTACTCATATAAAATCTCAAATTAAAAAAAAATGTTCCGGTCTCACCAAATTAAATAAGATATTTGATACCTTAAGTCGTTTGTTACTTATATAAAATCTCAAATTAAAAAAAAAAATGTTCGGTTTACCTTGTATATTAAATAAGATACTTAAGTCGTTTGTTACTTATATAGCCTATTTAATACTTTAGAGACAAATTCTTACTTTCATTGGACCCATTTTGGTAAATGGGTAAAAAAGTAGTCGATTGAACTTTGTCCCCACTCTGACCGTGATTTCTTCCTTTCTGATCGTCAACCTTACCACCTTGCGATAATGAAACAAATCATGATAAGCTTGACAATAAATAAATACATCAAATGAGATTCAGTTGACATTTCAAACTACGAGCGCATGTTATTCTAACAATATCTAAACACATCTAAGCAAGCGACGAAACATTATATCTTTCCTGTAATCTCATACTCTTTCCATGCCACTGAAGCCTATTTATGATTCAATGTTACCTTTTAATACATAAAATGAAGCTTAAAGTTTACGTCTTATGAGTTTGCTAAAATTATGTATATATAAATGTGTTTATGGTCAGGTATATAACCCTAAACTATTTTTAAGGTATCAATATGCACTGAAGTGCAGCTTCAGTACAAAGAGAAGCAAGGTCAGCACCAACATAACCATGTGTCTCTTTAGATATTTTTTCCAAATCACCCTGCAAATATTATTATTTAATGTTAGTGATCAACCAAATGTTTTGTGGCTTGAAGATGTGTATTTCGACAAAGTATACTTACATCCTCAGAAAGCTTCATGTTCTTTGTGACCATGAGTCAACATGTTTGGCTTCATATAGCCACTCCCTAAAGCCACTAAGTAGAGGGATACAAAGAATATTAAAGCCTCCACTTCCTTGGCCTCTATGCATCTGTTTCCATTGGTTAGCATGTTGCACTCTCGTGGTTTTAGATGAGGAAGGTGGGCTTGGAGTGATAACAGTATAAATCCTTGATACAGATAATAGAATTATATTATAAATGAACTGCAAGAAAATGACCTAAGCATGCATGGCCATGGGTTAGTGGAGAGAAAATGAACTTTCTAAGAGTTTGATAAATCCAAAAATGAGCATATAGTCCAGAAACAACCGAGGTAAGAATTAGATAGGTAGCCACCAAACCGAGAGAGGATGAAGATAGTACCAACGAAGTTTGTTTTCCATTATTAATTATTAAATTTCTTTTGGTTGTTATTTTGCAAACAATTTTATCTTTTCCATTTTTTTGGTTGTTATCGGAAAATAAGCTATAAACATAAAATTTTTGTATTGAATGCATTAAGAAGTTCGATGGGCGAGAAAGCCTTATGAATATTGTTAAATAACTTAAGTTAATGAAAAAAAGCTATATGTATAGCCAACACTTGTATGAGTTTTTCTAGTCTGTGCATATCTAGCTAACCTATGTAAATGATTTGACTTGCCATCGTGTAAGCATCGGTCGAAAAGAGCAAGAACATCTATTAGTTTCCCTTCATCTATCAATCTGAAAATGCATAGAAAACAAAGTAAGCAATAGTCAGGGGTTTAATCTTTTGAAAATAGAGTATTAGTAATAGAAAAGTGTATGTGCCTTTCAAGTATATAGTTGTGTGTCACTCAAATTACTTTTAAATTGCTTCACTTGTTAGAAAAAACCTGATAAAATAGTAGGTATATAACATAAAAAGTGACTCTTTATCTTTGTTTTAGTAGTACTATGTATGACTGCACATGATTATTGTAATCGGAATGATTAAATCATTGGTTTCTGACTTTGTGCAAAATGTGGTAAAAAAATACAGAAATAAAGTTCACTTTTTATATAAAGTTTGCAGAAACACATGCTCCGCCTACCAGCATTTACCGCTTTTAGGGAAATTTAGGAGAATTTCACGATTGGCCCATTTTCTTTATAGCCAATATTCTACAAATTTTCCATTAGACATGTTATTAATAAATAAAACCTTAATTGAGCCCTTTTTAATATGATACAACTTCAGTTGACCCGTTCACATGAATGGGTCAAAATGGGTACCCACCTCTAGGAAAGAACAACGACACTGATAATTTATCTGTTTACCTTTTGCTTGGTCTTGTTCCTAAAATGAGGTTCAAAATATCAATCATAGATTCATGATTTCATGTAAGATGCCATGCCACTTTTTTGCGCTAATAGAAAATGAAGATATGATTGCTTACTCGTTTAATTTCATCAAACAACATCTGGAAGATGCGTGGAACAATTCCTTGATTACCAGTGGATTACTGATCTTCAACCATTGTGCTTGGTGGACCCCATAATGTATAAGGTTTTTCGCTACCAGTCTACACAACATTAACAACCCATTAAAATTCTTGCCACCAAATAGTTTCCAACTTTCCATATAAAAAATTGTTACTACTCCGTAAACCGGAAAAAAGTACATGTCCATAAGCCAATATAGATGTATTGTAATCTCAAAACCAAAAGTGACGATTAATTAAATTGTGGTAGTAAACTGTAAATAAGAGAGAGAGGGAGGGAGAGAGAAAGAGAGAGAGGGAGAGAGAGAGAGAGAGATACTCATATGCTAACAAAATTAAAAAAGATTTACGACCATCCAGGTGTCATGTTAGAGACGTTCTGGAGATGTTTCTGGTGATTGAAGTGGAGCCGAAATTGGATGAATAAGTTTAGGAACGATCCTTAATCCTCTGCCAATCACTAATATAACACCAACATTTTTTGGCGTGCACGATTCAGATTTTGACCACCATTAGACCATTTTACTACGACCATACACAAAAATATACTGAATTGAGTTAAAAAGCTATAAACTTACCACAATAATTTGTTGTAGAGAAAAGAGTAATCAAGTGTCCCTGAGCAAATATTTGAAACCATTAATCACACACTTATGTGCTCTTATAATGAGCTGAAGCTTGTTCTTTCTACAAAAGTCTCAGACCATGTAAGGATGTAAGTAGTTATAAGAACATAAAATAATTCATCTAACTTCTTTTAATAGACAGTTAATAGATTATAGGTATTTGAAACCAATTTAGACAAACTTTTGACCCATTTGAACTTATTGAACCATTTGTCTCGTATGATTAAAGTGTTGATATATACAATATGAACCGCTTTACGTAAACGAACCACATTAACTTGTTTTTCGATAAAATTACCACCTCTAACAATAGTTGTCTTTTACCCACTAATAGGAGAAAAGCCAACTTTCAAATAAACCGCACCTAGCTGCAACATTAGACCTAAAGTACTAATCAACAATATATTACACATAATCCTATTCTGAAAAACATCCCTCTTAAACAATACACACAGTATATAAACAACAACAGGCATTAAAGCTTGAAAAGCTATTCTTTTGGTTAAAGTTCGCTAATTATTTGAATACACCAAGAATTGGTACCGCATCAACATAAGGACACGTAAGCACGTAAAAAGACATAAATATGAAGAAAGTGCAAAAGTACCTGAATATACAAAGAATTGGTAATCCCTTCTCCATAGCAAGACTTCTTTCCATCAGGAGGACAACACCAACACCATTACTCACCTGGCTTGAAATTTGTGCAGTTCAAAGGCAATAACCGTGCTAAATATACTATCTCTAACAAAACTTAGAAATGGTTTGTTGCTTTGTCAAACAATATAATGTGGATGCACGGCCTGATATTTTCAACCAAGGCTCAGAACTTTGTTTGCAGTAGTTAAAGGGGGTGTTCGGAGCGCTTATTCAAACTGCATATGCTCCTCAAAATTGTTAAATAAGTAAGTTTAGAGATAGAGAAACTCAAATAATCATGTAAACAATCTAAAACACTCTCAGGTCATAAAACCTCCTTATCGCAAACAACCCATTACCTACCCGAAACAGTTTCGTATATTAACTCGGCCAAGTTTTTTGATTTAGTTATTCACTAAGCATGCATTTATCATATTGTATGTAAACGAAACCAAACATAGTTTCCTACATTAATATTTAGTGCTAAATTTATCTCCTTCGATATCTTCCTCAATCTTGATGTAAATTGTAATGAACAATAATCTAAATGACGAAATCATAAATGAGGATAACCATGCATTTTTTATCTCAGGATCGAGTGGCTAATAATGCCTTCAGAGTATGTCAATAGCCTATTGTCTATTGGTTGTAAGTTTAAAGTTGTTGCTGATATGTCAATTGATGTCATTACATCATTTGTTGATTTACTCAATACCTATTGCCACAATGGGCGTCTCTAAACGGAAAAGTTTCTTCCCAATTCGAAATCTAGAATAATGAATCGAGGAAGGCTATAACCTGCTGAACCCTCAACGTTTTTATGTTATTTATGAAAATGCATTAAAATATAATTCGAAAACACAAAAACATGCAATTCAAGTTCTAATTACAAATTCTTGTAATGAATATCATACAACCAAATCTTAGTTTCTCAAACGAATATCTTATCGAACTGAACATATGATAAGTATTACAGTATAAAAACAAAAAACAAAAAGGAGTGGCATGGAATCATATCTTACTGCTTTCTTGAGGCCTCTTTTGCGAGCCAACACCTTTTGCACTTGAATCAACTTTATGTTTTGCTGTCATGAATAAGGAAAACTTCTTAATTTCTAATGTTCCATTTAAACGCCTATATTGGCTACTCTTGGTTGGCTTTCTAAATATCAGGCTTACATGGGCATGATTCTGGAAATACCGGCCCATATACATTGACAATAGTTCAATAATCGATTGGCATTTGAACAAATTGATAAATTAGAGATATTGATCAACGATACGCAAAATGAGGATATGGTCTAAATTACAACTTAGGGGTGTTTGGCATTGCCTTTAAAACTATATATGTTCAGTAGTTCCGGGCCAAACGGTTTTTTGTTCCTTAATTATGATTGATTTCATGTTAAACTTTTGGCTAAAGCCTTAATACCATTAATAAGTGCATACAACGTCCTGAACCCCATTATACAGATATTTAGAGAATTGGTGTAATAATATATAGTAACACATTTAGTATCTATTTTAACAATTAGAAGGAATTAGACAAAAAGTGGTTGCGGGTCAACCTAATCTTGCTCGTACGCAACCCAGGCCCCCCTAAATCTGTTCATATTGTCGACCTCTAATATATATGCACAAATTTGAAAATGCAACTTACAATTTGTTCACCAAAGTTGTCTGAAACATGGTCAGCTGGTATTCCAGTTGCAAATATAGTCACAAACACCTCGTCTGGTTTCTGATAGTATTCATGCCTTTACAACTTATTAATTTTGTTTCTGGAAAGTGTCTTGTCTAAAATATCTGTAATAATTCTAACTTTAAACGAAGGCTCATTTTAAAATTTGATATGTCATCTACTGATATTGTAGCTTACTATGCTAATGTTCATATGATTTATGGGAGCGGGTTTCACATATGTTTAAGGTTCATGAACTGAAATGAAATGATAAGTAAGAATTTTTACAGCATGAGAAGGTTAATGGGCGTTACTGCAACAACTGAACATTCTTTGTACCTATACATTGTCAAGATATTCAATGGCTCAAAACATATTCAGATAAAAGTTACCTAAAGCTCCTTGATAAACTGTATAGCATTGAGGAACCAATGATTCGTGAGCATTTCTTTGAGATTAAGCCTTCGTCAACAACCTTGTTAACGAAAGATACCGATATCCAAGAGATCAACCTGCAAGACATTAACTTAAATAACTAAGAATAATAGATATTTAATTAAATGTAAAGTATCTTAAAGACATGATCTGGTCTTTCATTCAACGGTTTATTTCAAAATGCTTCTCAGGAGCAGAAGACCAGGACGTTCAACGTATGACCAACTCCTTGACCTAGTGACGAAAATAAGCGCCTGACTCACGATGCTAACTTGGAGGTAAAGAGCTGCTGTAAGCTCATAGTCATTGTTTCTAATTGATTTTACACCAAACCTTTCCTAAATCCCCAATATAAAAGTACCAATTAATTCAGTATATTACAGATGAACATTGTGAACTAAGAATATATAACGGTTTGCATGAAGAGCTTCCATCAGTTCATCAACTATTGAAACATCTTGTTCGCCTTCCAACCTTCGTTCCTATTGTCTAAACTGTGCCCGAAGAACAAAAGATATGTTTCAGCCAAAATATTATGTGGTTCAGTTCGGTTACTCATAACTTATGTGCAAGTATCATTAATTTTGGATGTCACTATTTACAAATTAAGTATAATCGGAAGGACCTGTAGTAGCAAGATTAGACAAAAACCATCATAAAATTATATGTAAAATATGATTATATGATTGTAGATAAATGTGGCAAAATGGGCGTTGGGAGTTAGGTAATATGTAAGTCGGGTTCAAGCTGGAACGGGTTGTCTTTTTAATGGTTTAGTACATTGCCTTCGATGCATAAACAATATATTGTCCAACTTTTATACAAATAATGAATTCAATATTTTGTGATTGCAAAAACAATGTTATTACAATCCGAAACTAAATCTTTGAACATAAGTACCCTGAACTCTAAGATCGCTAAACTCCATAATGCGACTGCCATCTATAGCAAAAGAAGAGTGGCAAAAAATGGTTGGAAAGTGGACATGTTGAAAGGCGTTAAGAAACCGTAAGTGACAAGTTAGATGTATAAATAGAAAATATTAAGGTAAGAATATATATAATGTGATTTTCAGCTATAAATGTCAAATAAATGTTTTTTGTTAACGTGTTATATATGTTTATAGTTATAAGATTTTAATTATACCTAATCCAACTATGAAAATTTCTTGAAATTTTCCCAAACATCAATAAAGAAGTCTTCGAAAAAATATCCTTGTTTTAGCGAGGGCTCCTATTAAAAAAAATGAACATAACTATGTGACTATAAACGGGTATTAATGGCATGACACGTTTAGAAGCTGAATAGGTTGACACTCAAAAAAGATTTCTTCAAACGTTGTTATAAGTTAATAGCAAATTCCTTGAAATAGCATAAAGTTTATGAATATACTAAGATAATGGTACCCATTCACCTAAATACTATATTAATCATTTGAGTTAACATACAGGACTTTTACTAATCATCAAAAAGTGGATTATGTATAATTTACCAAAAAATAATAACATAATATACAATTTACCAAAGTGGAATAAACAATCAGAAATAAGTAATATTTACCTGTTAAGAACAACATTATAGCACACTCTAATTGCATTCAGCAATGGTTCCCTGTAAACTACATATGTGGAAGTCAGAGAAAATTAAGAAAAAAAGACAACCAACAACAGTAATGCTACAAAGAAAGCAAAGCTTTATTAATGTAATGAGGATCACAGTTTACTTGAGCTCTGATGAGTGCTTATTCACTCATCATTTTTACCCATCTAAGACCACAAAAACGTCTAAAAATACTGAAATATAACCAAATATCGGCGAGATATCCTTGGACTGTGTTTTTATGTATTTCAGTACAAAGGATCGAAAACGGGGCAAAACGGACGAGAAATGAGCTGGATTGGAAAGCGTGCTTTGCGGATGGAGCGGGCGGATTTTCTACATTTTCAGAGCCCGGGATACACATTTGGGAGTGAGCTTGGGGAATCAGATGGAAAACCTAACCCTAAAACCCAAATCACCATTTTACCCTTCTACCCGAACCCAAAATTACCATTTTACCCTTTTTGCAAAATCCAAAACTACTCTTTTCAAAACCTCATTTTTATTTTACAACAATTATTTTTTTTAAACCAATTTTATTAAAAGTATTTTCTTTCCAAAAAAAAAATAAATAAAATACAAAGTTTTATTTAAACCCTTTTTAAAACCTTCTACCCTTTGAACCCCTTCATTTAACTCCCTTTGAACCCCTTTTTTTTATAACCAATTGACCCTTCCCCATATTTGAACCTCTTCTCCCTTTATTACCCAAAACAGAACACAACCAAAACCCAGCTTCTTTTTTCCTTGGCGCCAAAATCTCACCCCACCTTTGGCTTCTTCCTCCCTGGTCCCCAGCTCACCTCAAGCCCCACACCCACATGGGTATCACTGCCATGTTGGCAATCCTCAACTATCTCATTGGAGCTCTTAAAAAGGACGGCTCAGATTCATCCCTTGGTGCCCAAGATGATCTAAAGGTTGAGATTGACTCCAAGAAACACAAGTGCTCCAAGTCCACTTCTGTCTCAGCAAACTAACACAAACACAAGCAGAAACAGACAAAGAAAGTAGACAGAAGCTTTTTTTTTTTTTTATAAATAGGCATTAGTGTACATGTAAAGAAATTTGTCTAGAATTCTTAGTTCTAGTCCCTTTTAATTATTGTCATTTACTTTTCTTGCAAACTTTAATTTTTATTGCAATTTAATTTCAAGCCAATTTAAATTTTCAGTTTTGAATTTTTTCTGTGTTAGTTTATGAATCTGCTGTCATTGAATTTGAAGTGAATGTGTGTTTAAATGTTTGTTTAATCTGTTTTTAAGCTCATGTTAGCTTGTTTTTAAGTTCACCAACCTGTTTTCAAATCTAAAGCTCATTTTCAAATCAGTTTCCTGCCCTTAAAGGGCGTTTGGATTTGCAAGGTTAATGGGTCAAAACCATGTTTTGACCCACTTTGAGTTTCTCACTAGTTTCTAAATAATGTTTTAATTGTATTTTGTAGATCTCTTTGGTGAACATTAGTGTTATCAGAGTTTTGTCAAGTTTTTTTTTATGTCCAACCTGTCACTAGTCTCCTAACAGCCCCACTAGCCAATTTTTGTAGCTTCTTTTAAGCTAGTTAGAAGCTCCCTTTTAGTTTCAATTTAGTTCTATAGGATACTTAGATTATTGATTTTAACTGCATTAGCTTATTAAGTAGTTTAGAGATCAATTGATTAGCTCATTTATGCCATTGAATGCACCCCTTTCTTTCTGTCTTGTTGTCCTAAACAGCCTTGCATCACAGTTTTCTTAAGCCTTTATTAAGCCTATAAAATCTTCTTAGTTGCTATAATTTGTGTTTTTTAGTTATTAGGTGTAGGAACTTAATTTGTTTTCAATTACTTTAGAATTTAGAACATATTATGTAGCTTATTAGTAGGTTTGAAAACCACCTTATAGGCTGTTTTAGTGCACCTAGTGTTGCAGCAGTAGGATAGTTTGTTAGCTTCCTAGCTTATTTTAATTGCTCATTCCTTGTAGCTTATTAGGTGATAGAGTAGGTTTCAATATCATGATAGCTTCTTAAAGCCTTTTTAGTAGCTTGTTGTCCCTTTGACACCCATTAGAATCTGATCTCAGTCCCCATATCATGTCCCTTCAGCAGCCAAAGAGTCAACTTTTAGCTTAATTTTAGGTTAGTTAGAGTTAGTTTTAGGAGTTGATTTAAGTTCTATAAGTAGTTATGAATATAAGGATTAAATGTTTCAGCTTATTGTGGCTTTTAGAGCTTTATATCATGCTTATTTTAGCCTTCTAAAAGCCCATATAGGCTGTTTTGACTAACTGTTACAGCAGCATAGGCTGCCATTTTAGCCTTGTTTTTAGTTGTTTTTCTTAGCTTATTTTGGCTATTTGTTGCTTACTAGTGATAAGTAGTATATTTAGGTTAGTCTAGTTCACTTCTAGCTCATATAATGCTTATTTATACCTTTGTTCGCTTATTTCCATGCTTTTAGTTTTAGGAATTCCCCTAGCAGCCATTTAAGCAATTGCCCTTTATTTGGTTTTGCCCCACCCCAATAAGCTGTAGACATCTTATTAATAGCTTTCCAAGATTTAATTGTTTGTTAAAATACTTATTTCATCTCATGTACTAGTTTTGCAAAAGAGAAAGTTCAAAAATAAATAAACAAAAAAAAGTGACAGGGAAGGGATTCGAACCTGAGACCTGAACAACCCAACCACGACCTCAACACCACACTCAAGTCCAACTGCCCTTGGGTCTTTTTCTGCTTATATTTTGCATCTTTAATACCTTAGGTGTAATTGGCAGTTTTAACTTTAAGACCTTTTTAGCTTATTCTGTAGCTTATTTCCTAAACAACCACCTAGTTTCTTATTTTTCTTAGATCAAGCATAATTCAAAGTAGTTTCTATAAATTTTTCAGAATTTTCTTAAATAGTTTAGTATTTTTAATTAATTAATTAGTTTTAAATAGTTTTTAATTCGTAGAAAATAAAATAAAAGTCGAAAGAATACCCGGCTTTTTCTTAAAATTATTTTTAGTCGTTTAGAATGTATGAAAATTAGTTTCACATCCTTAGGCCTTAAATTGCATTATTTTCACTTTTGGAACCCGGGATTAGCCCGGGTTTTCACGTTTTTTAGTTTCAGCCCCTTAGGACTTAATGTAGCTTCGTTTTATTATTTTTTATGCTTAGTAGTAGTTAATTTAGTCATTTAATTTTTTCCCTTGCCTTAATTACTTTCCCGTTCTTTAATTTGTAGAAAACGTAATCCAAAAACGAAAAATCCCGAATCATTCAAGCACTTTAATAACAAACCTCAAACATCACCGTCAATTCACACCTCGTTGGGAAACGACCCGGGTAATAACTTGCCCGGTATCACTTATCGAGTATTCGCGGGTTTTGCGTGTCGGCCTTTTTCCTAAAAGGGTCGGTTTGTAATTCTCTCTCGCTTATCTCGTATTTGATATTTTTATATAATAATTGTCTAATCAAGCTCATTAGAGATGTATCAATTAAATCTTGTGTTAATTGTGAGCTAGGAATATATAACATGCCAAATTCTTGTTCATGTTGAGCCTTTCTTCTTATTATCCAATATTGTCTAATAGAGAACACCCACTTCACCACAATATACCCCACCAAACCCTTTATATATATCCAACTGTCCAATATTCACAGTGATTTTCAAAACCATATTGCAATACGAAATGAAAGCATTAATAAGTAAATAGCATAAAATAAAATATACCCAATAGTCAAAATACAATATGTTGGAATCCACTGTTCTCTGTGAACAGGTTGATCAATAGTATTGTGAAAAAAAGAATATATTAGCAGATAAATACATATTTTCTATGTGCCAAGGCTGCAAACTTTTGCCACCAGTAGGTTGATTGTGTAGGTTTTATATCCTGCAACGTTTTTGCAGACCATGTACCAAGACTGCAAACATTGGAAAGTAGGGTTTGTATCAAATAAGTTATTAATTTCTCACTGGAAAATAAAATGTTGTATTTGTTAACTTATCTTATAAACAGATAATTGTACTTTATTATATAGCAAATATTCATAATTGAAAAGTACTGTTGCTGGCTTCACTTGCCTAGGTGTGTGGACCGTCTGCGTTCGTTGTTCGCCCATGAACTCATGCAACCCTTTTCAGGCCCTGTGTTAACATACATAAACTCAAGAGTAGCACAATGACCAAATCATTAGAAAGATTAAACATAAAGATTGGCTAGATGACTACCAGACCTACATTGTGCTACGATCCACTTACTCACTCTAATCATATTAGGAGTAATGTGACTTACCAGGTTTTAGATCATGGTGAATGATCCGTGGGCATGCAAGCACTCCATTCCACGAGCTATATCAAGTGCAAACCCAATCGCCACATGTATTTCCAAACTTCCATGGCCAAATCCTTCAAGTATTTCTGTAACGTCCCACCAGTTAAAATCTCAGTTAGTATAACCATGATTAGTTTCTCAACCCTAAGTCAACCAGTTAAAAAAATAAATCCAACAATAAGCCTGACTTTAATATAGATATTTTAGGATATTAAAGACAAATTGAATCAAAACTTAACTTTCAATTCATTCGTCCACCAACTATATCTGTTCCAATTATAAGATATACAAATCAAATATTCGACTATACAAAAACTGCATCTACGTAATACTAACTGGTAGACAGTACTTCTATTATGAACGCAGCTTTTCTAGAGCCACATTTACTTGACCACCTACAGCCTTCCAATGTCTTTTTCACCAACGCTTCTGGAAATCCCAACTCAATAAGCTTTTGCACCTGCAACCACGACAACTCTTATTATTTTTTCTGTTGCATGAATAATATTTCCCAATATTTATTGGTTAAACGTGCTATAAGCATACCATCTTATTATACTTGGGCAATGAAACCATGGAAAGTCCTCTGTCCAGCACGGAGCTGTAGCAGTAAATGCAACATGCTCGGTAAGATATTAATGGGGAGAAAAGAGTAAGTACTATCAGATGAAAAATATGGCAAAAGGAAACATAAGTGTGAGGAAGAAACTGACCATTGCAAGATTGTTAGCTAAATGGTTGGAACTGATCGAGGTACATGTTCAGCTTTTGTCTTTTCAGAATCTTTATCAGACGAGGCAATTCAAAGCTAGAATCATCCTCAAAGACGGGACCGCTAGCTCCATTTACCTGTTATGTATAACTTTATGCCACACTTAAACGAATATTAATCTGACAGAACTGAATGGCCAAGAAACAGAAGCAACCACCCTTTCAGCTGCAATCCAACCAGGTGCATGTTTCAGTTTAGTCTGAATACAGACTTCAGCAACAGTCTCGATTTTTAATATCTGATATCTTTGGATCATTACTAATATTCATAGTCTGCAAATCAATCAAACACCCTTTAGGATCAACAACTGTTGAATCAGAAACAGGATCCAAAACCCTATCCAACTTATAAACCATAACAGTTCCTCGACGCACCCCAAACGCAGACAAATCTTGCATCCTAGAATCCAAAACAATATAATATTTGTTCTCTCACCAAGCTTTCTCAAGCATTGTATCAGGCACCGGTTCATAACTCTCAAATCTTTTCTTCTTATTCCTAAGTGAATAATCACCAATCTTAGGAATCCCATCCCACTCCGCATCACACAATGTCCCCAACTTTCTCTTCAAATTCACAAACTACTCAGTAATATTTGGTTACTCACACGATACTATTCAATCTCCTCCTTTAACTTCCATGAATCTGGCATAGGGGAAGGCTTTTCCTTGTTCTTCGATATGGTCATGATGGTTCCATCATTGAGAATGGCAATGATTAGAACCATGAAAGGCGAGAAATAAAATTACCAGATAAGAGCAATTAGCATGAAACCAAGCACAACACAAATGGTAATGGATACAGCATAGATGGTGTAATTCTTCATCCTCTGAAAAATAGCTCTGCTAGTAAGTACTGCACTGACAATGACACTTGGTCCTGGCTCAGTCAGAACAATATCGGATGCACCCTGAGCTGCATCAGTAGCATCAGCAACCGCAATACCAATATCAGCCCTCTTTAATGCCGACACATCATTCACACCATCTCCGGTCATTCCACATATATGTTTTCTCTCCTGTAGCTTCTTCACAATCTCATACTTATGCTCTGCACTCAACCCCTTCTACGGCTTAAATTCTATATTATTTGTACATGTAAATTTGAAAAAAAATAATTTATATTTCCATACCTGTAAAAACACCAGCAAAACCGTCAGATTTCTCAATTAGCTCCTCAATTGTAATATTTGCAATATCTGTGTCTTTGTGTTTGGCCAAGGAGAGAGGAAGACGGATACACATTTGTTCCCATTCCAAGCTTGCGGTCCGTCTCTTTGCCAATGGCTAGCTGATCCAAGGATACAAAATCAAATTTACAAATATAACAGAACAAACAAAAACCTAATTAACAAACAAAACAAACAAAAAACAAACAAAACAAATATGAGCTTAAATTTTAGAACTCATAGTTTTCAGAAAATTATGACTTATCGTGATTATAGAATTATATGTTTCCTACAACCGCATTTCTCAAATCAGCATTTTAGCTAAGCCAACATTCTATAAACCCAAATGTAAGAAAGAAAAATGTGGTATATGTAAAGGTTTTAATTATGGTTCCTTTATGGAAACTGGTCTAACCGGCAACTTTGCTACAACAGTAGTAAGCGTAAAATAAATAAGAAATTACAATTAATTTTTATTCATGCATTCGTTCATGGACCAATTTTCGTACCAGTCAGGAGAAAGAGGTGAGTAGTTGCAGGGTGTAGGAGTGAGCACAAAAACCGAAAAACCGAATCGAAACCGAAAAAACCGAAAACGCCGAACCGAAAAAACCGCCCCATTTGACAAACCGATGACGGTGGTTTTGAATTTTATAAAAACCGAATGTTTGGGGCGGTTTTTGGTTTCATAAAGAAAACCGAACCGGGAAAACCGCCCCGCCCCACCTTTTTATAAGTTTTTATATAATTTTATCTATGTAAAAGATTTGCTATTTATCTTTAAAGATTTAAGTATAAAACTTTATCTATTAAAAAAAATGTGTTGTTTACTATCTATACACTAAAATTTGTTTTATTTATAGATATTATATCTTTGTTTTCGAACAATAGTGTTCTTTGAAATTTTCCCCTACAATTCTTAGCGAATGAAAAGTGCAAAGGCAGCGCATTTTATATTTTAGATTGATGTTTGGTTGTTTTGTACGTTTTTTCGACGCTTTGAATTGCTAGATAATATGCTATTATTGATATTTGTTTAAATATATTTGCTTGAAAACTTAGAATTGTAAACTTCATATAAGATTAAAACTTGCTTGTTTTCAACTAAGAAAAAACCGAATAAAAACCGAAACCGAACCGATTCAATGTCAAAAACCGAAAAACCGAAACCGAAAAAACCGAAACCAAACGGTTTATAGTTTCAAAAAACCAAAATATACGGTTCAGTTTTTGGTTTTACCATAAAACCGTTTTACCATAAACCGCCCATACTGCCCCGTTACTCCAGGCGGTGATGGGGTGTGCGGCCGTCTTGACAGCACAGGGCCCATTAGTTTAGAGGGCCTCCATTTCTTACAAATCTTACCATATGTACATACGTGTTATGCTCTTATTTGTGTGTGTATGGATTCTCTTGTTCTTTATGTTTTTCTTTATTTGTGGGCCTTAACTAAATTATTTTGGTTATTCAAATGTTTTGGTCGTTTAATAAAAAAAAGGCCCTTTAAAGTCTTTTAATTTTTCAATCTTTTGACGGTAGACTTGCAACTATTTGAATTTTGAAACGTGTCTTATTTAAGTTAATTAGGTGAAGGCACTTTACTGCCTAGCTTTGATGTATTTGTTTATATTTGTAACAATATTTACGATATTGATTAAACCTTTTGTGCATACATATGGATTTGAGTGTTTATCAAGGGATTGCGTCATAACATGCACAGGGCCACCAAAATTCATGAGACGGCCCTGCCCATGCTCACCCCTAGCAGGGTGTGGATGAATATTCATCGGGTTTTTTTTTTTTTTTTTTTTTTTATTGTGAATCAGTACAACATATACATGAAGAATTTTATTTGATTATTCCTTTGGATGATAAAAAACACACACGTACATATATAATTTGATATTCAAAAGGTAAATAGATAAATGTACTTTTCGAAGATTTTAGCGTATTTCAAACACGGACCATCTGTGCTACTGGTTTGTGCTCCAACGATTCACCAGCTTTCGCAAAAACCTAACAGATCAATGTTTAATATATATGATTAGTTCTTGAAAGAAACATATCGAAAAGAATGACTGAAACTCCACCGTCATAAACTTAGTTAATTAACCACTTATACAGACTACATTACAAAATTAAGTTTTTAATAAAAGCACAATATGTGTTACCTGAAAAGAGTGCTAACAATCACCATCATCATCACCAATTTGAATTAACCAAATACGGTTTCGTTGTTAAAAAACAGAATGTCAGTTATGAAGTTAGTAAAATTTTTATAAAATCTCATAAACGTATGGTTTTTGTTTGCCTTAAAATTCCACACTGGTACATGACTTGCTAATTGCTTGACACTTGAATTAGTTTACACATTGTGGAAGGAATAAGATTAATAGCTTGGCACTTGTTGACCTACTAATGAACCATAAATGTTCCTCCACAACTCTACGCCCTAACACTTTTAGTTCTCGCAATATGCAATCAATTAAAGGTCTTAAACCATATAATTATTTTTGATAATGATATTCTCATGAATGACAATGAAAGTTTATATGCGAAAGTAATGCAAAAGCAATAACATGTCATTATTAAACGATAAACATGGCTATATACAACTATAAATGATATAGAAAGCCTAGAACTTACGCATGTTCATCTTGACCAGCCTACTGTCGACAAATTACAAAATATAGAACTTTATTTTTGTAAGTGTGATTTGCATCAAACCTTACTAACACCAGTTGTAACCCAAGAAGACCCGCTTCCTAAAGTCAAATCTTAGGTATGTATCCTCAAATCAATGCATTCAAAATAGATAATTACTTGTTAATGAAAAATGTGAGTTGCAGTGCTTAAATTGCCTTCGAGCATACCATTATGATCAAGACCAACTTTAGTGCCATAATAAATACCTCCCGTTTATCTTCCATGGAATGATGGAACTCCCCACAAGCACCATTAGATAAATAGGTTAAAAATAGTTTAAAAATATATAATGTATAATTATCTTGTAAGTAATATATATCATTTTTTTTTTTTTAATTATTATCTTCATAATATACATTCTTAAATTACAAATTGCATGATTTTTTTACCATCTCCTTATTTGTATTGATTTGAAAGATATAAATCAAAAAACAATTTACTCTAGTGGTAAGTTGTTTAGAAAACTCATGAATGACCCAAGTTCAAATCCAATATATGTCTTCTTTTTAATTAAACAAAATTAAAATTAAAAATTAACAAATAAAAACCGAATTTTAAAATAAAAAAAAATAAAAATAAAAAAACTGCCACATAAATAGAATGATATAGATATAGAATGATATAGATATAGAGGGTAAAGTTAAAATAAAAAGACAAATATACTTAAAAAAAAATAAAAAGATTTATTTATTTTTTTAAATTCTCTAAAAATTCCACAAGATCGGGTATGTTGGTGCATAAAACTTTTGTGAAAACATTTTTTATAATTTTGAGTTTTGATACGTCTTTTTTAATGCATAAAAAGCAATTTTGATGCTCAAAAAAATTTTGATGCACAAAATTTTTAACTTGTTTTAGTCAGATGCGCAATGTTATTTTGATGAAAATGTCAAAAGAAGTTGGGCGCAAAAACCAATTTTTGATGCACAAAAAAACGATTTAATACACAAACGTATTTTTTCATAATTTTTTTCAGAAAAAATATCCACTTTTAGAAAAAAGTTTTTCACAACTTTTTCATGCACCGTCATACCCGATCTTGTGGAATCTTTTGTAATCTTTTGAAAATTTTTCGAGAACTTTTTTTTGAAAAAAATTCTTTTTATATTCGTCTTTTTATTTGATCTTATATATCTCTATATTATATATATCAGGAGTCACTTTCTAGAAATGTCACCTCAATGCCCAGTAATTCAATTTAATGTCAAATAATCATTTGTTGTCCAACTAAGCAATATTTTTGTCCACTTTATAAATTTTGGATTTTTATTAAATATTTTTGAATTTTTTTTATTTATTTGGATAAATAACTTATGTATTTACCTCTTAGTCAACAAGTTATTCTGATAATTATGTTGCATATTATAATATATAAATAACTATAATTATATTTGAATCCTATACTAAATACAATTTATCTCTTAATATCATTAGGTTCAACCATTTTTTTTTCTTTCAAAACTTTAATATCATTGAGTTGTGTGGGTGCATGCTAATAACATCAGTTTAGATATGATGTTAAAAATCCATGTGTATATTATAACAGGATGTTTTGAGGTTGTTCAGATTAAAAGCATTATCCATGGTGTTGATGGCCTGCTCCAGGTCATATTGGGGATATAATCGATCTACAAATACGAAGATACCGACAGTGGCAGCTCTCTCAAAGCAGTTCTCTTACATCTTTATAATCCGGTAAGTGATACATCATTTATAGAATGAACCTTTTAAATATATTACAACTTTTCTGTTTACAGTTAAGATATTTATTCTTTTTGTTGTTTGACAAAAGGCCTGCTCTCCTACGCGGACAAAGGGAAATATTGATGCCGGTAAGGAATGCGTGATTTTAGTAGAGGTATTGTGTTAAAAGCATTTATTGGCTATAATCTATATATATTTAACGTGACATATATTTTTGTGGCACCTAGGGGGAAGAGACAACTCGTGCTATACCACCTCAAAGGTATTGTGGTACTTTAACTCTTACGGGTCACACACTTGGGTCAATGACTTGGATCGGGTGTGGCTGCATTCAGAAATAGGATGATTTCCTGCCGAGAACAGCCACACCACTGGAAGACATATTTAAATCAGTTTTCTGGTAAGTCTCATGTTAAGATCATTAATGTCCTTGATCATTAGTCACCGGTTCATAAACAACATATACAGATATAAAATTTTCAATGTTTGATGTGGGTTTAATGTAGTTTTTATGGATATTTATCTGGGATTTTGTTGGTGCACAGATGAAAAATTGTCAATGTTTGATGTGAGTTTAGTATTTTTTTAGCTGATTTGGAAAAGGGTGGAGCTGTGGCTGATTTCCATCATGCTCATATCAGGGTGATCAATTTTACAATACAAATGCTAATGTGTCATTAGTTAGAATACTATATAAGGTACCCAACGAATTACTCGACTTGTGGAATTTCGTTTCACGATAGATAGTTTACATATACAGCAATAACAAACGCAAGAGTTTTTGCCTGTCATTTTTATAAAGTTCATCTGATTTATCTATAAATGTACACGATAATATGGGCTCCTAAGTGAACAATTTTCATTCATATGACGTGCTGATATGCACATGTTATATGGATATTTTATAAAAAGGATACCACAATAATCGGCCAATAGTAATTTGAATAACCGAGTTGGGGTTGCTGGCATACATAGAGAAAGAACCAGAAACTAGGTACAAACTGATAGGATCATATTATGTTTACTACTTTGTATTTATGCGGATACCAGCATTAAGCTATCAGGTTCGAGTGAAAATGTCCTAGACTATTTGCTTTTGTATGTTACGTAATCAAAGTTTAATCCGTCATTTTGTAACACCTTTTTATTTATCAATAATGTACGTAGTGGTTGGTTCGGGTCAAAGTATGACAATTCTCAGTACATGATTCTGTCAGGATTTCATACTGGAACGATTGAAAAATCAACAGCTACTGCTGTGTATGCTTCTAATATGAGGTCAGTGGTGTTGTGTAAGGATTCAATTTGCTTTTGTATGTTACGTAATCAAAGTTTAATCCGTCATTTTGTAACACCTTTTTATATATCAATAATGTACATAGTGGTTGGTTCGGGTCAAAGTATGACAATTCTCAGTACATGATTCTGTCAGGATTTCATACTTGCAGGTGCATATGTACTTTTATTATGCTTCAGATTTTAGTATGATGCTAGGTTTCTACATAATATAATTCTTCATTAAAATATTTGCAGCTTTAGATGGAGACTATCTAAGACCTACTAAATCCAACAAATGATAACATTTCAATTGTTGAGGATCCAAAAACTAGTGATGTTTCTGTACCGGCTGCAACTCTGGTAGATATATGGAGTGACTATGATTTTATGGAGTTATTAAGGCTCGGGGAAGCTCATCGAGTCACTGCTGAAACGGATGTCGACCTCATTGTGGAGAGGTTGGTCTGGAAAATTATTCAGGTATGGTGTGCAATGTGGATTCAAGTTTGGTCTATATGAGTTCTTTACAAAAATGTTACACGGATGTGCTTGCTGGTGAAAGACGGAGTATCACATTTTTCCACAGTAGTGCATCTACCCAAGTATTTGCTGATACTACTCTTTTTCAATTTGAAGCTTTTTTCAATTCTTTTTATAATGTGCAGAACCACTTCTCGGGTTGAGTAATGGGTGAAAATGAGGCTTTTCGTGGGGCTTGGGGTTACATAGCAATGTGTATTGGGATGAAATCAATAAGTAGCAATAAGTTAAATTTTAGTTTCTGTTGCATTTGTGCGTGCCTAATATGGATTGTCATTTTATGTGTCGAAACTTTTCTGTAAAGATGCTAATCTTCTCATCATTAATGAGGGGAACTTAAAACTTGCGGATTTTTAGTATATAGTTGTCCTATTCATTTTAGTGTAACTAACCTACCGTATAAATTTTATTGTGCTATATACTGCTGTAGACGTTGTATAAATGTTATTATGCTATACACTGCTCTAGACGTTGCGCAAGCTTCTTATTAGTATTTAGTTGAAATGGAAAAATAGGAGCATGAACTGGAACGGGTCAAAATGGGTTGGTCTGGGTCATAAGTTGAACTTAAAGAATCAATATTACTAACACAAAGAAAGCAATCTTGATTACTCCATAATTTTGCTTTATTTAGGTGTAATGAGTCAAAATAAGCCATTATTTTAGGCCATACGGCATGGGTTGGATTAGGCTCACTTGAAAACATTTTCTTCAATAAGTTTCTCGATTTTTTTTACAGAATTATGTCTATTTTATTTGAATGAGTGTATAAATAAACAATTATCTAATTTTGAAACAAAATTATGAGGGCTTATGCATTTTGATTATAGAAGTTTATGAATCTCATTGATTGTGTATATGTTTAACTTCTTTTCTAATTAGCATTATAGTAATTCAACAGTTGGTTTGAACGTTATGGATTATTACATGTATCATGAAAAAGTTATTCACTAAATTAGACTCGAAATCCCATGCGTACGTAGGGACACAAAACTATTTATACTTATGTTTCCCCATTGATGAGACTTATGTTAAAGTCTAGAAGATTGGCCAGAAATCGCAGTTGATTATCTCTCCAAGAGTTTCAGCCAGGGAGTTGCCGAGTTCAGGAATGAAGTAACCTGTCAAATTCACGACTGAAGACTTTAAAAGAATGATTACAAAATTAATCCTCAATTAAAAGTGTATGTCCAAGCCCCGTGTGTGCATTATTGTAGTGATTGGTGTCTACCTGGTGTCCCTGACACTTGGAATGAACTTCTTTATGTTCAACTTTTCTCAAATAGATTCAAAATCAAGTGATAAAAATGAAAGTGTTTTACTTTATTCCCTCTTTTTGTAGGCTTACTTCAAGGAATCTTGAGGGATGGTGTCTCTCTGAGCACAGACCTCGAAGAAGAGAAAAGCGACCAAAAAATGCTGATGTGTAGGCAACACAGAAGCATATGTGGAAAACCCAGTGCTAAAGGCCGAAAAAGAAGCTCGGGTTTACTTTTATCGTTGAAAATATTAAGTTATAATGCACATATCTCTTTAGGTTTTGCAATTTCAAAGGCCGTCCTCTCTGAGGTTACATTGTAATTTTGCAGATACAAACAGGTAACCGTAGTAATTTTTAAAGGGTATACGTGCCGACCAACTCACTGAGGTTATTTGATCAGTTAAGTGAATTATTTCGACCGGAATTATATGTGATTATGCTAATCTTTATGTCAAGCCAACCCTTCGTGACCACCATAAATGTTTTGATTTTGTAGTTGGATGTAGCTTTAGATTTTGGAGACGCCATTGAGTATCTAAAGGAATTTATTCAGAAGATCAATGCTCTTAACCAGTACCTAAACAAGTGGACATTGAAATACCCGATCCGGTACCTGAACATGTAGTCGCTGAAGTACCTAATCGAGTTCCTGAACGTGGAAACACTGAAGTACCTGAATGAGTGCTTGATCCAATGCCTGAACAAGGAGACACTGAGGTGCTTGATCTTGATCATTCAGTACATGATCCAGTACTACCTGATCCTGATTTAGAAACACGGTTAATTCATAGATCAGTATATGTACTAGAGTACTAAAATCACGTTTTATTACATGTTTGTCACATTGAGTTGTGATCATTGTGTCATCGATGGTATGTGACCCTCTTAAGACTACAAGTACAAGTAGACGAGTTAGGTGGACTTGAAACACTTTTTAACAAAAACTATTACGTTTTTTTTTTCTTTTTTTTTAATAACTGGTTTGTCAAATAGGATCTTCAAATCTTTTTATTATTACGACGTTTTACATTTTGAATAAAATGATTATATGCAGTAAATATGCGCTTTAAATTTTTTTCGCGTTTAAGCATCATCTAAGAGTAGATTACATAAATGGTTATGTGGTTAAACTCAAATGTACAAAGGTGGTCCCTTGCCAAAATTAGTTACTGATATGGTCTTTAGAACATTGTTTGCTATCACTTTTGGTTCCTCGATTATCTGATTTTTTCACTTTTAGTTCCTTAGGTGTGTAACCAATCTTACTTTGGTCCAAGTTAGAGGTAAATGGACTCAGAATGAAGGCTAACAGTATTTTCAAACGAACACATCTGTAATCACTAATTAGTGTTGGCGAGAGACAAAACCCATACTTCTGCACAAACTACATGACCATCTATGTGATTGCATCTTTTTTAACATTATTAATTTACAGAATATGATATGATATGCTTAACACTTTTCATGCTGGTTGCCTACCACCAAACCCAAACTAATAATTGATTCGATAGAATGAAATGAGGGACTATAGTTGATAATTACTTGGTCATTATCTGTGCTATAATATGTGCAGGTTATAGTAAACTGTTAAAACAAAATGACCAGTTTTTTGGCAGGTACTTTCTCCCTTCTCTATATGTTATTTCTGTTTTGGATGTAAATGATGTTCCTCACTTTATTTTTTTAACATTTATCAATATATGGTTCAGTAAACAATAGGATTCACATTGTCTGCAGGTGGTGCACCAGCGGAAAGTGGGATATAAAGACAAAAATAACCCAACAATGCAAACTTTAATAAATGAAGTTATCCCCGTACTTGATGGAATGGATCAAATTGAAGGACATATATCTCAAATTTTACAAGAGGAGGGTGAGTACACAACAATATATTTTGTATGTTCACTTTCATTTGTATATTTCATCTTTAGAAAATGAAGAGGGACAGTTTGGCTTTTGACTGCAAATGTATTACTTCTCTAAGTAGTAGATTGGTTTAGTTTTTCTAAAATTTAAACACCTATTCTTATAAATCTTTAGACACTGATCTTATAGTGCTATACAAAATGGAAGCAGAAAACCAATCCTATGTCATGAAAACCAAATAATTCTGCAAAATGCACCAGTTTCTGTGCATGTTCATATCTGATGTTGAATAAAAAAGTGGGTCGTTTTTGTTACAATATATGACCTCTAGGATTTCCTAATGGTTATGTAATATGAAGAATATTCTGACCTTCGCGATTTACAAACCCTCCTGCATCAGGAAAGTTCTGCAACAACTTCTGTAGAATAAGGACATGACGATAATCCCACCAAGATTATTGTTGATGCTGTTATCAACAGGTTTAGACCAAGTATCCATTTTTCATGGCATATGTAGTTCTTTTAACAGCGGATGTCATTATAATGTAGGCTTAAGTGATTATGTTGTATCCAGTATCCATATGACAGTGGACCGAATTATTTCCTTCGATTGTCTTAGGGACACCAGCACTACCATCTTTAGGTACGAATTTCTCACTTCAATATTATAGAACTACTTAAAGGTTAAATTGATAAGCACTTAATAATCAATCCCAAGCAGGTAAACCGGGGTTCACTCTTCAAGTCTGGATTGGTATGAGGAGTTCCATGCGGAGCTATGGATAGAACAATGAAAAATTATGAGATCATAGTTAGTAATCAAGTCAGTAAATGACACCTGGTTTTTTTAATAAGATTTTAGGTTTTAAGTCACATCTATTTGCAAAATTGGCAGGAAAAAAAGCTTTAAAGTCACATCTATTTGCAAACTTGACAGGAAAAAAGGCTGCAATAATATTCTAGATTGGGATAGGGAGGGTCTTTATGTATCGATTACACATGATTGTATCACCTTTTTGTCTAATATTTGAGCTATATACATTATGACTTAAATTGTTTATGCTGGTGCTTTAGTTAAATGAAGGAATGCATTGGCTTTTTTAGAGGTACTGGTAGCTACATATGCATAAGTAATGAAGTTGGTTTCCAAATATTTGAGTTTTATTGTTATCTTTCTTTTGGATAATTTATAGTATTAGTTTATTATTAGATAAGTAGTCTGAGATAAACATATGTTAGGATACTTTCGGAATTAAATAGCAACTGAGATAAGTTTCCAGTTTCAAGTTTTTTGTCTCTGCATATTCAGTTGTTATCAATATTAATCAATACAACATCATAATTGAAGTTTTCACAACTTATAATGTATTATTGTATTATGCATTTTGTAGGGTTCCAGGATATGGTTATAAGGGAAAAGTTTTGCTTGCATTTGGTTACATTGCCTCTTCCAAGATTGGAGTTATATTCGATAAACAAATACCAGAATACAATGATCTTGGAGGCAAGCTTAAGAAAGATACTTTATGGATCTTATTATGGCATGACTTACCGTTTCTAGCTTTTACTTACTTTTTAATTTTCTTGGATTTTGTCATGACTAAGCAGCTCCTTACCAAGGACGTGTGTGGAAGGTAAGGGTCGATCTTCCAGTGGATTATCCCTTAAAGGCTCCAGTGATCTCTTTCGATAGACTACTTCTAATCTTGGTCATATGAACAAACCATCCATTCAAGTGAGTCTTTTGCACATAACACCAAGCTAATGTCTTAATGCACCAAGTGAGTCTTATGAATACTTTAAATTGTTTTCATTCTTATGAGTTCTATATGCATTGCACCTAATGATCAAGGAACAATACAGGGTACTAATAATAAAATAAAGTTGCCTGGGGTGTCCAATAATGAATTGTCAATGGAACATATATCAGTAGCCATGATGTGGCTGCAAGTCCAAGTGTTCCTAACGTTCATGTTATTGAAAATGTCTGTGATAATACAATACCAACAAAGTCATAGTACCTTTAGTCCAGCTGGAAATTGTATTCCATACATGCCGTCTATTGTCAGTGTTAATTCAGTGACAAGTGGTGATCTTCTATTCTGGTAATACCAAATGTTTCACCAAATAGTACCAAGTTTAAATATGTGACAGACTTTTCTTTACCTGATGCTTGGGTTAACATTTTGTTTTCCAGAAAAATTCTTCCATCTGCAGCATTAACAAAATCCCGAGCCCACAATCAATCCGCACAAGATTACCAGAAGTGTAAGTTCGTCGTTGTTCTTTAATATTCATTTACGGATCTTTACATATCCTGTCAATATACACAAATAGTTAACTAAGCCCAAGTAGATGCGGATATATGTGCAAGTCAGACATTTGCTAGATAACGACTCAAACAGTGTGAGTCACATTGGGTCACATTTATTAGATTGTTAATTAACATTCTTATAGGAAAACCAAAAAAGGCGACCAGTTAGTTTGTAGATGTATTCACTGAAGCGGCACTGAGAACAGTTTTGGATTCAGTCAAGTGAAATAAGGGATAAAAAGGTTGGTCCGTAATCGCTCCATTTTTGTTTTTTGAGTATATGCTACTGGAGTCAGACATGTGTGGACTTACAACATTCGTGAAAGCCCATTTGGTAAGTTTTTCTGCACTCGACCCCGTTTGTACAAACCTCCTCACTGATTAGTAAGTCTGTTGTGAAGCTTGCAATGGTAAAACTTTTTACCTTACATTAATTTATGCCTAAAATGATGATTCTTTAAGGTTGTTTTTTAGGGCATATTGTACATTAGGCAATGATAGAAGTCAGGTGTAACCAAGTTCCAAACTGTGGCATTCTTTGTTTTTAACAACAAACTTTTAATATCCTTTTAATCTGATCCAAATTTATACGGTTTGGGATTGCAGTTTTTTTTAAACATGTATTAATCCTCTTTTTCACTACTGCGAGAGAGAAAATGCATACATTTACTTCTTAAAATGATTTGCCAAACACTATTTTTTTACTCATTGCAGGCATGTCAAGAGCATTTATGTGGACTTTATAAGGATGTGGCTGAGTAGGATTTGGATATAGGTAAACTTCGATAAACAAGAAAATACGAATCGTTATATCAGAATCTTGACATTTTATATTTTACGTTACTAATTTTCTTTGAAACGTGATAATGATGCAGGTATCTCTTTAGGGCTTCGACCGCTACATTGCCGAGTTTACATGAAACATGGCAATGGTGCAAGTATTTTTATTCATCATCATACTTAAAGAACTGATACTTTTCAATGAGTACACAAGGTAAACCACATAATCTAATGCTATAGTCATTTGGACTTTAGCACCACTGCTGATGCAAATGGGTAGATGAGTGACTTGGCATAATACAAAAAATAAGAGTGTTTCAATTTTAATTGAATAAAATCGGTGCCAAATTGAAATTTATTTGTCTCTGTGGTTGCACTTTTTGAACCATATTTTGCCAACTGCATAAATGAATTAAAAAAAAATAGTTTGTTAAGGAAAATATAGCTGTAGGAGTTGACAGGAAGAATGCTAATGTTCAAGGGTATGTAAGGAAGGTTGCGTATGGTAAACGGCTAACAAAGGGGTGGCCGTGTCTATTGATGGCAAGGCGGTGAGTGTTACTTAATGATCGTTGCAGTATTGGTACATGTTGCAACATGAGCGGGTTAAATATCAGCTCAAATGGGTATGTTGGGTTGAATATCAGGTCAATTACGTATATTAGTTTGACCAGCGACACTTTTTAAATATCAAAACATTGAAAAAAAAGTAAAAGTAAAGTAACACCTAATGCCGTCTTCCACGGGTTATGGGTACCCAATACCGTTTCCGGTGTTTGGGGGAGGTTAAGATGTAGACAGCCTTACCCCCACCTAAGGTAGAGAGGCTGCTTCCAGTTCTACCAAAGGTAGAAAGGACCTCCGGCCTTTTGTAGGGAGTGAGGATCGAACCCCTGGCCTCTCGGTTGAGAGGCAAGGGGTTTTCCAACTGATCCAACCCTACTTGTTAAATATCAAAACATTGAAGAAATAAAGAAATTTGGTTAATCTACGTAGTTCATTTATTTTGATATAAATACATATGGCTTCCTGAGTTACCATGTGCTTATTTGTCACTAACATCTGCTCCTTCTTCTGTATGCAAGAATGAATGTTCAACTGTCTTACGAGTTCAATACACAATTGTTCATATCGTAGCATAATTGTTCCACTTCAACATCATGCAAGGTAACCATGCCCCCTCCATGCTTATACACTTGAATTTTGTACATCGATAGCGTACCTTAAAACATACATGATTGTTAATTAACATTTTAACTGGAAAAAGAAAAAAGTCGGCCGGTTAGTTTGTAGATGTGTTGACTAAAGCGGCACTGAGCTGAATGGATGAAGCAACGGAGGTCAAAACAAAAGAGTACATTACAACTATCTCAAAAAAATTGATTGTGTTAAATATTTTTAATCTCTTATGCGTTCAATGAAATTTTCCATGATTAGTTAAAGGGTCTTTGGGATTGCTTATTTTGATTAGCTCAATCAATTACTTTGATGGTTACGTACCGGCTAAGACATACCAAAATTAGAGTAGGAATCAAAGTAACATTCAGCAGTGGTCTCTTTGAGAAGTGTTTGGGTGACTTATTAAAAAGCTGTTAATTTTGTACGCCCCATACATTTTTGGATATTAAGTGAAAGTTATTCAAGTAAGTGTCAAATATCTTTATTACGCTCCCATTCCACATTCGATGCAAGCACATAGTATAGGCGTGATATGAACAACTACTAATTATGTGAGGTATTCTTACATTTTAAAGGTGTTTAAGTTTGTATTTTTTTCCATATACCCTATTTGATTAGAATATGGATTTGATGCTCACCTTGAAGGGATATCCTTGTCTAGGATTGAAGGTGGAAAACGTTTGCCATCTGCACCATGACCAACTAATAGCTGCTTAGCCGGTGTTATTAAGGTACTGCAATTTTAACTATACTGTTAATACAAATAAGCCGTAAAAACGTTTATTTATATTTTACGATCTTCTAATGTTTTATCGATAACAAACGTAAAATCATTTTAACGAAACAAATAAAATACGTAAACTGTTTGAGCCAATAGTTTTCTAACACACTTACGCTTTCACATAAAACACTAAAACAAGTATAAGTGATTTTATGATTTAGTAATACATATTTACAACAACTAGTGTTTACATATTTGAGTAAATATATACTTAACTAGTATATACTAAAATGGGTAAAAACTAACAACTGGTATTGACCCATAACCCATGGTTTTATCCAAACCATTTGACTAGGTACATTGAACTCATGAGATACATTGTATCTAATAAGAAACCCATGGATCAACCCATAACCCATGACCCATGACCCATAACCAAAATACCCATGGGTAAAGAGGAGCGTCCCACGGATCCCTAGCTTTACGCTAGCCGAATCCCTTGCGGGAGGGATCCGTGGGATCCGGGGAACATTAAACTTTCTCCTCTATAAATAGTGAGCAATTTCTTCCTTTTGGTTCACCACTTTCACACATACTTTCTCCAAGTATTGTACCTCTCTAACCACTGATCCTAAGGGATCTTTCTATGTAGTTTGTCTTTTGTTTTTGTGTGATTCTCTAGGTTCCTCTTAAAGGCGAGATCACCACTTCTTGAAGTCGAGCAAGCTCAAGTCCATGAGTTGCCATGCTTCATCATCACCAAGACAACTGAGGTTCTCTTGTTGATAGTTCTTTCTTCCTCCGTAGAGATGTTGTGTTGAAGGCATTAGTGAAGGATGCCGAAAGAGTCAAGACGAAAGCATTAGTGAAAGGTGCTTAACGTCCGTGTCAAAAGCATTAGTGAAGAATGCTAAAGGTGTCAAGTCAAAGGCATTAGTAAAGGATGCCTAGGAATCAAAACAAGTGGCATTAGGGAAGAATGCCTAGGTCGTATAATCGATGAGGTGCATCGTTATACATATAAGTATTAGTTTATTTCCAAGGATGGTGATTTCCTTGATGGTGTTATAACAAGGAGTGGATCATCTTGAGATTAGGTGTTGTGTTGTGTTGGGTAGTAGTTCCTCCATAGTAATGGAACTAGGTGCTTAGCCTAGTACCTAATAAAGGGTAGGCGACGTTGTGATAGGTGTGGTTCACCTTGGAGTGAAAGAACCCGCTGGTTAGCCTAGTACCGGAAAAAGAATAGGCGACGTTGTGAAGGCTTCTCCGCCATAAAGAGATTGGTGTCGTGTAGTGTTTACAAACTCTCGAGTAGGTGACTCGGGGAGTGGAGTAGGGCAAGGAAGGTGTCCTTGTAGCCGAACCACTATAAATACTCGTGTCGTGGTTATGTGCTTCTTACTCTTTATCTTTCATTATACTTTTATATATCTATCTTTCAACGTCCAACATACACATCTAAATAGATTGACATAAGTCGATCTAAATATTTAAAAGGAAGTTTTAAATTGGTAAAACTATTCAACCCCCTATTCTAGTTTTCCACAATTGGCATCAGAGCTTCGTTACCAAGTTTCTTAGAGTATGTTGTACTTTGAAAACTTGATACTATCCGTGTATGTTTGAAAACTACAAAGAAGGAAATATTTCAAAACATTTTCTTTTTCTCGTTCATGTTGGACATTGATAGATCATTCTAACATATTTGTTTCAAGAAATCTTCATGCTAGGATCTCTTCAAAACCTTCATTTCTATTTTTAAGAATAATGAAGTCAACCTTCGAGAAAGGATCCAAAAGTAATCACAACCTACTTACTCTAAGTACAAAGGATTACTTTAAGAGCTCATGAAGTATTTTTGGTATTATGTCTACATAAGCCAAACCAAGAAGCATAAAGGTATGCTTACTTTTTCATTAGCTAGCTTACATGATTATGTCGATATCATAGTTCTTATTTCTTTAAATAAACTGCTAGTCTCTTGAAAAAGTCTCTCTTTCGTTACTTATCATCGGGAATAGTATTCCTTTTGATTTCGTCAAACTAACGCCGTCGTCACAAATGGATCATTGATAATTAACTTATCAAATCACGTCGACCAAAACATCTTTTTATTTGAAACCTTTAAACTAATTTTGTTCTGTAAGCTAGTTTATAGCCTACTACAAAATTAAAGCCAAATAACCCTTTTTCTATCTACAGGAGCCGGATCCCTCTAGTCGTACTAGCCGGATCCCAAATACATGGGATCTGGGGGAACCGTAGAACAGAACACAGCTATACGCATTTCAAAAACATCACAGACCAGTTTCCCTCTTCTCACATAACACAAAAACGACCAAAGAACTGATTTCATCCTCATAGGACTCTATACCCTCAAGTATTCCTCTCTTAAACACCATTGTAAGTAATTACACTAACTTGTTTTAATTTTCATCATTCTCATTATAGGGTTTATGGTTACACAATTTCTAATCAATTAATTCAATTAGGGTTTTTGAAATTAATCATTAAAAGGGGCTTTTAACACAATT
Organism: Chrysanthemum makinoi; assembly: GCA_910596185.1. NCBI lineage: Eukaryota > Viridiplantae > Streptophyta > Magnoliopsida > Asterales > Asteraceae > Chrysanthemum > Chrysanthemum makinoi. The sequence goes on along the minus strand of OU343218.1, from coordinate 82,850,211 downwards.
AAGATCACAATTTGTTCACAACATTGTTAATACAAATCAAAACCATAAACCCATCTCAACTAATTTTACCTAATTAGAATATTTTTGTTTTTAGGACCAACCATGCCTAAAGCCACTCAACAAGACCACCATGATACCGTCCATTACCTCACCTATTACTATCGGGAAGAACTATCAAAAACCAATCGCAAAGTCTTCAAAAGACTTGAAAAACGACTTATTCACAAAGGTTGTGTAATCAAGGAATGTTTCCTTGAAGATACCGACACTCGTCAAGTTTTCTCGGCAATCAACTTTGATTGTCTTCTTGACATTGATGAACAAATTTGCCCGGTTTTCATCTTTGAATTCTATAAAAGCATTAAGATCAATCGAAACGCCGATGATAGCATTTCAATCGCCTGCATCATCAATAAACGAAACTTCATTCTACCTCTCAACACATTTGTTCAAATTCTTCGCATTCCTTGTGAAGGAATTTTTATGTATTCTCAAGATTGGGCAATTAACGTTCAAAACCTTGCACTTGATTCTAAACCTATCTACAATACTCCTCTTGATGATCCCGAAACCATTCGAGATACTATCTTCAAGGTTAGGACCGACCAATCCCGTTACAACTGAAACAAAAAGCTCATTCACCGTGATCCTTTTCAAATGGAACTTTTCAAAATGCATCCCATGTGTAGAAAATGGGAAGAAATCATTAGGGAAAACGTCATTAGCCTAGTTGGTAACAAGGATCATCCAAATGCATGTCTTGTGCAAATGATCTATTGTCTTATCCACTAAAAGCCATTTAACCTCGCCTATAACATGGTGAGAAGAATGGCCGGGGTATTCAAAGCTTCCAACATGGTACTTTGATGCAGGTTTTACTGACCAGGTTTTACATTTATAGTAACTCGTCTACCTATGGCCTACCTAATGCACTAACGGGTAGTGTACCCGGTCGCATGTAGTGAGGGAATGGTAAGACCGAGGTCGTCCCAAGAACGGTTGATTCCTAACTGTCTAATTAATTAAATTAGTCAAATAAATAAGTTTTAATGAAATGATTGATAATATTTAAGGTGTCACGTGATCAATTGGGTTGGTTCTCTGGTGAACAAGCTAATGGTAACGATAGTGATGCAATTCTTATACCTAGTTCTTCCACAAGTGGCAACAGTCGATAGACTCCTTTGGTCAATTTGCCTACCCTATGGTTCTTAGAATCCTCACCAAGATGAACAGGTCACCCGGGATTATTCGGCAATCTAATAGCAGTCATTAAGATTCGGTTGTTTACTATCGCAATTCATAGGTTCTAAATGTCACTAGATTCCTGTTTCAAGTGGGGTTAAAGTCGAGAGGACAGCATTTGGTCAATTCGCCCTAACCTATCAGCAAAGATGCCACCACAGGAGAAGTCAGGCGCACCGTCATAAGTCATGTTGTTCCTAGTCCCCTAAGCCAAGTCATTAAGTACCTCTACATGCTAGATTTATAATAGTGAGTGCCCGGCCGTTAGGAACTTAGACACTCACCCCCTAATTCTTAAGTTCATCCAAACGGTAGGTGATCAGTTGGTCAAATCGCACAAGAAGAAAGGGTCATCAGTTGGTCATATCTTACCCTTCCCGTCTTAGTCCGCTCACCTAGGGTCAGTTGGTCATATCTCCTAAGCAATTGTCCTCTACCGCCATTCAAAACTACCAAACCAAAGGTAGCTACCAATAAACTATGCATGCATACACTAGAAACAATTAATAACGCAAAAGCATTAATAATAAAAGAATCAAAACTAATCCAAGACCTAATTTTCACATCTTTAAATTACCCTAGTAGAATGACAAATATAATTACCAAGTAAAACAATAAATAAACCAAGACATAACATCAAATATTTAATTGACTAATAATAAATTAATAATCAATTAAATATAACAAAATAAATAAAAATGCTCCAACAATTAAATCAGAATCAAAATTATAATAGAATAATGAAACCAAAATAATATTAAGAGTCGGAAAATAATTACATGTCGTGCCAAAAATAATGCTATTGATCCCCTAGTTGAGTACCGGGGCAAATCCCTCCAAAACCCTCGTACAGTTGTTGCTTTTTCTCCTATTCGGCGGCAGACAAAAACTCACGAACCACAATGATGAAATACAATGACATAAGAATGTCATATTTATACTAAATGGAATTTTCCATTATTCCACTTTAACCCTCCAACATTAGAATAACTTGCAACTTGGCCCTTGTCTTCATTTTAATTGATATAACACATTAAAATGTGTTATGAAACTTGACATATTCAGCCCCTTGATGATCTTCAGTATTTATTCTTTCGTCTTCGAAGTGAATAAAATAAATATTAACTTGCCGCTTTTAATCCCTGGATGATAAGGTTTTAAAATGTACCTTTTTTAGGGGTCATTTAAACCCTTATTTGATCACTTTTGTATCCGTTATTACTTAATATCGTTCCCTTTCACTTTTTAGGTCTCTTGAAGGCAAAATGCTGGAATGACACTTATTTGGACGAAAAGGCGCGAATATACGAAGAAAATGGCCAAAGTCAGAATCGAGACACTCAAAGCTGCTGAAAATGGCCGTCAGAGGATTTTGTGACGGGACAGAAGCCAAAACTCCTATTTTCAAGTGACGACGTCAAGTTATAAAAGAGTAGGCCGTCGCAACTCAGACGGCCTAGATGTAATCCAGACGGCGTCAGAACCTGAAGAGGACGGCGTCACAAGCACAAAGTGACGCCGTCGCAAGTCTAACGTGGCCAAGACGAAACCCTAATGACGGCGACCCGACGGCGTCACAAAACATAAGGTGACGCCGTTGCATATGTAATCTTATATATAGAATCCAAATTTTTCAGTATTTGTGTGTAGTCTTTTGGAGTAAAAACCTAGAACTAAACCAAGGCTGTCTTGTACAGTATTTTAGGGTTTCAAACCCTATCTTACATCAAGATAAGTTCTTTACTTCATTAATACAATTATGTCTTTGATTATTTGTGTGTATGCTTGCATGTTCTCCATGTCCGTCTAATTTATTTGTGTGTTTGCTTAGGGAATATGAAACTTAATTATTGATTATTGATTGGTTGTCTCTTATCTTAGTTGATTAATGATCTAGTAATGCGATAGGTCATTCGTTGTGTACTTAATGCTTGATTAAATCTTTGTGAACCTTAGAATATAACTCCTTGAGTAGTTGTAAGCTAAACCATCCAAAGAGTGCCTTAGAGTAAGAGTTTATTATCCCTAGTGGGTTTTGTAGACAAGACCCTTTGGTAAGTTCAAAGAGTTAGGGAACATACGCATACCCTACGACCTTAGACACACAACGCAACTAAGAATAAGGACGTGACAATTCAACCACCAATAGGAGATAATTAAGGAGTAGTAAAACCTAAGTAAACACATCTTTAAACTGTCATACGAGCACACAATAATTAGACATAGACTACATACACCCTAGATTAGATAATTAGATAAGTAGAGTAATTGGTAGCAATACCAACCCCCCAAATCCAAACCCCGAGATTCGTACCTTTCAATTTCCTAAAAAACATAAAAAGATAAAAAATAATATTCCTCAACCCCAACCTTAGCGTAGTAACTTCTTGCTAGCATTCCTATTCCCCTAGAGAACGATATCAATACCCGAGGCTTACCTTAATTACTACACTACAACGATTAGGTTCACTGCCTAGGGTGTTATAAAACTTGCTCGAAGAAAAGGAAGTTTCCTTGACCCCGAACGACGCGTGTAGCGTTATCAAGTTTTTGGCGCCGTTGCCGGGGAATAGAATAGCTAGTTAGTAGTCCACCTCGTTTAGGTTTCTTTGCTTGATTCCTATCAAGTAAAATTTTTTCTCATTTTTAGCTTTCTCTTAGTCTATCCCCCTTCTTCGTGACCTTTGTTCGTAAAATCCATCACTAACCATGACACGTATCTTCCACCGAAGATTCTTCACCCTACCCGTTCCCAATCCCGTAATTGAGAACGCACTCCCACAAAATCCCTCACCCGTTCACCATTTTGGAAATCACCTAGGGCATAATGAGATAAATTGGCAACAACAAAGTCCTTTCTATGACTCAGATTCCGATGAAGAATTTGATTATGGTGATGCACTTGATAGTGGGAGGTAGTCAATGAAGTTAGTTTTGAAATTAAGGAAGACCCCTCCCAATGTTTTGACCCTAGGTGTAGAATCGAGAAAGATGGTCCCTTTAACATGCAATTCCCCTGCAAAATAGGATTAGAAGGGTTCGATGCTTACTTGAATTCATTCTTGCCTTTGAACTTAATCTCAAGGAACCTATACAATAAAATCAAGATTAATGAGTTAACCTATCAAGGGAACAATGTTGTTGAAGCAGTCACTCATTTGCACGTGTTTGTTGGAAGCTTTGCTTATTTGGTAGAGTTCATGGTCTTAGAAGACTTAGGAGAATTTATTGATAAGGACCTTAATCAAGTAATTTTTGGAAAACCTTTCAAAATAATGACTAGGTTAAATGAACGGATGGTTGATGGTCTAATCACATTCTCTGATGAAGTTGAGGACTTTATCTACCAAATGCCACGTACTCATCCTAGGTTCAAACACAAGGATATAGAGGTTTGTAATAGAATGACCCTTATTCCATTGCTTAGTGAAAGGGATAAGCAAAGAGGACTTAGGTACCCATATGAGAAAACTAAAAGGTATTAAACAAATGCCTTGAATTAGGAGATGATTACAAAAAGAGTGAAAGAACATTGGAATGGCTTGAGTATAAGCACGTGAGCGTGCATGATACAACGTGAGGGCACGACTACGAGTCTAGCTACAAGACTCATAAATAAAGAAAAGCGCTTCGTGGGAGGCAACCCATGCTTAATTGTTTGCTTGTTAGTGTCATATATCTTTTATTAATTGTTTATTCTCATGTTTAAATTTGTAAAAATGCTTTATTTTGTTTTTAACATCGTCTTAATTGCATATAAAGGTATTTTACATAACGGATAAGTGCAGGGAGGATTACACACGTTTTCAAAAGAAACGTAAACATGAGAATAACAATTCATTAAAAGATATATATGTGTGTTTGTTCGAGTCAAATGCTTGTATCGACTCATAATGGATGTTTTGCAGAAATTTTTTCCAGATTCTAAAGATGTAAATTTTCCAGAATTTTTTCAGAAAATCGCAGACCAGTTTTTGTCAGGATAACCTGACGGCGTCAGGATTGCAACCTGACGGCGTCAGGAAGGAGTAAAAACATCAGATTACTTTTTCTCCTTTTCTGAGCTACTTATAAATTTTTGGAATTTTCCAGAAATTCTGTAAACATCCATTCCACAAACATTATATCCTAGTTTAAATCGAGTCTTATATATATTATTACCGCCGATTTTAAGCGAAGGTTTCGTTTGTTTTCTTCAAGTGTGCAGGTTTAATTTATCAAGAAGAAGAAACAAAAGATTGGAAGGAGCTTTTCACGCACACATTCTTCTTGGAAATGATTTAACCACTACTTCACACACGGATCCTACCGAGCTAATCAGGGGAGTACTAGTTTCTTTCTTTTTTAATTACCTTCATTATCATAACTTTGATACTTTCGGGGAACATTGGGGACAATGTTCAGTTTAAGTGTAGGGAGGGAAAATAAAACGGGAACTTTGAAACTATGCTTATCCTTGATTATTTGCTTTGTCCAAGTGTATTTGTGTAATAAACCATGAGAAAATGTCGGTTAGGGTAATTTTGGCACCAAATTTTTAATTTTTAATGACATATAGGAGTGGGCCATTAGTTTTAACAAAAGCGTCTCACGGATAGGAAGTTGCATGACTAGCATAAAAACCCTTTACCACCTAAATTCCACCTAAAATGTGAGGATCGCCATTAGATTAGTAGGAATTAAAAGCATTCATCTTCAATGCTTAGAGAGTGAACCGGTAGTATATTAGATTCTAGAACATGTTTTGTGATGCATTCCGAGATCGCTATTAAGACTACACTTGTGTAGTTAGGAATAACTAAATGATAAGAGGCATTAGGATAACCCTTGTTTGATACCCGTAATATAATTACTTCTTCCACATCGGTTGAGTAATTCCCCCACACCCTTTGCGTTGTACTCATCTTTAGTACACGATACCCCTAGTTAACCCCTCAGAGCCTATCATTTTCACGGTTCTCGTGATGTTTCGGTTTTTTCCGGAATATCAATGAAGAGCATTGTTTACACCCCACCCCCAAATATACACCCAAATCGCCTTAGCCTACCCTTTATGCACTCACTTTTAGTGCATTATTGTTATCACCCTAAACCCTTAGTTCAATTATCTGGTTGCTTGCATGAGTTGCTAAGTCGAGTCATATCCTTTGTACACAGTTTTGGGACGATTGGGATTCATGGGAAAAAAGTTAAAGTTGATAAAATGATTGAAAGGGAACGTTAAATTCCCTTATTTGCGTAATAACATACCCCAAGTGTTTTGATCTTTTCAATTCGGGTCAAATTAGTGTTAGAGTAATAAAAACTCAAGTGTAGGGATGTGCCTATAAATCCCTATCATTTTGATGTTACCATAGAGGATGGTAGAGTAAAAGTGTATGGAAAAAAAAAAAAAAAACAAAAAAAAAAAAAAAAAAAAAAAAAAAAAAACATACGGGCTACCATCCTACATCTATCCTTTAAATTTATGTTTGTTTGTTTCAGTTAGCTAGAGTTTAGAGTGTCGAGTCTTGGCATAGCAACGCCATTCTTCGTATACTTGCAACATAGAGATTTTTGACTTGCCACCACTAAATAGCCTATCCCACCAAACCCTTTGTTTCCCTACCGTAAGCCTAACGTTACAGCCATTTAAAGACCTCTTTGATAGTCTTTCCTAGGTGCTTACGCCAAAGCGATGAAGGTTTGATCTGGTCTCAAGCCTATAGTAATCTATGTACTAGGACCGGTTAATGAGTGTTTATCTTCTATTTCCAATTTGTTATATTTCATATACACCCGAGAGAGATGTGAGTATCCAAACACCCCATGTGAGGTGCTAGTATGTAATTTCCGTGCTTGTTATGACTTTTGCGGGACTTATATGTGTTGTGGACTGTTTTAAACCAATGCTTCATGACCCCTAACTTATAAATTAATTGGCTAAAAGCACATTTGCTTGAGGACAAGCAAATACCAAGTGTAGGGATATTTGATAAGGTTTTAAAATGTACCTTTTTGAGGGGTCATTTAAGCCCTTATTTGATCACTTTTGTATCCGTTATTACTTAATATCGTTCCTTTTCACTTTTTAGGTCTCTTGAAGGCAAAATGCTGGAATGTCACTTATTTGGACGAAAAGGCGCGAATATACGAAGAAAATGGCCAAAGTCAGAATCGAGACACTCAAAGCTGCTGAAAACATAAGGTGACGGTGCCACTGCTTATCTGCGACGCCGTCCGAGGATTTTGTGACGGGACAGAAGCCAAAACTCCTATTTTCAAGTGACGACGTCAAGTTATAAAAGAGTAGGCCGTCGCAACTCAGACGGCCTAGATGCAATCCAGACGGCGTCAGAAGCTGAAGAGGACGACGTCACAAGCACAAGGTGACGCCGTCGCAAGTCTAACGTGGCCAAGACGAAACCCTAATGACGGCGACCCGACGGCGTCACAAAACATAAGGTGACGCCGTCGCATATGTAATCTTATATATAGAATATGAATTTTTTAGTATTTGTGTGTAGTCTTTTGGAGTAAAAACCTAGAACCGAACCAAGGCTGTCTTGTACAGTATTTTAGGGTTCCAAACCCTATCTTACATCAAGATAAGTTCTTTACTTCATTAATACAATTATGTCTTTGATTATTTGTGTGTATGCTTGCATGTTCTCCATGTCCGTCTTATTTATTTGTGTGTTTGCTTAGGGAATATGAAACTTAATTATTGATTATTGATTGGTTGTCTTTTATCTTAGTTGATTAATGATCTAGTAATGCGATAGGTTTTGTAGACAAGACCCTTTGGTAAGTTCAAAGAGTTAGGGAACATACGCATACCCTACGACCTTAGACACACAACGCAACTAAGAATAAGGACGTGACAATTCAACCACCAATAGGAGATAATTAAGGAGTAGTAAAACCTAAGTAAACACATCTTTAAACTATCATACGAGCACACAATAATTAGACATAGACTACATACACCCTAGATTAGATAATTAGATAAGTAGAGTAATTGGTAGCAATACCAACCCCCCAAATCCAAACCCCGAGATTCGTACCTTTCAATTTCCTAAAAAACATAAAAAGATAAAAAATAATCTTCCTCAACCCCAACCTTAGCGTAGCAACTTCTTGCTAGCATTCCTATTCCCCTAGAGAACGATATCAATACCCGGGGCTTACCTTAATTACTACACTACAACGATTAGGTTCACTGCCTAGGGTGTTATAAAACTTGCTCGAAGAAAAGGAAGTTTCCTTGACCCCGAATGACGCGTGTAGCGTTAACACTGGACCTCGAAACTTTGCGCCCAAGTAATTAATTACGGCGTAACTAATTATCCGAGTTACGCCGTAACCCTTTGTACGCTCATGATTATCCACTCCGACATTATCTCTATGGCGTAACTAATTCCACGTTACGCCATAACCTTCATAAAAATAATTACGACATAACCTTAAGAGGAGGTTACGCCGTATCCTTCACAGCATCATATTTACGCCGTAACATTATTAAGAAGTTACGGCGTAATCTTCACATAAAATCCAAAGCCCATCGTAGTATGAGTTACGGCGGAAGTATATTGTGCACTTACGTCGTAACTAGTCTTTAGAACATATTTTTGGCCTTAAATCACAAATTTTCCGCTCCAACGCCTCATTTATCCTGAAATGCAATTATGAACGAATTAAGTACCATATTAATACAAATGAGGCCATAAACACGGGAATTTGATATATAAAAGATCAGGCTAATTTGATGTTATCAAATATCCCCCCACTTGAATCCTACTTGTCCTCAAGTAGAAGCTTTAAATAATTCTTAAAAAGATATCTCCGAGGATTAATTGGAAGTTATGAGTTTAAAAATCACCTAAGCTAGAAAATTCCAAACCGAGCACCTCACGAAAAGGGAATTGGAATCACACTCTCTCTCATAATTCACGTGTTTATTTTTGGGGTGATCACTTAACTGCTCAGTAATGGCGAGTATTCTATCATAGGCTTGGCAAAGATACTAATCTCCACCACTAGAGTATATAGATGCAGTTATTCAAAAAGGCAATGGGTTGACACAACATAGGCTTATAGGGTTATTTTGTCATTACTATCGAGCTACGGCGAAGGGGACAAAACCAATGATACATGACCAAATCCATGGCCAAGACACCAATGATTGCTTGCTTCCTCACCTAAAATCGATTCATGACTAAGGGTAGGATAAGACAAGGGAAACATTTAATGGGTGTAAACAAAAAGACACGAAACAAATAGATTCCTAAGTCCACAGTCACCCCACCACTAGTCGCATTCAATCCCATAAAAAAATCGAGGGTCAAGAGTCAAGGGGTCTTCAATACACGAGTCAATGCATATAGAATATAACGTAATGCCTCATAAACTCCATGAACTTAGGCAAATAAGATTCATTAACTCGGTCTTCATCATCAATGAAAAAAGGAATGTGCTATAAAAAAAATTTGGGTCAATTTAGCACATATTTCTATCAAAATCAACCATTTCTATCTCCCATCCCCCCACTTGAAATGTACAATGTCCCCATTGTACGAATATTGATTAAAATTTGAAAGGCGAGATAGAAATGTTCGGGTTTCTAATTTTATCCGTAAGACAAAACGGATTTCTAAAAATTGCGCCTAGCTGAAACAAGGCGAGAACACTTATCACAATACGACACATAAGCTAATTATAACGATCAACAATAAACAAACTAATAAACTCATGCTTCCTTTTTCTTTATTTTTTTTTCTTTTTTTTTCTTTTTTTTTTGATGCAAGACAAGGTATACATGGAATAAAAACAATACGAACATATAAAGCATCCCCCCACTTGAGATCAACTATCATCTAAACCCGATTCTCTTCCAAAACCCTTTATTCAAAACCCGCTACTTTCACAAGTGGAACCAAAATTAACCAACTGCGACCAGACCATGGACATAAGGAAACTACAGGGTAGGCTAGGCGATAGGTGTAACGAAACAGTTATATTGGGTGAACAAAATGAAAGGAAAGGCTCTGAAAGGAAAGGCTCTGAAGGGTGTATCTAGGGGTATCTTGCACTAATGGTGAGTGCAACAAAATGGGTTTAACAGGGGATTGACTAATCGATGTGAAAAGTCAATATACACAAACATATATTGGCTATTTGGGTTTAATCCTAAAATTGCCTTATATCCTAGTTGCACCGATCACACCAAGTTACCTCTGTGTAATTGATGACGTATAGTCCGCATTCGGGTTACGAACCCGACCAATGACTACTACTAACAAGCCCAACATGATTGGGCTAACCCGATAACGGTTTGGGCTCACGAAGGCCCAAACCCAAAGTTATTTATGGCTAACAATATCGGATATCTCCTATCTTGGGAGATAAGCATCCGATAACCGACTTAGGCGGGATACGCCGAAGCTTGAGGAACATGAAACCAACAAGGATTTCGTGTGTATATAAAGGGTATCTCAGCCCTCATTAAAGGTACTATCTAAAACCCTAACTCTCCATTAACCCTAAAACCGATTACTTACTCTCACGCCGGAGGATAATCGTGGGAGACAATCCCACGATAAGCCTAACGGTGTTTTCGGTTTACTTAGTGCGCAGGTCTCAAGTATCAAGATTCAATTTGTACAAGAACCGGAGTCAAGGAACGCCCAACTTTTGTATCAACAAGTGGCGCCATCCGTGGGACCAATCACTAAGAACTAGAATGACGAAGCAAGGAAACCAAAACCAGCGATCGCATGGTGACATACATGGAAAAAAGCAGCAAAGTGGATCGGTTTCTAAACAGGTCTCTGGGACAACCAGCACTACTAGAAACCAAGGATCAGGCCCAGATCTAGTCTTCCCAACGGTGGAACCACGCCCGGGGACAACCCAGGCCACCCCAACAACCACTGGCACAGAAGGTCCACTGCGCAATCCTTTTACCACTCCACTCCAATCGGTGCTAGAGGCGAACCTCACAAAAGCACCAGACGCACCTGACAGAAACAAGGGTCTAGTGGTAGTAACAGACACTGATTGGTCCCAAACGGTCAAGTTTATTACACAAGTCAACCACTTGTGAATGGTCAACCATAATAAAATTAAAACAGTCTAAAACCAATGCAATGAAGATCTAGAGGAGTATAGTGTTACCCCGGCTTTTTATAAAATTTTTAAGGAAAATAAAGAAACTATTATGAAATACTAATAAGACTTGAAGAAATACTATTATAAACTACTAATGAGCAGGAAATAACTAAACTAAGCTAAAAATAAGCTATTCTACAGTAAACATAGAAAATTACATAAAACTTGAAATAAGCTTACAACTGAATTTGAAATGTGAATCAAAGAACAAGGACCAGAAACCACTCCTAGCTTGTTGTCAACAAGCTAGAAACCAGAAAAACCATCCAGCTTAGCTTCTTCTCCCAGAACTGCTTATTTTGAGCTTTTGTTGATTTTCTTTGATTTTTTCTGGTTTTTCTAAATTAAACAACTAGAATCTAATGCAGGCTCATGAAAAGCTATAATAAGCTTATCTGAGCTTGCTTGAAGGGTAAAAGAGCTTATGTGACTTGTAATCAGTATAATTGACTTAATACGAATTATCAAGAAACATTAAAACTTGAAATCGTATTAAACTTGGAATAATTACAATACAAAAGTGATATTTAACTTGAAAAATAAACTTGATATTACACTGAAAACTTAAATTTAAACTAGAACAAACATTAAGTAAATTTTACACTACAAATTGGTCTAAAAACATGCGACACTACTTTCTCTGTCTTCTTTTCCTTTTAATAGACATCCAAAAAGCTTCTTGTCGACCTCTGATTAAATCCCACCATTGGATAGGCTTTGATATCATCTTAATCGTCCATTTGGAAATTTGGCGGGAAAAATATCTTTGAGCAGGTTATTGCAATTAATGCAATTTGGGAGGATGTGGAGGTGGAGGGGGTTGGTATACAGCTGTGGAGTGAGGTGGAAAGGTGGTGGTGAGGTGGTGAAACCACCCTGGTTTCTGGTTTTGGAATTGCAGGTGTGGGAGAGAAGGAGAAACAGTGGATGGCGGTATTCTATTTTAAAACGTGGCTGGGTTGGTTTGAATATTGGGCCAGGATATGGATTTGGGCTTGGATTGGATTTAATATCAAAAGGGTCCGTTTGGTATAAGTTAAGCATAAGGACCATTTATGTAATTTCTGATTTATGAGGGACTGATTTGAACTTTCCCCAAACATCACACAAGGACTAAACCTGCAATTAATGGTTAGTACAAGGACCAAAACTGCATAAAATTCCATTTTAAAAAATCCAAGGACTATTTTAGACAATTTTCAAACTCCAGGGACCAAACTTGTAATTTTCTCAAAACTTATCATATAAGGACCAAATATGCCACATTTGAATAGTACAAGGGTGTAGTTTGAATAATTTCCATTTTTAAACACCCAGGGACTGATTTTGCCATTTTTGTAAAGTTGAGGGACCAAAGTTGTAAATATGCAATTTTAACTTCAAAGGACTATTTCTAACAACTTGTGAATCCCCAAGGACCTTTAATGATATTTTACAAGTTTTGAATTACCAGGGACTAGTTTTGCCAATTTATGAAAGTTTAGGGACTGAAACTGTAAATTATGTAAACTTTGTTGTTTTTCATCAGTTTTCAATCCTTTTGCACTTGTAACACATAAAAACACATTTCAATGATATTTATAGTATTTTGTGGCATTTCTGAGTGTTTTCAGATGTTTTAGCAGTTTAAATGGGAATAAAATGATGAGTATTTAGACACTCATCAATCCCCCACACTAAACTATTGCTAGTCCCTAGCAATCTTTTATGAAAAATTAATGGATTTAAGTCTCTTTACCAAAAGCCATTACTTCTGGAGTAGCCAACTGTTTCAGTTCAAGTAAGAACCTTGGTACAATGATAACCAAATGATTTTGAGCAAATCACCAGCTTTCAACGGTTTTGATTTGTCTTTACCAGAAGCCGTTTGCTTCTGGACTAGCCAACTCTTAGATAAAATATCTTTGGTGAGTCGATTTACCAATTATGGTTTTCCAACTGCCTTTACCACAAGCCATAAACTTGCGGGCTAGCCAACTCTTCACTAATTAAAGATATGGTGAGCTGAACACCATACAATTTTGGGCAAATTGCAAGCCGTCAACGGATTTGAGATATCTTTACCAAGAGCCGTTTGCTCCTGGATTAGCCAATCCTTATGTGGGTTAGACATGGTGGACTGATTACCATTTGTTGTGTTTAGTACATAGTACTTCCACTAATTTTTTTTTTAATTTGGCCATTTTGGGGAAAAAGGGACTAAAAGGGTACATTTATGATCAAATTCGCCATAATTTCCCCCCCATACTTAGAAATGAATATTTTCCTCAATATTCAAAGTCCCGGCTATTATGCCGAATCCTTGAACGTAAAAAGATAACATTACTAGCTAAGTGTAGAAACACAACAATTATTCTCTTTTTTAATATTTATAATTTTCATTCATTTTTTAGATCTATATACAACATGTTGGGCCTCTCCCCCACACTAGGGTGGTACACATGGGTGAAAACCCATGTTTAACTACTGTTTTTTATTACCGAGTCGCTAGCTTGACTCTACCCCGAATTAATTTGTTCATGGGGAAGTAAGTGGAAGAGACAATCTCCATCGGACTTTCATTCAAGATGTTTGTATAAACATTGAAGTACGTGAAAGTTCCACACCGATGAGATATACATAGAACCGGCTCACAAATGATAAATGAAAATGCCGGGGTCAAAAATAATGTCTTCATTCCCGAAGGAGTGAAGAACAGGAGAAGCCACGGGATAGGTGAAGAAGAGAAAGAAAATCATGATAAAAATCATGACTAACTCTTCATCCTCAATAGGAGAATTCATAGTTTCATGAATCTCATCAGTTAAGCTCGCTTGATCAAGACATATTATGGGTCTGTCTAGATCAAAGTAGAAATTATCATACTCCGGCGGAGATATGATATGAGTGAGTTCACAGGAGGACTCCTCAAAGGCGAATGATTCATATTCGGGATTGATTTGAGTGAGTTCACTGGGGAACTCCTCAAAAGTAAATGATTCATAATCGGGGAGAGAATTATGAGAATGAGAAGTGGTAATACCATTAATCTTCTCTCCTATATGATCAAAATGGAACGTTTGCAAATCCGGAATAGAATCATTGAACAAAAGTTCACTATCCTCAAAGGGGATAGGATATGAAGTAGGATTTTTATTAAAAGCCTCGATTCTAGAAATGAGAAGATTAACATTCAATAATGTAAGACGAAGAGCTTCGTCTTGGATTATTTCTTCATCATTCTCTTCTCCTAAGCTGACAGGCTCAGAAGGTAATTCCCCCATATAACTTATGTCTCCACAAGATAAAGAATAGTCCTCATCAGAATCAGAGAACATCTCAATATGATCATTTTGGAAGACAAGAGGAGGAGGGATATCACACACATGATCAAGAATTCCCTGTGATTCTCTTGGAATTTGGACAAGGTTCTCAACACTAGACTTTATGAATTCGTCAGATTCCTTTTCAGGAACAGTGTCAAGAAGCTCATCCCCCATGTTTAGAGAGTGAGTGGGAATATCGGGTGTGATAACAACAGACTGAGGAAGTTGAGAAGGACTAGCATACATATGTTTTATACTTTTCATTTGTTCTTCTGCTAGTAATTCCATCATAGTCTTTTCTCCCTGATTTTTCATGGAAGCAATTTCAACTGATGAACTTGAAGAACCGTTATAAAATTGTAGAATATCAAGGATATCTTCATCATCACTGTCATTAGGAATGAAACGGAATCGAGAGCTAGATTTGGCTGCTTTTTGTATTTTAATTAATTCCCTAATAGAATTTTCACTGGCAATCTGGGAATCTAATTTAGCAGCCCGTTCTTCGGCTAGCAAAACTTCCATGGATTTTTGATTTGGATTATCTTGGGAATGTTTACATTCCTTCAAAATTTTCACTAAATCCAAAAGATTAAGGAGAAGATTTTGAGGAAGTCGCTCAGGCTGAGGTGGTGTCAGATTCACTTGGTACTGTGGAGGTTGGTCATGATACGAAGAGTCGTAATTGTTACAAGGAAATGGATTCCTTGTTTGACAATCAGAGCTAAAGTGAGGACCTCCACAATACTCACAACAGTAAAACTGATGTGGCTGTGAGTTATATGTGTTGTAGTCATAATTGTTATCAGGAACCTGCTCATAGACAAGCATGTTTCCCGATTGATAATCAGAACTGTAGTGTGAACCACCACAGTACTCAACAGTAAAACTGCTGAGTCTCACAGTGTGGTAGCTGATGGAATAAATCAGTTATGTTATGGTAGGAATAGGGATCCTGGTTATAGACAGACCCGTTTCCTGATTCCACCATGCTACAAATGGGGCAATTGCCACCATTATAAGGACCACCACACCATTGACAACCAAGAGGGTGAGGATGAGACATAGAAAGAATCAAATGGTTTTAGAGGGTAAGAATTGTAGAATCAAAAGATGTGAAAGGGTAAAGATGGATATTTTTGGTATTTTTGAAAAACATTTTGTAAAAATAAGAAAGAAAATCTTTTTGGGTTTTTGTGTTTGTTGAAAACTGATTTTAAAATGTTTTCGGAAACCGTTTTGTTTTTATATAATAATAATAAGAAAATATGAACAAGGATGGTAAATATACAATGGATGTATATTCAACAACACTGATGCTTCAAATTCGTAGTACGCAGCACACCTCCCCGGCAGCGGCGCCAAAATTTGATTGGTCCCAAACGGTCAAGTTTATTACACAAGTCAACCACTTGTGAATGGTCAACCGTAATAAAATTAAAACAGTCTAAAACCAATGCAATGAAGATCTAGAGGAGTATAGTGTTACCCCGGCTTTTTATAAAATTTTTAAGGAAAATAAAGAAACTATTATGAAATACTAATAAGACTTGAAGAAATACTATTATAAACTACTAATGAGCAGGAAATAACTAAAATAAGCTAAAAATAAGCTATTCTACAGTAAACATAGAAAATTACATAAAACTTGAAATAAGCTTACAACTGAATTTGAACTGTGAATCAAAGAACAAGGACCAGAAACCACTCCTAGCTTGTTGTCAACAAGCTAGAAACCAGAAAAACCATCCAGCTTAGCTTCTTCTCCCAGAACTGCTTATTTTGAGCTTTTGTTGATTTTCTTTGACTTTTTCTGGTTTTTCTAAATTAAACAACTAGAATCTAATGCAGGCTCATGAAAAGCTATAATAAGCTTATCTGAGCTTGCTTGAAGGGTAAAAGAGCTTATGTGACTTCTAATCAGTATAATTGACTTAATACGAATTATCAAGAAACATTAAAACTTGAAATCTTATTAAACTTGGAATAATTACAGTACAAAAGTGATATTTAACTTGAAAAATAAACTTGATATTACACTGAAAACTTAAATTTAAACTAGAACAAACATTAAGTAAATTTTACACTACAAATTGGTCTAAAAACATGCGACACTACTTTCTCTGTCTTCTTTTCCTTTTAATAGACATCCAAAAAGCTTCTTGTCGACTCTGATTAAATCCCACCATTGGATAGGCTTTGATATCATCTTAATCGTCCATTTGGAAATTTGGCGGGAAAAATATCTTTGAGCAGGTTATTGCAATTAATGCAATTTGGGAGGATGTGTAGGTGGAGGGGAGTGGGTAGACAGGTGTAGAGTGAGGTGGAAAGGTGGTGGTGAGGTGGTGAAACCACCTTGGTTTCTGGTTTTGGAATTGCAGGTGTGGGAGAGAAGGAGAAACAATGGATGGCGGTATTCTATTTTAAAACGTGTCTGGGTTGGTTTGAATATTGGGCCAGGATATGGATTTGGGCTTGGATTGGATTTAATATCAAAAGGGTCCGTTTGGTATAAGTTAAGCATAAGGACCGTAATTTCTGATTTATGAGGGACTGATTTGAACTTTCCCCAAACATCACACAAGGACTAAACCTGCAATTAATGGTTAGTACAAGGACCAAAACTGCATAAAATTCCATTTTAAAAAATCCAAGGACTATTTTAGACAATTTTCAAACTCCAGGGACCAAACTTGTAATTTTCTCAAAACTTATCATATAAGGACCAAATATGCCACATTTGAATAGTACAAGGGTGTAGTTTGAATAATTTCCATTTTTAAACACCCAGGGACTGATTTTGCCATTTTTGTAAAGTTGAGGGACCAAAGTTGTAAATATGCAATTTTAACTTCAAAGGACTATTTCTAACAACTTGTGAATCCCCAAGGACCTTTAATTATATTTTACAAGTTTTGAATTACCAGGGAGTAGTTTTGCCAATTTATGAAAGTTTAGGGACTGAAACTGTAAATTATGTAAACTTTGTTGTTTTTCATCAGTTTTCAATCCTTTTGCACTTGTAACACATAAAAACACATTTCAATGATATTTATAGTATTTTGTGGCATTTCTGAGTGTTTTTAGTTGTTTTAGCAGTTTAAATGGGAATAAAATGATGAGTATTTAGACACTCATCAGACACCCCTACTCTAGAAGGGGTTGCGCCGGAACTAGCGCCAAGTGATTTCGTGTCTCAAAACTAAAAAACCTTGGCTGCTCTCATGCAAGAGGAAGCTAAAAAGAGGTCTAGTCGGAGTTTGCATGCCCGACTCGATTTCGGCCCGGAATATGAGATATCTCCACCGCGTCATCAGAAGGAAAAGCGCGGAAGGGATAACCGACAACCCCCAGTATTTACCAGGATTGGGAGGAGAGTTGAGAATGATGAAGCAGCGGACATGCAGTACCTTGGGGAACACGAGGAAGATGGACGGCGTACCAATGTCCACGCTAGGCTTGGTAGCCGCAGGGTCCATGACAGACTGGGACGACGGTACTCTCCAAGTGAAAGCCCAAGTGAAAGCCCTTCAAGTGGGAACTCTGAGGACAGTCGGCGCAAGCGCCGAAAGAGGGAAAACTCGTCCTTTGGTAACTCCTCGGACAACGAGGATAGCGAAACTGGGCACTGGAAGTCTAGGAGGAAATATCGCGACCAGGAGGAGGAAGACTGATGCGTGCCAAACAGTCAAGCTAAATCACTCAAACCTACCACTTGTGAATGGCAGACCGTAATCAGCTTAAAACTGCTCAAGCACGAATGCAATTTAGATCAGAGGAATATAGTGTATTCCTGGGTCGTTAAGTCCCACGGAGGATGAATTGGTGTTTAAACAACTTCAGATGATAGAATGATCACTAATGATAGTGATCAGGAAGGTTTTGAATGGATAATTATACCTAAAGAAAAGATTTACAAATTACAGCGACTTAAATGCAAATTAAAAGAAATTAAAAAGATAAAATATATTAAATAAACGCTATCACTATTTTTACAGATCGATGAACGTTTATTTTATAAAACAAAATAACTTTAATAAACTATTGTAACTAAAACGTAAACTCAAAATATCTAAAAACGTTATTTAAAACGGAAACGAGCGTTATTTACGAAAATGGCGCTGGAGCGCAAGATAAAACGTAAATTTTATGAAATAAAAGGCCTACGAGTGTAAAACTAATTTAATTACGTACTATATGACAAAAGAAAATTTTAGAAAAAAGATTTATATTTTTTTGACTTTTATATTTTTTATTATGAATTAATTACTATAAAACACTAATTAAATGTTTAAAAATACTAAAACTTATTAGAAAAATCTGAAACTTTTTTATAAAATACTTATTACTAATACAAATTTATAAAAATTACAAAACTGGAAAAAGCTACTACGAATAAGCTACAAATAAGCTAAAATCTCGTTTAAGCTAAAATGGACAAAACGTATATAAGAGATAGATAGTGCAAGGTTTTAACGAGAAAGACCCAAGGGCGCAATGGTTACAGGTACACCACTATCATCCCCATAAGGGAGAGGTCTCAGGTTCGACCCCTGCCTCTCCCTTTTTGCACAAACATTTTATTTTTGAAATTTTCTTTTACAGACTTATTATACACAAGAAAATAAGCAACTTTTATAACTATGACTTTTTCTAAAAACAACTTATAAGCACTGAATAAGCAAAGGATTTTGTCACAGTTGGCTTTTTAATGGAAATAAGCACAAGATCAAAGCTAAATGACTAATAAGCTATGGAATAAGCAAAAGGTTAACTGAGATAAGCTAGGTGACTTTAAATAAGCTATATTAACAACTGAACATGCAAGTTTAAATAGGAAATAAGCATTGATTAAGCACTAAATAAGCAAAATTCACCACTGTTACACAGTGAACTATTGGTTTTCTAGGCAACTTCTAGCTTAATTTTAAGCACTTATATGAGCTAAGGAATGAAAATAAAGACTGGTACAAGCTAGTATACCAGCTGAGCTTTCCAAAAATCTAAAATACTAAGCTTAGCTTACACTAATAAGCTTGGTAGAAGCTCTAGAAAAACTGGTAAAACCACTGAGTCAATACTCAGTGAATGCTGAGTTTTGGACAAAAATAGAAACCACTTGCAGCCCTATCTAAAAAGCTAGAATTTGAAAAACTAAAATTGAAACTTCAATATGGCTAGGTTAGCTACATAAAAAGCCAAAAATCATAAGCTGAATCTCAAACAAGAGCTTTTGACAAGCTTGTGAAGATGGGTATAAAACTGTGCACAGAGCAGTTCTTGACTTTTATAAAAATGGAACCAAGTTGACTTTAATGAGATTCAAATCAATTCTATGGACTAAACAAGTTATAATAAGCTATACTAAGGTGAGATTAAGCTACAATATCAAGTTTTAAGCTAGTTTGATGAGATTTACACTTAAAAATCCTAACAGTTAACTGTCAAAGATAAGATTAAACTGATTTTGACTTTTTTGCAAATTAGGACTTGTTTTTATGCTTGAAATGGACTATAAAACACTAAAGAAGCATGAACCAATAACAAACAATCACACAACAGACTTCTATCTCAGATAACTAAGCTAATCCAAACACCCTTATAAGAAGCTGTTTAGAAGAGTTTTATACTAAGACAAGTTTTTAAACTAAGAAAACCATTAATTTACTTGCATTAGCTATTTTTAGAGAGGTTTAAACCAGAATTACAGGATTAAATTACTTATTACTAGGAAATGCAAATTTCAAAGGAATTGCTTACAAGATGAGTTCATGCACAAAATGGAAACCCAAGGTCTGAAATTACACCCTATTGCTTCCCAAGAAGCTCTATACCCATAAGCAATCCAAATCAGCTCTTCACCACTTTCTTGATCATGTCTCCATATGATTTTTATTTTTAACTAATTTTTAAGTAATTTTTGGAAATTTTTGAGTTGTTAAGTAAAACTGATTTTTTTAAGGTTTCTAAGAGCTTATAAGCTGTGTCAAGAGCTTATATGAGCTTAAAATCCCTTAACTACAACTGAGAACAACATTTGCATCATCATGAAATTTTGCATAAAGTTGAATTTTTGCATAAACTTGAAAGGGAACTTAAAACTGAAATTGCTTATTGACAAAGGATTAATATACACTGAAATTGATAACAAAAGTACTTGGAAGCTTAAAATTACATTAGAATATGAAAACTACATAAAACGACATAAACTAAACTAAAACTACACTACTTGTCTCTCCATACTGCTTCTTTCTTGATATATATTGATTTGAAATATCTCTTGTCGACCTCTGAATTAATCCCACCACATCTTGACCATTGGATTGAGCCAGATCATCAGATTTGACATTTGTCACTTTTGGCGCCATTTTTCAATTGAGCAGGTTTTCTCATTAATTGGCTTTGGTTGATAGTGGAGGTGGAAGGAAAGTGTAATCAAGTGGGAAAATGAGGTGGAAATGGTGAGGTGGAGGTGAAACCATCACTGGTTTTGGCTAAACCAGTGTGGGAGAGAAGCTGCTACAGTGGTAGCGGTTTTATTTGATTTTAAAATTTGGGCCGGGTCAAGGTATTTGGGCTGGATTTGGGCTTTGATAATATAAAGGGGTCCGTTTGGTTTAAGTTAAACAACAAGGACCATTTATGCAATTTTAGCAATCTTGAAGGTTTGATCTTGAACATTTTCCAAAGCTCTCACAAGGACTAAAACTGCCAAATGTGATTAGTACAAGGACCTAAATTGATAATTTCCATTTTTGTAAATCCAGGGACCAAAACTGTCAAGTTTGAAACTTGAGGGACCAAACATGTAATTTTCTCCAAATTTTATCATAAGGACCATTTTTGTCATTTATAAATAGTACAAGGTTTATTTTGATCAATTTCCAATTTTAAAACCTTAAGGACTATTTTTGACACTTTTGCAAAGTTGAGGGACCAAAGTTGTCAATTTGTGATTTTTAAACTTAGAAGGGTTTGTTTTGACAACTTTTGAATCCTATGGACCTTAAATGACTTTTTACAAGTTTTTGAATTTCCAGGGACTAATTTTGACAACTTTTGTAACTTGGGGGACTAAAACTGCCAATTATGCAAACTTGATACGTTTTTCACCATATTTTGATATTTTTGCATTTAAAACACATAAAACACTGATTTGTGATATTTTCATCATTTTGAAGCATTTCTGAGTGTTTTCAGATGTTTTTGGCATTCTAATAGTATAAAAATGATGAGTATTTAGACACTCATCAATCCCCCACACTAAGATATTGCTAGCCCCTAGCAATGATTTATGAAAAGTTAATGGATTTTATCTCTTTACCAAAAGCCATCACTTCTGGAGTAGCCAAATGTTTCAGTTCAAGTAAGAACCTTGGTACACTGATAACCAAATGATTTATTGGCAAATCATAAACCATATAACGGATTTGATGTGTCTTTACCAGAAGCCGTACCTTCTGGACTAGCCAACTCTTAGATAAATTATCAGAATTATCTTTGGTGAGCTGATTACCAATTATGGATTTTCTACTGCCTTTACCACAAGCCATAATCTTGTGGGCTAGCCAACTCTTCACTTTTAAGGATATGGTGAGTTGAGAACCATACAATTTTGGGCAAATTGCAAGCCATATAAACGGATTTAAGATATCTTTACCAAGAGCCGTTTGCTCCTGGATTAGCCAATCCTTTTGTCTTATAGACATGGCGGACTGATAACCAAATAAGTAAGTGTAAAACACTTACTCCAAAAAAAAAATTTTTGGCCAAAAACGGGGGAATTGGGTATAATTATATGATAAAATTCATGAGAATTCCCCCCCACACTTAGAAATGAATATTGCCCTCAATATTCAAAGTACCGGCGGTGATGCCGAAACAAAGAACGTAAAAGGGAAATACTACGGCCATTATTTGAAAGGATTTTTTTTTTTTTTTTTTTTTTTTTTTTAGAGAAAACTTATATATATAACATGTGGGGAAACTCCCCCACACTTAGGTGGTAGAAAGGGGTAAGAAGTCAGAAATACGGGTGAAAACCCATATAATGTGTGCTACTGTTTTTGGTTACCGAGTCGCTAGCTTGACTCGACCCCGAATTAATTGGTTCATGGGGAAGCAAAGTGGAAGAAACAATCTCCATCAGACTTTCATTCAAGATGTTTGGACAAACATTTGAAGCACGTGAAAGTTCCACACCGATGAGATATATATAGAACCGGCTCAAAAATGATAACTGAAAATGCCGGGATCAAAAATAGTGTCCTCATTCCCGAAGGAGAAAAGGGAAAGAGCAACCACACCATTAGTGAAGAATGGAATAAATATGTGCATCACAATGCATGTCCATTCCTCATCAGAAAGAAGCAAATCACCATTTTTGACATTTTTAAGCTTAAACTTGAAGCTTTTATAGTGATTGGTAACAAAATTTCGGGAGGAGAGCTGGAAACGGTTCTTCAATCAATAGATTTTCAAGAAAGAGGATGTCTCCCTCCGAATCAAAGTAAGTATTGTCAATTCCTGTTGGAATCGACTCATCACTAAGAAAAGCATCGACCTCATTCCAAAAGTTATCATCTTCCTCGTCCGGAGTGAGAGAAGGAATGGAAGAGTCGGAAATGGGACAAGAAATGAGTGGATGATCATTATATAGGAGATTTTCAGTTTCTCCAAGATCGGCTTCGAAATCAAAGAGATCATCGTCACTTTCTGATGAAAGTGGACTGATGTGAGTAAGTTCATCGGTGAACTCCTCAAGAAAACGATCAACATCAGACTGTGGGAGTGATCCCTCAACATACTCGACGTTTCCATGAGAAGTACAATCGTCGCTAACATCGGAGAAAGTTTCAAAATGATCTTTTGAACACTCAAGAGGGGAAAGAGAATCACACACATGATCAGAAGTTCCCTGTGACTCTCTTGGGATTGAGACAAGGCTCTCAACACTAGACGAGTCCATTTCTGGAATAGTGCTAAGAAGCTCATCCCCCATGTTTAGAGAGTGAGTGGGAATATCGGGTGTGATAACAACAGACTGAGGGAGTTTAGAAGGACTAGCATACATATGTTTTATACTTAACATTTGTTCTTCTGCTAGTAATTCCATCATAGTCTTTTCTCCCTGATTTTCCACGGAAGGAATTTCAACTGATGAACTTGATGAATCTGTACATAATTCACTAATATCAAGGGTAACATCATCATCATCATCATCAGGAATGAAACGGAATCGAGAGCTAGATTTGAATGCTTTTTGTAGTTTAATTGATTCCCTAACAGTGTTTTCAATGGCAATCTGGGAATCTAATTTAGCAGTCCGTTCCTCCGCTAACAATTCTTCCATGGATTTCTCGTGTGACATAGCCGACTCCTCCTTAAGTTCTTTTAATAACTCCAGAGTCTTCAGTAGAAGGTCTGTCGTAGTTTAATGAGGAGTCGCTTGAATCATTTGGTGCTGTGGAGGTTGGTCTTGATACGAAGAGTCGTAATTGTTACAAGGAAATGGGTTCCCTGTTTGACAATCCGAGCTAGAGTGTGGACCTCCACAATACTCACAACAGTAAAACTGATGTGGCTGTGAGTCATATGTATTGTAGTCATAATTGTTATCAGGAACCTGCTCATAGACAAGCGTGTTTCCCGATTGACAATCAGAACTGGAGTGTGAACCATCACAGTACTCACAACAGTATAACTGCTGAGTCTCACAGTGTGGTAGCTGATGGAATAAATCAGTTGTGTTATGGTAGGAATAGGGATCTTGGTTATAGACAGACCCGTTTCCTGATTCCACCATGCTACAACCGGGGCAATTGCCACCATTATAAGGACCACCACACCATTGACAACCAAGAGGGTGAGGATAAGACATAGAAAGAATCAAATGGTTCTAGAGGGTAAGAAATGAAGAATCAAAAGGGTAAGAGGGTAAAGAGGAATATTTTTGGTATTTTTGAAAAACATGTTATAAAAACAAAGAATGAAAATATTTTTGGGTTTGTTAACACTTTAGGAAAAGTGTTAATGAACTTTTTGATTTTAAAAAATTGTTTACAAAAAGGTGGTATATGTGCAAGAATGGATCTGGAAATGTTTAAAACACGCTTACGGCCTCCCCGGCAGCGGCGCCAAAATTTGATGCGTGCCAAACAGTCAAGCTAAATCACTCAAACCTACCACTTGTGAATGGCAGACCGTAATCGCTTAAAATGCTCAAGCACGAATGCAATTTAGATCAGAGGAATATAGTGTATTCCTGGGTCGTTAAGTCCCACAGAGGATGAATTGGTGTTTAAACAACTTCAGATGATAGAATGATCACTAATGATAGTGATCAGGAAGGTTTTGAATGGATAATTATACCTAAAGAAAAGATTTACAAATTACAGCGACTTAAATGCAAATTAAAAGAAATTAAAAAGATAAAATATATTAAATAAACGCTATCACTATTTTTACAGATCGATGAACGTTTATTTTATAAAACAAAATAACTTTAATAAACTATTTTAACTAAAACGTAAACTCAAAATATCTAAAAACGTTATTTAAAACGGAAACGAGCGTTATTTACGAAAATGGCGCTGGAGCGCAAGATAAAACGTAAATTTTATGAAATAAAAGGCCTACGAGTATAAACTAATTTAATTACGTACTATATGACAAAAGAAAATTTTAGAAAAAAGATTTATATTTTTTTGACTTTTATATTTTTATTATGAATTAATTACTATAAAACACTAATTAAATGTTTAAAAATACTAAAACTTATTAGAAAAATCTGAAACTTTTTTATAAAATACTTATTACTAATACAAATTTATAAAAATTACAAAACTGGAAAAAGCTACTACGAATAAGCTACAAATAAGCTAAAATCTCGTTTAAGCTAAAATGAATAAAACGTATATAAGAGATAGATAGTGCAAGGTTTTAACGAGAAAGACCCAAGGGCGCAATGGTTACAGGTACCCCCACTATCATTCCCATAAGGGAGAGGTCTCAGGTTCGACCCCTGCCTCTCCCTTTTTGCACAAACATTTTATTTTTGAAATTTTCTTTTACAGACTTATTATACACAAGAAAATAAGCAACTTTTATAACTATGACTTTTTCTAAAAACAACTTATAAGCACTGAATAAGCAAAGGATTTTGTCACAGTTGGCTTTTTAATGGAAATAAGCACAAGATCAAAGCTAAATGACTAATAAGCTATGGAATAAGCAAAAGGTTAAACGAGATAAGCTAGGTGACTTTAAATAAGCTATATTAACAACTGAACATGCAAGTTTAAATAGGAAATAAGCATTGATTAAGCACTAAATAAGCAAAATTCACCAATGCTACACAGTGAACTATTGGTTTTCTAGGCAACTTCTAGCTTAATTTTAAGCACTTATATGAGCTAAGGAATGAAAATAAAGACTGGTACAAGCTAGTATACCAGCTGAGCTTTCCAAAAATCTAAAATACTAAGCTTAGCTTACACTAATAAGCTTGGTAGAAGCTCTAGAAAAACTGGTAAAACCACGAGTCAATACTCTGAATGCCGAAGTTTTGGACAAAAATAGAAACCACTTGCAGCCCTATCTAAAAAGCTAGAATTTGAAAAACTAAAATTGAAACTTCAATATGGCTAGGTTAGCTACATAAAAAGCCAAAAATCATAAGCTGAATCTCAAACAAGAGCTTTTGACAAGCTTGTGAAGATGGGTATAAAACTGTGCACAGAGCAGTTCTTGACTTTTATAAAAATGGAACCAAGTTGACTTTAATGAGATTCAAATCAATTCTATGGACTAAACAAGTTATAATAAGCTATACTAAGGTGAGATTAAGCTACAATATCAAGTTTTAAGCTAGTTTGATGAGATTTACACTTAAAAATCCTAACAGTTAACTGTCAAAGATAAGATTAAACTGATTTTGACTTTTTTTGCAAATTAGGACTTGTTTTTATGCTTGAAATGGACTATAAAACACTAAAGAAGCATGAACCAATAACAAACAATCACACAACAGACTTCTATCTCAGATAACTAAGTTAATCCAAACACCCTTATAAGAAGCTGTTTAGAAGAGTTTTATACTAAGACAAGTTTTTAAACTAAGAAAACCATTAATTTACTTGCATTAGCTATTTTTAGAGAGGTTTAAACCAGAATTACAGGATTAAATTACTTATTACTAGGAAATGCAAATTTCAAAGGAATTGCTTACAAGATGAGTTCATGCACAAAATGGAAACCCAAGGTCCGAATTACACCCTATTGCTTCCCAAGAAGCTCTATACCCATAAGCAATCCAAATCAGCTCTTCACCACTTTCTTGATCATGTCTCCATATGATTTTTATTTTTAACTAATTTTTAAGTAATTTTGGAAATTTTGAGTTGTTAAGTAAAACTGATTTTTTAAGGTTTCTAAGAGCTTATAAGCTGTGTCAAGAGCTTATATGAGCTTAAAATCCCTTAACTACAACTGAGAACAACATTTGCATCATCATGAAATTTTGCATAAAGTTGAATTTTTGCATAAACTTGAAAGGGAACTTAAAACTGAAATTGCTTATTGACAAAGGATTAATATACACTGAAATTGATAACAAAAGTACTTGGAAGCTTAAAATTACATTAGAATATGAAAACTACATAAAACGACATAAACTAAACTAAAACTACACTACTTGTCTCTCCATACGCTTCTTCTTGATATATATTGATTTGAAATATCTCTTGTCGACCTCTGAATTAATCCCACCACATCTTGACCATTGGATTGAGCAGATCATCGATTTGACATTTGTCACTTTTGGCGCCATTTTTCAATTGAGCAGGTTTTCTCATTAATTGGCTTTGGTTGATAGTGGAGGTGGAAGGAAAGTGTAATCAAGTGGGAAAATGAGGTGGAAATGGTGAGGTGGAGGTGAAACCATCACTGGTTTTGGCTAAACCAGTGGGAGAGAAGTCTGCTACAGTGGTAGCGGTTTTATTTGATTTTAAAATTTGGGCCGGGTCAAGGTATTTGGGCTGGATTTGGGCTTTGATAATATAAAGGGGTCCGTTTGGTTTAAGTTAAACAACAAGGAACATTTATGCAATTTTAGCAATCTTGAAGGTTTGATCTTGAACATTTTCCAAAGCTCTCACAAGGACTAAAACTGCCAAATGTGATTAGTACAAGGACCTTAATTGATAATTTCCATTTTTGTAAATCCAGGGACCAAAACTGTCAAGTTTGAAACTTGAGGGACCAAACATGTAATTTTCTCCAAATTTTATCATAAGGACCATTTTTGTCATTTATAAATAGTACAAGGTTTATTTTGATCAATTTCCAATTTTAAAACCTTAAGGACTATTTTTGACACTTTTGCAAAGTTGAGGGACCAAAGTTGTCAATTTGTGATTTTTAAACTTAGAAGGGTTTGTTTTGACAACTTTTGAATCCTATGGACCTTAAATGACTTTTTACAAGTTTTTGAATTTCCAGGGACTAATTTTGACAACTTTTGTAACTTGGGGACTAAAAGCGCCAATTATGCAAACTTGATACGTTTTTCACCATATTTTGATATTTTTGCATTTAAAACACATAAAACACTGATTTGTGATATTTTCATCATTTTGAAGCATTTCTGAGTGTTTTTAGATGTTTTTGGCATTCTAATAGTATAAAAATGATGAGTATTTAGACACTCATCAAAGACATATCCCTTCCGTGGCGCCGCCAAAAAGTAGATGCGTTCACTCGGCGCATCAGCGATTTCTCAGAAAATAAAAGGAGGCGCATGCCCGCCAATGTGAAAACCTATGATGGAACAGGTGATCCGGACGATCACCTAAAAATTTTTGAATCAGCCGCTACCATCGAAAACTGGCCACAACCTGTGTGGTGCCACATGTTCAATTCCACACTAGTGGGAAACGCGCGAAACTGGTTCAGTAAGCTTCCACGCAGAAGCATTGATGGCTTTGAAGAGTTGCGGAAGGCATTTCGCCTGAACTTCACTCAAAGGAAAAAGTGCGCTAAAAACCCTGTCGAACTCGCCAGGGTGAGACAGCGCCAAGGGGAATCCACAAGCGCTTATGTGGAGCGCTTCAAAGATGAGTGCATACAGGTCAAGGCATGCCCCGAAGTACTGAAGATCTCAGGATTCATGAACGGGATCAATAACCCAGAACTCATCAAAAGGCTGAATGACAGAATCCCCCAAATATTTGATGAACTTATGAAGCGCACAAGGTCCTTTATCCATGGAGAAGCCGCCGCGGCAGATAGCAAGAAAGGTTACTCAAACTATAGGTCACAGGAACAACCTCGGAGACAATCCATTGACCAGAGTAGCAACCGCAACAAGAACTACCGCGGCCAAGGGAGTGGACCGGATAACGACAAGTATACCCTACTCACAAAGACCCCAAAGGAGATATTCACAATGGAAGGCGCGAACTTCCCAATACCCCCACCAATGCGCACTCTAGAAGAATGGCGCGTGGGGAATGGATACTGCGACTACCATGGACAGAAGGGCCACACCACCAACGAATGTGTTCAACTGCGCCAACTCATTGATAAACTAGTGAAAGAAGGCAGATTGGACCATTTGGTTAAAAACATCGAGGGGAAGGATAAGTAAAAGACAGGGAACAAGAAAGAAGTACCCAAGGACAAAGCCGATACCATATACATGATACAATCATGGCAGCGGATGACTAGACAGAAGACCGGCCAAAAGTTTAACCGTGGCAACGAAATATCTTTCCCCACCTTGGATGCGGACAACGCAGTAGTGGAACCGCTCACCATTGAGATCAGCGCAGGGGGTCACGATATCCACCGCATGTATGTTGATGGAGGAGCGTCCGCGGATATTATGTATGAACATTGTTTCAAGCGACTGCGACCTGAGATACGCAGCTAACTAAGCCCGACCATGACGGCATTGACTGGTTTCACAAGCGAAAAAATATGGCCCATGGGGCAAATACGCCTGCTAGTCAATGTAGGAAATAAGGAGCATTCGGCGACAGCTTGGATGACCTTTATGGTAATCAAATCCCCTTCGCCATACAATGGCATTATTGGAAGACCAGGGATATCCGCTATACGCGCGGTACCATCTACAGCACATGGGATGCTTAAGTTCCCGGTGGATGGGGGCATTGTCACACTCTACAATACCACCACACCACCCGGAGAATGTAACACGATTACACATGAAACGACACCCATTCCGGAACAGCGTGCAACGAAAATACCAAACCTGAAGGTCGCAATTCATCCCGAATACCCAGAGCAAGAAGTATCGATCGGGGGATCGCTATCTGATAACGGCAGGGGTGTGTGCGCACTCTTGCAAAAGAATCTGGATGTTTTCGGATGGGAACCAAAGCACATGACCGGGGTACCACGCTCAATCACTGAGCACAAGTTGAGAATCCGACAAGGATACTCCCCAGTAAGACAAAAGAAGCGTGGCCAAGCCCCAGAGCGTGCACAAGCAATTCTAGCAGAAGTACACAAACTTGTGGACGCAGGTATTATGCGAGAGGTCTACTACCATGAGGCGGCTTTCGAATACAGTGATGGTCAAGAAGAGCGATGGTAGTTGGAGGATGTGTGTGGACTTCACAGATCTCAACAAAGCATGTCCACAAGATCTGCTACCGCTGAGATAGACGGAAGGTAGAATCCTTGTGCGGATACCCACTTAAATGCTTCCTAGACGCATATAAAGGATACCACCAAATTCAGATGGCTAAGGAAGATGAAGAAAAAACGGCTTTCCATACAAGCCAAGGTGTCTATTGCTATACTAAGATGCCCTTTGGTTTAAAAAATGCAGGCGCCACTTACCAACGGTTGGTGGATAACGTATTTGAAAAACAGGTGGGCCGCAACTTAGAGGTTTATGTTGATGACCTCGTAATAAAAAGCCATGCGGAAAATGAATTGGTGCGCGACATTGAGGAAACATTTAAGACACTAAAAGAGATCAACATGAAGCTAAATCCTAAGAAATGCACTTTTGGGGCTACGGAAGGCATGTTCCTCGAATATCTTATAGAGCCCGATGGCATCAAACAGTTCCCAGAAAAAACGAAGGCTGTCATCCAACTTCCTTCACCACGCACGTTGAAAGAAGTCCAATCCCTAAATGGAAAGCTAGCCGGTTTGAACAGATTTTTGTCCAAGTCAGCAGACAAGTCACTCCCTCTCTTCAAAACGCTCAAGAAGTGTACAAAAAAGGGAGACTTTCGCTGGACCATGGAAGCAGAAGAAGCTTTCATACAACTTAAACAGCACTTAGTAGCACTCCCAAAATGCCAACAAGCGAATCCAACAATCGACGCTCCATGACTTGAATGTCATTCAGGGAGTCATAGATCTTATCCGCAGCTTCTTCTTCATCGAAATTAAGAGACAATACCTCACTCATTGCCTCTGTACGCTTTTCAACCTTAGTAACCAACTCAGTTCTACGCTCGCCAAGCCACATAATAATCCCTTCTTCATCTATAACTTCTTGATTAAATAAACACTTGAACAAGTTGTGTAGTTGATTAGTTCCAAAAACATTTTTGAGTTCATTGATAATTGGAGTTTGAGACATTTTGAGGATTATTAGGGTTAGAGCAGAGATGGTATCTTATTCCAACTGAATAGACTTATTTATATTGTAACTGAATAGAATTTTTATTGCAAATAAACCCCCCAATTTAAAAAATGCGTTAAATTCTCAATTAAAGTTTTCAAAAATAACAAAAGCAGCCCTCAAAATTAAGTATCAAAGTAACTTAATAATATCAGAGTAGTAATTAAGTAAGTTAATAATATCAGAGTAATAGGTTAAATTGTATGTTACATAATTATGTTTTTTTATCTATGACTCCCTGAATGACATTCAAGGGAGACTTTCACTGGACCATGGAAGCAGAAGAAGCTTTCATACAACTTAAACAACACTTAGCAGCACTCCCCACGCTGGTGGCACCTCGCCCAGGGGAAGAGTTAATCATGTACTTGTCGGCAACTCATGGAGCAATAAGCGCAGTGCTATTAACATACAGGGATTCAGTGCAAACACTGGTGTATTTTGCAAGCAAGGCACTCAAGAAGATGGAGATTAACTACAGTGCAATGGAAAAGTTGGTCCTACCACTAGTATTTGTTGCAAAGCGGTTACTTGCAGTACTTCCGAGCACACCCAATAGCAGTGATTACAGACCAACCCATCAAGCAAATTATCTCCAAACCTGACGCATTAGGACGTCTACAGAAGTGGAGTGTGTTACTAGGTGAGCACAACATTTCCTACAGGCCACGCACTGCGGTTAAGGGGCAAGTACCCTCACAAAGTAAGGTGGAAATACAAGACCCATGGGGACTTACCCTCACAAAGTAAGGTGGAAATACAAGACCCATGGATCTTGTTCACGGACGGATCTTCATGCGTGGATGGGTCAGGCCTTATCCTCACAAGCCCAGAGGGAATGGAATTCACTTACGCACTGCGTTTTGAATTCACAGCGACAAACAATGAGGCAGAGTATGAAGCCCTAATCGCCGGACTACGCATTGCAGCTCGAATGGGCGTACGCAACTTGGAAGCAAATGTGGATTCCCGGCTAGTGGCCAACCATGTGTTGGGCGAGTATGTGGCTAAAGAAGAAAACATGATCCAATACCTCGACAAGACAAAGTCACTAATTCATAGTTTCGACAGGTTAACCATCAAACAAGTTCCTAGAGGGGAAAACAGGAAGGCAGATGCACTGAGCAAGATTGCATCCACAAGCTTTGCGCACCTATCAAAACAGGTATTAGTGGAAACGCTGAAGAGCAAGTCTATCTCAGAGATGGAAATATCCACGGTAATAGAGGAGGAAGGTCCTACATGGATGACACCAATAATTCAATTCATAAGCAAGGGCGTATTGCCCCAAGAGCAGAAGGAAGCCCGAAGAATACGCGCCACACATGCAGGTTTGAACTTCGAGACGGTATACTATATCGACGCTCCTTCCTACAACCATGGCTACGTTGTGTCGGACCCCTGCAAGCAAATTATGTACTGCGGGAAATCCACGCCGATTCATGCAGCATGCATTCAGGACCACGGTCCGTGGTGGCGCGCGCTTTACGGTCAGGATACTACTGGCCTACCATGCACCGTGATGCGCGAGACTTAATAAGAAAGTGTGGCGACTGCTAGGTTCACAGACCCGTTCAAAGTCGACCACAACAGGAGCTAACACCTATTACGGCACCATGGCCATTCTACAAGTGGGGTATCGACATTGCAGGTCCCTTTCCTGTTGCAGCAGGAGGATTGAAGTTCCTCATAGTAGCCATAGACTATTTCACCAAGTGGATCGAAGCAAAGGCGGTTGTAACAATCGCTGGCAATCAGGTAAAACGCTTTGTTTGGGAAAATATTGTATGCCGCTTCGGATTACCTGGGGAAATCATCTCGGAAAATGGGAAACAATTCTGTGACAACCCTTTCAAGGACTGGTGCGAGAAGTTAAATATCACACAGCACTTCGCATCGGTTAAACACCCACAAACCAACGGCTTAGTAGAGCGTGCAAATCGAAGTCTGGGTGAAGGAATTAAGGCACGTCTGGACAAGCACAAAGGAAGGTGGGTGGAAGAATTATCGCATGTTCTGTGGGCACACCGCACTTCAATCAAAACTAGCACGGGAGACACTCCCTTTTCTCTCGTCTATGGGACAGAAGCCGTCATACCAGCAGAAATTGGGATGCCAACTATTCGCACTGCCAAAATTAACGTTGCAACCAATAACGATGAACGGCGTATCGACTTAGACCTGTTGGAAGAGAGACGCGAGCGCGCAGCTATATGTGAAGCGAGATCCAAGGCAAAAATGAAGGGATACTACGATGCTAAAGTGCAAAGTGTTTCATTCAGACCAGGCGACTTCGTATACCGCGCCAATGATGCGAGCCACGCAGAAGATACAGTTAAACTTGGACCAAAGTGGGAAGGACCTTATGAGGTCATTGAAGCATTAGGAAAAGGCGCGTACAAGCTGCGTGACATGGATGGCCGTGAACTACCACGCACATGGAACATCTGCAATCTCAAATGATGCTATCTCTAGGAACATTCTGACCAGTATACGGATACTCTGCACTTTAGTATAGTATTCAATAAATATCCGTGTATTTACATTTTGTTTACTTAGGCGAGATGTTTTCTTTTCTTTTACAAAAACTTGCAAGTATTAATAAAATGTCGTGGTTTCTAGCTAACTCCACGACACATTTTAATTTGTTATTTATGTATTATTCATATCTCAACATTGTTGTTATATTATCTTTTGCCTACATGGCGCGCATGCACATAATAAACCCACGATGGTAAAAGGATAAGTAAACCTACTAAATAACTCGTTGAGTAAGAGGGTTTCAAACCCATCAACATTGGATCACGCATCCTTGTTAAACACCTTATTTTCAAGATGTTGGAATAAGTTCAATGCGCATTCCACGATGGATGCGCAACAATGCATACCATGCGCGTTTAACAAAACTAGGAATCAAGACTCTTGGCTCCTTACTATGATATTTACAGTATACTGAATATCACACCATATACGATTATGTTAAAAATACTTAAAACATTATAAGTATGATAGTTCATACATAATTATGAACTCCAAAGATTCGTTGCGCTTATACAACAGTTTGCTTCTTAGACAATAAGCACGTTTTTTATGCAAAGACAGGTAACTAAGTACAAATATTATAAGTCGCAACCACATTCAACAAAAGTAATATTTCATTAAGTGCCATGCGTTCTTACAAAATGATATTTACAACACAAATTACAATCTATATGCTCCTACAACGCCTAAGAGATGAGCTCCCCACACGGCTTACAGCGTCCCCAATCTCGTTTAGCTTCTTCAACAAGTCGGAGTCTTGGCGGGATACCGTGGCAACACTAACGGTACCCGTCGACTGGGAGATGAGCTGCGCCAATACCGCACAAAATAGCCTTGCCTTTAACACCTTCCTTCTTGTCAAGTCTTGTAGCATGAGCTTCCAAGACTTTCTTTAAAGGAACTTCCTTCTCCAGGGCGAAAGGATTCAAGATGTCGCGGGGGCGAGCAAACACAGGCACCTGCAGCTGGGACTCATCAGGTTTCAAAAAATAATCAAGTTACGCCTCCGCACTTTCAGCACGATGCCGAGCCAAGGTTAGCCCCTCTATAATTACCCCTATGGGATAATCCTGGTCGCGCTCCAATTCAGCAATTAGAGGAAACTCCAACAGCTTCATCTTCTCTATTGCGGCAACCAGATCATCATACGCATGCTCATTATAGCAAGGTACCTTATCACCAGGAACCTTCAACAGGTCAGCCTCATAGAGCTCCTCTATAGCTTCTGCCTTGCCCTGCGCTAACGCGCATTGCACAACCCCAAACGCGTCCCACTACCTCCGTGACTCCAAGGTACTTGAGGCGCAGCGCGAGACCATGACCGATGAGCCACATGTGCTTAGCGATAGAAGACAGGAGCTGGGGATATAACTCCTCATCATACTCAATGCTGAGCTTGCGCAACTTCATCTCCTGCGATTCCAGTGAGCTTCCCACAGTTGCACCAAAATTCCCTAAGCGAGAGAACAACTCTTCCTTCCCCTTCTCAAGATATTTCCAGAGACCACGAAGCCTTATACTCCCGATGCGATGCAGCTCTCGACTTATTTGGCCCAGTAGTGCCATCTTTTCTTCAGCAAGTCTTTGGGCGTATGAGCTCATGGCCTATGCTTCAACCTTGGCATGTGACCAAAGCGTGCCTCAGCAAAGAACGCAAATTTTTGGTCCTTTTGCGCGCCTCGGCTACTTTCTCGAGTACTTAGCCTTTAGTCTGCGCCAACCAACGTAGCTTAGCAGTGATAGCCAACCCCAAATCTTCAACAAGCTGATCCATTGGCGCATCACCAGATGCCAATGGCTCAGCGCTTTGGCTCTTCGGTTCAGAAGAATTAGCACGCACATGACTATCCTTGGGGGGCGACTCTACAGAGTGTTCAAACCTGCACACATACAAGAGAATTAGCAATTGTTTCATAACATCAAAAGAGAATGCGATAAGGACTTTGAAAATAACACTTACTGAGGAGCAGCAGTATCAGCTGAAGAGGGAGGCGATGCAACGTCACTGGATGACGACTCAACGACGAGAATGACGGGACGCTTCTTCCTAGATGAGCTCGCGCCATCGCCATCAAGCGATCTCTTGCGCTTCAACCCTTGGTTCTCCTCATTTTCTTCTTCCATGCTCTCTGCCACTTCTAATTGTGACGGCTCCACTAATGGGGAGGGAGCCCTAGGGCTAGGCACGCTTTGAAGAGGGGTTGCGTCCAGCGCGATGGAAGAACTACCCCCTGTCTCTCCCAGCTCCATTTCTAGGGTACGCCCTGCTGTGGCTTCCAGAATGGGATCTTACCCCTCTCTCAGCGGGCACGTCCCTACATTCACTTGGCGCGGCTTCGCCAACTGAACAACTCTGAATAGATCCATCTCTGCGCAACAAAAAACAAACAACAAACAGGTTATGAAAAGCACAAAGATTAAAAGAAAGGCTCACATTAATAAGCAAAGGAATGCAAAAGGACGAGCACCCACCCTGGCCATCCGCGTCCAAGAAGATTGGCACCTCATCAAGTCTACCAAAGTAATTACGACTGATGCCCATATGCACCAAAAATTCCTCGGGGTAGGAATTGATGGGAATACGGTTGGTGTTTATCGTATCAGCATCCTCAGCGCTGTATGTTCCGGTGGTGGGGCTCATCCTTTGGCAGCGAACCCCGGTATAGAAGTCAAAGTCCTGGGAAATAGCCTTATCAACCCAGAATTAAATTTCCCTCCTGTTCCTAAGCGCGTCCAGTTTCTCCGTGTAACATTGCAGTCTACCGGCGCGCTTAGGAAACGATACACACCCGTTTGACCACGTTGTGTGGTAAAATGCGCGGAATAGGTGGATAGTCGGGTTAATTGCCAGGAGACGGAAATTAACCTCGAAGTTGGTTATTTTGGCTGCACCTATGCAGTGCAGCTGAGATATGTGCAGAAGGTAGTAATTTAACACGTCGCACAAGAATAAGGATATGGGCACACGTTGATTCGCGAACTCGAAAAAACGCGTGTATACCCCTACTTTCCCTTCGGGGAAGTCTGCAATTGACGCCTGCGCATCCGGAACTTCCGGATGCAGCGCGAAGGGAATATAATAATCAGAGGTGAACTCGAGAAGTTCATCCTCGGTCATGTCGGAGGTGAAATCAGATAAACCACGGACCATGGTACAGTTATTTACAGGCGCACGCGCGGTTACCTTCAGGATATCAAGGGTTTCTTGGTTGCAACTTGGAGCTTTCTTAACAATAGCGGAAATGATTTTTACTGTGATAATCACAGTAATAAGGAGGCGGAAGGTTATATAAGTTTCTTCATCCACGAGATGAACGCCACGTGGATCCCACTATCTCTAAATGACTGGATAGGATCTGTTGATGTGACATAGTTGCAGTTACTTTCCCCCGATTTACGAGGCATTCCTTTGAGATATTTTGACTAGATTCACCGTGTCTTCTTCAAGGAGGGAAACTTCTTTAGCTTCTCCGCTACGCTTTGAAGAATTTAGATTCTACAGTTATTAGTCTAGCATCGGCAGGTTCTCCCCGCGCATACTAGACTGGGGGGGCATGATGACGTATAGTCCGCATTCGGGTTACGAACCCGACCAATGACTACTACTAACAAGCCCAACATGATTGGGCTAACCCGATAATGGTTTGGGCTCACGAAGGCCCAAACCCAAAGTTATTTATGGCTAACAATATCGGATATCTCCTATCTTGGGAGATAAGCATCCGATAACCGACTTAGGCGGGATACGCCAAACTTGAGGAACCGAAACCAACAAAGGATTCCATGTGTATATAAAGGGGTATCTCATTCTCATTAAAGGTGCGATCTAAAACCTAACTCTCCATTAACCCTAAAACCGATTACTTACTCTCACTTGCCAGGATAATCGTAGGGAGACAATCCCACGATAAGCCTAACGGTGTTTTCTATTTACATAGTGCGCAGGTCTCAAGCATCAAGATTCAATTGGTACGAGAACCGGAGTCCAAACAAGGAACGCCTAACTTTTGTATCAACAAGATGCTCATGATAATGGTCTCGAAATGATATGCAAGGCCAAGTTCTAAAGTCTACTACCCACAGGCACACTTTCATTTATGGTATTATGTATAAGGGGAAAACGGAAAGGCTTATCCTCACACAATGGAAATATACGGTAGGTGTGCTCAGTCTAGATTAATCCAGTTAAGTAATGAAAAACATGTCAAAATTTTATTAATGAAACACTTTTCATCAAAAACTAGAAAAATAAGGGCAAATAAAATCAAGCGGATGTCTATGTCTAATCCCTTCCCCCCACTTGGGTCATACTAAGCATATAATTGAAAAATAGGAAGGGTTAGAGATGGAACGAAAAACTCCCTTGGATTTGCTCGGTATGATCAATAATGCATGTTCGAAGACATGCTCCAAATACGCTTCCTCGAGCAACATCCAACTTCTCATCAACTTTCCTTGAAGACACCATGTCACTCAACTAGGACGGATAAAAAGTGTTCTCTTGCAGCCAATCATAGCTCCATAATTCATCAATCTGTTATGCTGCAAGAAAAACTAATACCAAAAATCATAATTCCGAATAAAAAGCAAAAATAGCACGACATAAAAATAAAAACAAAATAAAACCTAACTCACTTTCGTAGGAATCACGGTTGCATTTAGCGCATGGAACAAGCCTTTTAAACCCCTCGGTGTCGAGTGGGCGAGTAAAGTCTCGTGAGGGTTTCACGGGAACACACCCACAAAGTTCATTTAATTACTAATACAAGGTTATGAAAATGTTTGGCTGTTTTTATTAAAAATTTCATATCGAGAGGATATTCTGGTAATCGGATCGCCCGATTCTGGCGTGGAGTCGATTGACTTAATAAAATATTTACGCGGAAGGGATGCGGCTGGATCGGCCCGATTCGGCGTAATAAAAACGAAGCGAAGATACCGGAACATGGATGTTGCGGCGTAACTAGATTGACCTAGTTCGGCGTAGTTAAATGAAATGGGCGGAGATGGCCTACTTGATAGCGATTCTGGCGTAAATGGATCGGCCCATTACGCCGTAATTACTTTCTGATGTTGTTTTGCCCACAATGTCAACTTCTTCC
Organism: Chrysanthemum makinoi; assembly: GCA_910596185.1. Classification (NCBI taxonomy): domain Eukaryota; kingdom Viridiplantae; phylum Streptophyta; class Magnoliopsida; order Asterales; family Asteraceae; genus Chrysanthemum; species Chrysanthemum makinoi. Next base: position 82,811,200 of record OU343218.1, on the reverse strand, counting down.
TACGTGATCAAGAGGAGTTATTGGAACTCCTATCATCTATCTTTGGTCTTTAAACCTGTAAACAAGATAAACAAAACATACCAAACCAAAAACAAATACAAAAAACTACAAAAAATATCCAAAAAGGTCTAAGAAAATAAAATCAAAAAATAAGTCTAGGATAGGGACGGGTAGTCTCCCGATGAGCACTTTTCTTTAACTTCCTTGAGTCTTTAAGTTAGACTCCTGCAACCATCATCAACGGGCATCCATTGGACGTCTCCAATCATGTCCATTGCTCCATTAATCTCGACTTATGATCTTGTTGAGATTTCTTCCACTTGTTCTTTTTGTACCTGCACAAAAACACTACTAGTGCATTAAATGTGTAAAATAATTTCATAAGCAACAAGTGAGGATAATTCTGGATGTTTGAGACTTGGTTGCGTCGTAGTACTATTAACAACTACGCCGTAACCGGTCTGAAAAAGGAAACTGATATAATATAAGAATAGATTACTGGCTAACCATGGCCAAGGTTACGCAAAATCTTAAGACAAAGACATAATTTAGAATAATATTAATCAAACAGCCAAAAATACGAAGCCGTCCCCGGCGTGGCATGCCAAAACTTGATGCGGGTTTTCTTGACCGGTTTTACATTTATAGTAACTTCGTTTACCTATGGCCTATCTAATGCACTAGCAGGCGTGTACCCGATAGCATGTAGTAAGGGAATGGTAAGACGAGAATCGAATCCCAAAACGGTTGATTCCTAACTGTCTAATTAATTAAATTAGTCAAATAAATAATTTTTAATGAAATGATTGATAATATTTAAGGTGTCACGTGATCAATTGGGTTGGTTCTCACGGTAAACAAGCTAATGGTAACGATAGTGATGCAATTCTTAAACCTAGTTCTTCCACAAGTGGCAACAATCGATAGACTCCTTTGGTCAATTCGCCTACCCTATGGTTCTTAGAATCCTCACCAAGATGAACAGTCACCCAGGGATCATTCGGCAATCTAATAGCGCGATTAAGATTGATTAGTTTACTATCGCAATTCATGGGTTCTAAATGTCACTAGATTCTCTGTTCAAGTGGGGTTAAAGTCGGAAGGGCCGATTTGTTCAATTAGCCCTAACCTATCGGCAAAGATGCCACCACGGGAGAAATCAGCGCCTGCGTCATAAGTCTGTTGTTCACGGTCCCTAAGCCAAGTCATTAAGTACCTCTACATGCTAGATTTATAATAGTGAGTGCCCGGCCATTAGGAACTTAGACACTCACCCCTAATTCTTAAGTTCATCCAAGCGGTAGGTGATCAGTTGGTCAAATCGCATAAGTAGAAAGGGTCGCTCATTGGGTCATATCTTACCCTTCCGTCTCGGTCCGCTCACCTAGGATCAGTTGGTCATATCTCCTAAGCAATTGTCCTCTACCGCCATTCAAAACTACCGAACCAAAGGTAGCTACCAATAAACTATGCATGCATACAGTAGAAACAATTAATAACGCAAAAGCATTAATAATAAAAGAATCAAAACTAGTCTAAGACCTAATTTCCACATCTCTAAATTACCCTAGTGGAATGACAAATATAATTACCAAGTAAAACAATAAATAAACCAAGACATAACATCAAATATTAATTGACTAATAATAAATTAATAATCAATTAAATAGAACACAATAAATAAAAATGCTCCAACAATTAAATCAGAATCAAAATTATAATAGTATAATGAAACCAAAATATTATTAAGAGTCGAAAAATAAGTACATGTCGTGCCAAAAATAATGCTATTGATCCCCTAGTTGAGTACTGGGGCAAACCCCGAAGGGATTTGCCCCATAAAAACCCTCGTACAGTTGTTGCTTTTTCTCCTATTCGGCGGCAGACAAAAACTCACGAACCACAATGATGAAATACAATGATTCGTGTGACCCATACATAGATTGGTTGCTTCGACGGGAGTAGCTTTGTTGTTGTTGTTGGTGTTGGTAGTGGATGTTTTGTTGCGGTGGAACAAATGGACGATTCATACTAAATGGATTGTTAGGGTGTTGTTGTGGAGCTTGTTGGGATGGATATTTGAAACCAGGGGGTTGGAAATTGATTATTGGTGAGACACCGGTTAACGGAAATTAGGATCGGTGTTAAAATATGCGGGACGTTTTGTGACAAACGGGATTTTCGGCCTTTGGTTGGTGGTGTTTTCTTAGACATTTTTGATAAAGAGGATTGTGAGATTTTTGATAGAGATGATTGTGAGATTTTTGAGTTTTAGTGTGTAAAATGTTGTGAGATTTGTGATGAGATTTTAGTTGTATTTATAGGGTAAAATGTTTTTTTTTTGTTTTGGATTACAGCGTACACAAGATAGCTTTGGAAATGTCGATCGGCTACGATCTAATTGGGTGAATGGGAGGCGTCGATTGGGGTGGCTTGATGGCGTCGACACTCACTCGATCGTCCATGTGCTCGATCGACAGCGATTTCACATCATTGGGGGTAGCCTAAGAATGTCATATTTATACTAAATGGAATTTTCCATTATTCCACTTTAACCCTCCAACATTAGAATATCTTGCAACTTGGCCCTTGTCTTCATTTTAATTGATATAACACATTAAAATGTGTTATGAAACTTGACATATTCAGCCCCTTGATGATCTTCAGTATTTATTCTTTCGTCCTCAAAGTAAATAAAATAAATATTAACTTGCCGCTTTTAATCCTTGGACCTCGAAACTTTGCGCCCAAGTAATTAATTACGGCGTAACTAATTATCCGAGTTACGCCGTAACCCTTTGTACGCTCATGATTATCCACTCCGACATTATCTCTACGGCGTAACTAATTCCACGTTACGCCGTAACCTTCATAAAAATAATTACGACGTAACCTTAAGAGGAGGTTACTCCGTATCCATCGTAGCATCATATTTCGCCCGTAACATTATTAAGGAGTTATGGCGTAATCTTCATATAAAATCCAAAGCCCATCGTAGTATGAGTTACTGGCCAGTATATTGTGCACCTGCGTGCGTAACTAGTCTTTAGAACATATTTTTGGCCTTAAATCACATCTTTTCCGCTCCAACGCCTCATTTATCCTGAAATGCAATTATGAACGAATTAAGTACCATATTAATGCAAATGAGGCCATAAACACGGGAATTTGATATATAAAAGATCAGGCTAATTTGATGTTATCATACTTCCATATGGTATGCTCCTAACACTACTTTGTAAGTATGTTAGTGCATTGCAACCATCTCCGATCAACAATGATCATTTCTTTGCCGATCACGTAATGGTACCTCTTACCAAACAACCCTCGCGGTTCATGGTCAATGGAAAGAAATCTAAAACTCTCTCGGACTCCTCGGAAGGAGAATAAGAAGAAGATGGAGAAGAAGAAGATGTCGACCCCATAGCTAACATTGAATTGGAACCCTTTGATTACTATGAACAACTTCCAACCATTCCAAACGAGACAACGGAATTCAAACAATTAAAGGGTATGATTCAAAATCTAACTTATCACCTCACAAAGTCGGGAAAGAGGAAAAGAAGGAGTTGACGAAAGAGACTATAGGATTATGATTGTCTTGAAATACTTAATTTGTGTATGAATGATTTTGTTTTAGCACGTTTGTTTGTGTTTTTCTTGGATATTATTGTTACTACAATTATCTATGATATGTCGTATGTGATAATTTGTTTACCTTGTTGTTTAAATTACATGTTATATGTGTATATTGCTTAGTGCAAAATCATTGCACTGCTAAAGGTTCTCGATGCTACATAGTAGGCGGATCGAATTATAACTAGCGGATCCCTCCCATAAGGGAACCGTGGGATCCGTATTTACTGAGATGAGTTATACAGATCTCCTTACATCAAAACAAATCACTAGATCACCTCACATAAGCCTAACAATAGACCTTGGAGCCAGCTAAGTCTTCTCCTAATATGTGATAGCTTGACACTCACCCATGGCTCACCTAGGACTTAGTTCAAGATTTCTTTTGATTTATCAACACATCAAAACTCACCATATTTCCGCTTCAATACTCACAAATTGTTTTTTATTTTTCAAAACACTTAGGTGGACATATTGAACAATTTTAGAAAATTGTTTCTAGTCATCTTTATCTCAAAATGGGTCAAAAATTAGTTTATCAATTCTTTTGATTTTTGAGGATTTTTCAAACTCCATCTCAAGCTAAAATCTGATCTCTAGGATAATTTATTATGACTTGACACCACCAAAACTCTTAGTGTTATCCTTGAACATCCATTGGTAGTCATTTAGTCCTATTTTCCTTCCATAAAAGGCAATCATTTGCTATATCATTCATTACTCTTGATTATTCAAGTACACCCTCACTTAAGATATTTAGGAGGACTGAAACACTCAAGATGGTATAGGTTTTAGCTCTTAGAAACTTCATTTCTAACCTTTCATAGCTGCTGAGAGCCGGATCCCTAGGATTAGCCTAGCCGGATCCCTCAAAGGAAGGAACCGTGGGATCCGGATGACATATTATGTCAACTCTAGCCTAAACAATCATTTCAAGCTCATCTTGCTTACTTGAACACTCCACATCATCTTTATTAAGTTCCTAGATCAGTGAAACTCTGAACCTCAATCTTGTGCATGTTAATTGTTAATACAAATAAGCCGTAAAAACGTTTATTTATATTTTACGATCTTCTAATATTTTGTCGATAACAAAAGTAAAATCATTTTAACGAAACAAATAGAGTACTTAAATAGTTTGAGTTAATAGTTTTCTAACATACTTACGCTTTCACATAAAACACTAAAACAAGTATAAGTGATTTTATGATTTAGATACATATGTACAACAACTAGTGTTTACATATTAGGTTAAACATATACTTAAACTAAGTATACTAAAATGGGTAAAAACTAAGTGTATGCTAAAATGGGTAAATACAAATATATATACTAAATGGGTAAAATACTAGCCAATAGTTTTGACCCACAACCCATGGTTTTATATATACCACTTAACCAAGTTCATTGTATCTATATAGAAAACCATGGATCAACCCCATTGTATCTACCCATGACCCATGACCCATAACCAAAAATACCCATGGGCAAAGAGGGGCGGACCACGGATCCCTAGCTTTGTGCTAGCCGGATCCCTTGTGGTAGGGATCCGTGGGGATCCGGGAATAGAGGTTTTTCCTCTATAAATAGTGAGCCATTTCTTCATTGTTTCTTACCCCTTTCCAATATACTTTCTCCCCCGAGTTAAATCTCACTAACCTTAGATCCAAGAGATCTATGTTTGTAGTTTTGTTTTGTGTGATCTTTTAGGTTCCTCTTAAAGGCAAGATCACCACCTTTGAAGTCGAGCAAGCTCAAGTCCATGAGTTGCCATGCTTCCTCATCATCAAGGCTACTGAAGTCTTCTTGTTGATGATTCCTTTCTTTCTTCAAAGAAGTGTAGTGTTGAAGACATTAGTGAAAGATGTCTCAAGAGTCAAGATGAAGATATTAGTGAAGGGTATCTATCGTCTATAGGATAAAGCACTTGTGGTAGGTGCTTAGAAGTCAAGACAAAGAAGCATTAGTGAAAGGTGCTTAGAAGTGAAGACACAAGACATTAGTGAAAGGTGTCTTGTAGATCTAGTCAAAGGCATTAGTGAAAGGTGCCTTAGATGTACATTCGATATGGTGTGTTTCGATGTACAAAATAGACTAGTTTTAGATCCAAGGATATTGATATCCTTGATGATGTTGTAAAGGAGTAGATCTCCTTTGGGATTAGTCGTTGGTGTAGTGTGGTAGTAGTTCCTCCATTGCAATGGAACTAGGTTCTTAGCCTAGTACCTAATAAAGGGTAGGCGACGTTGTGAAGGTGTAGTTCACCTAAGGTGTGAAAGAACTAGGTACTTAGCCTAGTACCTTATAAAGGGTAGGCGACGTTGTGTAGGTGTGGTTCACCTTGGAGTGAAAGAACCCGGTGGTTAGCCTAGCACCGTATAAAGGGTAGTCGACGTTGTGTTAGGTGTGGTTAGCCTTGGTGAAAGAACTCGGATTTAGCTTTGTACCAAAAGGTTAAGCGACGCTAGAAGGCTTCTCCGCCATAAGGAGATTGGTGTAGTGATTACTAACTCTCGAGTAGGTACTTCTGTGGAGTAGGGCAAGGAAGGTGACCTTGTAGCCGAACCACTATAAATACTTGCGTTGTGGTTTTGTGCTTCTTACTCTAATCTTTTCATTACTTACCTTTACATGCTTGTTTATCAACATCCAACACACATCCAAATAGATTGACATAAGTCGATCTAAATAGATTAAAAGGAAGTTTTAATTGGTAAAACTATTCAACCCCCTTCTAGTTTTCCACAGTTGGCATCAGAGCTTGTTCCAAGTTTGTTGAAGTATATTAAAAACTTGATACGATCCACGGTTAATTGAAAACTACAAAGAAGGTCTTTCATAAAAACAAACACCATGTCTTTTAAAACTATATGTTTGGATGTTGATTTGATAACAAAATTTTTCTTATTTATTTTTAATTGCACTAATCTTCTTTGTCATGTTGATTAGTCAAAGCTCATACCCACCAAGCTTTAAGAGTCGCTTGGTAACAAGAATACCTTCCTTAAAAAGGTATCTTAAAGGAGCCGGAATCGTCTAAGTGACATTTGCTGTGTCATTTGTAAAGACATTCCTAAGTAAGCTAGAGGTATGATTTTCTTTTTACTTTGCTTGATAATTAAGTATACCTATTTAGGTATTTATATGATTATGTTTTGTGCTTATACATGTTTTACATGAAGCTTCATTAGGAAGCCTTTTTCTCACATATGTGTTTTATTTCTCGTCTAAAATCGTGGTATATAAAACTTATGTTTTGTTTCTTTTAAATCCAATAATAAAACATAACACGAAATTCAAAAATTCCTCCTTCCCTATAAAACTCTCTCACCGTCGACCTATCTATCAAATCCTCACCTTTTTAAAATCATCCAATTTCAAAAATTCCCTCTCACTTAAAAACTTCATCTTCCTCCTCATTCCATCTCAACCGAAACCAAGAAGATCCGTCATCAACATGGTTTACATCGCACTCGCGCTCATCGCCATAACACTCATCGCACTTGTGTTCCCTATGATGAAGTTCACATACTGAGACATTTACTTTGTGTTGTTAATCTATATTGGGGTCATTTACCCAAAACTTTGTATCATCCTTAGCATTGAAATGCAATATTATTAATGATCTAGATTATCTAGGTTGCTTTTGTTATAGTATGTTTATCATTTCTTTTGATTTATATGTTTCATTTCTTTCGATACATTAGAAGTCATGTATGCATGCTAAAAGAAAATGTAGGATAAAACATATTTTCGTGGTATAAAACTATAAAACTATGTTGGCATTGCATCCACGGATCCCGAAAGTTATACTAGCCGGATCCCTTTTGAAAAGGAACCGTGGGATCCGTCCTATTGGAAAACAGTTTTTTCATGCAAATCAAAACCTCTTCGTCTAAAATAATACTCCACTTGTATGTCAAAACCATAAGTGAGTTAAGTGTATTTCTTGTTAAAACCATTGTTAATAAAAATCTAGTAAAAACATTAGATTATCATAAGTTGACCACAAACATTTCCTTTTATTAACTTGTCATTTCTATAGGTTCAACTATGACGCATGAATATGAGTTTGATTTTTCACTCTCTAGCGTCTACACTCGAACATCTCTCTCGAACCCAACACACCTGGCAATCATGTCCGGGTTCAATAAATCTCAAAACCGTCACTTCCATGAAGGACGTATAGACACCTCTACAATTCAAGAAGGTATCAATACCTCCTTCCGAGCCATAGGACTAGAATGTCTTCTTGAAATCAACGAGAAGATATGTCCAAGGTTCATAATGGAATTCTTCCGTCAAGTCGAACTCGTTCGAACGAGGATCGCTCTCTATCTCTTTGGTTTTATATCAAAACCAAAAGTTCACTCTAACCCTTGGGCATTTTGCTCACATCCTTCGGATTCCAAATCATGGACAATGTGCCTTCACCCAAGATTGGTCTCTTGATTCTCTCTTCAACTTTCGTGAAGAAAATAGTCCATATTGTTCACACATACCCCCTCCGGAAGATTTAAATCGCATAATATGCAAACCTCGACCATATTACTCCGATCCAAACATTATCTTTACAAGGGATATCCGCGAAGAGTACAAGCCTCTTGCACTCATCCTACGTGAAAATGTTTGGAGTCTTAGGGTAAATCGAGAAATCCTTCCCGCTTGTTGCTCACATGTTGTCTTGTTTGCTAACACAACAACCATACAATCTCGCCTACTTCTTCAGCAAGGCATTGCAAATCTTCAAGGCTCCAAGAATAAACTCATCCCTTATGGAATGTTCTTGACACGCCTCTATCATAATGTTATGCACTTCCATCCTTAATTTCAAAGTCCGTTTATGCATTGTGAACAAGATGATGGAACCGCTAAACATATCTCTCATGAAGACTTTCTTCATTCTTGATTCCACCAACACTCATCAATCACATAATGATCATCCTAGTGAAAACACCTAAGGAAACCAATAGTATTCCAAAATAGGATCAAATCTCTTGTACTCGTGCTTTATCAATGTAATTCAATTTTCTTCATGAAATAAAACATTTTACATTTCATATCTTAGTTTTAGAACTCCTTTAAACTAATCTTGGAATATAATGCATTGTCAAGATCATTTCATACCTTTAGTAAAGGTCCCAATGAGCAGATGGCGGATCCCAAAGTTACACTAGACGGATCCCTACTCTAGGGAACCGTGGGATCCACGAACGAAAATGCAATTACAAGCATTGTATTTCAAAGACATTCTTATAACACCTTACACTAAGCTAAACATAGTGTCTTAAGGCAAATTAAGTCCTTATCAAAATAGGTTAATCTTTCCCATTCATACATAACTCACCGAGGTTACACTCTAAAAACACTTGTAGATCTACCGTTTCGTTTTAAACCATTACTCTTCCGCTCTTAAACTCATACCTTATTCTCTACTTGATTCCTCACATCTAGTCTTAGAAATCTTTCAATTATGGCAAAATTGATCATAAATCATCCTCACCTCTAAATTGATCAAATTTGATCAAAATCTAGTTTTCTCATCTTAAAGCTTCTAGGATATTTTCCAAAACACTATCCTAAGACACAACCTGATCTCTAGGATCATCTAGCTTCAATTGACATTCTAAATCTTTAGTGTCATCATTATTCATCCATTGGTACTCTTGAAAGTTCCAAATCCTTCCACCAAAGACAATCATTAGCTACATCATTCATTACCTTCAAGTACTCAAGCATCCCTTCATTTAAAACACTTAGAAGAACTGAAACACTCAAGATGATATAGGTCTTAGATCTTAGAAACATCATTTTCAATCTTTCATAGCTGCTGGTGAGATCGGATCCTAGGATTAGCCTAGACGGATCCTCTGGGAGGGAACCGTGGGATCCGTGATGACAGATAGGTCAAATCTTGCTAAAGCAATCATTTCAACTCATCTTCCTAACTCAAACACTCCATCTCATCTTAAATGAGTTCCTAGATCAAGACAACCTCTTAAGTTGACTCTTGTGCATGTCAATCATCACATTCCAATGAATCCTAGTGGCTTAAAGCTTAAATGCACTTGCCAAATCTCTTAGTTTATAAACCACCTTATTAGGACCTCCATAGTAATCACTTTCATCCCAACTTTCAGCTCTTGCAAACTCTTGAAATCATCTCATCATGAGGAAACCCCAAGTAGTAACTTATCCACCAAAGAACCACCCATGAAAAGAGCTCGTGTTATACACGAAATTTTCTCAACCGAATCATCTCCGGTCAAGCCAACAAATGATAGAATCCTTCATCATCCAATCAAACCAATTTCTAAAAGGTTAGTACCCTCAAAACTACCTTTTCCAAACACCACCATACCTCCTCGGCCAAACAATATCATCTCCACCAAACCATCACCATTGGTTCCTAGAGCTATTTCATTTACATCCCCACTATCATCACCACACCTCTACAATTTAGAGGACTTGCCTCCTAGGTCGTCTCATCCGCTTCCGCCGACAACATACTCCTCATTAGGAGGAATAATGGTTCAAAATCAAGGTGTTAAGTCAACACTTGCTCCCGCCTCTTCTTCGGCCATCATATAATCCCATTTGGATTATGACAAATCATCAAAATCAACCAACCGACCATATGGAAGTTGACACCTCTCTACCACCACCATCATTCTTGGTTGAGTCATTCTTAAATGCACCTCCACCAATCCCTCCATCATTTGAAGCTCCACAAGGCGCTTCACTTGATCCTTCGAATCAAGCCATTTCATTTCATCCACCACCACTACCTAGCCATGGCAAAGATTGCTATCATTGTCAACATGTTGAAAGTTTGATACATGAAGTACGAGAAGACCAACGTTTCATGTTCTATCATCTCCTTGAACATTTTCGGACGAGATTAAACCTAAACAAAACTTGAGCTAGAAGATTATAGTGGTGTCTTAGCCTCAAGCGTTAGGGGATCTAGAAATTCCTAGTCATGTATTGTCTATTGTCTTGTTTTCGAGTCATGTATATCATAACTCTTGTTTATTAAATGGAATTACATGCTACTTGCTATATTTCTGAGTATGTGAGTATACTATATAATCCATATCTCTTTTCGGTATTAACATTACTTGTTATACCAATCTCTGTGACTTTATTCATCACCAGCACGGATCCCTCAGTTGCCTAGACGGATCCCTACTAGGAGGGAACCGGGATCCGTGAGACGAAAGCCTTCTTTCTACTAACTTGAATCACATTTGCAGGAAATTGAGAATTATACTTGATTTCTAACCTTTGTTTTGTAGTTATTCAATTTACATATGAAGACTTTGTTGGAAATGTATATATTTACAAACATGTGAATGTCCGGATTCGAACTCGTGACCACGGGATTGCACACATTAGCGAATGAGAATTAAAGTTAATAATTAATGTTTATGATTACGATTAATTATTGCACATTAAGTCCGGAACGACGCTAAGTATATTTAACTAGAAAATGACTAACGACCGTTAAATGAAAAGAGAAAGGACTAGAAATGGAAAACTTGGAAAAAAAGTTATGGGTTCGGCTTTTCATATTGTGGTCGGCCATAGGGCCTCTCCAAGGCCTAATTCTATAACTTGTTCCCTAAGTTTACCTACTAGTATATGGAGGAGAGTTCGAGGGCTTTACACTTCATGTGCATGAATTAACCTAGACTTCTCTCCTCTCTGTCCTATAATCTACCGAAAGCACCCCACTGTAAGGAGTTCGGTTTCGTTTTGCTTAAACGAGGACTTGTGTTAGATATAGCAATCGCTGATTCGTTGGTTATTCTGCATGTTAACGTGGTTGTAAGACACATTATTCTTACAAATAAGTACTTCTTTGTTTTGCTTTGCTCGAGGGTTGTTTTGCTTTGCTCGATGGATTTGACATGCAGTTATGAATGCTATTTATACTTTCAGTTAATTAATTTATTTGTTATGATCTTAAGTCTTCACAGTACTCTTGATGTTTACTTGTTTATTGTATGTTATATATTTTATAAACCGAACAGTGGCATCACAGCCTTGTATAACAAGTAATTAAATACTGAAACACATAATTAAAATAAACATGAATGTGTTATTATTTGTATGCTTAGATCTAGGATTTGCAAAACCTAAACCCTAATTTTGAAGGGGCTTTTTGGTGCCCTAATTGGGGTTTTGTAAACTATTGTTTTAATTGGATTAGAAACCCTAAGATGCATGCAACTTTATGTGTATATGCGTAACTTTGATTTAATTGCAATAATTGTTATAATTTTATATCCATGATAATTATCTCAGATGTTTTATCATGGATTTGCTTTATTATGGCGTCTTTCGGTTAGTGATATACACTTAATTTTTATAGATCTAAATTGGGGAAGACCTCAATAATTATTAATTTAATCAATTATAAAGTTATGGTATGTATTTAATTTTGACACATGTCGATGAATCGATGCATGTTGGTTCACCTTGTACATAGATGACGGGTGAAAGTCTTAATTAAATATATGCATATTGTCAAATCTAGAATTGGTTATTAATAGGATTTATCAAAACGTTTGCATGTGGCTATTTGATATGCATGACTTTTTATTTGTTATGCATTCATTGTTTATTTGTTTATTTTTATAAATACTTGCTTGTTTGTTATGTGTAACAAGGGTATTTTTACAAGAAAAATAAACTGACCTAAACAATGGTGAAACATGTATTTTAAGAATAGTAATCATAATCGTTTAATTGATTGATGACTTTGGTACAAATGGTCTGAAAGGCTCACCCATGAGAATGAACTAATAAAAGGGGTTTAAAGAAGTGCGCACTGAAAGGATGTCTAAGGTTGTGCTTTAGCGTGCACTGTCCTCTGCCCTCTGTAAGTTCGAGTGGAGCTACTTAGTAAGCCATTAAATGTGCAAGCTCATCTTAAGGGCGAATTAGTTTTAATTCCATGCGCCACTTCGGTGGTAATTATCCGAAACACTAAGTGTTTACACTTATGCAAAAGTTCGGTATAATGGATGATAATTAACACTAAATTCCTTGATTGGTGAACCCAATACCTCAATTAAAGTTTGATGATGAAAAGCTTATACATTAAAACAAGATATAAATGTTTTAATAAAAACTATGCTACAAGATGAATGCATGACATCTTTGTACATATTTGATTTAACATCAAAACTATTACCCTTTAATTTAAGTTATATGCCATCCAACGAAAAGGAAACACCTAAGATTACTTTTTATTTGCGTGAGATCGTGACTTAGATCGTAATCAAAAGGTAAAATGTCCACGGTGTAGAGCGGGCATGGACGATTTTGTTTCTTCTTAAGTTGGACAACTTAAATGAGTTTTGTAGTGAGAGCTGGCAACTCAAGGCATAAGATGGGATAAAACATGTTTACATGGCGATTGATATTGGCTATATGTAAATCCCATAAATCTAGGAATTGCAATTGAAATTGGCAATTGAGCAATAGCTCTACCATTTTGTATAAGGTTCATTACTAGCAGATCAACTGGCGTGATGAAATTATGACAATTTGGATCCTAGTTTTCAATAATAATTAATTGGTTATATGAATATGAACCTTGGGTATTTAATTGTTTATTGAAAAGGTTAATTATCGAAAATACTAAAATTGAATTTTGTAATTCTTTTGAATGTATAAATGCAACATTTAACCGTAAACGTGGTTTAGTCTTTGATTAGTAAATTGATCCATTCTAGCTTTCAAACAAATGTTTGATAGAATAATTCTGATAAAGACAAACAAAGTCTCTTTTCCATGGGAGAAGCATGAGACTCAATCCTATTCCTTTTCATGAATGAGAAAGGTATAATATGAACATTTGAATTGTCTAAATTCTAATGTAACTCTTAGCAATGAATTGGACATCTTATTTTTCATAAAGATTTCATTACCCTCATTTGGTGAATGAATCCTTGTAACAACATGAATGTTGGTTAACTGGAAAACATGTATATGAGTTACTAGATTAGAAGCTAGACTAATTACCGAAAAATTGGTAAAAGGCAAACTAGCATATTTTATCTAGTTGTTTTGCTTTAGCCTTTAAAGGTACTACATACCAGTATGGGGATGGTAGGCCTGTTGAGGAAGAAATTGCATACCCAATTTTTGAGTTAATAACATTGATGGATAACCTATCATTCATATAGTAGAATACACCTTTTAGTACCTTAGTAATGATTACGTATGGTTCTTCAAAGGTGTAGGAAAGTAAAAAGCAAGCAAGTTGTTTTACCTGGTTATGCAACACTTACAATGTTGTCAGATTCAGTGGGAGCATTTGTGTTGCATTACTGAATAAGAAGTTGTTTTAATGATTTCTAATTCAGTGGGAGCTACAAGCCTTATTTCCTGTGTAGTAACCCAGATTATCTTCAAAGATAATTACTTTCCAATTGTAGACACTTATGTTTTTTAGGATAGTCGTGTACGTTTCCTTACTAAACAATATAGTTCTACATCTACTAGTTATATCTATGACACAAATCATATTAATCAAATAAACGAACGTGTATCGTGTTGTTTATATGCTACATGATGTTGTTCCATGCACAAGTGGGAGAAATCTTATGTGTGCAAGGTACAACACATATTAATATGATTTAAAAGGATTCTCTTGACTGAAAAATAAGAGAATAACGTTCTAATAGGAAGTATACATTTAAATATGTATGATTGCCCTATTAAGAACATGTGTCAAGATGATAACAAAGACTACTTTATTTTAAATATTTATGTCATTCAATATTTAAGAAACACTTGTAGTTACAATTTATGTTACGTGAGAACGTGAACTAGATTGTAGCCCAAGGTAAAATATCCACGTGTCGTGAGAATAAGCATGGATGATTCTATTTTTACATGGAACATTTCATGGAATGACATAATTAAATGAAGTAATCTAATACTACCTTGAATTTGAGTATTCGTTGAATGACTTAAATATATGTAGTAAATATTAACTTTAAATATGAATTGAAACCAGGTGGTGTTCATAATTACTTTAATTATAAATGTTTATGATTTTGTAAAGTCACAAACATGAAGTCTTTTAATACAAGACTTACAATATAAAGTAAGACGTTAACTTGCTATGTTTTAAGACATATGCATGAAGTCAATGAGTTGATCAATGACTTATAACGTATAGTGGGATTATAACTAATATGTCTTTTGACTTGGTCAAAAATATTTGTGTTATAATACATGCAATTGACTTGGTAATTCTATTGTACCATTAAGTTTTACTTTGTTGGTAAATAGGTAAGCCAAAAAGTAGATGGTTATCTTAAATATTGTTAGATTAATCTTACAATATTAATTCTAAGGAAATACCATAGTTTTATGGTATGTTCTGTTAGAAGAATCAAAATCTGTTGGCATTATTTGATTCAAGATAACTATAGTTTCTTCCAAAGTTATCAAGGTTAGTAGATTGAGTATAGATTGAATATACTCAATAAGACTCCAACCTAGAAGATTAATAAGACACCATTTGTTTATGGAATGTGATGAATCACATTAAGTCTTATAAATGAAGTTCTGAATTTGTTAAACTACTTATAGAGTGAGTTGTAACAAACTAATGTTAGGAACTGTCAATGTTTTACAATGTATTGTTGCTCTACTTGCTAAACTATTTAAAGGTAATCTTTAAATTTTTAAAGGCAAGTGGGAGTTTTGTTTAGATCTTGAAAGATTGAATTACAAAATACATAATCTTCTAAAATGCACTAGCAAATATCATGATGAGGCTAAACATGAAAATGATAGACCTTAATATGATGGAATTGTCATTCATAGATCCGTAAGGATATCTCAGATATATAATATGCTGAGGAATTCAGGATCATGGTAATCCTGTTAATCATAATGATAAATTTACCAAATGTTGAATTGTGGAAAATCAATCATACTATGAATGTAGAGATGTTGTCCATAAAGATAATCAACTTTAGATACTTGGTTTATCTTAATAATGAATATGAGTTTCTTCAAAGGATGGAAACCCTAGTGGTTTAAATCTTTATGTAGAAATCATATGGACAATATTGTACACATATTTAATGCATGTCTAGTGATAATAATATTAATCATATTTAAGCAATTAACTATGATTGAATATTCTTTCCTATATACATTAAATAGAAGTATAAAGATTATAATTGTCATACTTAGTTTCATTGATATGAAATTTTGACAATGAATGTCATAAATCTTTGTTGTGGAATTACTTTTGCGAGGACGATGAGTAATACAAAGAAGTTTTATGAATTCAAATAATCCTTGGATATGTATAAACTGCAAGAATCCATGAATGGATATATGCAAGCATCTAGGAGATGTTTCTTATGTTTAATATTAAATCCATGTTTGATTTAATAATTAAAATAAGATTGCTCATAAGTATTCCTGAAAGCTAGTGGGAGTATTATTTATTTTTTCTTAAATCTTATATGTTGTATGGGCAACTACATTCCACTTAAATTAAGTTTTAGTTGGGAATGAAACTTCGTTTGTAAGATTTGGAAATAATATATACAACTTTGGAATATATGTTTATTATTATAAACATATGCGGTAAATAAATGAGTCTAATAGAACATGATGAATACATATCTTTGACAAGATATGAATGAGATCTTAAAGTTTAACTTGAAGATTCATCATGAACATCATGTTGTGTATAAAGTTGTTGTGTCATGCTTGATTACAAGATGATTTGACAACATTGAAAGTTGTTAGTGTAATAAATATTTTAAAGGAATATGTTTGGATTTAGAATCACATTCCACAATCTGGAGATGCTCCTAGATTCTATGGATGATTATATGACAATTGTTTCATAATTGTCATTGCCAACAAACTTGAGTTTTGGTAGGCACCAACATTACACTATAACTGTTCAAAGTTTACGGATGTTTAAAGAGCATATTGTTGTACACAATGATGCTGGTATAATTGAGATGACACTCAATTCTAGTCATGGTATCCTTGATGATGACTAGTTATGCTCAACTAAGAGCATAGTTGCATTATACATTAAAGAATAAAGAATACTCTAAAACTTTAAAGTTTTGAAAGATGATTGTCATAAAAGGGTGGTTCAGGTTATCACACACCTTATGGAATGATATGACAATATCAAGATATGTGTAAACACATACAAGAAATTCACTTATTGAATTCTTGAAATAAGTATTCTCAAAATTCCTATAGATCAAAGTTAGTTGAAATTATGCCTTGTCAACAAGTATGATTATCATGACTTGAGGAAAAATTCATTAACTAAAATTATCATCATTGATCTATTTAGTATTTGGATAAAGGATGTTAAACAATTATTATTTATAATTAAAGTACGGTATACGTTTAATTTCATTTATAATATTGTGTCCTATATTTGCATGTTTAAATCCTTGAATAACTTAAGTTATTCTAAATAGTCCGTTGTCGATCAATAACATGGGAATGATAGTGAATTAAGACAAATCGAGTATTAGTTAGAATATACTTGAAAGTATATTGATGCGTAGCATGACTAATTTCAGATGATATTCAATGATTGAGTATAGGACTTATCCCACCCACATGATGATACTTTATGGATCTTAGTCATTAAGTATATCATGTATATTTATCCTCTGACTTGAGATACAAGAGATATGTCATGGATGTAGTGCATTTTGTGAAGCAATCTAACGCTACACGTAACTGGTAGTTATAAGGGTTGTTGTCAGAAGTGTTGCGAAATTATGAATCCCTTGTAGTCAAAATGGGATTTGTTTCCTTCAAATTTATTTTGAAGTATAATACTGTTGGGCCCCTCGTAGGGTTGTTAAGATGTTTGCATGGCCATGCCCAAGGTCTTCCGGAATATGTTCAGAAGAATTGGTAATCTTAATCAATCACATAAAGCGAGAAACATAATAGTTAATTAAGAAATGAGTGAGATCCATATTCTTATTAACATGGTATTAGAAACAAAAGGATGGATATGATGATGAATCATCAAACTTGGTTTTTCTCCAGAAAACCATACACGAGTTGTAACGGGGGCATTGGCGTGTTGCTAGACGCTAACCAATGTCATTTCACGTTTTGTAAACATATCAAGTGGGAGCTGTTGGAAATGTATATATTTACAAACATATGAATGTCCGGATTCGAACTCGTGACCACGGGATTGCACACATTAGCGAATGAGAATTTAAGTTAATAATTAATGTTTATGTTTACGATTAATTATTGCACATTAAGTCCGGTTAACGATCGTTAAGTATTTAACGGAAAAATGACTAACGACCGTTAAATGAAAAGAGAAGGACTAGAAATGGAAAACTTGGAAAAGTTATGGGTTTGGCTTTGGGCTTTCTATTGTGGCCGGCCATAGGGCCTCTCAAGCCCTAATTCTCTAACTTGTTCCTAAGTTTACCTACTAGTATATAAAGAGGTTAGGTTCTAGGGTTTCATACACTTGTGCATTGAATTAACCCTAGATCTCTCCTCTCCTCTCTCTTGTCCTATAATCGGCCGAGCACCCCACTTGTAAGGGAGTTTGGTTTCGTTTTGCTTAAACGAGGACTTGTGTTAGATCTAGCAATCGCTTGATTCGTTTGTTAATTCGTGTGTACAAGAACGTGGTTGTAAGACATTATTCTTACACCAATAAGTACTTCTTTGTTTTGCTTTGCTCGAGGGTTGTTTTGCTTTGCTCGAGGGGTTTGACATTCGCAAGAGGTACGTTACGCATACTTTCAGTTAATTAATTTATTTGTTATGATCTTAAGTCTTCTGCTGTGTACTCTTGATGTTTACTTGTTTTATTGTGTATGTTATATATTTTATAAAAGTGAACAGACTTTTGACATCATAAAGCTAGGAGGAGCTTTATGTCAAAAGCAAGCAATTTTAAAATTACTTGCAATACTAGGTTTACATTTGGTGACATCCCTTTGCATCAATTTACGTCATCAAGGGGAAACACATTAGTCACAAATAGGCGATATCTTTTTGCAAACTTAGTTGCAAACACAATTAGTTATTTTTAGCAGCTATGTCATGGCCGCACATAGGGATGGACTCGTCAAGGGGGAGTTAAGGCGAGTATCATTCCGTCACTTGCTCTCTTTTACATTTTTACATTTTTTTTTATAAAAATTGTGTTAGTTTCTTTTAACACTTTTTGTTTTGACAAAAGGGGAGAAAAGTAAAAACTAAATTCAAATTTTACAATTTTAGCTTTTTTCCTTAAAATAATTTTATGTTTGTCATCAAAAACAAAAGGGAGATTGTTAATACAAATAAGCCGTAATAATGTTTATTTATATTTTACGATCTTCTAATATTTTAATCGATAATAAAAGTAAAATCATTTTATAACGAAACAAATAGAGTCACGTAAATAGTTTGAGTTAATGGTTTCCTAACACACTTAAGCTTTCACATAAACACTAAAACATTTTAAGTGATTTTTATGATTTAGATACATATGTACAACAACTAGTGTTTACATATTGGGTTAAACATACTTAAACTAAGTATACTAAAATGGGTAAAAACTAAGTGTATGCTAAAATGGGTAAATACAAATATATATATACTAAATGGGTAAAATACTAGCAAATAGTTTTGACCCATGACCCATCAGTTTTATATATACCATAACCAAGTTCATTGTATCTAGAAAACCATGGATCAACCTATAACCATAACCGGCCATGACCCATGACCCATAACCAAAAATACCCATGGGCAAGAGGAGGCCGGACCACACGGATCCTAGCTTTGTGCTAGCGGATCCTTGTGGTAGGGATCAGATGGGATCAGGGGAGCATGAGAGTTTTTCCTCATAAATAGTGAGTCATTTCTTCATTGTTTCTTACCCCACTTTCAATATACTTTCTCCCACGAGTTAAATCCTTTAACCTTAGATCAAAGAGATCTATGTATGTAGTTTGTTTTGTGTGATATTTTAGGTTCCTCTTAAAAGGCAAGATCACCACCTTTGGAAATTTGAAAGCTTCAAGTCCATTGAGTTGCCATGCTTCCTCATCATCAAAGACTCTTGGAGATGTACTTTATTGATGATCCTTTCTTTCTTCAAAGAGTGTGATGAAGACATTAGTGAAAGATGTCTTAAGAGTCAAGACGAAGATATTAGTAAGAAGGAGGTATCTATAGATCATAGGGATAAAGCACTTGTGGTAGGTGCTTGGAAATCAAGACTAAGAAGCATTAGTGAAGGTGCTTAGAAGTCAAGACAAAGAAGCATTAGTGAAAGGTGCTTAGAAGTGAAGACACAAGACATTAGTGAAAGGTGTCTTGTAGATCTAGTCAAATGCATTAGTGAAAGGTGCCTTAGATGTACATTCGATATGGTGTGTTTTGATGTACAAGATAGACTAGTTTTAGATCCAAGGATATTGATATCCTTGATGATGTTATAAAGGAGTAGATCTCCTTTGGGATTAGTCATTGGTGTAGTGTAGTAGTAGTTCCTCCATTGCAATGGAACTAGGTGCTTAGCCTAGTACCTAATAAAGGGTAGGCGATGTTGGGAAGGTGTAGTTCACCTAAGGTGTGAAAGAACTGGTACCAGCCTAGTACCTTATAATAAAGGGGTAGGCGACGGTGTAGGTGTGGTTCACCTTAGGTGAAAAGAACTTCGATTGGTTAGCCTAGCACCATTATAAAAAGAGGTAGGTGACGTTGTATTTAGGTGTGGTTAAGCCTTGGGTGTGAAAGAACTGGTAATTTAGCTTTTATCGGAAAAGCGGTTAAGCGACGTTGTGAAGGCTTCTCATGTAAGGAGATTGGTGTAGTGATTACGAACTCTCGAGTAGGTGACTCGCCGAGTGGAGTAGGGCAAGGAAGGTGACCTTGTAGCCGAACCACTATAAATACTTGCGTTGTGGTTTTGTGCTTCTTACTCTAATCTTTTCATTACTTACCTTTACATGCTTGTTTATCAACATCCAACACACACATCCAAATAGATTGACATAAGTCGATCTAAATAGATTAAAAGGAAGTTTTAATTGGTAAAACTATTCAACCCCCCCTTCTAGTTTTCCACATTAATCCTCACATTTCTAAGAATCTTAGTGGCTTAAGTCTTAAATACACTTGCCAAATTCTTCTATTTATAACTCATATTGCTAGAACACTTTAGTCATCAAACCATGACTGGTCTAGAGCAATTACCAACATCTTCATGAATCATTCATCATGAGAAAAGCTCTTAGTGCTAACTCATCCCACCCAAGAACCACCAAGAAACTTGCTAGGGTCATACACGAAGTTTCCTCAACTTGAATCATCTCTGTTAAGTCTACAAATGCTAGGATTTCCCCTACACAAAAGAAACCAATCAAATAATTCCAAAAGAGGATTGTTCCACAAGGATATCATCACCAAATTCTACTAAACCAAACACACCCTCTTGACCCAACCAACATTGGCCAATTTACTTAGAGCCACATCTTTTAACACCTCACAATCATCCCCAAATTCTCACAACCTAGAGGACTTACCCCCTTGGCCATCTCATCTTCCATCACTACCAACAAACTCAATTGAAAAGGTTGTGCAACAAAACCAAAGTGTTGAATCAACACTTGCACCAATATCAAATTCTCAATTCCCCAATAGTCCATTTTTTGGATTATGAGGAGACATCAAAGATCAACCACAGGACCACATGAGTTGACACTTCATTACCTCCATCCTCAAACATTGTTGAGCCACTACTTAATGAGCCTCCCACAAATTCCTCCTACATTTGAGGATCCTCAACCCAACTTCCTTAAGACCTCCATTTCAAGAGCTCAAAACCATGACAAAGGATTGCTATCATTGTCAACATGTTGAGTTGATACATGAACCACGTGAGAAACAGCGTTTCATGTTTTATCACCCATCCTCGAGACGTTTTGAAGGGTCAACAAACCTAAACAACCATGAACCTAAAGCTGATTGTCTAGTCTTAAAGCTCAACCTTAGAATGTCTAGGGGTATTTTATCCTTAAGAACGTGGTTACTTCTTAAGTTTAGGTCACTCGTTAGTATTTGTAGAAAATATATGGCTAGATCATTCTCTTAGTTTTAGAGATTTGTTTGATTATCTCTTTGTTTTATTGAATGATAACCTGTTTGCCATATCTCACTGAGTATATGTGTTGTTTTTATACATATCTTGATCTTATATTTAGCATTGCTTGATATATTACCTCTGCTGAATAACCTGTCACCAGACAGACAGATCCCTCCAAAATTCCTAGACGGATCCCTCCAAGGAGGGAACCGCGGGATCCGTGCAACAGAAAGCAAATTCTCTACTAACATTCTTATTGCAGAATTTATACACTATACTCTTGTTTCCTAACCTCACATTTGTAGATTTTTCAAAATACACAGAAGAACTTGACACCATAAAGCTAGGGGAGCTTTTGTATCCAACCATATTACAAAACCATTAGCAACATAATCCCTATTAGGATTATACTTCATGACACCCCATTGCAGCGTTGCAATCTTCAAGGGGAGCATTTTTTAAGTCACAAAGGGCGAACCATTTGCAAACACAATTGCAATACATTAGCTTACTTATTTTTATGTACTTGACGCTTTACATCTTTTATTTTACATATTTTCTTAAAATTTGTGTTGGTTTTCTTTTGGCCTTTTTTGTTTTGACAAAATAGGGGAGAAGAGTAAAACTCAATTCAAACTTTTCAAAATTCTAGTTTTCCTTAAAAATAATTTTATGTTTTGTCATTAACAAAAGGGGAGATTGTTAATACAAATAAGCGTAAGCGTTTTATTTATATTTTATGATCTTCTAATGTTTTTGTAGATAACAAGCGTAAAATCATTTTAACGAAACAAATAAAATAAATTAATTTATTTTGAGCCAATAGTTTTCTAACACCTTAAACTTTCGCATAAAACACTAAAACAAGTATAAGTGATTTTGTAGTTTAATGTCTATATGTACAATAACTAGTGTTTTACATATTTGGGTAAATATATACTTAACTAGTATATACTAAAATGGGTAAAAACTAACAAATGGTATTAACCCATAACCCATGGTTTTATCCAAACCATTTGACTAGGTACATTGAACTCATGAGATGCATTGTATCTAATAAGAAACCCATGGATCAACCCATAACCCATGACCCATGACCCATAACCAAAATACCCATGGGTAAAGAGGAGCGTCCCACGGACCCCTAGCTTGGCGCAGAGCCGGATCCCTTGTGGGAGGGATACATGGGATCGGGGACAGGTAAACTTCTCCTTTATAAATAGTGAGCCATTTCTTCCTTTTGGTTCATCACTTTCACACATACTTTCTCCAAGTATTGTACCTCTCTAACCAAGCGATCCTAAGGGATCTTTCTATGGTTGTATTTTGTTTTGTGTGATTCTCTAGGTTCCTCTTAGGCTGAGATCACCACTAACTGATCCCTGACAAGCTTTCAAGTCCATGAGTTGCCATGCCGTCATCACCAAGACAAGCTGAGGTTCTTTTTATTGATAGTTCTTTCTTCTTCCTCTGTAGAGATGTTGTGTTAAAGGCATTAGTGAAGGATGGCCAGAAGAGTCAAGGCAAGCATTAGTGAAGGTGCTTAACGTTAGATTGTCAAAGAATTGAAGTGAAGAATGCTAAAGGTGTCAAATTGAGCATTAGTAAAGGATGCCTAGGAATCAAAACAAGTGGCATTAGGGAAGAATGCCTAGGTCGTATAATCGATGAGGTGCATCGTTATACATATAAGTATTAGTTTATGTTGGAATCACTCCTAAACCTTTATTCAAGTGTTAGTTACTCATATGTAATAGGTAGCTTATTATGGCCTTTATGTTTGTTTAGGTCTAGCTTATGTAGAAGGCCCATAAGCTTAGGCCCATGTCCATTAAGGAAAGAGGGAAGGGTGGGGTGTTGCCCTAGCTCCTTGCAATAAATACTCTTGTATAACCCTCCTTGAGGGTTGGTTGTTCATTTATTCACTCTCTTTACACTCTACCTTAACCGTATTATTATGTTGCATTGTGTGTGTGTGTTTAACTTGTTCAATCGCCTCTATCTCTTTCATTGAAGCTTGTGTTGTAAATCTAGTGACCTAACAGTTGTATCAATCGCTAATAGTTGGGTGAATCGTTTTGTTTTTAGTAAGTTTTTGGTCTTCTGCGTAGAATAGCGTGATACTTTGGTTAAACAAAACTTGTTTTACACTTTTTAATCCAAGATTCTTGTACTTTCAACGTTTTAAGGTGTTAAAATAAGTGTTTTTGGCAAAAAGTTTCAAACTTTCTGCGTGGATATCGTTTTAAGCTTGTTTTTGTTCAGGGGTGTAAACCTCACAGCGTAACCGTTTGAAACTTTGGATCATCAAGTTTCAAACTTTTGTGTCATTTTGGTGTTATTGAAGCTATTTCATCATACAAAAGCTGGTTTAGAAACATCTTTGGGCAAAATCATTTTTACGAGTAATTCTGGCGTATCAAACCCTAATCTTACAGCGTAACTATATCCTTGGTTTGATCTTCATTTTCGGTGGTTTTACTCCGTGTTTTCTTGCTTGGATAAGCCGAAAAATACGTCGACTTTGGATATCTTTTGCTTTGTGATAGTGTAAAGATCATTTGAGCAAAAACCTAAACTTCGCGCATAAGCATAAAGCTGCGTGAAATCACGCATAAGATTCATCTTACGCTAAGCCTAGTCTTACGCATAGGTAATCCTACGCCTAACTTTCTCGCTTAACTTTGTGTCTACATAACTTTAGTGCCTTTACCCTACTTACGGCGTAAGCTAAATCTAGTAACTCTTGATTGTGGCGTAACACTTTGTTTTTTTCGCATAAGTGCTACTTTGTTCTTGATTTCGCCTAAGGACACTTCATCAACAAAGGTTCATTCGACTACAAAGATCCATTTTACCAACACAAGTTTTCAACATGTCACAACCACCATACTCTAACTATTTCCCTTACACTTATTCTCCACGTCAACAACAACTAACTCCACAACATCAACAATGGAATCAACAACAAGCAATTTATCAACAACAATTTAATCAACAACATACTCCACAACTTGGTGCAATTCCACAACCTCAAATGGTTCAACCACCACCAAGTCTTCAAGTTCAACCCTACACAAATGAATTCAATCAACATCCATCAAGGAACACTATGAAGGAACCTACTTGGTTTGCAAAGATGTGTGAAGCTTTAAGCAACCAACAATCAATTCATGAGGCTGGATCACTTGATAGACCTCAATGCTCACTCCAGGAAACTACGATCAATGGGTGATAAGGTTCTTTAGGTTTTGTGATCTAAGAAGCCACATGGAAAGTTCTTAAAGAAGGTTATCTTGGAAGGTCCATTTGAGATGCTTACTGTCATTGTACCCGCGGATCCAAATGCTAATCCACCAAGAGATGAACAATCCAACATTGCTCTTTTATTGCCTACGAATCCTCAGGAACTTCTACACTATGAAGCTGATGAACTTGCAATGGAATATATCCTCTTAGGATTACCTAACCCAATTCTTCGAAGTGTTGATGCTCAAAAGACCGCAAAGGAAATGTGGGATCATATTCATCTTCTTATGGAAGGATCTGTACTCAATCGGGAGGATTTGGAATCCAAAATTTACTTGGCTTATGAACACTTCATGATTGAACACGGAGAGACACTAGAGTCTTATCATCATCGTTTTTCGGACATCATCAATGATTTGGATAAACACAACATCATCATGCCAAGAATTGCGGTGAATACTAAGTTCCTGAGTAGTCTTGGTCCCGAATGGGAGAAGTATGTCATTTTTCTCCGTCAAGCGAAGAACATGCATCATTCTACATATGGATTGTTGTACGATTACTTGAAGCCTCATGAAAAGGAAGTTGATAGG
The DNA here is from genome assembly GCA_910596185.1 of Chrysanthemum makinoi. Taxonomy (NCBI): domain Eukaryota; kingdom Viridiplantae; phylum Streptophyta; class Magnoliopsida; order Asterales; family Asteraceae; genus Chrysanthemum; species Chrysanthemum makinoi. Next base: position 82,785,577 of record OU343218.1, on the reverse strand, counting down.
GAAAGGATTCTCCGTGATCAAATTGCTCCACCGCACATCGGAAAATCAACAACTTGCCTTATATGCTCAGCGGTTATTCTCCTCAACCCGGCAACTCAACCAAGCGCTACAATCACACCATATGATCCTTCACAGCCTCAATATCAACAAACTCAATTGGTTCCATACAACAACAACAATGCTCAAGCCCTTGTCAGCGAAGCTAATGAGGACATCGATCCGTTCGAAGCATTGCAACAAGGATTTGCTATGATTGCTAATGCCTTTAGCCGTTATACCAACAAATCCAACAACCGTATTCGTTCCTCATCTAACACAAGGAATCAAGCTGTTGTGAACAATGGGCGAGTTGAAGTTCATAATCGTGGTTATGGTGCGTCGGATGGGCGTGGTCAAGGGTTTAATGTTGTGGGTAGGAATAACAATCGAGCTCAAGTGGTGGAGCAGGGAAATGCTCAAACTGGGTTGAATGGTCTTGATACTAGCCTGCAATGAGAGGGACACTGGCTAATGCATGCCCAAAGAGGACAAGGCGTGCTTATTTCAAAGAGGCTCTTCTTTTGCCTCTTAAGGATGAAGCTGGTGGAACTCTCACGGACAAAACGAGCTTTATGGCAAATCTTACTCGGATGATGATATGGAGGACTTGCGGGCCAATCGCATTTGTTATGTTGATGGCTAATATGCATGAGTTACACATGGTGACACAGGCCATGTATGACACTGATGGCTTGTCTGGTACGAACAAACCATATTTATCTCGATCTCATATCTCGCCAACATGCGAATCGGCAAGGCTCGGAATGTTCAAAATGAGTCGTCCACATCTCATTCCGGCGATTTTCAACTAGACCCCGTAGTTATATTTGACGATCAAGATGACCAAGCGGTTTCCCTTGATAATCAAATTGACTCCGTGGTTATACTTGAGGATCTCATTAATGATCATGTTGAGACTCACGTTGAACAGCCGAACTTTGCCTCATCCGGATTTTTCGTTTAATACAAGACCAACAAACCATAGTGGAAGAATGTCATGCAATTAATCAGGACTTGAAAAGCAAAAATGCCTTTGTTAACCAAGGATTTTGAATGTTTACAAAAGCAACTCAACTTTTCAAAACTCAAAGCATTAAGCGGTTTTGAGGCGACCTTTGCCAAATCTCATCAAAAGCGAAAATATTTAGAAAGGCGGATCGTGATCTAGCAGCGAAGAATGCTTTGTTATGCGAAATAGAACAAGCTGAAACATGAACATAAAAAGCAAATTAACGCTCTCACCTTGGAAAATCAAAAAGCTAAAGTTGAGTTGTTAACTTGTCAAAAAAGTTCTGCATACAAAAAGCATTCAACGAAGCGAATAGATGATCATCTTGAAGAAATTATCGGCTTGCAAAACAAACTTAAAGAGTTTAAAGCATTTGTTTACAAACATGGCGAGTCGGTCACAGCTATTGAAAAGTTTACTTTAAAACCAAATCCAAATGGATATGGACCAAATCTTGCTGATTACAAACCTAAGCTTTCAACAAAAACATTCAAACCAAATCACGAAGTTTCGGTGCGGAATATAAAATTGATAATTACATTATGAGTGTTGTTGAATATCATCGTCAAGAGGAATTAGATCACGAAGGCGAGTCGATCAAAATTAGAAAATGTTGTTTACAACAAACCTTTTAACTATTAAAAAGCGGTCACTTTCGTCACACCAACGGATTCTTCTAACACACCAAGTTATCATAAAACACACGAGTCTTCTAATGTTAATCCCAAACCGGATTATGCACAAACTTATGGTCCTTTACCTTCCATCAGTGAAGTAAACTCAAAACATGAAAATCGCAAAATTCTTAGATATTTTGACATTTTCATGGTGACCTCAAACTTTACAACATGAGATAGAATATCATTACGAAATCAAAGTTCAACATTTTCAATGCGCCTCTTGAGAACAAAGAGACATTTTTCAGAAAATCTTTTACCAAATGTTAAAAATTTGAAAAGTTGTGCATTGTCTTGGGAAAAGGACTTTCATAAGGAACTTGGATTGATGAAGGTCGTTTTCGAGAAAGCAGAAACATCTATTTCTAATACTAAACGTAAAAGAAAATGTTGAGAAAAGATGTTGATCGACTCTTGGAAGATGTCATCCGTGTTGATGTCCATAATGTTGTGTTATTGAATTCTTTGTCATATGCATTTGATTATATCTCTGTGATCTGTTGATTCGTGGTAAATGTTGAGAACGATAATGTGCTTGGTCGAGTCCTTAAAGTTGAAAACAAGCGATTGTCAAATGAACTTTCAAATGCAATCGTGTCTTAATTGGTGTCAAAAAGATATATTCACGATCAACAACTTGCTTTTCAACACAAAATCGCCCGATTCGTGCAAAACTTCGATCAAAATTGAGCAACTGGATGATCAAAGCGTGTCTTTTAAGTGTCAAATCTCAAAATATGAACAAGAACTTGTAAAAGTTAAAAGGAATATGGTGTCATATTTGATTTACTCAAAAGACTCGTGATGAAGCATCAAATGAACTTGATCATTATCTTGCACACACTAAGGAAGTTATGCATTTTCTTTGGAAATGTTGATGCGAAAATCAAGATCGATTCACACTATCTTCAAGTTAAGAGAAATGTTAGGAAAGTATGAACAACTTCCGCCTACAATCTTTAAGAGATTAGCCCGGTAACACTTAGTAATCATGAACCTAGAATCCCTCTTGCCAAATCACAAGTTGCTAGCGTGCTTCCTTCTCTTGAAAGCGAGGAATAGTTGCGTCTTTTCCAAACGTCCGCACTTCACCGCCTAGGAGCACTACATCGAAGAATAGGAAGTTGCGACCTAAGAAAAGATCAATTAAGAATGCTAAAGTAGAAGAACACCCTAGGACTATGAATAAGACTCACGTTGCCTCCTCTATAGATATTGCGTGGCGGCAAATGTAATAGAAATAGTGATGTAACGAATGCTAAACCGTTAAGTACTTTTGATATTGAGTCACCTTGTGTTATTTGTGGTAAAAGTATGAATTGATTGTCATGATAAATGTGTTGCTAAAGCTATCATCTCTCGTTTAAGGAATCCTAAGAACGAGAATACCTCTAGGCCCACTAATCTTTCTAAGTGCATTGCGGTAGACCGCCCTCTTTAGATTCTAAGAAGCGCATTCTTGTCCCTGTAGCTCAGTTTCACCTCCTAGGAATGTAGTACCACCTAGTGCATTCACTAAGACTAAAGCAAATACTAGTTGGAGATGGCAGAGATGGATATATAACACACTAGGATTTAAGTGGATACCTAAAGCTATTGATGTGTGTATATCTACTATAACTGCTTTGGAACCCTCTAACATTTCGGGTTCCACATCTACTTCTATTCCATCGTATGCGATGCGTATTGTAATGCGGTGATCTGAGATCATTCTGGATTGTTGATAGCGGATGTTCGACACATGACGAGGCAATCTTAAGCTGTTATCAAACTTTATTGCAAAGTTCATTGGCCTTTGTCGAGGTTAGGGAATGATCACTAGCGCTATCATGGGCTCTGAGACTATATCAATGGGAACATCGAAATTAGCGGGGTTTATTATGTGGAAGGCCTCGGTCAATCTGTTTTGATGAGTGGAGTTGTGATGGAGATTTGGAGGTTGCTTTCGGGGAGAAAACTTGTTTCATTAAGTGATCTACAAGGAAACGACCTTATATGCGGCTCACGTAATTCTAGTCTTTACACTATCTCTATGCAAGACATGGTTGCTTCTTCTCCCATTTGCTTACTTTCAAAGGCAGCATCAACAAAATCCGGCTATGGCATCGTCTCTCACATCTAAACTTTCAAACCATCACCAACCTTGCTCGACACAAACTTGTTGAAGGACTCCCGATTTGGTATTCTAAAGATCACCTTTGCTCAGCTTGTGAACAAGGCAAAAGCACTCGTGCTCATTTTCCTTCAAAGGTGGAACAGACTCTCGGCATGTGCTTCATCTTCTTCACATGGATTTGTGTGGCCCGATCTTGGCGTGCAAGCGATCAATGGCAAACGCTACATCTTAGTAATTGTTGATGACTATTCACGTTGGACTTGGGTCTACTTTCTTTGAAGCAAAGATCAAGCTCCACGGATGATCATCACCTTTCTCACGAAAATACAAGTTCACTCTGAAACACCGTTGACAAATCGAAACAGACAAAGGCCTGAATTTGTTAACCAAACTCTTCGTGAATTTATGAGAAAGTGGGATTGACATCGGACATCTATTGCACGCACACGGAACAAAGCGGGTTGTTGAAAGACGAAACCGAACGTTAGTGGAAGCTGCAAGAACAATGTTATTCAATGCTAAACTTCAGTTACTTATGGGCAGAAGCGTATCTGCGCATGCTATACTCAAAACCGTCTATGATTACAAAGCATACAACAAAACACTTTGAGCTTGTCCCAATAGAAAACGAATCTCAAACACTTTCATGTATTTGGATCTCTTTGCTATCCGAATAATGATCGTGATGACTTTGGAAAGCTCAAAGCCAAAGCCGACATTGGAGTCTTTATTGGATATTGTGATAATTCTAAAGGTTTCCGAATCTGGAATCGTCGAACAAAGGAGGTTATGGAAGCGATTCATGCTCATTTTGATGAACTTACGGAAATGGCTTACGAGTATACTGACTTGGAACCGGTCACAACCGCTTAAACTTCCCAAACCCCATCATCGGTGAACAAAGCCCCGCTTACTCGTCAACAAATGGAAGGTTATTTGCTCCTACGTTCGTGGCGATATTGATGAGCGTGCTCGGTGTATCCGCTGTTTCATTGCTCAACACGATAATACTCTTATACGATACACTGCTACAACAACTCTTGTTGAAGAAGCACCACCAGTTGACTCCAACACTACAGTTGAACAAACCGCTTCCAACAATGATGAACGGTGATGATGTTACGAATGAAGTACCCCCACCTGCAGATTTTGATCCAAATGCGTTCTTCAACCCGTTTGCTAATGAGGCTGCGCACGATGTCGCGGAATCTTCAACAAACCATTTGAATCCTCAAAATCTGCACAATGTATACCAACATCAACCCTCCACACATAGATGGACAAAGACCATCCTCTGGAAAATATTATTGGCAACCCGAATCAACCAATTTCACGAGACAGCGTCTTCACACAGCGGTGAACATTGCATTTATGCACTCCTGTCTGCCAATCTGAACCTAAAACATCAAAGGCAATGACAAAAGACAACTGGATTGAATCCATGCAAGAAGAACTCAACCAATTCAAGCGTCTTGAAGTATGGGAACTGGTTGAAAGACCAACAGGGGTTTATGTCATTGGTCTCAAATGGATTTGGAAAAACAAATTGGATCTTTGAAGGAAATGTTATCGAAATAAGTCACGTCACGTGGCTAAGGGTTATCGTCGGGGAAGAGGTATTGACTTTGAAGAATCTTTTGCTCCGGTTGCTCGTCTTGAGGCTGTTCGGATATTTCTAGCGTTAGCGGCTCATATGAATATGACGGTCTTCGGATGGATGTCAAAGCTGCGTTTCAATGGACAACTTAAAGCGGTTTATGTCGACAACCGAAGGATTCGTTGATCCGAGTTCCGAATCCGTCTACAAACTGAACAAAGCTCTGTATGGTCTCAAACAAGCTCCTGGGCATGGTACGATAAGCTATCATCTTTCCTCATTGCCAATAATTTCACCAAAGGTTCGGTTGACCCTACTCTTTTCATACAATATCACAGGGAACATATCTTAATTGTTCAAATTTACGTGGATGACATCATTTTGGGTCTACACATAAAAAGTTTTCAATCGCTTTTGCAAAACTAATGAAGAAAAATTTTGAAATGTCCATGATGGGTGAACTTACGTTCTTTCTAGGTTTACAAGTTCATCAATCACCCCGTGGTATTTTCTTGAGTCGATCCAAATATGCCCTTGAATTGTTAAACAAATTTGGAATGAAAAACTGTGACACCTATGCCACACCAATGGCTCATACCAAGAAGCTAGGCGCTGATTTACATGGGAAATTGGTGGACCCTACAAAATACCGAAGTATTATTGGGTCTCTGTATCTAACGACTAGCGGAGACCGATATTGTCTTTGCCGTATATCTTTGCTCCGTTATGGTCGCGACCAAGCTGAAACCCACCTCTCTGAGGCTAAAAGAATCCTCCGATACATAAAGGGAACCATTAATTTGGGGATCTGGTATCCAGAAGGATTCGGTTTTGAACTAATCGCTTTTTCAGACGTTGACCATGCAGGATGCTTAGACTCACGGAAAAGTACTTGAGGCTTTACAATTTCTTGGTGATAAAGCTGGTGTCATGGCAATCGAAGAAGCGAGGATTGTACATCGTTGTCCTCAACGAGCGAGAATATGTAGCCATGTTGGCGTGTTGTGCTCAAGTCATTTGGATGAGAACACAACTCAAAGACTATGGTTACGTATTTGTAATCCGATGTGTTGCGACAATCGAGTGCCATTGCGATCTCGTTAACTTCGGTTCAACACTTTCGAAATCAAAGCACATCGATCTTGATATCATTTCATCAAGGATCCGTGGAGCGAGTTACAGTTGAATTATATTTTTGGATACAGAATACCAATTGCGGATCTTCTCACCAAAGCCTTGCCTCCCGCTAGGTTTAATGAGTTGGTCCACGAGATTGGTATGAGGTGTTTGACTCAAGAGGAATTGGATGACCTCTAAAACAGATCTTAAAACACCTCAAACACCAAAATCTCTTTTTGTAAATATTTTTCAAAAACAAAATACAAAAATATATAAAACGGAAAACAACAAAATATTCTTCTATCTAAATTCTTTCAACATACATGAAGTACAAATCTTGATCAACACTTTAATCTTTCAAAATTCATTATTTTTCCAGATCAAGTGTTGAGGGAGAAAA
>OU343218.1:82570155-82778520 GCA_910596185.1 Chrysanthemum makinoi | reverse complement strand
AATGAAGCTTTGATGATGAAGATGGTGATGATGAACAACCCCTTTTACGGATCTTTCCATAACCCGGGATTAACCCGTCTATGGCCAGATTAGTACTATTTCTTGACATTTTTCAAAATTGGGGTTTTAAAAAAAAGTTTGGCTTTTATTAATGGGTTTTGGAAATTATGACATGGGTTGGTTTTAGTTTTGAAAATTTTGAACTTTTGAGTGAATTTGAAGGGATTATGTGGGATTTTAGTAAAGGGTATATATGTTTTCTTTAATGATTTTGTTTGTATGAAGAAAATAAGAAGAGTGTGGAATGAATCAAAGGGAGGGGAGAGGGGAGCATATGGATGGATGAGGTGGAAAGAGGGGATGCATGTGATGTTGGGAGGATTAAAGATGTTGTGACATGTTACTTATGAGTTTTTAAATGGTTTTATGTGTTTTGGATTATTGGAGTTTGAGGGACATATTGTATTCACCAACCATTTACAGTATGTTTTGTTGTAACTTTTGATGAGTTACTAGTAAATTGTTGAAATGTCAAATGTGTATCATTTATTTTCTTTTATTTTATTTTTTTTACTTTTCACATGTAATGATAATTATTCATTTTATCTTTTATTAAAATATTTATACAAATATTTTTATAAAATACCTCACACACATAAACTAAATAAAAACACCCCATTTAGCAAAATTGCCAAGAGTTGAGCATTGTCACCCTGATTCCTTTCTTTTTTCCATGTGCATGCGTGAACTTTGGATTGGTGATGGTGTCACGCCTGAAAAATGATGTGAGGATGGTGCCAGCATTACCATTACCTTCGGTGTAAGGTTATGTCATTTTGAATATAGATTAGTGTATGTGGATTTTTGTAAAGTTATGACATGTTTAGTGATTTGAATGATTAAATTTTCAAAGATAATAACAAATTATTGTATTTAGTAACTATTATTGATAGTCTTATCTTTTTAAGCATGAAAATTAGAGGTGTAAACGAGTCGAGTTTTTGTCGAGTAACTTGGGCTCGAATTCGATTAAATTTCGAGTTATCGAGCCTCGAGCTCGAGCTGAGCATAGAAAGGAGCTCAAAATGTTTAACGAATCAAACTCGAGTTTATATAGGCTCGACTTGAGTTATTATTGAGCTTTTCAAGCTTTTAAATGATACATACGTTTTTTATATATTATGTATAGTTTAAAAGTGTATATGTAACTACATTAATTGTATATACTTATTTATAAAAGTATCGAAATTTTCAAGACGAATTCAATGTTGGAAAATTTAGTGCATAATGGGATAGTTCACACATCAGTAATGGGTAGGAGGTGGAAGTGTAACCCATAAGGCCCATGAACACCTGACTCTTGTAGTGGTTTGTAGTGATAGTGTAGATAGAAATACTGCTTGTGGAAAGTATACTGCTTGTGGTTTCCACTGATAAGCGGGTTTCCACGATAAGCGATGTTTCCATGAAGCTTGTGTTTTCCACTGAAGCTTGTGGATTCCATCGGAAGCAGTGTATCCACTTATAGCACTATGAAAGATCGATGAAAGTATGCTGTAATCTGTTTTGACCTATTCAAGTGGCAGTTCAACTCTGCTTAATGACCACGTTTAATTTGTCATGTAACCACTAACGGCTATAATGGGGATAATTATGAGGCTATTAATGGGCCGATTAATACTCATAATTCCATTTGATTAGCTTAGTGTAAACTCCTATAAATAGGAGATCTGATTATGCATGAAAGACAGATAGAAAACCATTAACACTTATTAATGCAAGGGTTATAGAATTGTGCCTAATTCCATAACTACATTTGGTCTTATTCCAAGTAGATATTCGCGTAACCAAGGCATTAGGGTCGAATAGTTTACTTTGGAAAGTGATCACATGATTCCAAGTGATATCCAGTAACCACCTAGTGGTATTGCAAGTATTGTCATTGATTGTCTTAAATGCTTCAGGAGTTAACGCCAACAATCAAAGTAAACTATTTTGTGATAATCAATGGCAACGGCTGCAATGAAACACATGGCTTCAAACTTTGCCAACCTTGACAAGTTTGAAGGGGTGGACTTTAGGATTGTGCAGAAGAAGATGCATTTCTTACTGTCAAGCATGAGTGTGGTGTATGTGCTGACCACACCTATTCCTTATGATGGGGATGATGCTACTGTGGAGCAGATCAGGAGGAGGAGCAAGTGGGAGAATGATGACTACATATGCAGAGTGTTATTTCAGCCTTTGTGACCACCTATGACCTGACTGACTCTACCCTATGGCATGCAAGACTTGGCCATGTACACTATAAAAGGATGCAAGATATGTCTAAGGATGGGTTGATCCCAGCATTTGACATGGACACTGAAAAGTGTAAAACTTGCATGTTGACCAAGATAACCAAGAAACCTTTTCATGGTGTTAGTCGTTAGACTAAGCTCTTGGAGTTAATTCACAGTGACTGTGTGATTTGCATGCCACTCCTTCTTTGGGGAATAAGAAGTACTTTGTGACATTTATTGATGATGCTTCTAGATTTTGTTATGTCTATCTGTTACATACCAAGGATGAAGCATTAGATAAATTCAAAGTGTTTAAAGCTGAAGTTGAATTACAACTTGGGTCTTTGATCAAAAGATTAAGGACTGATAGGGAGGTGAGTACATGGATACTATGTATTTTCACTGTTGGTATAATCCATGAAACGACTGCCCCTTATACTCCTCAGCAAAATGGTATTTCAGAAAGGAAAAACAGGGTGCTGAAGGAGATGGTTAATTCAATGTTGTCCTATTCAGGACTGAGTCAAGGGTTCTGGGGTGAAGCTATGTTAACAGCTTGCTATTTATTAAATAGGGTTCCCAACAAAAGGAACAAGGTTACCCCTTATGAACTCTGGACTAAAAAGAAACCCAACCTGAACTATCTCAGGGTATGGGGTTGTAGGGCTGTTGTAAGACTCCCTGATCCAAAGCTAAAAACTTTGGGTGAAAGAGGCATTGACTGCATCTTTGTTGGATATGCTGAGCATTCCAAGGCTTTTAGGTTCTATGTTATTGAACCTAATGAATATGTTTCAGTTAACTCAATAATTGAATCAAGGGATGCAAACTTTGATGAGAATAGATTCTTATCAGTCCTTAGACCAAGTATGAGGATTCCTAATGGAACTCATGACACTGGTGTATCAGAGGTCCTTGATGATGAACCATCAGTGGTCCCTGATGAGGTTGTGGTTCAACAACCTGAACCTGTGCTCGGGAAGAGCAAAAGGGTCAGGACTCCAAAGTCATTTGGACCTGAGTTTCAATTGTATTTAGTTGAAGGAACTGTGGATGAGGTCTCAGACCAATACTCCTATTGCTTCATTGTTGAGGATGATCCCAAGACATTTGAAGAAGCAATGAAGTCCCAAAATATTGCTTTCTGGAAAGAAGCTATCAATGATGAGATGGATTCCATCATGGGCAACAACACTTGGGTGTTGGTTGATCTACCACCAGGTTGTAAACCTTTGGGTTGCAAATGGATTTTCAAGAAGAAAATGAAGGTAGATGGAACTATTGAAAAGTTCAAGGATAGACTAGTTATTCAGGGCTTTAAACAAAAGTTAGGGATAGACTATTTTGATACTTATGCCCTCGTGGCTGTATCGGGACACACCATAAGACTATTGATTGCTATGGCATCTATTCACAATCGATTATACATCAGATGGATGTGAAGACCGCTTTCTTGAATGGTGAATTGGAAGAGGAGGTTTATATGAACCAACCTCGGGCTTCATCTGCACAGCAATGAAAACAAGGTGTGTAAACTGATTAAGTCTCTTTATGGACTTAAGAAGGCACCTAAGCAATGGCATCAAAAATTTGATGAAGTGGTTTTGTCTAGTGGTTATGTTCTTAACCAAGGTGACAAATGTGTATATAGCAAATTTGATGAATCTGGTAAAGGAGTCATCATTTGTCTATATGTTGATGACATATTGATCTTTGGCACTGACCAAAATCAGGTCAATTGACTGACAAAGGAATTTTGTCATCAAGGTTCTCCATGAAAGACATGGGGAGGTGATGTTATCCTTGGTATAAGGATTAAACATGAAAGTAATAGAATTTCTATCTCTCAGTCTCATTATATTGAGAAGGTGCTGAGGAAATTCAATTACTTTGATTGTACTCCAGTGAGTACACCAATGTATACTTGTGAAAGCGATGCCTAATCATGGCAAGGCTGTATCTCAACTTGAGTATTCTAGGGTAATTGGTGCACTGATGTATGCCATGACTTGTACAAGGCCTGATATTGGTTTTGCAGTGGGAAAATTGAAAGAGGTATACTAGTAATCCTAGTGCTCATCACGCAAGCGTTCAGAGGGTACTGAAGTATTTGAAGAGAACTATGGATTATAGTCACTCATATACTGGTTACCCATCAGTGTTGGAAGGATACACTGATGCAAGTTGGATCAAGAATACACTGAAGACAATTGTCTACCAGGCTGGGTATTCCTACTTGGTGGAGGTGCAATTTCTTGGGCATCCAAGAAGCAAACTTGCATCACCGGTTCAACAATGGAATCTGAATTTGTAGCTTTGGCAAATGTGCTGCAGAAGTTGAATGGTTGAAAAACTTGCTTCTTGAGATTCCATTGTGGCCTAAACCTATAGCACCTATTTCTATCCGATGTAATAGTGCAGCTACATTGGCTAAGGCTTATAGCCGGATGTACAATGGTAAGTCTAGACACTTAGGTGTCAGACATAGCATGATTCGTGAGCTTATCATGAATGGGGTGGTATCTTTAGAGTTTGTGAGATCCCCAACAGAACTTAGTGATCACTTGACGGAGGTCGGCTAGAGACTTGGTTATAAAGTCTGCTAAAGGGATGGGTTTAAGTCCAACTTAGTCACTGAATGCTAGGACACCCAACTCCCTTTTGAGGAAACTTAGGAGCTGAGTTCAATGTGGAAAGCGGAACATTCAGTGGACTGGAGCACATGTTTTATTTACATCCCAAGGTTGTGCTCAGAACCTTCTGAAAGGAGGATGAAGTCTTTACTTCTCAATGGTTAATTTTCTTTGAAAAAGTGCTTGGCAGGAGCATGAATAAAGAGGAACCACCTATGTAAATGGTGAAGTTTTGCCGCTTGTGAATCTTTGGACTTTTAGCTTTTACAACATTTATGAATTTGGATATGGACACATGGCTTGTATAGTGTCAAGAGCTTTTAAGTGTTTGAAAACTTGTGTGTATTTTATCTTCATGTATTCAAATGGGTTGAAGGGTTCAATTCTTAGAACACCCTGATTCTCGAATATTTGAACGTGTAATTTACTAAGATGAAAATTCAATCCTCAGAACATTTTCGTTTATGCACATGTTTTGCTTGATGTTTATTTTTTATGCAAAGGAAGTGAACTAAATTTGGGGAGGATTGTTGGAAAATTTAGTGCACTTGTGGGATTAGTTCACACCTTGTAATGGGTTAGGAGGTACGGAGTGTACACCCATAAGGTCCATGAACACCCTGACTCTTGTAGTGGTTTGTATTGGTAGTGCTAGTAGAAAGTACTGCTTGTGGAAAGTACTGCTTGTGGAAATTACTGCTTGTGGTTTCCTCATTATCGATAAGCGTTGGGTTTCCACGATAAGCAGGTTTCCACTGGCGTGTGTTTTCCCAACTGAAGCTTGTGGATTCCACTCAAAGCAGTGTATCCATCGATAGCACTATGAAAGTTGCTTGTAACGGTTTTGACATATTCAAGTGGCAGTTTCAACGCTTAATGACCACTTTTTAATTGGTCATGTAAACTACTAACTACTATAATGGGGATAATTATGAGGCTATTAATGGGCCGATTAATACTCTTAATTCCATTTGATTAGCTTAGTGTAAACTCCTATAAATAGGAGATCTGATTATGCATGAAAGACAGATAGAAAACCATTAACACTTATTATGCTAGGGTTATAGAATTGTGCCTAATTCCATAACTACATTTGGTCTTATCCCAGTAGATATTCGGTGTAACCCAGGCATTAGGGTCGAATAGTTTACTTTGGAAAGTGATCACACGATTCCAAGTGATATCCGGTAACCACCTAGTGGTATTGCTACTGTCATTGATTGTCTTAACCCTGTTCTGGGAGTTAACCGCCAACATTCAAATCTTATTTTATATTTCAATTTTAATTGATTTAGAAAAACACACCATTATAAATACTTCGAGCTTTTTTAATCGAACTCGAGCCTAATTCCAACGTTCTCGAGCTTTCCTCGTGAAGGCTCGTCGAGCTATCGAACTGAGCTCGAGCCGAACATAATATTCTCAAGTCGAGTCGAGCTCTGTCAAAGTTCGACTCTGTTAGATATTAACTTTTCACATACACATCAAACCATAACACAAGGTGGCGTTTAAGATGGAATTCTAGAGAGAGAAAGTTAGAGGTTTAGGGAACTTAGTGAGAGAAAGTGAAATTATTATTATGAGCTCCAACTCTCTACCTTGGGAGGTAGAGAGTATTTATAGTCTTTATAAAACGCCACACACGGCGTGGATCGGGCATACAAATGGGTAAAGACCCGTCCGCCCTCCTCACGGTGTTACTTAACTAAATACTACTTAACTTAATATTACTATGACTACGAGCTTTCTAACGATTACATATACTTGAGGTGACCGACTCTTTAATACTGGGAATTTCTAATTCCTAACAATCTCCCCCTAAGGGAGGTCACCTCAAACATATACTAAATGACATTGAATACAATCTGATATTACATTAACAATTGATCTTGCATTCTTGATGTAGTACTTTGCTTCGAAGCTCGTAGTCATTGATTCCACTCATTGCATGTTTGGTTAATCCAAGTGGAGGTCATTTATCGATCCACGTGATAATAATGTTGAGCCACTTTTGAGATCATCACCTAGTAGAAAATCTCTCGATACATCCATTGTGGTGTTGGTATTATGTGATGTTGTGACATTCGGACCGACATGCTCACATTCTTGATCATGATATCTTCTCATCAGAGTAGCGGAAGCATTTGTTGAATCATGATATTGGCGCCAGTAAGCAGAAGCATGGAGAGAAAATATCGAGTCATTGATGCACTAATCATGATTTCTTTTGAGATGAATGTGTTAAGTGAGCATGCGGCTATGTATTGACCGCTTCATTCGAACACGCAACGTCGGCGTACTCGCATACAACAGCTTAGCAATAAATCGCACGAAAGTGTCTTTGATCACTTTCGATGAATTGAGGTACACGGCCCACGGTTCCCGTTGATCAAGTACAAGTACGCTCGCGTGATCAGTATAATTCGAAGAATTTCCTTGACAGGGTTTCGCATGCTCTCTTTTCTCAAACCGAACATCTCAAAGAAGACAACACGGATTGAGTGAACCAAATAATTTAGTCCCGATTGATGAAAAGAAATTTGAAAAACAATCGTGTATTGCTCAATAGAAATTGTTTTTGCAATATCACGAAGGTTTTAATGAAAATCAATTATCAATCATAAAACACCTTTTGGTTTTAAAAATTAGTACACGCCGACATGCTAATGAAAAGAATTTTAAAGAACATAGACCGGTTTTTCAAAGGTATCCGTCAATCCATAACTCGAACCAGGATTGATTCAAAGATTGAATCGCCCCATTGTTTTTGTTCAGTTGTCACATGGTTGATCAGTATAATAGATCTCACATGCCACCTACCAGGAGCTTGTTAGATGTTGGCTCCAGAAGGCTTTCCATCTTCACAGTGAATATGTAAACACATCACTCAGATGTTCTGGCAATACCACAAGGATAATGCGTAGGACTCAAGATATAATCTCTCTTTCCACATTGTGTGAAACAGAGAGTCTTCATTGAAAGTGTCCTAATGAGATTTATTGATGATCTCGTGGCTCTAGACTCAATTTGTGCATATTTGGATCCTGTGTCGGAGACTAGGGAGAGGGTCTCCTCCTTCAATATCAATAATCTCTAAGAGAAAGTCGATAGATAAATTCGGTTCCCCGTGAGAATGAAACAAGTCCTTTTAAGAGGAACTTGAGTGGTTTGGAAAGTTGAAGTGCAGTGCGTCACTGGGTCCATGACGTCTTGTCTTCAATACCGATGTTACCATCAGTAGCATATGAATTGAACCGGTTTCGCCTCTAAGGTTGAATAAATGGAGGGCTATTTGTTTTCACCCTTTTCTCATTCAATTCTTTTAATTCTTCAACCCCTTCAGTGCTTACCGAGACTTCATAGCTAGAACCATGTTGGGTTTATTCCAAAGACTAGCTCAGTCTCATCTGCACTCTTCCCATTCCTCATTTTTCTCCTTTTATTATCATACCTAAGAACTCTACACTAACTAGTGGATAGTTTCTGGGTAGATCCCTCCTTCGGCGGATCTTGGGAACAAAACCTAACCTTATCATCCTTATATCACCGTACATAAAGTAAAGTTGGTCGGTCTTTTTGGTATTGTTCATCTGCCATTGGAACCAATTGAAAACTATTTTGAAAATCAATTCGATACTTGTGATATATTATCAAAGCATTTTGTACCTGAATTGTTTTTGATATTTTTAGAACGAGAACTCCCCTCAACATGTGCATCAAGTATTTGAAAATGTTTTGCACACGGAGGCAAGAGAGAATTAACTTCTTTGATTACCATTTTCTAAAAGATATCAACATCACTTCCCAAATCGAATCAAGTAGATAAAGCATTTTGGGGAAGGATGAGGTATTCATGATTTTGCTCCTCCCTCAATATGTCTCTTTGAAAGGAGTTTTACACATACTAGAGGGAACCTGCACATTGAGATAAATGATCACGTTTCAAATTATAGGTTTAAGATAGATGCTCCCCTTCAACATGTGCATGGAAAATTTGAAATCGTTTGTCACTTACGGGAGGCAAACATGCTAATCACTTAAGAAACCATTTATCGAATTATCAGTTTAAATCCTATTTAAATCACAACTTCTCCCCCGATCACAATTATTAAAATCATTTGAGATTTGTGATCTCTGTAGATTTAAATTGATTTTGAAAGCTTTTAAGGAGAATTGTGACTTGATTATGAAAGCGTTTTAACTGATAAGGATCGGATGTTGAGATTTTAAACTCCATTGGTTAAACATGCATGTACATCTTTTGAAAACAATTTAATGCCAAATAACTTTTTAATTTAATTGAAATCATTCTCCCCTCAATCAATGACATAGGTTGTTGATTGAGCGATAGAGATTTTGACAAATAAGTCCCGATGATTATCAAAAATAGAGACCGAGTTATTTTTCAAAGCATTTAGTTTTCAGCAGATAAATGTTATAGAATCCGAGCATGGAATTTGAAAACATGGTAAAACATGGCTCTGTTCTTTCTTTTAAAACCGGGTTATTGCTTGAAAATGACAATAAACCATCGTTTCTCTTTCTCCCAAAAATATTTTTTGATTTTTTTTAAATTCGAACAACATCTAAAGTCCCTGTGTCATTCTTTGGTGGCAGCACAAAGACCGTAGATATTTTCGAACGGAAAAAAAACATGACCAAAAGACTTATTTTTAAAGATTTTTCGAATTTTTCTGATTTTATGGATTTTTTGAAAGTTTTATATTTTTCTATTTGGTTTTATAGGGTTTTATAATTTTGTATTTTGCTTTTTGGATAAATATATACAAAAGATAGATGAAGATAGACCTTTACTCCTCGTCTTCCTCTTGAAGACGTTTGAGTGTTACGGTTGAAGACTTTTAAGCCAAGTCGGGAAGAATAAACTCAAAAGCGTTCTCTGGAAGAGCTTTGGTGAAGATGTCGTACTAACGATATCTGCACCTCACAAAATATAGTTCCACCACACCTTTTTCCACTTGTTTCCCGATGAAATGATGTCGAATGTCGATATGCTTTGCTCTTGAGTGTTGAACGTTGTTGCATGATAGAGCAATAGCACTTTATTATCACAGTCTGAGAGGATTTTGTTGAATTCAAAGCCGTAGTCGATAATTGAGATCTCATCCATAGGATTTGAGCACAACAAGATGACATGGCTATGTATTCACCTCTGTAGAGGAAATAGAAGTACTCATTTGCTTCTTTGACGACCAGCTCACTAGTTTATCACCCAAAAGCGAGCACCTCCGGATGTACTTCGGACGTGTATCTTGACAACTGCATGATCGGCATCGCATAGGCCGTTAGTGACATACTTGTCCTTCGTACCATAGTCCCATATTGATGGTTCCTTGGAGATACCGAAGACCCGCTTAACGCTTCAAGGTGCTTTTTAGTAGGCTTAGCCTGGTATCTAGCACACATGCAAACAGCGAACAAGATGTGTGGTCTACTAGCTGTGAGGTACATGAGGGATCCAATCATACTACGATATTTTGTTTGGTCAATCATGATCCCTGAGTGGTCCTCATCTAGTTTGGTTCGATCAATCATGGGAGTGTCAACAGGTCACATGAATCAAATCCAAATTTCTTTAAAATCTCTGTTGCATATTTAGATTGATTTATGAAAATGCCTCGGGACTTTGTGAAATTTGTAATCCCAAGAAAAACGACATTTGTCCCATCATTGACATTTGAAACTTAGAACTCATTTCATTAGAAAAATGATCACATTCCATTGGGTCAATCGAAGCAAAAATAATATCATCAACATAAATTTGAACATGAGTTAAATGTTTGCACGACTTCTGGTGAACAATGTAGGATCAAGCGCTCCTTTCTTGAATCCGGATGATAGAAGAAACTTTGACAATGTATCATACCATGCCCTCGGTGCTTGCTTTAAACCGTAGAGAGCCTTCTTCGACGATAAAGCGTGAGTAGGATGCTCTTGATTCACAAATCCTTCAGGTTGGTGCGTAGACGACTTCTTTAAGATCTCCGCTTCGAAATGCCGTCTTTACATCCATCGATATACTACCATGTTCTTACTAGCGGCGTTAGCAGAAAGATTCGATTGCCTCGATTAGAGCAACAGGAGCAAAAGATTCTTCAAAGTCTATACCCTCCTCTTGACGATATCCTTTAGCAACTAAACGAGCCTTGTTTTTCAACACATCACCATGCTCATCAAGTTTTACTTTGAAGATCCATTTGAGAGTAATGATCATAGCACAGTCTGAGCGGTACTAACTCCCATACATCAAGTCGATCAAACTCATGAATTTCATCTTGCATGGCATTGAACCAATTGTCTTCATTCATGGCGGTTTTAACATCTTTTGGTTCGATCTTAGAAAGTACGGAGTTGAAGAAACACCATAAGGCATCGGTTGCAAGTTGTATCCGGGTTGATACAGGGCCGAGGGATTTCCAATGATGTTGTCTAATGGATGATCGTGAGTCCATTTTCTAAGGTGTTCATGTGGCAGTTGTTGAGGAACCGAGGTAGCGAGTCGATGTCTCACGAAGAAGATGGTTCGATGATGATTCGGAGTAGCAAATATGTTTTCAAATGGAGCATCCTCAGGAGTAGCAAAGGGATTAACTTCATCATTGATGCCCGAAACATTTCCATGATGTACATTTGAAGAATGATGATTTGTTGATGAGACTGAAGGATCAGCAGCAAGTGCTTCTTGACTTAAAGATATTGAGACTGAAGGATTGACTTCATTCACAGGAATATGAGCATCCTCTGTTACAGGAATCATTACCTCATTAGTGTTTGAATCATACAGTTCATCAAACATAGGATCAAACAATTTCTTTACATCATCTTCAGATGGGGGTACATATGGAGTTTCTTGAGTAGAGTTTGGAACAAGAGATGAACCAATGGGACAGTCTTGAAGTGCGGGTCCCTGGTGGATTGTCCAGAGCCATTTGACCGTCAGCTCATCAAACGTAACGTGAATGGTTTCCATGATATTTCTGGTTCTTTTGTTATAGATTCGGTATCCCTTTTTGTTTGGTGCATATCCTACAAATACTCCAATGTCAGCTTTAGCCCTTAGTTTTCCTAAGTCTTGACCCTCATTAGTTGGATAGCACAATGCACCAAACACACGGAAAGAGAGAGATTAGGTTTTCATTTGTGGACAAGTTCATATGGAGTTTTTCCATGTATGGAGTGGATTAGGGAACGATTTTGTGTATAGCATGCAGTGGCGATTGCCTCACCCAGAGAAACATTGGAACCTTTGAGTAAATCAACATTGTTCTAGCGGCTTCAACGAGTCGATTTCGCCGCTTCAACTACACCGTTCTGTTGAGGAGTTCGTGAAATACTTCTTTGATGGCTGATTCCAACGCTTTCATAGAATTCATTAAGTTGTTTGTTGACAAACTTCGGTTCCATTATGCGTTCGACAATTACGGCCGGTTTTGTTAAGTCGAACTGCGGTACTTTTGATGAGTTTGATGATGATATCAGGAGTTTCATCCTTTGTCCTTATGAACTTGACCCAAGTGAATCTAGAGTAATCATCAACCACAACTAACACATATTTCTTCCCAAAGATATTTTGTACCCTCATTGGTCCACATAAATCCATATGAATCATTGAAGGACTTCGTGACGAGTTAGTAGGTTTGGGTTTATGGGCATATTTCTTGCTTTTTCCCAATTGACATCTTGAACAAAGATGATCCTTTTCATACTTTAGTCTAGGTAAACCTACAACTAGGTCCTTTCCGGAAAGATCGTTGATGGTGCCGAAGTTCAAGTGATTGAGACGACGGTGCCATAACCATGACTTTGGTTTTGAAGCCTTTGATAACAAGCAGATTGGAGAAGCCCTCATCATGTCATCGATAGAGATGGTGTAAAGGTTTGAACCACGAGTTCCTTTTAACAGTTCCTTACCATTAAGATCTCTAACAAAGCAGGTATGTTTTTTGAAGGCAACTTCTAGATCGAGTCACAGAATTGACCAACAGAGAACAGATTATGACCCAACCCTTCAACATAGTAGACACTCGAGATGACACTATCACCAACAACATAATCTCCATAACCCATAATAGCACCGAAATGATCATTACCAAATCTAACAGTCCCGATGAACTTGCTCACGAAGTTCATGAGCCGCGACCGGTCTCCAGTCATATGCTTGGAACAAACTGAGTCCGGGTACCACGTAAGCGATTTGAACGACCATCTGCAGTTGAACACAGACAAAATGGATAATGGATAATTGGGATCCCCATGCAAGAATGGGTTCCATTTGGTTAGTAAATGATTTGGAACACCCACATCGTAATCGAAACATCCATATCGGAAGTAGAAGCAATGGAATCATTGGGAATAGATGCAATCTTTGGTGTATCGTATTTGACCTATTCAAAGTATGTTTACTTCTTAAGGGAATAGTTCTACAAGTAGGCATCCATTTTCTAGTGGGCATAATCTTAGCAGTGTGAGAACAAAACTGATTATTCTTATGACCAAAAGGTATCCAATAATAACCTATCTTTATAAAAGTTCTTCCTGTGGGTTTCCACTGTTTTCTAACAGTCTTTCGTTTTTGCCTTTTGCCTTATTTGCACGATTATTAGCATTAGCAATTTTAACTGGGCATTTGACATCATTAGACAAAGCATTCACACCGCATTCATGATTAGCAAAGTAATTCAAGCATGCAGCATTACAAGGTTTGCAAGATAGTATCGAGAATTGAATTAATTACAGATCGCCTAAGGCTAATACTAGAATCAACACGATTCGTTTTATTCAACTCAAGCCTAACGTTCCTAGATTGGTCTTCTACTCTCTTCCAATGCACATTCTTAGCTTGCAAGGTCCTATCATTCCTTGTGTTATCTTGAGACTTTGACTGCCGCTTTAAAGTCACCGATTACTCCTGTAGAGGGAATGGGAACATTAGTTGGTTGATCTAAATTTTGCATTCCTGAACTTGATGTGCAAGGATCTGAAGTACTAGAAGGCACATTAGTGTATACTTTAAGATTGTGATTTGAGCTTTTTGCAGGCACACTAAAGTTCACTTTCTTAGCACTAACATATCTCGAATCTGAACTACTTGAAGGCACATTAGTGTTTCCTTTTTTAAGACTGGGCATAGGACGGATTTCCTGCTTGGCACTAGGCATAGAACAGGGCATCACGGCTTTGCCTTTTTCACCTAAGGTTAAGGATTTTGGGCATGTGGCAATTACACATTCTAGCAACTCTTGAGATCGTTTGGCCTGGAGGCAAGCAAACCTAATTTCACAATCAAGCGGTTTATTAATGAAATCCTCTTCGACAATCTCACGAGACATTCTAGACTATCCTTAAGGTGAGCACAGTATTCATGAAAAGCATGTTCATTATTCCTAAGATGAGGAGGAATATATTTAACTGTCACAGTGTATTTGCAGTCTAAGGGTGACTTTGAGACAACATTCTTATTGAAAACAAGTGGCAGTTTCCCATTTCCTTGACTTCTCGATTCTCAATTTCCTTTTGTAAAGACGTTATTTTTTCGTTGTTTTGGTCACGGGTGACTTTTATTGAATCATATAACTCTTTAAAATGTCGTTTAACTTTTTCATTTTCTTCTAGAAAACTCTCGTTTTCCTTTTGTAAAGCATCAACTAAGTTTTGAAGATGAAAAGTTTGAGAATTCTGAGAATCTAAAGGAGGAGGCATTTGGGAGCTGTCATATTGTTCTTTTGACCCTTTAATTGAGAGATTTGGGCTTTCAACTTTCGATCGTGTTGCGACTGAGCTTGAATCGTTCATCACGTTTGTTAATTTGAAAACCTGCATCAAACTCTGGAGCATCTGAAGATGTCTTGATATTTGAAGTTTTAACATTTTCTTTAAGATGTTGATATTTTAGTTGTAAATTAAAATGCTCAACTTCTAGTTTAGAAAAATGTTTAACCAAATTGTCGTGATCATCCAGTTCAATTTTCTCGTTTAGTTTAGAATTAGTTTTTCAAGCTCAATGACACGATCATGGGAGACTTTCAGGCCACAGATAGTTCATGAAATTTGGAAGCATTAATAGAGCAATTTGAAGTGAAAAAGATATCTTGAGCAACACATTCAGTAATAAGAGTCACATTTAAGGTATGCAAGTTCTTCCTCTCAATCTCATTATATTTTAGTGCACGCTCATAATCACTAACTTCAACTACCATTGCATCAAATTCCTTTTCCATTTCTTTAATATCTGATTTTGTCCCCTCTTTTAAGACTCTCAAAATGATCTTTTAGTTGTTTAAAGAAAGGCATGACCTCAGTTAAATAACATTCTTTCATTTGCTCAAAACCCTTTCCCCTTCAGTTATCCCAGTGGGTGTGATCCTTTTCTTACAAGTTTTCTCAAAATCGGTAAATAGTTGAAGAATAACATATTGGTTGATTAAGGTCTTGCTCTTAGTGGCAATAGTTCTAGGAACTAAATGCATTGGTGTATTTGGAGGATACTCTCGCTTTAGGGAATTTCCTACAAGGGGGATTCTTTTCAACAAGATTTTCGACTTTTGCAAGTCCATATCCTTTTTCCGAACACTTGTTCGGGGTCAGCAATGTTTGAGGCTTAAACATGTTCAAGGAAATCCAGTTTTCCTTCTTGTAGTCATGGGGAGTGATAATAATCTTTTGCTCTTTGCATTTCGGGTCATCTAGTTTTTGTTCATCCTTTCCCTAGTGACTTCATCCGATTTCTTATCTTCCTCAGTGCACTCAACGCAACTAGGTTTCTGACTAGGCTTAAGAATTTCATTACCATCATAAAGCACCTTATGAGCATTTCTAGCCTTTTTAATTACCTCTGGATTCGGTTCCTCAACAAGGGGAATGCTATGCTTATCGCTTAAGACTCGATGTTTAGTGACCATGTGAGCAGTCTGAATGGTGTTTCCTTGTATGTACAACTTGTTCTCAAGTTTGTTTTTCAAAGTTTTCAGATTAGAAAAATCTCTCAAGAGTTTTGATTCCTTTGCATTAAATTCTTGCTTAAGCATTTTCACATTTTCTTGAAGTTCTTGTTTTTGTTTAGATGTTTTAGAGAGTTTTTCTTGCAAGGAATTTAATTCTTGTTTCAATATTTCTTCTCTAAACTTACTTTTTCTAATTATTGTACTTACTTGGTTATCCATTTCTGCTCGCGCAGTGGTCAACTCAAACTTAGCACGTTGTTCATAAATAGCAACACGTTCTTTATAGGCATTTAGTTCAGAAATAATGGAATCATCAGGGGCACATGCAGTGTATTCATCAAAACATAGTCATTGTTGACTGCAGAAGATGCATCACTTGGTACAACTTCACTTTCACTTTGTTTCACGTATTGATCATATGGGACAATATTGATATTACCCATATTTTCAATATTTGATTCAATAGTTTCAGCTGATTGTACTTTGTCATGCATCCGTGCACATCAGACATCATCGTATAGTTTTAATACCTCTGAGATGAGCTTGTCATGGGATGGCCCAACTAGTGATGTAGAGGAGACCTTGGGAGAAACCATTGGAGAAATGCTAGCCATGAAAATTGTGTGTGCCGTAGGTCCATCATCCACATCAGAGTCGTATGCATCACAATCTGCGACTTGAAAGGCATTCGATGATTGTGACCTATCTCCTGAATAGGCTGCTCATCCACATCTGCATCATAGGTCTTGGCATTGCCTTCAGCAAGAAATAGCAATTCCTCTTCATTCAGAGTAGCACCAGTGTCCTGAGCTTGAGCGGCATCATCTTCTCTCGAAGTAATCGGCATTCGTGGGCGCTTTGAGATGTACAGTTCCTTGCAATGTGTCCCTCTCCACCACAGTTATAACATTTGATGAGCTTAGTTTGACCTTGGTTACCATTCCTTCCTCGATTCTGGTTTCCAACATAACCTCTCCTAGCTCCACCTCGTCCACGATCATAATGTCTTTCTGTACTGGTTGCACCACGATCCTTCCATCTTTAATAGTGGCTTGATTGTGTGGGTTAGATGCAGTTCTGAGGTTGTTGTTGGTTTGTGGGAGAGTATTCATGTTTTTACTGATGAGAAGAGCTAGTTGATTAATGAAGCTACCCACGTGAGTATCGGCATCAGCTTGTTTGTACATAGGATGAGGAATGAGTTTGTGATTACCATTACCCAAGGGTATGACTTGTGATGCTTTGGTTGTGATTCCGATGTTTGAGTAGAAAGCAGTAGAGTCATTAGATGAGCTTGTCTCTCCCGGTTGGTTTTGAATGATTGAGAATTAATTTTTCAAACATAGCATGTCTCTCATTCTGAAGGAGGAAGGCATAGAGTTGCTCATAGTTGGTATTCTTCAATCCTTTAGTGAGCTTCACAGCGGTAACAAACTTGTGCCATTCGGGATTCATGTTGTTCACAAATTTTGAGTTCAACTGAATGTTAGGCATAGTCATTCCGATGTTCCTCATGTCATTAACTAACTTATGAAATCTCACATAGTACTCATAGACACTCTCATCTGGTTTCATTTTGAAATGCTCAAATTCGTCATAGAGTTGGGATTCTCTGTCTTCCATAGTTAATTCAGAACCCGAGAGAAGCATCTTAACATTGTCCCAAACGCCTTAGCATCGTGTTATGATTGATCGCCTTGTAGATGTCTTTAGGAAGACCTTGAAGAACAATGTTTGAAGCCCCGATATCGCATCAAATCTCTTTTATCTTTATCATCAAGCTCATCATACATCTTAGGTCTGTCAATTCCGTAAACAGGAGTACCATCCGCATTAGTATCAAGTATGTCTCTAGTCGTCTCAACTCGATATGGTCCTTCATCAATGGATTTGAGAATGTTGACACCATTTTCCTTTCCAAGGCAATACGGTCTAATTCGTTGAGCCCAAGAGTCGTAGTCAGTTTCATCAAGCATGGGTGGACGAGTATCTGAACCAATTGCTTGAACATCTTCAAGAAGCAGTGGAGATAACAGATTAGGGAACGTTGGTAGACATGTTAACAGATTATACGGGATTTTATAGCTCTATGATTAAACCTGGAAATGGATTCTTTCACGGGATTTTACTGAATCAAGAGAAAACCGTAAACAATCACTCAAGACTCTGGATGATAAAATACTAAATCGCTAGAAGATAATGCACTAAGTCACTAGAAATTAGTTCACTAAGTCGCTAGAAATTAATGCACTAAGTCGCTAACCCTTAATTCGCTACACCTCTAAGTCGCTAGAGTCCCAAGTCGCTAACAGAAAAACAAGTCGCTAAGTAGTAACTCGCTACTGACCAAGTCGCTAACCAAATTTTTGGCAGCAATTCGCTACACAAGTCGCTAGAGACACAAGTTGCTAAAGAGCAACTCACTCTTGACCAAGTCGCTACCACAAGTCGCTACCCGTAGTGGAGAATCCACTACTTGTACTTTAACTCGCTAGGTCTAGCTCGCTAGTTCCAACAACATAAGTCGCTACACAAATGTGAAGCAAGTCGCTACCAAGAAACTATTCCGTGAGCTAAGTCGCTAGCTTGAAAAAACCATATAAACCTCACTTTTCAATCCAAAAACAACCCAACCAAGATGATTCAAGCTTACCAAATGAAAACCTAAACACTTTTGATGATTCTAAACATAAAAGTACAACCAAAATCGAAACTTTAACACTAGAAATCAATCAAATGATGCTAAAACCACTAAACTTTTTCAAACTTAAAAACCACCTAAAAACCACTAGAAATCCAAAGATGTGTAAGATATGATCTAACCTGGCTCTGATACCAATTGTTAGATATTAACTTTTCACATACACATCAAACCATAACACAAGGTGGCGTTTAAGATGGAATTCTAGAGAGAGAAAGTTAGAGGTTTAGGGAACTTAGTGAGAGAAAGTGAAATTATTATTATAAGCTCCAACTCTCTACCTTGGGAGGTAGAGAGTATTTATAGTCTTACATAAAACGCTACACAACGGGCTGTGGATCAGGCATCAGTGGGTAAAGACCCGTCCGTCCTCCACGGTGTTACTAAACTAAATACTACATAACTTAATATTACTATGACTACGAGCTTTCTAACGATTACATATACTTGAGGTGACCGACTCTTTAATACTGGGAATTTCTAATTCCTAACAGACTCAGTTCGACTTGTTTACACCCTTTATGGAAATCATGGGAAAGAGTCTCGTAAAAAGAAAAGTTGAAATGGCAAATAAAATAAGAATGATGAAAAGTATTTTTAGCTGCAAAATTTAAATATGGATGAAGAAATTAATAGATGATACGTCAACTTGTTTATAGATGCATCTAAGATGTGCGGTTCTGATTTATTTTTACTTTTCTTATTTCAGTTTTATTAATCATTTGCTTTTAACTCGTGAATGATGTAAGAAATCATATTTCTACACTTAACATTGGTACACTATATCACAACTATTAGGATTTGCTTCACTTAAATCATACTCTTTCTGTCTCATATTAAATGTCCAAGTTTGAATTTTCAAGTATTTCTTTTACAACTTTGATCTTAAATATTTTTGCTTATGTTAAAAAGTATTAGATAAAAATAATACGTGGTGAAAATACATTTAAAACTCAATCTATTCATATAATTTGCATCAAATATTATATAACACAACCAAAAATATTTATGGTCAAAGTTAAGAAAGAAATATTTAGAAAATTCAAACTGGACATTTAATATGGGACGGAAGTGGTATTTGTTTTAAAGGAAACTTAATTACTTTATGAGGGTAAAACTGATATTTCTAATACTTAACATTGCTACACTTAAAAATTTTTATTTTCCGGTTAACTAGATGGGTGTCTGTGCATAGCAACAGGATTTTCTAGTGGCAAACAACTATAGTTACGATATTGTAGTTAAGTATTAAGTGTAAAAGTATTAAGGATTTTCTAGCGGCAAACAACAATGTACTAACCTCAACATCAACATCAACATTTTTGTGGTTATTCATTTTCTCAACTTAACTATTAATCACCATAAAAGTATGGAAAAAGTTATGATGTTTATATAGTAGAGATTAGAATAATTATTTTGAAACTATTTATTATAATTTTTTTTAATAATAAAAAAGAATGGAACCGTGTATGTATATTTGTAATATAGAAAGAAGCATGTAAGTATATTTGTAAAATCGTGTTTTTATAAATTTTCATTTTTAATTCTTTGTTATTGTTCAACCGTGTTATAAGTTTTCATTTCTCAAGTAACATTGAATTTATTAGTTGACAATTTTAAAGTTGATATTTAAGATAAAAGTTTAAGAAGTATTAAGGGTTAGATTAGATAAATTATTTTACTCTTTTTTTAAGTATTTTAAAATTTAAAAATAGGCAAATATGTTTTATAAATGGTAGAGATAAAGGTAGGATGGAAGAGGTAATTAGTAAAAAAGAAAAAGGGTATGATAAAAGGATATGTCAATTTGGGCATTTACATATATATTTTTGCAAAATTCAAAAATTACATATATATCATTTTAATGCATTAAAAACATTGTACTTTATGCATAAAAAATTGATAAAAAAGATATATATGTAATTTTTGAAATTTACAAAGATATACATAAAATTATGCCAATTTATTATATCATGTCCCAATACAATTTATGACTATTTATGACTTTTCAAAGTTTACTGATTTTGATTAATGTTCGATTGAAGGACCAAGGGCAATAATAGAATACTGAATCCACCGACCATTCATGTTTTGTTGTAGCTATAAATGAGGTGGTAAATGGTTGAAATGTCTAAGGTTCTCTTAGGCTGCCTCCAGTAAGGAGCCCCAATCCCCCTCATTTTCTCTGTCACGTCAGCTTTTTCTCTTCAGCGAACTTCAAGCGATTGGGTGCCCCAGTAAGGCGACCTACACTACAAAAAACATTCCCCACAAATATACCTTTTTATTTATACACACAAAAAAAAAGAACCAAAAGTCGATCGCCCCTGCGATCATTTCCCTCCTAAAACCATTAGTCGATCGATCGCCCACAGTAACAAGATTGATTGGTGATCGACTTCTTCGATCGATCGTTTGGTTCTATTGTAAGCAGCCTTATTTTGAACAATGATTGGTTTACGACGTGAGTTCTTTTAGATAGATAGAAGGAAATGTTTTCTGATGAAGTGATAACGCTCAAATTGTACATGTTTTTAGTAGCGTTATCCGTGCTTTTATGGATGTTATTTGGTTATAATCATATGTTTTTGTTGCTTAATCGTATAAAAGTGTGTTTGCTAGTGCATTTCTAGCCAAGTACAGGAAAGTGGAGAAAAAGACGGAAAAAGAAGTAAAATACGAAGATTTCTCCAAATACGAAGAATTCCCGACAAAAGCATGACTTGTGGAGTATATTCGAGAAGATAAAGTCATCAAGTTAGTGGCCTAAAGACTCAAGAATAAAGTTCAAGAAGGAAAACGAGAAATAAATGAAGAAAAGAAGCTAAAACGAAGACATATTGGAACACTCGTTGTTCCCGACACACCTTTACCATTTTGGCCATAACTTTTGCATACGGACTCCGTTTGACCCCCGGTTCACGGCCACGGAAAGCTAAGAGAAAGATCTACAACTTTGGTTTTTGTCATTTTCTGCCAACTTGCTCCAACCGTTCGGTCGAACCCCGCAACCGGATCCGGTTGGAGAATGGTCAAGAACACCAACCGAAACGGTTGGAGCCCAACCGATTCGGTTGGGAGGCCTGGTACAACCATTTCTTCATCACTAAGGTTCCAAACTTGTTCCAAACGATTCTAGGTCCTTCCCACTCAGTTTCTAGTCCCTTCTCACTCAGTTTCTAGTCCCTTCCAAACTCCTTGGAGGCCAAGTTGAGCATTTAATACCCTAAGCCTTGGAAGTAGTATAAATAGAGGCCTTTGCAACCTCATTTCATACACCACAACTTGAGAGATCTTCTCTCACACCTATCTTACCACCACTACTCTCTCTCAAAGCCTAAATTCGTCCATTAAGTTCCAGGAAACTTTGAAGATCCAAGAAGTCATCATTTGGAGGTCAAACCATCAAGAAGTCATCACCAATACTTGAGGCATCATTACTACATCATTTCTAATCTCATTTCAATCATTGTAAGACCTTTAATCATGTTTTCTAATGTTCAAAGTTCTGATTTTATGTTTATGTTTGCTATGAGTGGCTAGTTTCTTTATGCACTTGCTTAAATGATGTTGATTATCGTATGATTAGTTTATGATTGTGTTAACATGTTTTAATTCAATTTCAAGTTGATTCTAAGATCCAATTGTGCTAAAGTTTCATAGTGGTATTTTGGGACGTGACATTGTTGCTTATATGGTATTTTGGGACGTGACAACCATTTACTACTTTCGTGTTACTTATTATTACATAGATTCTTCACAATTGAAAACACCTAAATCCTAGTGAACGACCTCGGCTTACCAACCAAAACTAACTACATACGAAAGGGTCATACTTTCCCGTGTGTTCTTAGCTTAATTCGGTAATCCTTGTTATAAATTTAAAACTAGTAGTCGCGAGACACATCATGAAGATTCAACTACTAACAATTAAATTATTTCAGTCAAAAATTTTGATCAATAATAAGGTTAGTTTTTTAAATATTGACATTATGAGGTTAGGAATTTGACAAAACTGGTCAATTACTTTTATTCGATGAATTCTACAAGGAACATGTAGTTTGTAAATTTACTGACATGAAGGATTGTCATATTCGGCAGGGAAAATTATGGCGTTGCAAAGTTTAATGTTTGTTTAATCTAAAGAATAATCGTTACCTTTTCTCATGGGAAGGAAAGATAATTGCTATGGTTCCACCATAAGCAAAACCCGAAGTGCCAAAGCCTGAGGTTAAGATTGAAGAAAATTTGTTGAAACTTGAAATCATTGTTGAAGTTGAAAATCGATGTGATGTTGAAGGGCTTTTTTTTTAACGGCCCAAATTTTTATAACCAATTAGCAATGAGCTAGCGAAGACAACAAGAACAATTACAAAATATTAAGCATTGGATTTTGCAACCACAACGACCAGTTCCTAGAACAATATCTACTCCTACTCGAACACCACTCCAAAGCATTTGACACAATAACATCAAAATACAATTCCTCTTCATCTTGACTAACCCAAAAAGATTATTATTCCGATACTTCCATATCACCCACATAAACGTTAGGATAATAGCTTCCAACACCTTTTTGCGTTTGAGACTACAATGCGTCGAGTCAATCCAATCCACGATGTCCGCAATAGATAAGAAAACCGGTTGAACCATATCAAGCCAACGGAAGATTCTATCCCAAATTTGAGACGCAAGTTCACATCTCAGGAACACATGATTCACATGTTCTATATACGTATCACACACTGGGCATCAAAGAGAAGGCAAATCTATCCCTTTCTGATCTAGCTTTTCGCGAGTAGGTAACCGATCCATTCTTATCCTCCATCCTAGAATATTCACCTTTATTGGCACTAAGGTATTCCATCTAGTTGGAAGCTCCCCAAAATGTAACAAAATATTGTCTATATGAATTCATGTACATGCTACTAAGAACATACCCTCTTGATCGAGTTCTCATATCCACACATCTTCATTCTCCGACCAGAATATACCCTGAAGCACATAGAGAAGGTCAAGAAACTAATGTCCCGTACGACCCCCATTATGCATATTTCTGATCCAATTCCAACTTCAATTGTTGCCACGCCATTGATCCGCAATGCTACAATCTTTGATCCTTTCCAACGCAAAAAATCTCGGGAACCTCTCCTTTAAAGTCTTATCACCAACCCATACATCTAACCAAAATCGTGTGTTTCTCCCGTTACCAATTCTTTTCCGCATGGACAAATAGTTCACCATTTTTTTCATGCATATGATGTATAGTTTTTAATATAGAGCTCCAAACCCCACTCACATGCATATGAGACCCGTTTGATCCAAATCCTCACTGCTGCCCATAGATACTCAAAATAATTTTGTTCCAAATCCCTCTTTTATCTGCATGAAACCTCCACCGTCATTTTTGAATCAAAGCAAGGTTCAACGCTTTCAAGCTCCCTATACCAAGACCACCTTTTTCTTTTGAAATTAGAACTTGACTCCATTGAACCCATGCAATTTTCCTATCTACATCATCACAACCCCCAAACAATTGAGCACAGAGAGTTTCCATCTTCTTATTAACAACTTCGGGCATCTTGAACATCGACAAAAAGTAAATACCAAGAATTCCAAATACTGACTTAATAAGAGTTAGCCTACATCATATGGATAACAATTTGGTCTTCCATTTTGAAAGATTTTTTTTGGACTTTCACCATCATATCCTCCCAACTTGAAATCCTACGCATGTTGCACCCAACAGGTAACCCTAGGTGTTAATACAAATATCGTCATTAAACGTTCTTTATATTTTATGATCTTTACCTAAGTTTTGTTAACGAAAAAAGTAAATTTAATTTTTGTAAAGCATAAAGCTTGTCAAGATTAATAGATACTCCCTCCGTCCCACATTAAATGTCCAGTTTGAATTTTCCAAGTCTTTTTTCTTAACTTTCACCATATATATTTTTAGTTGTATTATATAATATTTGATGCAAAATATATGAATAGATTGAGTTTTAAATGTATTTCTACTACGTATGTTAGGAATTAGAAATTCCATAGTGAAGAGTCGGTCACCCCAAATATAATCTGGCATAAGTTACCTCGTAGACATATCGTTATTTACGTGTTTATTAGTTATTTATTAGCTTAGTTTAGCTTAGAGTAACACCGTGGAGGAAGGACATGTCTTTACCCACTGTATGCCTGATCCACAGTCCGACAGGAGGACGTTTAGGTTGTAACTATAAATACCCCTTCCATCCTTGGAAGGGGTGAAGCTTCTTAATCTAACCTTTTCCTTTTTGTTTTTATCTCTCTCTCTAGAACTCCCTCTCCTCTCTTCATCTCTCTAAACATGGCATTCATATATCATCACCATCCTAGACCACCCGAATCATCAAACAACATAAAATATATGATCCTACAACGTATTATTTTTATCTAATACTGTATAGCTCAAGCAAAAATATTTAAGGTCAAAGTTGTAAAAGAAAGACTTGAAATGTCAAACATGGACATTTAATATGGGACGGAGGGAGTATTAAAACAAGCTTTCCTTAAATAAAATCTTCATCACTCAAGCATTTACATTTTGATTAGTCATGTATCAATTAACTTTGATATCCTTCTAAACCATAATGTATGTAAACATTTTTAGATCAAGTATGTTTTAGTTTCTTAAACAAAACATTACATATGTATTTACATTTAACATATTATTTCTAAAAATAGAAAACAACATATGACATCATGTGGTGCATCATTGAAATCTCTAGAGGATTTCATAAGATATTTTGTGTAGATTTGGACTCTACATATATTACATGATCTTGGTTGGATTTGGTTGACTTCGGTAAGATTTTGGTAATCTTGTTGTCAGACCCGGTGGCACCAAATTGTTTCACGGGCGGAACCAATATTTTGGTTCCGTGGTCCGTCGTGACAGCAGAATGTTTTGGTTATAAATAGCAAGCCAACCCAAGTTGTTTTCTCATCCCTTTCTAGCATAATCACATACATTCCTTCTCTCTATTATTTCTAACTCAGTTTCATATCATTATAGTGATCCTTTTTTGTAGCAAAGAAGATCAAGGCATAATCAAGCTTCAACAAATAGTTGGAAGTCTTGTTTGTTTTATTGTTGTATGATCTAGTCTTGTTCATACATCATTGTTGTACCAAACCATCTTAAACTTGTGAGTGTGAGTGGTTAGTATTTTAGTCCTTAAAATACATTGTGTGTGGGAGTGGTTGTACCATTGCAAAAGAACTCGACATCTAGCTTAGTGTGGGAAATAGTGTGTAAGCGAAGTGTAAAGGTTTCTCCGCCAGTGAAAGGAGCTTGTAGACTAGTGAAGTAAAACTCTCGAGTTGGAGACTCGGGGAGTGGAGTAAGGCAAGGAAAAAGAGTCCTTGTAGACTGAACCACTATAAACAACTTGTCGTGGTTTGATTGTTTCTTTCTTTATTTACTCTTTATATATTGCTTGCATATTGTTTGTTATTTACTAACATATCTTTGATCAATATCAATTGATCATTACAATAAGTTTCAAAACAAAGATTTTAATCGGTAAACTATTCAACCCCCTTCTAGTTTTCCACAATTGGTACCAGAGCCTCGTTGCTCAAGAATTTCTAAAATATATTATATTTTATAAACTTTGAAACGATCCATGGATTCCGAAAACTTTAAAGAATGGCAATCTATGCAAAGACCACCACTCTTTGAAACCAATGGATTTATCTATTGGAAAAACCGTTTTGAAACACATGTAAAGTCAAAAGATATAGATCTTTGGTTTGTTATCATTAAAGGAGACTTTAGTCCTACAACAAAAGATATTTCTAGTGATGATCAAAAGAAACCAATAGCTAAAAATAATGAAGCTAAAATGATGTTTTATAATGCTTTACCTAGAAAAGAATATGAAAGAATTTTTGTGTGAAACTGCAAAAGAGCTTTGGGAATCTTTAATTATTACACATCAAGGAAATTCATAGGTCAAGGATAACAAAATTGATCTTCTTGTTCAACAATATGAACAATTTGTTATCCCTAAAGATGAAACCATTGATTGTGGATTTTCTCGCTTTAATACTATTATTACTTCTCTTAAAGCACTTGATGAAACTTTTCATAGTAAGAACTTTGTCAGGAAATTTCTTAGAGCACTCCATTCGAAGTGGAGAGCAAAAGTAACGGCTATTGAGGAATCAAAAGATCTCTCAATGATGTCACTTGACGATCTAATTGAAAATCTCAAAGTACACGAAATGGTGATGGAGAAAGATTCGGAGATCATCAAAGGAAAAAGAGAGAAAGTCAAATCCGTTGCTCTAAAGGCAAGAACGGAATCTAGTGATGACGACGAATCTTGTTCGGGTAGTGAAGATGAGGAGTATGCTATGGCCGTTAGAGATTTCAAAAAGTTCTTTAGAAGAAGAGGAAAGTTCGTAAGGCAACCCCGAGATGAAAAGAAGCCATTCCGAAAAGACCGAGATGACAAAAAGGGAAAAGGTGAAAGGATGTGCTTTAGATGCGGTGATACAAGTCATCTAATAGGAGATTGCCCCAAGCCACCTAAAAGCAAAACTCAACGAGCTTTTGTAAGTGGTGCTTGGAGTGATAGTGAGGATGAGATCACTCTAATGGCACATGAATCAAACGAGGTACATTCCGACACATCTTTTTCTTCTATTGATGATGACACTTTTCAAGAACAATATAATCAATTGTGTGAGCTTAGCTTAAAAATCATAACTAAAAACAAGTTTTTAAAGACTAAAAAGAAATTTTTAGAAAACGAAATTTATGAGTTAAATGAAAAGGCAAAACGATTAGAAAATGGGAAAGCAAATGACGATGGTTGCAAATCATGTCAAAAGCTTAGTCTTGAAATAGAAAAGCTAAAACTCACACAAGAAGTTCTCATTGAACATAACTCTAAATTTAAAATATTTAACAAAAACATTTCTTGTGCCGATGAAATAGTAAGAATTCAAAAAGTACCAGGAAACACAAGTGGACTAGGTTTTAATGAAGTACAAATTCCAAATAGTCAAACCAAAACGGCTGAAAAAGACAAACAAAATGTCACATCTGCTGCAGTACAACACGGACCAGACGGACCCAAAAATAGGGTTCCATCCGTTGAAAAATTTGGTGTCGTGGCGTCTGCAGTAGGACAGAATGTTTGCAAAATGGACCGTAGTAAATTTGTCAAGGTAATAAAGAAAACCAAGGATATTGTTAAACTAAAATCTTCTGTTACATTAGGAGTAGGACTTGCTAGAAATAAATTTAGATCTGAAACTACTCAACAACGGCCTAAAACACCTATTGCCAAACGCCCCTTTCCCAAGAGCAACTACAACATACAGCCCAACTATCAACATACCAGTTGGAATCAAAACTACCCTAGACCATATCCAACTCCAAATTACATGCCATGGAACCCTTACCCATCATTTCCATACATGAACCAAGTAAACGGTATGTTTAACCCAAACGGACCCATGAGATATTGAGGACCAAACGCTTGAGTTATTTGTGTCATAGGTATGCTTGAAAGTTGAATTAGAACCTGATGAATGGATAAAAGATAGTGGATACTCAAGAAACATGACGAGCAACAAAAGCCTCTTCTCAACATACCAAGAGTATGACGGAGGTAATGTTACTTTTGGTAGCAATCTCAAAAGCAAAATCATTGGCACAGGTACGACTGCTCATAACTCCCTAACTATTGAAAATGTTGCTCATGTTGATAGGTTAGGATTTAATCTACTTAGTATTAGCCAACTATGTGATAAAAAGTATAAAGTACTATTTGAAGATAATGGTAGTAAAATACTAAAAGATGGTATCACCATACCTAAAGGAGTTTGGAAAAATAACATATATGTCATGAACATAGATAGAACATCTAAAGACAAACTATGCCTAACAACCTTAGATGATAACTCTACTCTTTGGCATAGACGATTAGGTCACGCTAATATGAGACTCATCCAAAATCTATCCTCAAAAGAGCTAGTTAGAAACCTACCAAAATTGAAATATGATCAACACTTTTGCGACGCTTGCAAAATAGGTAAACAAATTCATAGTAGTCATAAAGCTAAAAACATGGTTTCCACATCTAAATGCCTAGAGCTTTTGCATATGGACTTGTTTGGTCCATCCGCTATAAGAAGCTATGGAGGGAACCTCTACACTTTAGTTA
The DNA here is from genome assembly GCA_910596185.1 of Chrysanthemum makinoi. Taxonomy (NCBI): domain Eukaryota; kingdom Viridiplantae; phylum Streptophyta; class Magnoliopsida; order Asterales; family Asteraceae; genus Chrysanthemum; species Chrysanthemum makinoi. The sequence continues at coordinate 82,749,723 of OU343218.1, read as the reverse complement.
TAGTAGATGATTACTCAAGGTTCATTTGGACAATGTTTTTGAAAACTAAAAATGAAGCTTTTGATAAATTTGAAATACTTAGTAAGAAAATTCAAAATCAACTAGGTGTTAACATTGTGTCGATCTGAACGGATCATGGTCGCGAGTTCGACAATGAAACACAATTTGGAAACTTTTGTGATACAAATGGTATAACACATAACTTCTCGGCCCCTCGAACACCCCAATCTAATAGAGTTGTAGAACGTAAAAATAGAACTATTCAAGAAATAAGTAGAACAATGATTAATGAACAAAACATACCTTAAAAGTTTTGGTGTAACACTGTTGATACTTCTACATACATTTTAAATAGAGTTTTAATATGTCATTTCTTGAACAAAACACCATATGAATTATATAAAGGCAAAAAGCTAAATTTAGGATATTTTAGAGTGTTTGGGTGTAAATGTTTCATTCTTAATACCAAAGACTATCTCACCAAATTTGACCCAAAGTCTTAAGAAGGTGTATTTCTTGGTTACTCACAAACTAGCAAAGCATACATAGTTTTAAACAAAGAAACAATGAGAGTCGAGGAATCGTTGAACATAACATTTGATGAAAGTCCACCTCCCTCTAAGACATCACCTTTGGTAGATGATGACTTAGTTGAAAGTCAAGAAATAATTGAAAATGACAAGGAAGATGAACTATTAAATAATGAAATTATAAACATCAAAGAATCCAAAAGTCATCATTTAGAAAAAGTCATAGGACAACTAAATCAAAGAACATTATAACCACAAACCCAAAATCAAAATAACTACTTTTGCTTTGTATCGACCATTTAACCGAAAAACATAAACGAAGCAGTAAAAGATGAATCTTGGGTAATTGCTATGCAAGAAGAGCTAAACCAATTTGTTAGAAATGATGTTTGGAAATTAGTTCCAAAACCTAAAAATCAAACTATAATTGGAACGAAATGGGTTTTTCGAAATAAAATGGACGAAAACGGTGTAGTGTCTAGAAACAAAGCTAGGCTTGTCGCACAAGGTTATAATCAACAAGAAGGTATTGATTACTGCGAAACTTATGCACCGGTAGTTAGGCTCGAGTCTATTAGAATCTTACTTGCATATGCATGTGCTCATGACTTTAAATTATTTCAAATGTATGTTAAAAGTGCATTCCTAAATGGGTTCATTAACGAAGAAGTATATGTTGCTCAACCTCCCGGTTTTACCGACTTTGAAAAACCACATCATGTCTTCAAACTTAAGAAGGCATTATACGGACTTAAGCAGGAACCAAAAGCTTGGTACTATCGGCTTAAGACTTTCTTAGTAGAACAAAAATACACCATAGGATTAGTAGATAATACTCTCTTTACCAAGAAAAGGGAATCACACATTATAATAGTTCAAATATACGTTGATGACATCATATTTGGATCAACTTGTCAAGAGCTATGTGATGATTTTTCTAAAATAATGCATGACGAATTTGAGATGAGTATGATGGGTGAGTTAAACTTCTTTCTAGGACTTCAATATAAACAACTAGAAGATGGAATATTCTTTAACCAATCTAAATACATAAAAGGTATGCTTAAGAAATTTGGTCTTGAAGACTCAAAACCAACTAAAACACCCATATCATGTAACACCCTGAAACTGGGCCTAATCAATTTATTACAAGAATGCCATTTGAATGGTTGACTATGACTTTTATAAGTTAAAAGGACTTACGGGATTGGTTAGTCAACCCCGATAGTTAAACTACAAGTATTAAAGGTCATGTAAATGGTTACAGAAAGTATGATGTGTCACATTTATAATAAAGATGGACTTAAAGGACTAATGTTGTCAAATAGTAATTGAGTAATAAAGTTATTGTGGCCATAATAGAAAGAAAAGAACTTAAGGGGCCTAATGTGCCAATTAGGCAAACTATACTACTAATAATTATCTTCTGCTGAATTCTACACATTCCAAAATATGGTGGGTGTGTGTGTGGTACGGTTTGGAGAAAAGGGAAGGAAGAACAAAGATCACTATAATGATAATTTGAAGGTAGATTAGTGCTCCAATTCAGTAATAAACTTGTATTGATCATCCCTACAAGTAAGTAATCCCTTACCCTAAGTTAATTGGTGAATTCAAGAATTAGGGTTCTTGATATCAATTGGGAAATTGGGTAAATGATGTTTATAAACTAAATTAAGGAGTTATAATGAATATGAATGAACTATTATTGAGTTAAGCCAATAAGCTAATGGGATTGATTATCATATAGTCATCATATGATTATGTGATAATTAGTAATGATTAGAAAGGGGTTATGGTTTTTATGGCCATGACATAGTTGATTAATTATGTGTTTATGTCTATAGTGGTGTTGGCTTAAATATCAGGTATGGGGAAGATGATGTGCTTGGTTTCATTAGCTTGAAATCAAGGTAAGTAAACCGGTTATAAGATGATGTTATATTGATTTCATCATATTATGTGTTATGTATTATGTGTTAAGGTTATGAATGTATGTGCTTATGTGAAAGTGTGTTAGAGACTAGTTTGGCATAACTAGTCATGAAGAGTTTAGATAATGATGAAACAGGTTTAATGTATGTTGATGCTTTGACCTATAAGACATGTTGGTGCTTAAGTGATTTAAGGTATGTGTTAATGTTTAATGATTAAAATGGACTAATGGTTGATGATATGTAATGTATGAATGATTTATGATATTATGTTATATCCGCTTTACTTACTAAGCCTTGTGCTTATGGTTTAAGATGTTAATGTTTTGTAGGTTTAAATGTGAAGGAAAGGAAATGCTTGGAACCAAGGGTTGAGGTTGGATTATGTGAAAGTTTAGAAGAATGGTAAGAAAGTAGAGCTTAGGTAGATACCGAGCTCGTTTCAATGTTGTCCCCCGAGAGTCTTTGAATGGGTTGTATGTATGTTGTCGAGTGTCAAAGTTTATGTCCTTACTGTTAAAGCTAAATGTGTCAAATGGTTCATTATAGTAAAAGGGGTGTTTGGCATAATGTGTAATTATACCCATTTTGGGTTGTAAATGGGTTAATGATTATGAACATGATTTAATATGTTAAGTTAATGCTTTTTGAAAGGTTTGAAGTAATTTGGAAGTGGTAAAGGTTGTATGTATTGAAAATGGGTCAAAATATGCAAGTGTGCAGAAAATGGGTCCATACTAGAGGTAAATGGGTCTATTTTAGACTACAATAAGTCATTTTTAGAGTAACAGAAAATGGGTCCATTTTAGAGGTAAATGAGTCTATTTTAGACTGCAAATGATTCATTTTTAATGTGCAGGAAATGAGTCCATTTTATATGCAAAATGAGTCTATTTTAGAGTGCAAGGAAAATGGGACTACTTTAGACTATAAATGGTTCTGGTTTAGACTAATACTAACATTTAAAGGATTCTGCTGAAAATGGGTCCATTTTAGAGGTAAATGAGTCAATTTTAGAGTACTCAGAAAATGGGTCCAAAATAGATGTAAATGGGTCTATTTCAAAGGTCTGCAGGAAATGAGTCTTTTTCAGAGTATAAAAGGGTCTATTTTAGACTAATACCATCAAGTGTAAAAAAAAATTAAAAAAAAAAAATTGAGTCGGGAAAGGGGCGTAACATGTCCTCGGACACAAAACTCACCAAGGATGAAGAAGGTGAATCGGTAGATAACACTAAATATAGAGGAATGATCGGTACCCTACTTTATCTCACGGCTAGTAGACCCGACATTATGTTTAGTGTTTGTCTATGTGCTCGCTTTCAAGAAGATTCTAAAGCATCATACTTAGAAGCCTTGAAAGGGATATTTAGATACATTAAGGGAACGACATGTTTAGGTTTATGGTATCCCAAAGGAATCGGTGTAGAAACTATAGTGTATGTCGATTCAGACCATGCCGGTGACTATGTCGATAGAAATAGTACAAGTGGTATTTGTACTTTTGTTGGGCATTGTCTCACCTCATGGTTTGCAAAGAAACAAACGGCTCTAGCCATCTCAACTACTAAAGCCGAATATATCTCAGCCGAAAAAGCATCTCAACAAGCTCTTTGGATGAAGCAAGTTCTCGTGGATTACAGAATTCATCTCAACGACAGCTCTATACTTTGCGACAAAAAAGGAGCTATTGATCTCAACAAAAATCCCGTCCAACATGCTCGAACGTAACATATTGAAATTCGTCATCACTTCCTTCGCGACAATATTCAAAAAGGAAACATCTCAATTGAGAAAGTATCCTCCAAAGATAACATTGTCGACATCCTAACTAAACCTCTTAAGCGAGAATTATTTAATCTTCTTAGACTTGGGTTAGGATTAATGGAACCAAACATGTAATTAAAACATAGCCTAAACCTTAGAATAACCAAAACAAAACAATTTAGCTTAGTTCTACTACTGTTCCCATGACACCAAACGACCAAACGGACGGAGCCAAAAATTTGGGTCCGTCTGGTCCGTGGTGACAACAGTAGCTAAAATTTTAAATGCAAAATATCTTCTTCTCCACAATTCACTTTACCAATACGAACCACCAACATACCTAACTCATTATTAAGGCTTCTTCGCCCACTAATCACTGAAGAAAACATCATTGTAAGTATCCTAACTACATTACTTCTCTTAATTCTGAGTCTAGGGTTCTAATTTATGCACAAAACCATTACATGGGGATTATGTATATTCTTGTACAAAACAAGAACTCAATTGGTAAATTGCATAACTAATTACTGAAATTATGAACTACATTGTCAAATTGCATAAACTAATCATGTTTCCCACTATTTAAAAGCTAATTACTATAATACATTATCCTAATTAAACAAAAACCCCATGTCAAATTTTGGAAAAGCTTCTCACTTGTAGGAAAACAATTTTTCATTGTTAAATACAAATAGAAACGTTATTTTTCATTGTTAAATATAAATAGAAAGGTAATTCATAACTAATATGCATTCCCGAGTATAATCAAATGAAGCCACATTGAATTAGGAGCGTTTGGGTTATCTCTTGCCTTTTGCCAAACACTACCATTAAAAACCATTTTATGCATAAAATGAGTCGAGATAACCGCAACTCCATATTTTTTTCATATAGGCACACACTAGAACAAAAATGCTAAGTTTGTTTTCGTTTTTACTAAAACTTATAAATTCTTGCTCATAGGAACAAACATGGTAGCCGCAAAATTTTACGATCACAAGGACACTCTTAACTACATCCCTAAACATAACAAAACCAAGGGCTTCACCAAAGAACAAGTTGAAATCTTTAGGAGTCTAGAGAAAAGGTATTTCCATTAGGGTAGGACCATTCATTCATCTTTTGTCGACAGAACTAATCTCCGTCAAGAACTAGCCACTATCAACTTCGATTGTCTCCTTGACATCGATGAACCAATTTGTCCTATGTTTGTCCTAGAATTCTATGCTAGTGTTGTCTCTTTCACAAATGAGGATAATCAAATGGCTCTTAGGTTTAGGATCAATCAAAATGACTACACCATTTCTCTCAACCAATTTGCTCAAGTGTTAGGAATTCCTTGCCGTGGTACGTGTCTTTACTCGGATAAGTGGTCACTCACTATCCTTGATGTTATCCATGACCGCTCTCTTCCCTACCAAACTCCTTTGGTAGACAAGGACGTCATTCGTGAGCACCTCTTTAATGAAAGGGTAGCACCAACCCGTGTCACTTGAGCGGGAAAGGAAGTCAACCGAGATCCATACGGTATGGAACTCAATGAGCTCAAGCCCGAATTCAAAAAGTGGGAGGAACTCCTTAGAGCCAATGTCATTAGCACCATAGGAAATAGAGACCACATCAATGCTTGCCTTTGTCACATGCTCTACAACTTGTCCACTCGTCAACCATTCAACTTAGCTTACTACATTGCTAGGAGAATCGTAGATATCCCTACTTAAGGCTCCGTTGCTCTTCGATACGGGATGCTACTCACCCATCTTTATAAAGCTTTTGCACCCATTCCACCAAGTCCAAAAGGGTTGAAACTAGATTATTCTCTCATCCGTCACATATTTGTGCCCTTGAGTGACGAACAAATGTCCAAGACTAAGGCAAAAGGTAAAAGGCCAAAACCTCCAACTCCTTCATCATCATCATCATCATCAAATAGCTCCGAAGACGGTCTCCCCAACTCTCGGCTACAACCTCACGAGTACTACGCCTCTCTTCCTGAGATTGAGAATGAATCGGCGGAGTTCAAGCAAACCAAGGGGATGTTCAAGTGCCTTGGAAGGATGATAACAAAAATTTACAAAAAGTTGGATAAGTGAGGTTTATGGGAGTGTTTGGAACAAGACAAGAAAGAAGGATGTATGATATTATTTATGTGTTTTCACTTCGTAGGATGATAAACTAACTTTAAACATTGATGTATGCTAACCAGTTCATGCAGGGGGATAGCACACGGGTGTTATCAAATTTTAACCATTTTCAGTTTTGAGTGAAAATCATTAGCCCTTGTTGAAAATTGATGCTCCACTATGTTTGTGTATGCGTTATTGCTTGTTCCTAACTAGAAATAGTTATTGCCATATGTTTTAAGAAAAATTTCAGGTTTCAGAAAAGTCCCCGATGGTCAAAAAACGGGTTTGTGAAGATTTTTGGGCCCCACGGATCAGACGGCACCATATTTTTGGTTCCGTCTGTCGAAAGTTTTGGTGCCGCCAAACCTGTACAGGCGGACCAGACGGAACCAAAATTTTGGTTCCGTCTGTACAAAATATTGGTGCCGTGGATTCCCCTGGTAATTTTTTGAATTTTGCTAATTTCAACATTCCAAATTACCATAATTTGCTTCTAGGATAGTTTTTACTACTTTTTATCCATATGAGAACTAGTTTAACACACTTAGACATATAGGATATCCATTTCCCACCAAAATTCAAAAATTTCAAAAATTCACACCCTTTTTCATAAATGAAGGAACCTAAAATTTGGTTCCTTGTAATCCGTGAGTGATCTGATTCTCAAGATCCTACAATCATTAGAAAACATTTATTGCATATCTTTGTCTCTTTACTCAAACCTTCTTGTATGGCTTGACTTAGATGATATGACTAGCATTAAAAACCCTTCCAAATCATTAGAAACCTCCATTCTTCTATGGTTTAACATCAAATTAAACACATTTCTCTATAATTTCATAATCCTATAAATTAAGACCTTCTAAGATGATCATCCTCACACCTTTCTAATTTCTCTCATCTTCTACTAGAACAAGCTTAAGCAAAAATGACTAAGTCATCCACCTCTTCTCCATCAAACAAACCTTGCAAGAAAACGGCTAGAATGAGTGTTAGACCATGTTGCTTTGTCAACATTAGCTCATCTTCCGATTCCTCCCCTAACCATCTCATCTCCCATAAGATATGAGAACTTTCTTACTTTGACCACTCCTACACCACCTCCAAAATCACCTATTGTAGTTACCACTCCACCACCAACAAAAACTCCCATTTCTAACTCTCCACCACCAGCTCCCATCCAAACATCCAAATCACCATCACCTCCTAAATCTCCAAATCTCATACCATTAGAATTATTTTCCACACCACCTACATCTCCAAACCCATTTTTGGAGGACTTGGAGGACTTACCTCCTAGGCCAAATAATCCACCTCCACTACCATCCTTTGGTAAAATTGAGCGAATTGCTCATGAGTCTCCACGACCGTTCTTTGACCCAAACGCCCCGTTAGGGCCTCAACCTCGTCTTTTCCATCCTATTCACAATGACATTCATGGACCTTTATATGGGGACCATGCCCTACCTCCAACATCCTTGTCTCCTCATATCGAGGACATTGATGAATCCATGTGGGAAGATCACCCACATTCCAAAGTGGAGATAGAAGCCGAACTCAACCACCTCCACAACTTATCCAATATGGTGGATTCTCACCTTAGTGAAACTATGCAAATGCAAAATGCTTTGCTAGCTTCCCTAATCACTCCAACCACCAACACCAACAACTCCACCATTCCACCACTACAAAATCATGAACCCTATTACCCACCTAGACACGGTTGCTCAAATTGTGAGCGGACCACCCACATTAGCGAACGGACACGGGTGATGGTCCATGAGCTCCAAGATGAAATGAGGTTCATCCTCAACCACATCCTAGAGCGAATCAACGCTCTTGCTCATCCACCACCTCAATAGGAGGGTCCTAGTTCTTCTTTTAAAAATTCTAAGTTATTTTTTTATTTTCTAGGATTTTTTTTATTTTTTTTATGTACTAACACATCATTGTGTTCCTTTTCATGATTTTCAAATCATGAAAATTTTAACAAGTGAATGGTGTTTATTATATTGTTGTTGATTGTTACTTGGTGATTGGAAATGCTTATATACTTGTGATGATACTTATTACTAACATCTTTTTTGTAGCTTTTTCACAATCTATGTATCTTTCTCTTGGCATCCAATTTAGGGGGAGCATTGGCCAAGGGGGAGATAATGTCTAGGGCTCATTACATCTTCCGCCTAGCCTCTTCTTTTTGTTTCGACAAAAAGGGGGAGAAATATTATAGAACTTGGCCTTTGACTTTCTAAAAAGTCAACTGCATACTTTGACTTTCTAAAACGTCAACATCATACTTTGACTTATGAAAAGACAAAATTGTTAAAAACCAAATAATTGAACAAACTAGTCATATGATAAAATAAACTCTTTATTATCATCTTTATCTAACTCACTAGTTCTTTTAAGTTCTTAAATTAATCTCATATTTTTATAACTCTTGTACAAACTTTACATCTTTTATAAAAATAAAATTTATGTTTTGTCCTCAACAAAAAGAGGAAGATTGTTAATACAAATATCGTCATTAAACGTTATTTATATTTTATGATCTTTACCTAAGTTTTGTTAACGACAAAAGTAAATTTAGTTTTTGTAAAGCATAAAGCTTGTCAAGATTAATAGATATTAAAACAAGCTTTCCTCAAATAAAATCTTCATCACTCAAGCATTTACATTTTGATTAGTCATATATCAATTAACTTTGATATCCTTCTAAACCATAATGTATGTCAACATTTTTAGATCAAGTATGTTTTAGTTTCTTTAAACAAAACATTACATATGTATTTACATTTAACATATTATTTCTAAAAATAGAAAACAACATATGACATCATGTGGTGCATCATTGAAATCTCTAGAGGATTTCATAAGATATTTTGTGTAGATTTGGACTCTACATATCTTACATGATCTTAGTTAGATTTGGTTGACTTTGGTAAAATTTTGGTAATCTTGCTGCCAGACCCGGCGGCACCAAATTGTTACACCGGGCGGAACCAATATTTTGGTTCCGTGGTCCGTCGTGATAGCAGAATGTTTTGGCTTTAAATAGCAAGCCAACCCAAGTTGTTTTCTCATCCCTTTCTAGCATAATCACATACATTCATTCTCTCTATTATTTCTAACTCAGTTTCATATCATTATAGTGATCCTCTTTTGTAGCAAAAAAGATCAAGGCATAATCAAGCTTCAATAAATAGTTGGAAGTCTTGTTTGTTTTATTGTTGTATGATCTAGTCTCGTTCATACATCATTGTTGTACCAAACCATCTTAAACTTGTGAGTTTGAGTGGTTAGTATTTTAGTCCTTAAAATACATTGTGTGTGGGAGTGGTTGTACCCTTGCAAAAGAACTCGACATCTAGCTTAGTGTCGGAAATAATGTGTAAGAGAAATGTAAAGGTTTCTCCGCCGGTGAAAGTAGCTTGTTGACTAGTGGAGTTAAACTCTCGAGTTGGAGACTCGGGGAGTGGAGTAGGGCAAGGAAAAAGAGTCCTTATAGACCGAACCACTATAAACAACTTGTCGTGGTTTGATTGTTTCTTTCCTTGTTTACTCTTTATATATTGCTTGCATATTGTTTTTTATTTACTAACATATCTTTGATCAATATCAATTGATCATTACAATAAGTTTCAAAACAAAGATTTTAATCGGTAAACTATTCAACCCCCTTCTAGTTTTCCACACCAGGTATGTAAATGGGAGAGAGGCAGCCGAGCAACCTGTGTTACCTGATATTTCCTCCACCTCGTCTGGTGAAACACCAACCCCGTATATTTTGGACTTGTGAAGATTGATGCGCAAACTTGAAACAAGATAGAAACATTTAAGAATGGTTATAAGGTTAGAAACGTTTTCAACATCCCATTCTCCCATAAACATTGCGTCATCGGCATAGAATAGATATGAAATGTGAGCCTGACCGGGCCCCACCCGAATGTCACAGAAAATACCATGCTCTACCGCTTCCTCCATAGCAACATGCAGCCCCTCCATAGCCAGAATGTAGAGAAACGGTGAAAGCGGATCCCCTTGGCGAAGACCCCGTTGAAGCGTGAATTCCTTAGTCGGGCTACCATTTACCAAAACCGATGCCCGAGAAGAAATCAAGCATGCCTGTATCCATTGAATCCATTTGTCATTAAATCCCATCCATGCCATAATCTGTAATAAATAATCCCAACTCACTAAATCATACGCCTTATCCAAATCTACCTTAAAAAGCATATATTTTTTATTTTTCTTCTTATACCACTCAATCACTTCGTTTACCACCATGGTGCCATCTAATATTTGACGACCTTTAATAAACACCGATTGCACCGGATGTACTACATCATCTATAACTTTTACCATCCGATTAGCTAATAGTTTAGCAAGAATCTTGTATTGAATCCCAATTAAGCTTATTGGACGATAATCTTTAAAAGATATCGGACTACTAACCTTTGGTATCAATGTAATGAAAGATGAATTACACCCAACTGAGATGGCTTCATGCTCGTAAAACTCATGTACAAATTTTTGAATATCCTTCTTCATTATGTCCCAATATTGTTTTATAAATCCAAATGTAAAACCATCTGGACTTGGCGCTCGATCATAACCACACGACAAGACAGTTTGTTTAATTTCTTCCAGGCTAAAGTGACCTGAGATAGCATTCACCTACTGATCCGAGAGTTTCATTAGTCTTGCACTTGGAGTCACCATTCTGTTCCCATCAAAACATTCGAATTTTGATGAAAGAATGTTAAAAACCGATCCTTAACTTGCCATAAATTAGATATCCAACTTCCATCTTCTAACACCCCAATATTGCTGCTTTCTGCATTTTTTATTGAGCACAGCATGAAAGAATTTAGAGTTTTCATCACCATCTAAACCCCATTTTAGCTTCAGTTTTTGTGCAAGATCCATACCTTCCTTCTTTTCTAAATCTGCCAAATGTTTCATAATATCTAATCTCTCTTCTACCATCTGATGGGTTGCATAATTTAACTCTATATGGGCATCCAACTGATCCACTCTCTTAATATATTCATGCTTCGTTCCTTTGTTGTTACTACTTATGTTCTTGTGCCAAGATTTCAATTTAATTTTTACATTCTTGAGCTTGTTTTTGAAAATGATGAACATATTTCCACCCTCTTGTTGTGTTATTTCATTCCAAGCATCCCGCACCACCTGATCGTACCCTTCTAAAAAGCTCCAAGTATTAAATAATTTGAACGGAATCGGGCCATAATCCATTGTTTCATGCTTTAACACAATGGGACAGTGATCCGACCATAATCTCGGAAGAACCGTGCCTACCATATTTGAAAATTTATCAACTAACCCATTAGACATTAGAAAACGATCTAGCTTTACTATACGAGTACAATGTTTATCCACTCTAGTGAACCTCCTTCCTCCAATTTGCAACTCTACCACGTCCAAATTGATTATAAATCTATTAAAGTCCTCCGATGTTTGTCTACAAAATGTCGTACCTGATCTTTCATATTCATGTCTAACCGCATTGAAATCGCCAAAAACTAGGAACTCACCTTCATGATTTGTAATAAACCGTGTAATGTAGTCCCATAACACTAACTTCCGGATCTGATCTTGCGGAGCATACACGTTAACAAGGTAACAAATTAGATCACTACCAACCACCTCTCCTTTCACAATAACAACATTTTCAATACACCAATTTCTTGATCTTTTAAACACATTCGGGTCCCAAACAGTGACCAAACCGCCTGATCTTCCTCTAGCCCCGCTACTCGCCACTTTGAATTGAGCATTACCCCAGAACAACCGAAAAAGACATAAATCCAACGTTGTCATTTTAGTTTCTTGAACGCCAACCACACTTACACAATGATCTATACAAATCTTTTTTATCCACCTCCTCTTGTTGTGGCATTTCACGCCACAAATATTATAGACAACGTATTCATTTGACACCATGTTTTTCACCCATTCGATTAACCAATTTAACAATGTCCTCCTTGCATCCTGTTAAATCATATCTAACACTCTCCCAATTTCAACATATTTTTCCATACATTCTATTAACGATCCAGAGGATAATGATTTTTTGAGTAACTTTAGTTTATTACCTTGAAGATCAACTGATGTTGTAGAGCCAATCCGTTCTGAGCTTGCTGCTCTTTGTTGAAACCTCATACCATTAAAACCAGGAGGAAACGTATAGCTGCTATTTTCTGATTGTTCACCTCGACTTAAGTACCAAAGAAGATAAAGGATTCTAGGGTTTTAAACAATCATGATGATGAAAGCATGGATTCCAAATTAAAAGCGTTAAAGTTCTAAAGGTTTGTGATGCCATTCCGAATTTATGTATGAACATCCAAGGTAAGAAGCCAATGATGTTTTTAATGGTGGACAAAGAAAACTTCTTTATTGTAATTAAAAACTTGAAGTTTGGTGATAAGGAGAATCATCCTATGTTTAAATTCATGTGTCGATCAATGGGTGCGCGGTTGGCACGCGACAAAGAATGAAGAGAGTTCTCGAGTTAATGTGAAACACAAAGCCACCAAAGATAAGCTTCGTCATTAGAAGATGTTTGAGGTAGATGAAGAAATCGATGGCAAGAAGTCCAGGGACGGAGCCAGACACAAATATGACCGGGTGCACAAAATTTTTTGAACCATAATATAATAGAGTTAAAAAGTGGATTAAAACGAATATTTCATTAAAACGATAAATAAATGAACATGTTACCTTCTAATACGATCTCCATAGCAAAAAAAATGCTTATGTACACCCTCATTTTTAACATTAATAAGTTCTTCTTTCTTTATAGCACAAGTTAAAGCGTCGTTAAAAAAATCATCACCCATCCGATTACGCAAATCAGTTTTAATGAGCTTCATTTTAGAAAAATATCTTTCAACCGTAGCGGTAGCAAAGACTAAAGCCAAGTTCAACAACCGATAAACCAAATGATGAGATGTATGCTTTTTCTTATCCACCATCTTCTTTGCAAGTTTGGCAATACTATCCAAGTTAGCGAAATCATTATCATTACGCATGATCTGATAATAGACTCCAAGTTCCGTAGGAAGGCTTAATCTTTCCTTATAAGTAAAATCACGTGGATACATCTCACTAAGTTTCACTAACTTTTATATATTAAATTCTGAAAATGAATCATGTAGACTCAACGCCACCATACAATCAAGTAAATCGGTGTTTCCCTCACTAAAACGATCTCCAAACTCTTGAATTTGCAAATTGTTAGTATTATGAATAAACTTGTTTAATTAATAAACATTTTCATCTTTGGGCTTGTGCTTTAATTTATCAAACTTGTTTCATCTTTGGCCTTTTTTCATATTAGGGCTTTTACAAAATTTTATATTTATTTTTTAGAAAAAATTACACGTTTGGTCCCTATGGTATACCCCAAATAACAACTTTAGTCCCTAAGTCGTTTTTATTACACCAGCAGTATCTAATTTTGAAACTATGCACGCTTTTGGTCCCTATTTTGGATGGGCGTTAGTTAAGTCCGTTAAGTATTTTGCGTTGTTAGTCCTTCGTTAATAATTTTTGCACCGTTAGTCCTTAAAGTTATATGCATAAATCGTCCTTGTGGTTAGCCCGGTCAACGGGTCGGTCAACGCCACATGTCACCACCTGAGTGGTGCCACGTGGCATCGGGACGGGTCGGTCAACGGGTCAAGTCGGGTCGCCACGTGGACCAATGAGGTGGTGCCACGTGGCATTGGTATAATATACCAATTTTTTGGCTGGCCTAAGATTCGAACTCGGGTCTTTTGTGTGGGAAGCCAAGCCTTACCCAACTGGGCTAAGCATAGCTTCAATGATATATCCCTAAATCAAATACATAACCTTTCTTAAAGTTAGTACGTCCAATAATAATGAAAATGTTCAATTTTATTTTTGGCCTATCAATTTAAGGGGTTATATGGACTGTAAAAAAATAAATAAATATACCGTCGGACTCGTTTTTTCGTGCTCTTCCTAATGGTATGCTCGGGGAATTTTTTCGACTTCGTTTGGACCTCGAAAAATACGAAAATCACCATTTTTCTTTGTTTTGCATTTTTAAGTCCAAACCAAGTCGAAAAATTCACCGAGCATACTTCGGACTTCGTTTTCGTGCTCTTTCCAATGGTAAGCTCGGGGAATTTTTTCGACTTTGTTTGAACCTCGAAAAATGCGAAAATCACCATTTTTTCTTTGTTTTTGCATTTTTCGAGGTCCAAACCAAGTCGAAAAAATTCACCGAGCATACCGTCAGACTCGTTGTTTCGTTCTCTTTCCAATGGTATGCTCGGTGAATTTTTTCGACTTAGTTTGGACCTCGAAAAATGCAAAAACAAAGAAAAAAAGGTGATTTTCACATTTTTCGAGGTTCAAACGAAGTCGAAAAAATTCCCCGAGCTTACCATTGGAAAGAGAACGAAAAAAAGAGTCCGACGGTATGCTCAGTGAATTTTTTCGACTTGGTTTGGACCTCAAAAAATGCAAAAACAAAGAAAAAATGGTGATTTTCGCATTTTTCGAGGTTCAAACGAAGTCGAAAAAATTCCCCGAGCTTACCATTGGAAAGAGCACGAAAAAACGAGTCCGACGGTATATTTATTTATTTTTTTACAGTCCATATAACCCCTTAAATTGATAGGCCAAAAAATAAAATTGAACCTTTTCAATATTATTGGATTGGGCCTTAACTTTTAAGAAGAGTTATGTATTTGATTTAGGGATATATCATTGAAGTTATGCTTAGCCCAGTTGGGTAAGGCTTGACTTCCCACACAAAAGACCCGAGTTCGAATCTTAGGCCAGCCAAAAAATTTGTATATTATACCAATGCCACGTGGCACCACCTCATTGGTCCACGTGGCGACCCGACTTGACCCGTTGACCGACCCGGCCCGATGCCACGTGGCACCACTCAGGTGGTGACACGTGGCGTTGACCGACCCGTTGACCGGCTAACCTGGACGATTTATGCATATAACTTTAAGGACTAACGGTGCAAAAATTATTAACGAATGACTAACAGCGCAAAATACTTAACGGACTTAACTAACGCCCATCCAAAATAGGGACCAAAAGCGTGCATAGTTTCAAAATTAGATACTGCTGGTGTAATAAAAACGACTTAGGGACTAAAGTTGTTATTTGGGGTATACCATAGGGACCAAACGTGTAATTTTTTCTATTTTTTAATTGTAAATATACCAACGAAATAATACAGAAGACACATTTTGATGCACCGGGTGCATTTAAGATACATTTAAAAAAAATCTATATTTTTTTTAAAAATTAACACTATATCGAAAAAATCTATGGGGTGCACGTGCACCCGCGAGCACCCCCCTCGCTCCGTCCCTGGCAAGAACTCAAGGGGAATGATCAGGACAAGGAACGTTACCAAGAGACACAAGAGTACACGAAGAAGCTCAAGTAGGAAAACATGTGGGCAACAAACACCCCCAACTTCTAATTCTTGGATGCGCCTCATGTGGATTGTGACAAACCGTATTTTCAGGTCATAATTTAACTTTGAAATTTTACTACTCATGTGAGGCCCTCACCACCTCCTTTATCAAACCTTGGATTAGGGTTAACAAAACTCTCTTTCGCGTCTTGCTTCACAACTCGCCGTTCTAAAGAACTTAGCATCCACCAATATGTGTCGGTTTAAGTAATGTGATGTTAATCAAGAGTTCGAATTGAACCCATATACATTTTCTACAAAGTCCTTCTTAACCGTTCAACCGGACATTGCATGTTTGCCATAGGGAGTGACACCACAAAGACTTTGAGTCGTTTACTATCTAAAGGGTTAATAATTTAGTATCGGTTGAGCCGATGCGTATTCAAAAGTTTATAGTGGGTGTACGAGGACAAAGAGTCAAAGATGTTATAAGAAGAGGGACTTCAAACTTGGTCCATATCTAGTTTATCAAAAGTTTGATGGATGCTGTCGATCATGGGTTAAGAAGGCTTTTGGCGAAGTCATTATAGAACAAAACGATAATAAGAAGTTGAGAGCATGATTGCAAAAAAACAGCTAAAAAGGTAAATGTTTTAATTTTCGTTATCAAAATTTTGTTATCATTCAGATTTCTAAATGTGCATTTGAAACAAAAGGTAGAAATGTCAACTAACTGTTACACATTCATTGTGTTCTTGTCGATATCAAAAAAAGTGTTCATAGTTGCCTTGAACTTGAGTTAAAAGTGGTTATCGTAACTATTAGTAACGTCAGACTTGACTTTAAGATACTGTAAATTGCAGGAGTTTAAGGTAACCATGATTCATAAAATCAGCAGTTGTATGCTTTGTAATTTGTAAATGATGGAATGCTATTGACAAGGTTTTAAAGTACAAGTGAACGTGTTGATAGGCTTACTCCATATCAACGTGATTTATGGTATAGGAAAGCCTACTCGATCTTCACAGTACCAATTTTGACACAATTTTTTTTTTGGCATTTTTATTAAAACACACTAGCAAGAAGGTAGAGAAGAAAAAATTACATCAAGTTTATACAAGCAGTTTTTGGGTCACCTATCCAATCTAACCAAATCGGAAGCGGTCTTTTACATCTATGTAGAATCTATGAGTGAGATAAGACTTTGATTTATTCTACAAGAATGTTCTTTCTTAGCGGTTTCGAGTCAAAACAAACACGATTCAGAAATCTCTAAATACTCCAACAAGTCATGTCATGCGACTTCATTGAGTCATTGGACTCCCAACTGACAATTACATTCATTCTGTAAAGCAAACAGCCCACGTAATGTAATCAAATTACAATTATATTTAATTACGCTTGATTACAACGAATCAAACGGGGCCTTAGTTGGTCAATGTCATAACACTTGGTTCAACATTATGTATGTGCTTAACATTATGTATTTTCATATCATATCTCAAACATGTGATCTTCATTTTTTATTACAAATACTACAATCCAAATGGTTCCTTGATTCTGAAACAAACTGTTTTTATTCTTAAAACAAACAATAAATAAACCATGTTAGCTCCACTCCCAAGATGACCAAATCTCCTCATGTTCTACCACCACTCCCTTCGAGTGTTCCAGCTCCCACCTTTTCTCTACTATATATCTATACATGTTCAAAAATAAGCATGACAAGAATCGTGTTCAAAGATTTGCCTCTAAGAGGTCGAATTGTTTTTTTCGATGAGTGTTGGACAATTAAACTTACAAGATTTGAGTATATATGCATTCATACATATGCCTCTTCATACATCATCCCTACAAATAATATTTCAGACTGCACAAGTGAACACTCCGTAAGACATGATTGTCAAAAATTTCACAAGTTCCTTTCACCGAAAGAATTATTTCTCATGTTTTGTTTAAAAGTAAACAAGTATACAAATGTCATCCAACAGATAAGCTGAAAACCATACATTTTACATTGTATAGGAAAACTAGGCCAAAATTTTATAACTCATCACGATTAGCACCACCACCACCATGGCTATCCAAGTAAGAAATCGCCACTGCAGCATGTAAAGCTGCTCCCAACGGAAGAACCTCTTCATCAATAATGAAATAAGGAGAGTGTAAATTATGAGCTACATGAGTTGTGTTCTTGATTCCAATAAAAAACATGGCTGACGGCACTTTTTGTGTAAAGAAACTGAAATCCTCACTTGCCATAAGCGGTGTAAGCAACTGCACATTGGGTTTTCCTAAGATGATTCCTGCAACCGTCTTTGCATGTTCATACATGCCTTCATCATTATCCGTCACTGGGTACCCCAATCGTCCGGTTTGATCCATGAAATCCAATTCAGCTTCGCATTGGTGAACAGCGGCCTGTGTCTCAACAACCTAACGATAAAAGAATAAAAGAGTTGACCTACCCCATTGTGTTAATATAAACCGGATTCTAATTAATAGATTATTAAATATCAAATACTCAGTTAAAGACTAAAGAGTTTGCTTAAAAGGTGTTTGGTATTGCTTATTTAAGTGTCTATAAGCTCTTTTACAGCAAATAGGAAGTTTTGAGTGTTTAAATAAAATGCATGCTAACATTAAAGCACATACTAATATTAAAGCATAACCTTTATTCAACCTTAAGTTTGTCTCATTGTTGTGTGTGTGAAAACATAGGAGGTGATGAGTAGTTGTCGATGATTATGTTCAGGCAATATACTTAAGTAATACTAATAGTTGATAAGTTGGTTTTTAACAATAGCCCTGAGGACTATTGTTAACACAATCCTTTATTCAATTTGGTCCAGAACAAGCAATAAAAAATGAAGGTTAGGGCCATGAAAGCACTTCTTATATAAGCAAGCAACCCCGTTAAATGGCATTTGGCCTAGCGGTATGTGAGTGGCCCATCAATCAATAGGTTGTGGGTTCCAAGAAATTTAAGGGACTGCTTCCATTCTTCCAAGCAATTTAACGGGTATAATAGGTGTGTAAATATTTGTCTTTCAAACAAACAAGAAATCCCAAACACCCCCTTATTCAAGTTGTTTATCTTATTGAAATTAAGTGGTATAGTTGTGTTTTGTCACACCTTATTATCAGATTTTGATTTATTTCAACACAACATAAACCGTTCTTCAACCTATTCCGTCTACCTCTTCTACTAAGAGAGCTAACCCTTTTTCTAAAGTGGGAGAGATTGAGGTGTCTGATTCTGAAGATGAGGTTGTTGCTAACCCATTTGATGAGTCTGCTAATATATTTGGCGGTGGACAGGAGTTTGAAGATGACTATGATGAATATGACTTCGATGACTATGCAAAGCTTTGATCTTCCAGGAATTTGGATAACTTTAATGCCATGTATGGCACAAAGTTTCAAGGTCCTAGGAAGTAATCTTATTTCGTTGTGTCATTTGTTATCATTTGAGTAGTGGTTTGTTTTCTTGTTTAGAAAATAGGAAATATCTTGTTATGTAAGCTCTATGCCTATGTAATATATGGGATTTCACTCATATACATTGTACTTAAACGTTTATTTGGTTAATATATTTACCAGGGTGCAGGATTACTCCCCTTTACCCAAAAAAACATAAACCGTTCGAATAATCAAATCGCAAACAAGTTATACCTGTTTAATTCTTTCTTTAGTTTCTAGTACACCTTTAGAAGACAAACTTCGAAAAGTTCCCCCAAATTTAACACTTTCCGGAATCACATTATGCGCTTGGCCGCCAGTAATGAATCCAATAGTCACAACCTACAAATTAGACACCCGAAACAATTAGAAAATTAAAATCACAAGATTGAAAGACTACAATAACAAATTCAGAGGATTACTTTGGATTCAAGTGGATCAGTTTCCCGAGATACAATCTGTTGCAGAGCAGCAATAGCCATTGATGCAGCAAGAATAGGATCTTTAGCTAAATGTGGGGCTGCAGCATGTCCACCAGTACCTTTAATGGTTGCTATAAACCTTGCACCACCAGCTAGTGCAGGACCTGGTTTTGAAGCCACAACGCCCACAGGATACTGAGGCAGAACATGAAGGGCAAATGCTGCTTTGATGTCGTCAAGTGCACGGTCTTTTAGCATATAGTAAGCTCCCGCGAAACCCTCTTCGCCAGGTTGGAATATAAGCTTTACTGTGCCCTTTTAAGAGATGAAAACAGAAGCATAAGTTTATGGTTTGAAGGGTGTACTGTGTTCATTAGGATTAATAATTGTTTTCACCTTGAGTTCATGCCTTTTGGCTTGTAGTAACTTAGCTGCTCCAAGTAGCATTGTTACGTGAGAATCGTGACCACAGGCGTGCATCTTTCCGGGGATCTTGCTCTTGTGATCCCAGTCAACTAATTCCTGATTTTCGGACAGTATGCAAGAAACACGGTTTTGTTATTTTGTACATAACACTTATTTTTCTTCATTTATATCTATGTCAAATAATTATATTTTGATGCAGTTGTATATAACTTGTAAGATCAATTGGTAAAAACCATATTTTGTTATCTTAATGCAACTATTTTTACCCACATTTGCCTAAAAAAAAATAATAATTTTAAGAGTTAATTGCATTTTTGGTCCCTGTGGTATGGCCAAATTGCAGGTTTGGTCCCTAAAACTTTGAAAGTGCAATAATAGTCCCCATTTTGAAGTTTGGATTGCAATTTTAGTCCTTAATCGGTGTGAAATGACCAAATTACCCTTGTCTTCTCTGAATAAGATTAAGAGTATTTTAGTCATTTCACTTTATCTAGGGACCAAAATTGCAATCCAAACTTCAAAATGGGGACTATCATTGCACTTTCAAAGTTTTAGGGACAAAACCTGCAATTTGGCCATACCACAGGGACCAAAAATGCAATTAACTCTAATTTTAAAGTATATTTTCATATACGAATAACAGATTTTAGTTGAGCATTTGAGATCATTTATTAGCATTGTTTATCTACTTTAAGATCTTAAAAGCATACCGGTGTCTGGATGAAACTAGTTATCTGGATATTTTACATTATATATACACTTCAACTTGCACACATTAAGTCCAAAACATAAAAACATGTGTAAGTTGTTATCATGTGATTCAATATAAGGGGTGTCTGAGTACGCTTATTCGAACATCTTAGGGAATATATAGATTAAGTTTTATTTTCTGCCTATAGAAATAAGGACTTGTAAGCTGCTTACAAGTTACAAATCAGCACCTTTAAGGAGTAGCATTTGATTTGCTTACATCGAATCCATTTGTAAAATATCTATTTAAGGCCAAAAAGAGAAGTAAAAGAAGAATTATAATTTCATCTCGAATAAGCACAGTTAAATAAGCCGCTCCTTATCTCTTTACGAGAATTGCTTATTCCACCTCAAAACAAGCATATAGCAGAAGTAAGCAAATAAGATTATCTTAAAAAATGGAACCTGAATAGGAAGAGCATCCATGTCAGCACGAAGAGCAAAAACCGGGTGTTGACCGGAACCAATAGTAGCCACAACACCAGTTTCAGCAACAGGCCACGTGTACTTGACACCAAGCTTATCAAGCTCAGCCCTTATCATTTCACTCGTTTTAAACTCTTGAAAACCCAACTCAGGATACTCATGTATTCGCCGTCTTATATTCACCATCCATTCATAAAACTCCGGTGACTTTGCATCTGCCAATAGCTGCTTGCTAAGTGGGCCCACTACTTCTGGGTTTAAAGCTTGTACTGATGAAAAGATTAATGCATAGTGAATGAGAGTGACGAAAGTTGAGTGTTGAATAAATAATGTCATCGTTGACCAAACGCCACTGATGGATTTTGTAGTGTTAATGCGTTTATAGACGGAGTTTAGGGGTGTTTGTTTCGGCTAAGTGGGTGTTTACTTTTGTTTTTAACAGAGAGAAAAGTTTAGGGGCAGTTTAGTTTGCTAAAAATTTCCTATTTTTTCTAGTAAATTTTTTATATAAAAAGTATTAACATTGAAAATCCGTTTAGTTACACTTTTTTCTAACAATTTTAAAAAATGTAAAATTCTCATTTTTCAAATTTATCTACAAATTTGAAAAGCTCATTTTACTCTTCTCACTTTTCTCATTCTCAATTTTTATACGTCCGTTTTAATACGTTTTCATCTGTTTTTTCGATTTTATACGTTTTTATACATTTCTTTACGTTGTCGTCCGTTTTCTTACGTTTTTGTCCTTTTTTTTTACGTTTTCGTCTATTTTCTAACTTTTTCACCCGTTTTCTTACGTTTTTGACCGTTTTCGTACGTCTCCGCATGTTTTCGGCCGTATTTTTACGTTTCGTCTGCTTTTTTACGTTTTCGTCCGTTATTTTACGTTTATGTCCGTTTTTTAACGTTTTCGTCTGTTGTTTTACGTTTCATCCGTTTTTTACGTTTTTGTCAGCTTTTTTTACGTTTTTGTCCGTTTATTTTACGTTTTCTTCCCTTTTTTAATGTATTCGTCCATTTTTTTACGTTTTCGTCCTTTTTTTACGATTTCTCGCTTTTTTACGTTTTCATTTGTTTGTTTACATTTTTGTCCATTTTTTAACGTTTACATATGTTTTTTTACGTTTCTGTCTGGTTTTTAACGTTTCCGTTTGTTTTTTATGTCTTTGTCCGGTTTTTTACGTTTTCGTGCGTTTTTTTGGTTTTCGTCTACTTTTTTACGGACGAAAACGATAAAAAATGGACGATTACGTAAAAAAAACAGACTAAAACGTAAAAATATATTAAAACGTAAAAACAGACGAGAACGTAAGCGAGCAACGTAAAATGGACAAAACGTAAAAAGACAGCGTAAAAACAGATGAATACGTAAAAAAACGGATGGAAACGTAAAAACGTAAGAAAACGGACGAAACGTAAAGTAACAAGACGAAGACGTAAAAAAGAGACGAAAACGTAAAAAATATACGAAAACTAAAAAAAATGACGAAAACTTAAAAAACGGACGAAAACGTAAAAAACAAACAAAAACCTAAAAAACGAATAGAAATGTAAAAAAAATGAACACGTAAAATAACATATGAAAACGTAAAAAAGGGACAAAAACGTAAAAAAGGGACAAAAATGACGGAAATGTAAAAAAACAGACGAAAACGTAAAAAATATGACGAAAACGTAAAAAAACATACAAAAACATAAAAAAAAACAGACGAAAACGTCAAAAACATAATAAAATCGGATGAAACGTATAAAAATGGATAAAAACAAATGATAACGTACAAAAACGGAAAAAAAATATATGAAAACGTATAAAACCGTACAAAAACGTATAAAATGAATAAAAACGTACAAAGATCCAATATGGAAAAGAAATTTGATTTAAAAAAGAAAAAATGTTTGAAAAGAGCTTCATCTAAACATCTTTTCAATTTTTAAAAAATGAAAAATATAAATCCATCTAAACGGGTTTTCAAAATTCTCAACTTTTTTTTAGAGAAGAAAAACCAATCCCTTATCTAGGAATTTGGAAACGGAAAAACAAGAAAATTTTTCACCAACTAAACGGCCTCTTAATGGCTCTTAATTGCAAGAGTCATTAAAATTTGTCCCTTTATAATAAAAGGTTTTCTTTAATAAAAACGCTAATATAGATCTTTATATATAACAAGCATATTTGTCCGCACTTTGCTGCAGGGGTATTATGTTATGTGTTATTTTTATTTTTCGTTGGATTGTTTGTTGTAGATTTTGTGTTTTAGCATTTATAATATTTATGGTTCTAAAGTTTTAGTTGGTTTGTTTCATTGCTGTAATTATTTTTTATTATTATTATTTTTGGTATGTATGTATGTATGTAGGTATATAATGTTTGAGTTATCGGGAGAGAGATTTTTGGCGTTGTTTATTATTATTATTATTTTTAGTGTTCAGTTGCCTTTGGGTTTATGTTATTTAGTAGGATAGTTTCATAAATATTTTGAAAATTTAAGTTTTATATATTTATAGGGTGTTTGTTATTAGCCCAAGTGAGATTTATTTGGGCTTGGGCTAATATATCTTTTAATAGTTTTGTTTTCTTTTTTGGTATCTGTTTGGTGTTTCTTGGGTCTTATTATTTGTTCCCCGCTTTTTTATAAGGGTTTTATAAACCATCTTTTAAGTCTATGTCGTGGAAAATTAGGGTTCTTATAGCGCCTCAATTGCATCGACGAATCTGATAGTAATTATGTATCTGGTTGGAAGTCTTCGTTAATTTAAACCATATGGGTTATAAGTTTCCAAAGTGCCTAAAGCTTGCACACAAAATTGGTAGTAGGCGAGTTGATAGGGTTCTGTATGAATTGTTTTTGTGAGAGAAGAACACATATAAGTCTCATGAAGATGCCTATAATGAAAGGATTGAAGAGTTACAGGTTAGGGTTGATTATAGACACGGAATTATTTTGGAATTGAAGAAGGTTGGTGGGCATCCTATTTTGGATGAGTGTTTGGCAGTTCGGAGCAAGAGGATTTTGCTGAAATAGGGCGTTTGATTCAGATGAGCCATGCTGCTGCTTTATGTGGTCGTGAAAAGTCTAGGATTATGAAGCAATTGATGAAACTCAAATAAGGTTGTTCATTTTACTTTTCTTTGTATGTTTGGGTGTTTTTAGTTTTACTATTGTTCTGCTTTTATTTTTTTTGGGTTATAAATTATGTGGTTGTTTGTAATTGTATTAGGATGCTTTAGTTAATATATGTTAACTATCTTAGGTGTATGAATTTGGAAGTTTATGTTTAAGTTGGTTCATGTTTATGTTAATATTAATAAATGTATAACTTATTATGTTATTGGAGTATCTGTCTTGCAAAGTAATCTTGGTGTAAAGTAACCAATTTTTAATATCAGCAAAGGTGGTGTTAAATGTTGATGTTGGTAATGATGTTTGGTAGTGGTTTTTTGAGAGAGATTATTAGTGTTGTTTCTTTTTGTTGTTTTTTTTGGTTTTTGTACTTTGATGGTTTGAGCATGTGGTGTGGATAGGCTGTGAATCTGTTTGGATTTTGATACACAGTATATGGGTGTTTGCTTTTTTCTTTTAGGCTGCATTCCTTGTGTAGACTCACAACCTTTTTGAGACTATAGGATGAGTTTCTTTTTTGTTTTGGGAATCTAGCATGGGAAAAAGAACCCAAAGAGATACTATTTTCATTTGGTTAGGATAATTATGGTTAACTGTTTCTTATGCCTATATAAATAGGTGTTATGGTGTTAGTATTTTCACTCATATCCTCTACTTTTTCTCTTTAAACTGTGTCAAAAAAATGGTTTCTACTCCTAACTTTGACCAACTAAAGGAGTCATGTGGATCTGATGAATTGCATCATTGCTTCAAATTCTTTTTTGTCCAAGAACAGGGAGAGAATGAAGGGTTCATTATGTTGTTGGGTGAAAAATGTGATGATGTACGTCATAGGATTGATAAAAGAACTGAATTGCTTCAAGAAGGTGGGAGGTTTAGTCTGTTTGATGATGTTGCTGGTGATGGGATTTAGTGTTTGGAGGAAGCGCAAGATAGGGATCGCCATATTTTGGCTGGATTGATTGTCGTCTTGGATCTGGTGCGTGAAGGAAGGGTTGAGAAGAACCGTCATGTGTTCATGATGGATATGTACGATTAGGTTGTTGTGTTTTGTTTGTCAGTGTTGTTGGTCTGTTTGCTAGTTGGAGTTATGGTCTGATGGTGGATGTTTGATTAATAGTATGTTGTTAATCTTTGTTGTTGTGTTTGTAACTTATGTTATCTATGAGTAAAAGTTACCAGCTGTGTGTTTGTTAGTAGTGACTGTTATTTTTTTTTTGTTCAAACTTGAGTAGTTTAAAATTAAATTTAAAGATGTTTGATTGTTGAATGTGCAATAATATTATATTGCAGTAGCAAAGATACAGATGCAAAGACACATATACCATAACAGGAATTCTACAACCATAGATTATAGTAACCTTAAGTGTTTTACAAAAGATGCATATGCACCAAATCTAGAGTAGCTTACCGTTGAACAGGAAACTTATGCTATATGTTTTTTCCAAGTTGTTATAATGAACATCTGTTCAACGTGATAGCTACTTTAAGATGGCTGGTGCTAGTAGTTTTCGATATGTACATAAGCCATTATATGGATCACTAGTTCTAGTAGCGATAGTTATTTAGATCAGTTATTGTCTTAAGCTTGCACTTTAGTAGTGTGCACTTAACAACTACATGATGACTGTTGCTTCTTGCATATTAAGCTTTTTTTTATGTCTGATGTTTCTTCTGTGAAGAGTTGTCGTTTGACTTGTCTGCGCCCAACCTCAGAGTTTATGTCTGTCTTTGATCTTGTTTGCATCCCTGTGTATCTTGTTTGTGGTGTTGCGATTTCTATAGGTTTAAAAAAGGAAGTTACTATTTATGATAAAATTTCACGTTTCAGTATCTAGTTTGTAATAATTTTAATTTTTTTACCTACTTGTTTTTGTTCTTGTGATGGAGTTTGATGCGGTTGTTTGAGAACGACAGTCTCTGTTGTTGCTGGAACAGACTCGGTAGTAGCTGAGACCACATATGTCCTTGATGGGGTTTGCATACGTGTGTATGTTGCATGTGGTGTTGTTGTTCCTATAGCATTTAACAAATGTTAATTAGTAATTTAGATTATAATTAATCTTTTATCATAACTTTTTCAGATTTAAAACTTTTGTCACCTCCTGAATGGTGTCCTTGCTCTATAGTCTTTGCTGCTTCTTCCATAATGTCAGGGTCCATCATTGTTGGGCTATATTCTATAGCAGTTAGGTGGCTTGGTAATGCTGTGGTATCTGTAATATAAAAATTAGGATGTTTAAAAATTAGGTATAATGTATGTAATAATTCTGAATAATGTTGGTATTTGGTTTTGTTTACCTGAAGACTGCCCTTCAATTTGGTTGACCATTACTGTTTTGCCAAACACTTCATCGATCACAAATTCAACGGATCCTTCTTTGCAAGTTGGATTGTAATGAAATTGAAACGTATGTGTTGCCCCAACAGCTGCTTCTATTTCTTGTGGGAACTGATGTGGATCACCATTGTTGTCCGATGCAACTAAAGTTGCACATTCAACACCGAGAAACTCATCTGCTTTAGGCGTAAAGAATATAAATTGTGTTGTTGCGCTGCCATCTGCTAGAATTGCTATGAAGTTGTATCTGTATAAACATGTTAGTTATGTAAGTGAGTCCAGAAAAAATTAAACATTGTTTGGTCTTTGTCTACCTGTACTTGGGAGCTGGTATAATCCCATGCTGTAAGCATTCGTAGTTTCCGTTATTTTTTGTAGCCTTAAAGCTGCAAGCGTTGCATGAAGTATAGTACCAGTTTATGTTCTTATTGAGACTGATTATTGTTGCTTCACAGCTAAACCGTACTCCCTATTTAAGTCCAAAAAAAGGAATATGTCATATATATATAGTTGTTTTATCTAATAGATGTTATAATATAAATGTGAATTTGTTCTTGTAAGTAACCTTGTATGTGTCTGGATTATGTGTGAGTATTGGGAATGGAATGCGTTTTTTGTTTTTTGCCTTGTCAACATCTTGTAGACGGTATCTGGTGACACATAATGGTGGCTTTTCTTGGTATAATTCTTTGTAACTGTTGGATATGTATCTGGTTAGCTATATAAATGTACAATGAAGTTTTAGAATAACAGAAAGGGTACATGAATCTTATGCTGCTTTATATTGCTCCAGCTCTGGGATTTTAGGATTTATGTAATAATATGTGGCCGGTGTTGATGAAAGTTGCAGGTCTGTAAATAGAAAAGGGTTAGCTATATAATAATTTTTATGTTTATTTATAAATAAGAGTTAGCTTTATCTGAGTCACAATAACATTATGTCTTCCTTGAAATCTTGAAACTTTGCATGAACTAACAACTATTATGATAGGTCTGTCAAGAGCATCAATTTCTTTTTTCTCATATTTGTCAGCAAGCTCATCCCATAGTGTTAATTCAATAGAATTGCGGTTGTTCATTTAAACCATTCGAGATAGCTGTTATCAATTTAATGCGCATCTATAATACTTTTCAATATTACTTACTTGAGATTTTGTATTTCAACTTTTCTCATTCTTGACTGATTTTTGTTGGGATTTCCAATGTCACATGGTTCTCCTGATGTAATGTAACATCCAATATAATCTACAAATTTAAATATAGTTATAAGTGTATACATTTTTTCTATTACAGTAACAAAGAGTATTATAGATTGTTCTTTGGTACCTGTAAGGACCTGATACTCTTTTTTGCCTTTGTCGCGTAGGTCAAAAACTTTGTTAGGCAACTGATTGTAGGACACAAAGTTAAAGTAGTGGTTCGGGAATGATTCAGATGGTATTGTATCCATTTTTTTGAATATGTTAAATAGGAGTGATGTCTTGTTGTGGAGAGTCTGTTGCCAATTATCTGTTTTGACACAATGAAAGGCTGATATCTGGTATGCTTTTCCAGGTATAAGAAGAGGCTTGAAACGATGAATCTCAGAAGCATCCATGTTTGCTTGTATTGCAGTACCCTAGGTATGTTAAATTGTCTTATCAAAAGTTAAATACAACAATTATTATATTACCGTGTATGTTTACATTACCTGTCTGTCTAATAAGATTGCACGATACCCTTTCTCAGTTGTGTCTGGAGGATCTCGAGCTGCCCATGCATGGTATACCTTCACTTCGATCCACTTATCTCTGTCTCCAGGTTTGAGTTCTTCAATAGCGGTTAATTCCATCCTGCAGTAACCAAAATTTATAAATTCTTAGCACAAAATATTGAAGTGAAAAAAAGGTCATCAAAATTTCATGTTATGTATGCTAATTTAGCCAGTGGAATATGTAAAAAAAAAAACCTAAATGCAGAGGATAAATTATGTTAGTAATAACGTTAAATATTTAATGCATTTTCATTTTAAGTTTCTAAACCTCTGTTTCAACAATTGTGGTTAAAAAGTTCTTGTACACTATATTTTTAGTTGTGTTGGGTGGGTGTTCATTGTGTTTTTTTATAAGGATTTTGAGACCATTAGGTGTTGTGGCTCGTGATAGTGCAACATAAAGTTGACCATGCACGAATATAGGTTCTGGTAGGTACACCCCGATTTTGCTTAGAGACTAGCCCTGACTCTTGTTGATAGTCATTGCGTAGCAGACCTTCACCGGAAACTGTTTTCTTTTGAAGATTGTAGAAAACTAGAAGGGGGGTTGAATAGTTTACCAATTAAAAACTTTGTTTTGAAACTTATTGAAAGATCAATTGATATTGATCTTTGGATATGTTGATGAAATATGCAAGTAATTTGTAAAGAGTAAATAAGGAAAGAAATGATCAAACCACAACAAGTTGTTTATAGTGGTTCGGTCTACACGGACTCTTTTTCCTTACCCTACTCCACTCCCCGAGTCTCACACTCGAGAGTTTAACTTCACTAGTCAACAAGCTCATTTCACCGGCGGAGAAAACCTTTACACTTCGCTTACACTATTTCCGACACTAAGCTAGATGTCGAGTTCTTTCCAAGGGTACAACTACTCCCACGCACAATGTATTTTGAGGACTAAAATACTAACCACTCACACTCACAAGATTATGATGGTTTAATACAACAATGAAGTATGAATCAACACTAGATCATACAACACTAAATAAAAAGACTTCCAACTTCGTTGAAGCTTGAATATGACTTGATCTTCTTTGCTACAAAAGAGATCACTAATATGATATGAAACTGAGTTAGAAAGAGAGAAGATATGTATGAGAGTATAGTAGAAAGGGATGAGAAACTACTTGGCTTGGCATCGCTATTTATAGCCAAAATGTGAGGCGTCCACGGACCGCGGAACCCTTTTAAGGGTTCCGTCCGTGTTACCATTTTGGTACCGATTACGGTGACAGACCAAGATATCAAATCTTGCCAAAGTCAACTCTATCTAAGTGAGATTGTGCAAGATATGAAGAGTACAAATCCACACAAAATATCTAATGAAATCTTCCAATGATTTCCATGATGCATCACATGATGTCATATGTTGTATTTCTATTTTTAGAAATATGCAAGTACTTAAGTAGTGTTTGGTTTTAAGAACCTAACACATTCTAAAAACTACTATCATACATAATGATTAGAGTCATATCAAGATGTTTCTAATCATAAATGTAAATGCTTGAATGATGAATATATTGTTTGAAAGAGCTAGTTTAAATATCTATTTAAACTTGACAAGCTTTAAGCTTTTATAAATTAAATTTACTTTTGTCGTTAACAAAACTTAGGTAAAGATTAAAAATATAAATAACGTTTAATGACGATATTTGTATTAACAATCTCCCCCTTTTTGTTGATGACAAAATATAAATTTTATTTTTATAAAAGATACAAAGTTTGTGCAAGAGTTATAAAAATGTTAGTTTTAGAACTTGAAAAGAGAATGATAATGCAAGTGTATGATGTTTTACTTTTTCTGAAAGTCAAAGTATTCACTAGTTGATGCATGATGTTGACTTTTTCAGAAAGTCAAAGTATCATGTCAGTTTGACTTTTTCAGAAAAGTCAAAATATAATCAAGTTCTATATTTTCTCCCCCTTTTTGTCTCAGCAAAAGAAAATCTTGGAATGTAATGAGCCCGAGCCATTATCTCCCCCTTGATCAAAGCTCCCCCTAAATTGGGTACTTAATGGGAAGATACATGGATTGTGAAAATTAAGCTACAAAAAAAATGTTAGTAATAATGATCATTCACAAGCATTTCCAAACATTATGTAAAAGTACCGACACTATAATAAAAACACCATTCATTAGTTAAAATTTTCATGAACAAAGATCATGAAAGGAGAACACAATGATGTGTTTTAGTACAATAAAAGAAAATAAAATAAAATCCTAGGAAAAGAAGAGCTAGAATGCTAATCTATGACCATCCTAGTTAGATGGTGGATGAGAAAGAGCGTTGAGGCGCTCAAGGATATGATTGAGGATGAACCTCATTTCCTCTTGGAAGTCATGGACCATAACCCGGGTCCTTTCTACGGTTTGGGCCGTTTGCTCACAAGTTGAGCAACCATGCCTAGGGGGGTAGTATGTTTGGGAAGGTTGTGGTGGTGGTATGGTAGATGTGTTGTTGGTGTTGGGAATGTTTGGGGTGGTCATGATGGAGGCAAGCAAAGCACGCATCTTGCATTTGCATTGTCTCACTTAAGTGAGAATCCACCATGCCTTTGAATTGGTGGAGGTTGTGGAGTTCCGCTTGAATCTCCTCTCTAGTGGGATTGGCATCCCACATGCACTCCTCAATGTCCTCAAGATGAGGGGACATTGATGTTGGGAGTGGATGATCCCCATACAAAGGACCATGAATGTCTTTGTAAATGGGGTGGAAGAGAAGAGGTTTTGGCCCTAGTGGGGCGTTTGGGTCAAAAGATGACCTTGGTGATTCATGAGCTATTTGCTCAATTGTGCCAAAGGATGGCAATGGTGGTGGATGATTTGGCCTAGGAGGCAAGTCATCCAAGTCCTCCAAGAAAGGATTTGGTGAAGTTGGTGGAGTGGAGAATAACTCCATAGGCATGAGAGTAGGAGACCTTGGTGGTGAAGGTGGTGAGGGTGTTTTGGATGTTTGGATGGGTGCAGGTGGAGGTGAAGTTGGTGTTTTTGTGGGTGGTGGAGTGGTGATCACAATGTGTGATTGATTTGGTGTAGCCAAGGTAAGACTTGTATCATCTCGGATGGGAGATGAGATTGTGAGTGGAGAAGACTCGGATGAGGAGCTAAGGTTAACGAAGCAACAAGGCCTCACACTAATTCTAGCGGTCTTCTTGCAAGGTTTTGGAGATGATTTTGTCATTTTTGAATTTGGTTTTTCTTTGCTAGATGATAGTAAGAATGAAGAAGGTGTGAGGATGATCATGGTAAAACCTCTTAATTTATAGAAGTGAAAAATTATGGAGAAATGTGTTTGATTTGATGTTAAACCATTGAAGAGATGAGGTTCCTAATGATTTGGAAGTGGGTTGAATGCTAGTCATATCACCCAAGTCAATCCATACAAGAGAGATGGAGTGAAGAAGAAAAGATTTGCAATAAATGTGTTCTAATGAGTGGAATTTCCAAACAATCAGATTACCCACGGATTTGAAGGTACCAAAAATTTGGTTCCTTCCGTTATGTCAAAGGGCTCCTTGGGTGGATTTTTCAAATTTTTGAATTTTGGTGGGAAATGGATTTCTTATATACCTAAGTGAATTATACTAGTTCTAATAAGAGTATAAACTAGTTAAGATTGATTTATAAGTAATGGATGGTAATTTGGAATCACGAAAGAGTTGAAATTTAGAAAATTACACGGAGGATCCACGGCACCAAAATCATACGGCGGAACCCTTTTAGGGTGCCGTCTGGTCACTTGTAATGCATGCGGCGGTACCAATTTATAACGGAAGGTACCAAATTTATGGTGCCGTCGATCCGTGAAGTGAGAAAAGTGGACAGAGAGGGGTGTCGGGGACTTTTCGAAACACTAAATTTTTCTCAAAACTAGTGACACTAAACATTTCTAGTTAGGAAAAGTAAACAACACGTGTATAAACATAGTGGAGCATAGATTTTGAGCAAGGCTTATTGATTTTCACATTATAGTGAAAATGGGTAAAATTGATAGCATACTTGTGCTATCCCCCTGCATAAGATTGTTAGCGTACCACATTGTTTTAAGTTATATCATCATCCTACATAATAAAAGCAACTAAATTGTATCAAACATTAACGATAATGTATTGTTCCAAACACTCCTTAATGGACTCTCATTTGTCCAACTTCTTGTAGATCTTGTTCATCATCCTACCAAGGCACTTGAACATTCCCTTAGTTTGCTTGAATTTCGCTGATTCATTCTCGATCTCGGGAAGAGACGCATAATACTCATGAGGTGGAAGACGAGAGCTAGGAAGACCATCCTCGGAGCTATTTGATGATGATGATGATGGAGTTGGAGGTTTTGCTCTTTTTGCCTTTTGTTTTAGCAACTCGTTCATCACTTAAAGGTACAAAGATGTGAGGGATGAGCTCATACATAATGATTAGAGTCATATCAAGATGTTTCTAATCATAAATGTAAATGCTTGAATGATGAATATATTGTTTGAAAGAGCTAGTTTAAATATCTATTTAAACTTGACAAGCTTTAAGCTTTTATAAATTAAATTTACTTTTGTCGTTAACAAAACTTAGGTAAAGATTAAAAATATAAATAACGTTTAATGACGATATTTGTATTAACAATCTCCCCCTTTTTGTTGATGACAAAATATAAATTTTATTTTTATAAAAGATACAAAGTTTGTGCAAGAGTTATAAAAATGTTAGTTTTAGAACTTGAAAAGAGAATGATAATGCAAGTGTATGATGTTTTACTTTTTAGAAAGTCAAAGTATTCACTAGTTGATGCATGATGTTGACTTTTTCAGAAAGTCAAAGTATCATGTCGGTTTGACTTTTGAGAAAAGTCAAAATATAATCAAGTTCTATATTTTTCTCCCCCTTTTTGTCTCGAAAAGAAGAGGCGATCTTGAATGTAATGAGCGAGCCATTATCTCCCCCTTGATCAAAGCTCCCCTAAATTGGGTACTTAATGGGAAGATACATGGATTGTGAAAATTAAGCTACAAAAAAAATGTTAGTAATAATGATCATTCACAAGCATTTCCAAACATTATGTAAAAGTACCGACACTATAATAAAAACACCATTCATTAGTTAAAATTTTCATGAACAAAGATCATGAAAGGAGAACACAATGATGTGTTTTAGTACAATAAAAGAAAATAAAATAAAATCCTAGGAAAAGAAGAGCTAGAATGCTAATCTATGACCATCCTAGTTAGATGGTGGATGAGAAAGAGCGTTGAGGCGCTCAAGGATATGATTGAGGATGAACCTCATTTCCTCTTGGAAGTCATGGACCATAACCCGGGTCCTTTCTACGGTTTGGGCCGTTTGCTCTAAGTTGAGCAACCATGCCTAGGGGGGTAGTATGTTTGGGAAGGTTGTGGTGGTGGTATGGTAGATGTGTTGTTGGTGTTGGGAATGTTTGGGGTGGTCATGATGGAGGCAAGCAAAGCACGCATCTTGCATTTGCATTGTCTCACTTAAGTGAGAATCCACCATGCCTTTGAATTGGTGGAGGTTGTGGAGTTTCGCTTGAATCTCCTCTCTAGTGGGATTGGCATCCCACATGCACTCCTCAATGTCCTCAAGATGAGGGGACATTGATGTTGGGAGTGGATGATCCCCATACAAAGGACCATGAATGTCTTTGTAAATGGGGTGGAAGAGAAGAGGTTTTGGCCCTAGTGGGGCGTTTGGGTCAAAAGATGACCTTGGTGATTCATGAGCTATTTGCTCAATTGTGCCAAAGGATGGCAATGGTGGTGGATGATTTGGCCTAGGAGGCAAGTCATCCAAGTCCTCCAAGAAAGGATTTGGTGAAGTTGGTGGAGTGGAGAATAACTCCATAGGCATGAGAGTAGGAGACCTTGGTGGTGAAGGTGGTGAGGGTGTCTTGGATGTTTGGATGGGTGCAGGTGGAGGTGAAGTTGGTGTTTTTGTGGGTGGTGGAGTGGTGATCACAATGTGTGATTGATTTGGTGTAGCCAAGGTAAGACTTGTATCACCTCGGATGGGAGATGAGATTGTGAGTGGAGAAGACTCGGATGAGGAGCTAAGGTTAATGAAGCAACAAGGCCTCACACTAATTCTAGCGGTCTTCTTGCAAGGTTTTGGAGATGATTTTGTCATTTTTGAATTTGGTTTTTCTTTGCTAGATGATAGTAAGAATGAAGAAGGTGTGAGCATGATCATGGTAAAACCTCTTAATTTATAGAAGTGAAAAATTATGGAGAAATGTGTTTGATTTGATGTTAAACCATTGAAGAGATGAGGTTCCTAATGATTTGGAAGTGGGTTGAATGCTAGTCATATCACCCAAGTCAATCCATACAAGAGAGATGGAGTGAAGAAGAAAAGATTTGCAATAAATGTGTTCTAATGAGTGGAATTTCCAAACAATCAGATTACCCACGGATTTGAAGGTACCAAAAATTTGGTTCCTTCCGTTATGTCAAAGGGCTCCTTGGGTGGATTTTTCAAATTTTTGAATTTTGGTGGGAAATGGATTTCTTATATACCTAAGTGAATTATACTAGTTCTAATAAGAGTATAAACTAGTTAAGATTGATTTATAAGTAATGGATGGTAATTTGGAATCACGAAAGAGTCGAAATTTAGAAAATTACCTGGAGGATCCACGGCACCAAAATCATACACGGCCGGAACCCTTTTTAGGGTGCCGTCTAGTCACTTTTATACAGTCGGCGGTACCAATTTATAACGGAAGGTACCAAATTTATGGTGCCGTCTGATCCGTGAAGTGCGAGAAAAAGTGGGAGAGGGGTGTGGGGACTTTTCGAAACACGAAATTTTCTCAAAACTAGTGACACTAAACATTTCTAGTTAGGAAAAGTAAACAACACGTGTATAAACATAGTGGAGCATAGATTTTGAGCAAGGCTTTTTGATTTTCACATTATAGTGAAAATGGGTAAAATTTGATAGCATACTTGTGCTATCCCTCTGCATAAGATTGTTAGCGTACCACATTGTTTTAAGTTATATCATCATCCTACATAATAAAAGCAACTAAATTGTATCAAACATTAACGATAATGTATTGTTCCAAACACTCCTTAATGGACTCTCATTTGTCCAACTTCTTGTAGATCTTGTTCATCATCCTACCAAGGCACTTGAACATTCCCTTAGTTTGCTTGAATTCCGCTTATTCATTCTCGATCTGGGAAGAAGCGCATAATACTCATGAGGTGGAAGACGAGAGCTAGGAAGACCATCCTCGGAGCTATTTGATGATGATGATGTTGGAGTTGGAGGTTTTGCTCTTTTGCCTTTTGTTTTAGCAACTCGTTCATCACTTAAAGGTACAAAGATGTGAGGGATGAGCTCATACATAATGATTAGAGTCATATCAAGATGTTTCTAATCATAAATGTAAATGCTTGAATGATGAATATATTGTTTGAAAGAGCTAGTTTAAATATCTATTTAAACTTGACAAGCTTTAAGCTTTTATAAATTAAATTTACTTTTGTCGTTAACAAAACTTAGGTAAAGATTAAAAATATAAATAACGTTTAATGACGATATTTGTATTAACAATCTCCCCCTTTTTGTTGATGACAAAATATAAATTTTATTTTTATAAAAGATACAAAGTTTGTGCAAGAGTTATAAAAATGTTAGTTTTAGAACTTGAAAAGAGAATGATAATGCAAGTGTATGATGTTTTACTTTTTCAGAAAGTCAAAGTATTCACTAGTTGATGCATGATGTTGACTTTTTCGGAAAGTCAAAGTATCATGTCGGTTTGACTTTTCGAGAAAAGTCAAAATATAATCAAGTTCTATATTTTCTCCCCTTTTGTCTCAACAAAAGAAGCGATCTTGAATGTAATGAGCCGAGCCATTATCTCCCCTTGATCAAAGCTCCCCCTAAATTGGGTACTTAATGGGAAGATACATGGATTGTGAAAATTAAGCTACAAAAAAAATGTTAGTAATAATGATCATTCACAAGCATTTCCAAACATTATGTAAAAGTACCGACACTATAATAAAAACACCATTCATTAGTTAAAATTTTCATGAACAAAGATCATGAAAGGAGAACACAATGATGTGTTTTAGTACAATAAAAGAAAATAAAATAAAATCCTAGGAAAAGAAGAGCTAGAATGCTAATCTATGACCATCCTAGTTAGATGGTGGATGAGAAAGAGCGTTGAGGCGCTCAAGGATATGATTGAGGATGAACCTCATTTCCTCTTGGAAGTCATGGACCATAACCCGGGTCCTTTCTACGGTTTGGCCGTTTGCTCACAAGTTGAGCAACCATGCCTAGGGGGGTAGTATGTTTGGGAAGGTTGTGGTGGTGGTATGGTAGATGTGTTGTTGGTGTTGGGAATGTTTGGGGTGGTCATGATGGAGGCAAGCAAAGCACGCATCTTGCATTTGCATTGTCTCACTTAAGTGAGAATCCACCATGCCTTTGAATTGGTGGAGGTTGTGGAGTTTCGCTTGAATCTCCTCTCTAGTGGGATTGGCATCCCACATGCACTCCTCAATGTCCTCAAGATGAGGGGACATTGATGTTGGGAGTGGATGATCCCCATACAAAGGACCATGAATGTCTTTGTGAATGGGGTGGAAGAGAAGAGGTTTTGGCCCTAGTGGGGCGTTTGGGTCAAAATATGACCTTGGTGATTGGATGGCAATGGTGGTGGATGATTTGGCCTAGGAGGCAAGTCATCCAAGTCCTCCAAGAAAGGATTTGGTGAAGTTGGTGGAGTGGAGAATAACTCCATAGGCATGAGAGTAGGAGACCTTGGTGGTGAAGGTGGTGAGGGTGTTTTGGATGTTTGGATGGGTGCAGGTGGAGGTGAAGTTGGTGTTTTTGTGGGTGGTGGAGTGGTGATCACAATGTGTGATTGATTTGGTGTAGCCAAGGTAAGACTTGTATCATCTCGGATGGGAGATGAGATTGTGAGTGGAGAAGACTCGGATGAGGAGCTAAGGTTAACGAAGCAACAAGGCCTCACACTAATTCTAGCGGTCTTCTTGCAAGGTTTTGGAGATGATTTTGTCATTTTTGACTTTGGTTTTTCTTTGCTAGATGATAGTAAGAATGAAGAAGGTGTGAGGATGATCATGGTAAAACCTCTTAATTTATAGAAGTGAAAAATTATGGAGAAATGTGTTTGATTTGATGTTAAACCATTGAAGAGATGAGGTTCCTAATGATTTGGAAGTGGGTTGAATGCTAGTCATATCACCCAAGTCAATCCATACAAAAGAGATGGAGTGAAGAAGAAAAGATTTGCAATAAATGTGTTCTAATGAGTGGAATTGCCTAACAATCAGATTACCAGTTTGAAGGTACCAAAAATTTGGTTCCTTCCTTTATGTCAAAGGGCTCCTTGGGTGGATTTTTCAAATTTTTTAATTTTGGTGGGAAATGGATTTCTTATATACCTAAGTGAATTATACTAGTTCTAATAAGAGTATAAACTAGTTAAGATTGATTTATAAGTAATGGATGGTAATTTGGAATCACGAAAGAGTCGAAATTTAGAAAATTACCTGGAGGATCCACGGCACCAAAAAATCATACGGCGGAACCCTTTTTAGGGTGCCGTGGTCCTTCATTGCAGTGGCGGTACCAATTTACATAACGGAAGGTACCAAATTTATGGTGCCGTGATCCGTGAAGTCTTGAGAAAAGTGGGGAGAGGGGTGTCGGGGACTTTTCGAAACACGAAATTTTTCTCAAAACTAGTGACACTAAACATTTCTAGTTAGGAAAAGTAAACAACACATGTATAAACATAGTGGAGCATAGATTTTGAGCAAGGCTTATTGATTTTCACATTATAGTGAAAATGGGTAAAATTGATAGCATACTTGTGCTATCCCCCTGCATAAGATTGTTAGCATACCACATTGTTTTAAGTTATATCATCATCCTACATAATAAAAGCAACTAAATTGTATCAAACATTAACGATAATGTATTGTTCCAAACACTCCTTAATGGACTCTCATTTGTCCAACTTCTTGTAGATCTTGTTCATCATCCTACCAAGGCACTTGAACATTCCCTTAGTTTGCTTGAATTTCGCTGATTCATTCTCGATCTCGGGAAGAGACGCATAATACTCATGAGGTGGAAGACGAGAGCTAGGAAGACCATCCTCGGAGCTATTTGATGATGATGATGTTGGAGTTGGAGGTTTTGCTCTTTTGCCTTTTGTTTTAGCAACTCGTTCATCACTTAAAGGTACAAAGATGTGAGGGATGAGCTCATAGTGAAGGTGCATCCCTTTTGGGGTTGGTGGAATTGGTGCAAAATTTCTATAAAGACGGGTGAGAAGCATCCCGTATGGAAGAGCAACCGATCATTGAGTTGGAATATCAATCATTCTCCTAGCGATGTAGTAAGCTAAATTGAATGGTTGGGAATTGGACAAGTTGTAGAGCATGTGGCAAAGGCAAGCGTTGATGTGATCCCTATTTCCTATGGTGCTAATGACGTTGGCTCTAAGTAACTCCTCCCATTTCTTAAATTTGGGCTTAAGTTCATTTATCTCCATTCCATATGGATCTCGGTTTACCTCTTTTCCCTTTTGGGTAACTCGGGTTGTATCACCCCTAGGGTTAAATAGGTGTTCACGGATGACATCCTTATCGGCCAAACGGGTTTGGTAGGGAGTAGAGCGGTCATTGATTGCATCAAGAGCGGTGAGTGACCATTTATCCGAGTAGACACAAGTTCCTCGGTTGGGAATTCCTAGCACTTGAGCAAAGTTGGCTAAGGTGATGGTGTAGTCGTTTTGATTGATTCTAAACCTAAGACAAAACTCATCATCGTCTTCATCACTAAAGCCGGTCACACTAGCATATAATTCTAACACAAACCTAGGACAGATTGGTTCATCGATGTCAAGAAGACAATCGAATTGAATGGCGGCTAGTTCTTCACGAAGATTGGTATTTTCAAGGAAGGATGAGTGAATGGTTCTACCCTCATGGAAATACCTTGATTCTAGACCCTAAATATTTCTACTTGTTCCTTGGTAAGTCCTTTGGTTTTGTGGTGTTTGGGAATGTAGTTAAGGGTGTCTTTGTGATCATAGAATCTTGTGGCTACCATGGTTATTCCTAAGGACAAGAATTAATATGTTAAAAATGAGAATAAATTTTAACGTTTTTGGTTCTAGTGTGTGCCTATATGAAAACAATTTGGAGTTGCGGTTATCTCGACTCATTTTATGCACAAAAATGGTTTTAGTGGGGTGTTTGGCAAATACCATGAGATAACCCAAATGCTCCTAATTCAATGTGGCTTCATTTGAATATACCCGGGAATGCATATTAGTTATGCAATACCTTTAGTATTCAAGAGCATGCAAGTGATGAAAATTTAACGTTTCTATTTGTATTAGCAATGAAAAAAATTGTTTTCCTACAAGTGAGAAGCTTTTCAAAACCTTTAGCA
The DNA here is from genome assembly GCA_910596185.1 of Chrysanthemum makinoi. Classification (NCBI taxonomy): domain Eukaryota; kingdom Viridiplantae; phylum Streptophyta; class Magnoliopsida; order Asterales; family Asteraceae; genus Chrysanthemum; species Chrysanthemum makinoi. Next base: position 82,709,758 of record OU343218.1, on the reverse strand, counting down.
TGGGGTGTTTGGTTGTTTGAATAAGGCCTTATATTCATTATCTATCAATTAGTGGGAAGCATGATTTGTTTATGCAATATGATAATGTAGTACCTAATTTCAATGACTAGTTATGCATTTTGCCAATTGAATTCATATTTGGTATACAAGCATACATAAAACCCCATGTAATGATTTGTGATAGTTTTGTGCATAAATAAGGATCATAGACTCAGAATTAAGAGATAGAATGTAGTTAGGATACTTACAATGATGTTATCTTCAATTATTAGTGAGTGGGAAGGTGTCAATAATGAGCTTGGTTTAATTTTTACACATTTTGGTAAAGTGGGTTGTGAGGAAGAGGATGTTTTGTATGTAGTGAGTTTTGCTTACATGAGACACCACGGACCAGACGGTACCAAATTTTGTTCGTCCGTGTTGTCGTTTGGTGCCGTGGCTCTGATAGCAGTACAAAACAAAATTGTTTAGTTTTGATTATTCTAATGTTTTTGGCTATGTTTGTCCTACATGTTTGGTTCCATTAACCTAAACCAAGTCTAAGAAGATTAAAAGGTTCTCGTTTAAGAGGCTTAGTTAATATGTCGGCAATGTTGTCTTCGGAGGATACTTTCTCGATTGAAATGTTTCCTTTTTGAACATTGTTGCGAAGAAAGTGATGGCGGATTTCAATATGCTTTGTACGAGCATGTTGAGCGGGATTCTTGCTGAGATCGATGGCTCCTTTGTTGTCGCGAAGTATCACAATGTCGTTGAGATGAATTCCGTAATCTACGAGAGCTTGTTGACATGCTTTTCGGTGGGGAGGCGTACTTGGCTTCGATGTAGTTGAGATGGCTAAAGCCGTTTGCTGCTTTGCAAACCATGAGGTGAGACAATGTCCAACAAAAGTGCAAATACCACTTGTACCTTTTCTATCGACATAATCACCGGCATGATCCGAGTCGGCATACACTATGGTTTCTATACCCGTTCCTTTGGGATACCATAATCCTAAACACGTTGTTCCCTTAATGTATCTAAAATCCTTTTTAAGGCTTCTAAGTGTGATGCCTTTGGGTTTTCTTGGAATCGAGCACATAGACAAACACTAAACATAATGTGGGTCTACTAGCGTAAGATAGAGTAGGCTACCAATCATTCCTCTATATTTAGTGTTATCTACGGATTTACCTTCTTCGTCCTTGGTGAGTTTAGTGTCCGAGGACATGGGTGTTTAGTTGGTTTGGAATCTTCAAGACCAAATTTCTTAAGCATGTCTTTTATATATTTAGATTGGTCAAAGAAAATGCCATCTTCTAATTGTTTAATTTGAAGTCCTAGAAAGAAGTTTAATTCACCCATCATACTCATTTCAAATTCGTCATGCATGATTTTAGAGAAATCATCACACAATTCTTGACAAGTTGATCCGAATATAATGTCATCAACATATATTTGAACAATGATAATCTGTGATTCCTTTTTCTTGGTAAAAAGAGTATTATCTACTAGTCCCATAGTGTAGTTATTATCAATAAGAAAAGTCTTAAGTCGGTCGTACCAAGCTTTAGGTGCTTGTTTAAGGCCGTATAATGCTTTCTTGAGTTTGAAGACATGATGTGGTTTCTCAAAGTTGGTAAAACCGGGAGGTTGAGCAACATACACTTCTTCGTTAATAAACCCATAAAGGAAAGCACTTTTAACGTCCATTTGAAATAATTTAAGGTCATAGGCACATGAATAAGCAAATAATATTCTAATAGATTCTAGTCTAGCTACCGGTGCAGAAGTTTCATCATAGTCAATCCCTTCTTGTTGATTATAACCTTGTGCAACAAGCCTAGCTTTGTTTCTAGATACTACACCATTTTCGTCCATTTTATTTCGGAAGACCCATTTTGTTCCAATTATAGTTTGATCTTTAGGTTTTGGAACTAATTTCCAAACATCATTTCTAACAAATTGGTTTAATTCTTCTTGCATGGCTATTACCCATGATTCATCTTTTATTGCTTCATTTATGGTTTTAGGTTCAATGGTGGATACAAAACAAAAATAATTACTTTGATTTTGGGCTTGTGACCTTAAGGTTCTTTGATTAAGTTGTCCTATGACCTTTTCTAAGGGATGACTTTTAGATTCTTTAATGTTTATAATTTCCATATTTAATGGTTCATCTTCCTTAATTTGACTTTCTATTATTTGACTTTCAACTAAGTCATCATCTACCAAAGGTGATGTCTTAGAGGGAGGTGGACTTTCGTCAAATGTTATGATCAACGATTCCTCGACTATCATTGTTTCTTTATTTAGGACAATGTAAGCTTTACTAGTTTGAGAGTAACCAAGAAATACACCTTCATAAGACTTTGGGTCAAACTTGGTGAGATAATCCTTAGTATTAAGAATAAAGCATTTACAACCAAAGACTCTAAAATATCCTAACGTTGGCTTTTTACCTTTATAAAATTCATATGGTGTTTTGTTTAAGAAAGGACGTATTAAGACTCTATTTAAAATATATGTAGAAGTGTCAACAGCGTTACACCAAAACTTTTGAGGAATGTTTTGTTCATTAAGCATTGTTCTACTCATTTCTTGAATTGTTCTATTTTTACGTTCTACTACTCCATTTGATTGAGGTGTTCGTGGGGCGGAAAAGTTATGTGTTATACCATTTGTATCACAAAAGTTTCCAAATTGAGTTTCGTTGTCAAATTCACGACCATGATCCGTTTGGATCGACACAATTTTGACACCTAGAAGATTTTGAATTTTCTTGCTAAGAATTTCAAATTTATCAAAAGCTTCATTTTTGGTTTTCAAAAACAATGTCCAAGTAAACCTTGAGTAATCATCTACTATGACCAAAGTGTATAAGTTGCCTCCGTAGCTTCTTATAGCGGATGGTCCAAACAAGTCCATATGTAATAATTCTAGACACTTAGATGTGGACTACTATGGGTTTGTTTACCAATTTTGCAAGCGTCGCAAAAGTGTTGGTCATATTTTAGTTTTGGTAAATTTCTAACTAACTCTTTTGAAGATAGGTTTTGTATAAGTCTCATATTAGCGTGACCTAAGCGTCTATGCCAAAGAGATGAGCTATCATCTAATGTTGTTAGGCAAAGTTTGTCATTATATGTTTTATCTATTTTCATGACGTATATGTTATTTTTCCTAATTCCTTTAGCTATGGTGATACCATCTTTTAGTATTTTACTACCATTTTCATCAAATAGTACTTTATACTTTTTATCACATAATTGGCTAATACTAAGTAGATTAAATCCTAACCTATCCACATGAGCAACATTTTCAATAGTTAGGGAGTTATGAGCAATCGTACCATTGCCAATATTTTGCTTTTGAGATTGCTACCAAAGGTGACATTACCTCCGTCATACTCTTGGTATGATGAGAAGAGACTTTGTTGCCCGTCATGTGTCGTGAGCATCCACTATCTTTTATCCATTCATCAGGTTCCAATCCAACTTTCAAGCATACCTAAGAAGCAAATAACTCAAGCATTTGGTACCCAATATCTCATGGGTCCGTTTGGGTTAAACATACCATTTATTTGATTCATGTATGGAAACGATGGGTAAAAGTTCCATGGCATGTCACGGAGTTTGATATGGTATAGTAAAGTTTTGATTCCAACCGTTGTGTTGGTAGTTGGGTTTATGCGTTGTGGTTGCTCTTAGGAAAGGCGTTTGGCAAAAGGAGTTTTATAACGTTGTTGAGTAGTTTTTGATCTAAATTCATTTTTGACAAGTCCTACTCGATGTAACAGGTGGTTTTAGTTTAACACTATCATTGGTTTTCTTTGTTACTTTAACAAATTTAGTACGGTTCGTATTGCGAACATTACATTTCTGTTGAAGTACCCACGGCACCATTTTGCACAAGGACGGAACCCTTATTTTGGTTCCGTGCGGTCCGTCTTTATCTTTTGCGGCAATTTTGCCAGAATGTTCGTCCTTTCGGCCGTTTTGTTTTGACTCTTTGGAATTAATACTTCATTAAAACCTAGCCCATTCATGTCTCATGGTGTTTTATGGATTTTAACTATTTTATCGGCATGGCGATGTTTTTGTTAAACCTTTTAAACTTAGAATTATTTTCGATTAGAACCTCTTGTGTGAGCTTTAGTTTTCTATTTCAAGATTAAGCTCTTGACATGATTTGCAATCATCGTCATTTGCTTTTCCTTTTTCAAGTCGCTTTTGCTTTTTCTTTTAACTCATAAACTTCATTTTCCAAAAATTCCTTTTTGGTTTTTAAAATTTATTTTTAGTTATGATTTTTAGACTTAGCTCACACAATTGATTATATTGTTTTTGCAAAGTGTCATCATCTATAGAGGAATAAGAAGAATCGGAAAGTACCTCGTTTGACTCATGTGCCATTAGGGCGATCTCTTCCTTGCTTGATTCTTCATCGTCTTCACTATCACTCCAAGCACCACTTACAAAAGCTCGTTGAGTTTTGGTTTTAGGTGGCTTGGGACATTCTCCTATGAGATGACTTGCATCACCACATCTAAAACACTTTCTTTCATCTTTACCCTTTTTGTCATCCCGATCTTTTCGGAATGGCTTCTTTTCTTTTCGAGGTTGTCTTACAAACTTTCCTCTTCTTCTAAAGAACTTCTTAAAATCTCTAACGGCCATGGCATACTCCTCATCTTCACTACTGGAGCAAGATTCGTCGTCATCATCGCTTGATTCGCCTTTGCTTTTAGAACAGCAGTTTGATCTTCTCCTTCTTCCTTTGATGATCTCGAATCTTTCTCCATTACCATTTCGTGAACTTTGAGGTTGCCAATTAGCTCGTCTAGTGACATTTTTGAGAGATCTTTTGATTCTTCAATAGCGGTCACTTTAGCTCTCCATTTGGGATGAAGTGCTCTAAGAAATTTTCTGACAAAGTTCTTACTACGAAAAGATTCATCAAGTGCTTTAAGAGATGTAATAATAGTGTTAAAGCGAGCAAAGCCACAATCAATGGTTTCATCTTCAGGGATAACAAATTGTTCATATTGTTGAACAAGAAGATCAATTTTGTTATCCTTGACTTGTGAATTACCTTGATGTGTAACAATCAAAGATTCCCAAATATCTTTGGCGGTTTCACACATAAAAGTTCTTTCATATTCTTTTCTAGGTAAAGCATTATAAAGCATCATTTTAGCTTTATTATTTTTAGCAACTAATTTCTTTTGTTCATCAACGGAAATATCATTTGTTGTAGAACTAAAATCCCCTTTAACAATAATAAACCAAAAATCTATATCTTTTGATTTTACATATGTTTCAAAACGGTTTTTTCAATAGATAAATCCATTGGTTTCAAAGAGTGGTGGTCTTTGCATAGATTGCCCTTCTTTAAAGTTTTCGGAATCCATGGATCGTTTCAAGTTTATAAAATACAAGTTATTTTAGAAATTCTTGAGCAACGAGGCTCCGGTACCAATTGTAGAAAACTAGAAGGGGGTTGAATAGTTTACCAATTAAAAATTTTGTTTTGAAACTTATTGAAAGATCAATTGATATTGATCTTTGGATATGTTGATGAAATATGCAAGTAATATGTAAAGAGTAAATAAGGAAAGAAATGATCAAACCCCAACAAGTTGTTTATAGTGGTTCGGTCTACAAGGACTCTTTTTCCTTGCCCTACTCCACTCCCGAGTCTCACACTCGAGAGTTTAACTTCACTAGTCAACAAGCTCCTTTCACCGGCGGAGAAAACCTTTACACTTCGCTTACACTATTTCGACACTAAGCTAGATGTCGAGTTCTTTCCAAGGGTACAACTACTCCACACACAATGTATTTTGAGGACTAAAATACTAACCACTCACACTCACAAGATTATGATGGTTTAATACAACAATGAAGTATGAATCAACACTAGATCATACAACACTTAAACAAACAAGACTTCCAACTCTTCGTTGAAGCTTGAATGTGACTTGATCTTCTTTGCTACAAAAGAGATCACTAATATGATATGGCCAGAGTTAGAAAGGTTAGAGAGAAGATATGTATGAGAGTATAGTAGAAAGGGATGAGAAACTACTTGGCTTGGCATTGCTATTTATAGCCAAAATGGATGAGGCGTCCACGGACGCGGAACCCTTAAAGGGTTCCGCCCGTGTACCATTTTGGTACCGCCGGTCTGACAACCAAGATATCAAATCTTGCCAAAGTCAACTCTATCTAAGTGAGATTGTGCAAGATATGAAGAGTACAAATCCACACAAAATATCTAATGAAATCTTCCAATGATTTCCATGATGCATCACATGATGTCATATGTTGTATTTCTATTTTTAGAAATATGCAAGTACTTAAGTAGTGTTTGGTTTTAAGAACCTAACACATTCTAAAAACTACTATCATACATAATGATTAGAGTCATATCAAGATGTCACTAATCATAATTGTAAATGCTTGAATGATGAATATATTGTTTGAAAGAGCTAGTTTAAATATCTATTTAAACTTGACAAGCTTTAAGCTTTTATAAATTAAATTTACTTTTGTCGTTAACAAAACTTAGGTAAAGATTAAAAATATAAATAACGTTTAATGACGATATTTGTATTAACAAAGATAAAAGGCATGTTTGGATCCGTTGTTTTCAAAATAATTCTTGGAATGAATACTTTTTCTCCAATCCCGTTGCCTGTGATAATTTCTGTTTGTATCAAATTTGACAATAGTTGTGTCACTATCATCCTTATCCCGTTGCAGAGTCCATCTCCTAGGTCCACATTTCGAAGCAGCATAATTGGGGTTCCAATTCTCACTGTGAGTTTGTTTGGTGGTAAACCTGGAAATTTTAGTGTACTTAGAAATTCTGGTGGATACAGCAGCTCGTTTGCAGCACCATCTCTCCCAAGAGGTACAACTTCATCACAACTTACCTACTTCATGCTTTCTCCTATTAGTAGCGACAAAACTTGTGTGTTTATATTGGCCTCAACGATTATGGATCAATGATCTTACTAAGTCAATAATCAAAATATACCAAAACAGGAATGAAACAAAGATTTTGTAAATGGTTTGTATTAAATCAATAATATGTCATCATCTATTCTGTTACAGAAAATGCTATCTATATATACAAGATGAAAGGGTATGTCGGTTAGGAGATAACTGCCATATGGCAGTTATGATATAACTGCTATTTAGCAGTTACTTTGTGTAACTGTTATGTTGACTTTCTGTATTTGACCCATTGGGTTGACCGGGTTGTATGGGATAAATGGGTAAGATTGGGATTAGCCCAATATTTTCCCCCTTAATCACAATCTCTTTGTTGTAGATCTTTGACTCCGATTAGTTGTCTCATTGTTAGGTATCTGATATTCGGTAGTGCTTTTGTGAGCATGTCAGCCTTCTAAAATTCTCCACTTATAAACTCGACTTGTAAATATTCTCTTTCAACGCATTCTCGTATAAAGTGATACTTTATGTCAATGTGCTTACTCCTTCCATGAAATACGGGATTCTTCATTAGTTCGATGGCAGACTTGTTGTAGACCATTATAGTTACCTTTTCTTCTTGGGTATGTGTAAGCTTGCTGAGTAATCTCTTTAACCATAATGCTTGTGTTGTTGCTGCTGTTGCTGCAATGAATTCAGATTCACATGATGATATAGCTATTGTGGGTACTCCAGTTGATTGGTGATTCACCGTAGTAGAAAATAATTCCAGTAGTGCCTTTGCCTTCTTGAGTGTTGACTCCGTAGCTACTGTCACTATAACCTTGTATCTGGTTTCCTCCATTGTGTTTGTAGGTAATTCCATAGTCTTTTGTTCCTTTTACATAGCGTAGTACTTGCCTGATAGCTTTCATATGTTGTTCCTTTGGTTCTTGCATAAAACGACTAAGTAATCCAATGGAATAACTTAAGTCGGGTCTTGTATGTAGCAGATATCGTAAGCATCCAATTAAGCTTCTGTATTCAGTTGAGTTGACCGTTGTTTCTTCAGTATTCTTTGTTAGTCTTGTTCCTGGATCCATAGGTATTAGCGTTTCGTTGCAGTCTAGCATTCCAACTTCTTTTAGGATCTTGCTTGCGTAGGCGGATTGCTTTATTGATATGTCACCTCCAGTTTGTGTGACTTCAATTCCTAAGTAGTAGGATAGTAATCCTAGGTCACTCATCTCAAATTTTTCTTCCATTTGAGCTTTGAATTTGTATATCTCTTCTTTAGGTGTGCCAGTGATGATTAAATCATCTACGTAGACTCCAACTAGAAGTATTGGATCTTTTGATTTCTTCGTGTAGACAGCTTGTTCCAAAGCGCATTTCTTGAAATCTAAAGACTTCAAGGTGTTGTCTAATTTTATGTTCCACGCACGTGGTGCTTGTCTCAAACCATATAGAGCTTTTGTGAGTCTGTAGACTTTTCCAGTATCTTCTTTCTTTATAAATCCTTTGGGTTGTGTAACATACACTTCTTCTTTCAAGTCTCCATGAAGAAATGCAAATTTGACTTCAAGGTGATGTAGTTCCTATTTATTATTAGCAGCTAAGGCTAATAGTAATCGGATTGTTTCCATTCTTGCTACAGGTGCAAAGACTTCTTCGAAATCTATGCCATGCTCTTGTATGTAGCCTTTTGCTACTAGTTTTGCTTTATGCTTGACTATATTTTCATTAGCATCTTTCTTGGTCTTGAATACCCACTTTAATCCAATGGCTTTATGTCCTTTTGGTAGAGTGGTTAGTTCCCATGTATTGTTTCTGTTGATGGAATCTAATTCGACCTTCATTGCTTCAATCCATTTTAGATTGGTTGATGCTTCCTTGTAATTCTTAGGTTCATCTTCAGCCAGTAATAATTGCTCGGGTAATACTTCCTCGGTGTTTTCGTATATATCATTTAGTGTTCTAAAACCTTGTAAAGGTGTATGATCAAAGTCTGGATGTAAATTCCTGGTTGCGGTTGAGTTACTTTGATTGGTTGAACGTGCTGAGGTAGTTGGTGTAATTTGAGCGTTTACTCGCGATGAAATTGTAGATGGTGTGCGAAATGCTTGTGAATGTGAGTTTGTTGTTGATGTTGTATTTTCATCATCTTCTGTAGGGATATCGTTGTCTTCTTCATTTGGTTGGATTTCTTGTTCCTGATGATCATTTGTGGCTTCAAGGTTTTCGACTTCGAAGTCAAACCATTCAGGTTGATCGTTGGTGTGTTCATTCAAGTAATCCTTCCAGTCCCATGCTTCATCCTCTTTAAACTTCACATCTCTACTAACACAAATTCTTTGTGTTGTTGGATCAAATAGTCGATAGGCTTTTGATCCTTGTTCATTTCGTAAGTATACCATTATGTTGCTTCTGTTATCTAACTTTGTCAGATGTTGTGATGGTACCTTTGCATATGCTATGCAGCCGAAAACTTTTAGGTTTTCTAAGTTTGGCTTTCTTTGTTTAATTGCTTCATATGAAGTGATGTCTTCTAAGGCTTTTGTAGGAACGCTATTTAGAATGTATATTGAATGTCTAACAGCTTCAGCCCAAAAATTTTGAGGCATGTTGGTTGCTTTCATCATGCATCTTGTTGTAGACATAATTGTCATATTTCTTCGTTCAACTACTCCATTTTGTTGCGGTGAGTAAGGTGCGGTAAGTTGTCGTGCTATGCCATTTTCTTTGCAGTATTAAGTGAATTCATTAGATGTGAATTCTCCTCCACGATCAGATCTGAATATTTTTAATGTTGTCCTTAGCTCCTTCTCTATTGTATTCTTGTATTCCTTGAAAGTATTAAATGCTTGATCTTTCGTGTTTAGGAAATACACCCACATATATCTTGAATAGTCATCGACTAGTAAGAATATGTATCTTTTTCCAGATGGTGTTGGTGGTGTAATTGGTCCACATAAATCTCCGTATACTAAATCTAAAGGTGAGGTTGATCTAGTTTTTGCTTTCTTGGGAAATAGTGCTCTACTTTGTTTACCACTTAAACAAACATCACAGATTTGTGTTGTATGTTTAATGGCAGGTATTCCTTGAACTAACTCTCTTTGAGTCATTGATTTTAGTGATTCAAAGTTGAGATGTCCTAGTCTTGCGTGCCATAACCAAGTGTTGTCCTTCAAGTTTGCTAGTAGGTAAACTGGTGTGCCTATCTTCAGACTTGCTTTGTATAGACGGTTTCTTTGTCTTGTGAATTTCATGAAGATTTTGTTGTCCATGTCATAAAGTCGTAATTCATCGTCTTCCATTACTACTTTACAACCGATTTCGGTGAATTGTCCAAGGCTCAATAAGTTGCTTTTTAGGCTGGGAATGTAATATACGTGTGATATGATTCTTTGTTTTTCGTCATCACATTCTATTAAAATTGAACCTTTTCCTTTGATCTCTATGTGAGACCCATCTCCGAATCTTACTTTTCCACTAACGTTCTCATCTAGGTCTTTGAAGTGTTCTCTCATTCTAGTCATATGATTGCTGGCTCCATTGTCTAAGTACCATAGACTATCAACATTTGTCTCTTTATATCCTACATCTTGTTCGTGTAGCGAGGCAGTTTGATCTTTAAGTTTTGTTACAGGTGGATCTTCTAATATTGCCATTAGTAAGGTAGGCTCTAAGTCCTCCTCGACAAAATTAGATTGCATACTAGTGTTTGGTTTTGAATGACACTTAGTTGCATAATGACCCATTTTGTTGCATTTGTAACATTTTACTTTGCTAAGATCAATATGTGATTTGTTGAAGTTGTTGTGAGAGTTTTCTCCGTCTTTCTTTTCTTCCTTAAATTTTTCGTGGTTTTTACCGTGTGAAAATTTATACTTCCCACGTCCACGTCCTATAAAGTGTTTTCCTCTATTGTCATGTCGTGTGAACATTAATTTTTCTTGGTTGTACACATGTCTTCCCTTTTTGAACTTAATTCTTTCTTCGTAGGTTTTAAGTCTTCCAATTGCTTCTTCCATAGTCATTTCGCTTAGGTCGAAATATTGTTCTATAGATGCGACTATTTGTAGATACCTCTCGGGTACAACATTTAGTAGTTTCCGTACTAAGGTTTCATCTTCTATGGTGTGTCCTATACTAGCGGCTTTGTTTACAAGAGTTGTAAGTTTTGTAGTGAAGGTGTCGATTGTCTCGTCTTCCTTCATGTATAACATCTCAAAGTCGGATTTGAGTGTTTGAAGTCTTGCTTGTTGGACTCCTTTTTCGCCAACGTATTCCAAATGTCTTTGGCGGTTTTGTGCTTTGTTATTTGAAGTAATTGTTCTTCGGGTAAGGCTTGGTAAAGAAATGCAATAGCGGTTTTCTCTTTTTTCTTATTGGGTTGAGTTGATTGAGTCGGCTCTATTGTTTCCCATAAGCTATTTGCTTCGAGAATAATTTGCTTGCGAATTGCCCATAATGAGTAATTCGCGGGCTTTAGGATTGGGCATTGAAATTGGAGTTTACTATTATTAGTACTAGGTTCCTTATTACCACTTTTTTTCGTCATATCTTAAAGATATTGACAATAAATCTCCAAGAAAATTTTAACACGATGGGTGTTGAAATTTCTTATTTTTTTTAGTGAGCTCTAATGTTTTATTTTCTTTAAAGGTGTATAAAACTTTTATAGGACTAGTTTTGAAAGACTATCCTAGGGAGATTAAAAAAAATCTTAAATGAAATATCCTAAGGTTAATTACTCTTTAAAAGTTATTTATGATATAATAAGCAATGTAATCACTAGGTTATTATATCTAAAAAATTTGATGAAGTACTAAATTTGTAATTTAAAGTAACTTATCAAACAAAAATAATATATATCGAAAATGAAAAATATATACTATATAAAAAATGAAAGAGTGGTGTTGTAAATTTTGGAATCTGAATGGGTTGATCGTCTAACCCGATGCCTTAAATATAAAAAAATCCTTTGTAGCCCTGCTTATATGCGCCTCTTAATATTGTTTTATCTCTTTATTGTGAGATAAAAATGAAAAGCGCTCCTTATATTTCTTTATCTCTCTTTTATTTGAGATAAAAGATAAAAACGTCTCCTTTGGAGACTTTATACGTATCTCTTCCTTTTCTGGGAATGATCCGTCCTTCTCTCCTGATGTTTGTGGTCAAACGCCTGTGATAAGGCTTGAATGGCCTTCCTATCTTCTCCGGTATGTGGTGATCTTCGCGAACACTAAATCCCTTCAATCGAAATTTTAGGGTTTCGATGAATTGGGGGTTTTCAATCCGTGAGTGATATGGATGATTGGAGAGTTTAAATAAGTCAATTGATGGCTTAATTAACGTTCTCGGCTTGATTCTTGATTCGGAACATGTGTGTTTGTTCTAATTTGAATCTTTAATTCTGCCCTAATTGATGACTTCGTTTAGTTTTTGTTTGAATCAATTTGTAAACGATTTAATTCGTTTTTAATCGTATGTGGATTAACGATTCAGTTTCGATGGGTAAAAAAAATTGCGAAAGATTTTTTTTGTTGCCGGGTTTGAGTAATCACTTAGTGATTGTTCCCTTGATGCGACAAAAATATGGAACACAAAAATGATATCTTTGATTTGTGTTCAGATTGTTTTGCAGATTATTATTATTATTATTATTTATTTATTTATTTATTTATTTTATATCGAGACTGTTTCTGGGTTCTAATTGATTCTGAAAACTTAAAACGAAAAATGGTAAATGATGATTTTTGGTTAGTGTGACCAAACCGCTCTGATACCAATTGTTGGCCTCAACGATTATGGATCAATGATCTTACTAAGTCAATAATCAAAATATACCAAAACAGGAATGAAACAAAGATTCTGTAAATGCTTTGTATTAAATCAATAATATGTCATCATCTATTCTGTTACAGAAAATGCTATCTATATGTACAAGATGAAAGGGTATGTTGAAAGGGTATGTCGGTTAGGAGATATGGCAGTTATAATGTAATTGCTATTTAGCAGTTACTTTGTGTAACTGTTATGTTGACTCTCTGTATTTGACCCATTGGGTTGACCGGGTCGTATGGGGTAAATGGGTAAGATTGGGATTAGCCCAATAGTTTATTGCGTCGGCTTTTTCATTCTTAGGACAAACAATTACTTTTTCTTGTAGGATTTGTGTGTTTGGTGATTTTAATGTGGTTTCGTCATAGATGAAATTAATAAGGTTTGATAAGGCATCATTGTCATCTTGAATTATGTATTCTTCAGGAAACGTAATCCAACTGGTGTTTTCCATATCTTCTTCATCAGGATCTCCTATTTTTCCGTCTCCTACATCTAATAACCACGAAGAGAATGTGTATGTTTTTTTTCCTTTCTTCAACATCAAGGGTTCTTTGTAATAATCTGATATTCTGTTTCAGTCTGCATACTTTAAAATGTCTCCAAAGGTATGAAGCAGTTATTGATGCAACCAATATCTCTGCCTTTGTGCCTTTCTTTTTGACTGGTAATGTTTGTCTAAAATCGCGACCTAACATGACTGATTTGCCACCAAACAATACTTTTGGATTGCTAATAACATCTTTGAGAGTTCTATCAAGTGCTTCAAAGCATCTTCGATCATTCATTGGAGCTTCATCCCAAACAATCAAGTATGTGTCTGACAATAGCTTTGCAAGCATTCTCTTTTTTTTAACATGACACATTGATTCATCAGTTAACTCAAGTGGCAATTTGAATCTTGAATGTGTTGTTCGTCCAGATGGAAGCAATAGAGAAGCAATCCCAGAAGACGCAACTTCCAAAACTATTCTTCCTTCTGAGCGTAGCTTGTTGATTATTCTCTTCCACAAAAAAGATTTTTCGGTTCCTCCATGGCCCATATACAAACACCAATTCTTGTTTTTTTCTGCGGCATGATTGAACAATAAGATTATAGATTCCTTGTTGGTCTGAATTCAACTTTTGGACAGCCATGATGACCTGCTCTTCCAACTCATGACGGTGGTAGTTTTTTTCTTCCATCAACATTCTGTTGTCTAAATCGTCTAACAAATTTTTAGGAGGCAATTCGAGGCGAAAATCTGTAACCGATCTTGAATAGTTAAGGATTATTTCTAATTCATAGAGAACGAATCCTTTGATTTCTGGGTCATTGATATGAAGATCTTTAATATGACACATAGCTGATGCTCTTGCTGGAATATCGTCAATCATCAGTGTCCAATGATTTTCCCAATGTCTCTGAATATTTGCGACGTCGCAATATAGCAGTATATAAGCAAATAATGTTATCTTTGTAGTAGTGGATGTTGAGTAAGTATGCTCATTTTATGGCTCTTGCTCATCATTTTACTGCCGCTAATGTTGCACAAGTTTTCTTGGACAATATATACAAATTACATGGACTGCCAAACACCATTGTTTCTGACATAAATAAGATTTTCCTAAGCACTTTTTGGAAAGAGTTGTTTAAATTGCTACAAGTCCAGTTACACATGTCTAATGCGTGTCATCCACAAACAGATTGTCAAACTGAAGTAGTGAATACGCGTCTAGAGTGCTATTTGAGATGTATGACTGGAGAGCAACCTAAACAGTGAGCTGAATGGCTTCCTTTGGCTGAATGGTGATACTACCCAAATACATGATGTCTTCCATGTATCCCAACTCAAAAAGTGTAGGAGTCTAGTACAACAAGTGGGAGTTTTGCCAGCCTGCAATGCAGGTGGAGTCATTTTCGTGGAACCTGTTGCAGTGCTTGATAGAAGACTAGCCAAAAAATGGAAATTCTGTAACTGTCTTTGTGTTAGTACAATGGACAAATGGGTCAAAAGAAGATGCTACTTGAGAGCCTATTGAAGACATTTAAAGGCGTTGTCCTAGTTTTGATTGCTAATCTTGAGGACAAGATTGTTTTGAGGGGGAACGGGTAAACAAAGAGGAATCAGTATTTAAAGTTTTAGACTACCCAGATAAACTCGAGCCTTTTTCTGATGTACACGGTCTAACTAGTATTTGACCCACTTCAGGTCACCTTACCACTACTCCACTAGGACACTGGCAATTCTGTTAAACTACGCAACTATGAAGTCGTCAAAGATATAGGAAATTAAAAAATGATATAGCAAGCTAAAAACCAGTAAACCATACTTTCCAATGAATTATTGACCACAGTTAAATTTTTTCTAAATAATATATTGATCAATGATCGTCTGTGATATTTAAGGATACGAGAATTAGGCCAAAAGCTTACAACTCATC
This sequence comes from Chrysanthemum makinoi, assembly GCA_910596185.1. Classification (NCBI taxonomy): domain Eukaryota; kingdom Viridiplantae; phylum Streptophyta; class Magnoliopsida; order Asterales; family Asteraceae; genus Chrysanthemum; species Chrysanthemum makinoi. The sequence goes on along the minus strand of OU343218.1, from coordinate 82,694,564 downwards.
ACGACTAGCAGCAACACCATCATTGCTATCCAAATAAGAAATAGCCACAGCAGCATGAAAAGCTGCTCCCACCGGAAGAGCTTCTTCATCAATAACAAAATAAGGCGAGTGCAAATGCTCTGGAATAACATGAGTCTTGTTCTTGCTTCCAATGACAAACACAACTGCCGGCATTTTCTGCGTGAAGAAACTGAAATCTTCACCTCCCATTGTCACCGGAAGCAACTGCATATTGGGTTTTCCTAACATCATTTCCGCCACTGTCTTTGCATGTGCATACATCTCTTCATCATTTTCCACCACAGGGTATGGAAGTGGTGTTTCCTCCTTAAAATCCAATTCAGCTTTACACTGGTGAACTGCTGCTTGCGTCTCAACCACCTGAAAATAAAATGAAAGAATTAGCATACCCAATTGCTGATGAAGTATGGTGATCAACATCAACGGGATAACTTTATGTTTACCTGTTTAATTCTTGCTTTGGTGTCTATTAAACCTTGAGGAGATAAACTTCGATAAGTTCCCCCAAATTGAACACTTTTTGGAATCACATTGTCTGCTTGGCCTCCGATAATATGTCCAATAGTCACAACCTACAGATCGGACACCGGAAAATAAATAGAATCTTCAAAAGCGTATTGTCAGGGTGTTTGGGACTGCTTTATTAAAAACATGTAAGCAGTTTTATGTTTTTGGATGAAGAAAGTGATCACGCCCGTCTCTCTTTTCAAAGTAAAATAGGTTTGTTTCTAGTAAATAGTTCGAAACAGCTTCTTTCAAAGTAACTATTGTGGATTCTTGGTTGGTAAGTAGATCCAAAATAACAAGTTAACTTATAAACTGAAATAAGTTTTGTTCATTAGGTGGATGGTATGCTTCTTATAAGCTCTTTGCATAAGCAAACTTGTTTAAATTGTTTATCTCAAAACTTGAGGCTCAAAATTGTTTTTCCAAACTAGCTATTTCTAAAAGCATAAACTAAGAAAGTCAGATAATTACTCTGGACTCGAGTGGATCGGTTTCGCGAGACACAATCTGTTGCAGAGCAACAACCGCCATTGATGCTGCAAGAATTGGATCTTTTGATAGATGTGGGGTTAAAGCATGTCCACCGATACCTTAGATGGTGGCTCTAAACCTACCAGAACCAGCTAACACTGCACCTGACCTAGAAGCTACAACGCCCACTGGATACTGAGGCAGAACATGAAGGCCAAAGGAAGCTTTGATGTTGTCAAGTGCACTGTGTTTTAGCATATGGTAAGCTCCAGCGAAACCCTCTTCGCTTGGCTGGAAAACCAGCTTTATTGTAACCTTATAAGAGTCAAAAGCAGAATCGTAAGTTTCATGCTCCAAAGGTTGTACACTTGTACCTGTTACATTAGGCGAAGTGCGGAAGTTACCTTAAGTTCATGTCGCTTGGCTTGGAGCAGCTTAGCGGCTCCAAGTAGCATTGCTACATGAGAATCGTGACCGCAGGCGTGCATTTTTCCGTCAATTTTGCTCCTGTGATCCCAAGCAACTAATTCCTGATTTTTGAATGGGCGATAATAAACATTTGAATGAACAAATATATAGTAACAGTAACGGTTAATAGTATCAAAATGTAATAGATACTACACTTTGTCTCTTTCCCTTGCAAGTAGAAGTCGGAGTGTTTCTTTTCCACTTAATGAGTGGTCCAAGCCTTTAGTTCCTCTTCTCAATTAAGAGGCTAAAATAAAGTGAGCTGATTTGCACACTTTCAAAAATGATTGGGACACTTCAAATTAGTTGTGTGTGGACATTTATACCCTCACAGGGGTGAAAATGTAAGTGTGACTATGAGGGTATAAATGTCCAAACACAACAAATTTGAGTGTCCCAATCATTCTTAAAAGTGTGCAAATCATCTCTCTAAAATAAATCTCTCTCCAAACCACTTAATTTAGTAAACAACCCTGACCTTATTTTAATTGCAATTGCAAATGTAATTGAGTTGTGTTAATAACCTTTGCATCGATCAGTTGTAATTATTTTACATTAAATCAAATGTAAATACATACAAAGAAAATAATAAATATTTCCTATCTAACAGCATGAATGTAAAATTATCTTCATTTACCAAAGAGCATTTAGCCTAGCCGTATCCTGGTGGCCAGGGCCGTCTCGTTGATTTGGTGGCCCTGTGCCACAACTCTAAATTAGGCCCCGCCGAAGACGAGAAACCTAATTATACCCTAATAATTCATTAGTAACATGAAAGATATTAGTACAAGTATGACACGAACAATCTCAGGTTGATCAAACGTTAATAAATGTTTAATTATGTGGTAATAAATATTAATATTGTCGTTCGCCTAGCACTTGTAATCCGACTATTTGCGATTCATGATTGACACTCTCTAATAAGTCATTCTCAACAACTTATACGGCAACCCATAATCCATTAGAAATTTTATGTGACGTTGCGAATGGCAAGTAGGACATGAACAATTTCAATTATTACTAAAACATATCAAAAGGATATGTCCAAACATGCATATTTGATAACTAGACATTGTTTGGTTAATTTGCAAAAAACACTACTCCATGATAAATAGCTTATCGCTTTCATTTCAATGCAAAACATATTTAGATATAAAATAATTGGGTTATGGTACAAAAAAGTTACTAAAGTTTTTCAAAAATCTGTCATAAGTTACTATAGTTTCATTTTGTTCACTCAGGTTACTGAATTTTGGGAAGCATGCACTTCGATAAATTCAGTGTTAGTTCGAGTAACCCGAACGTATATTTTATGATAATTTCAGTAACCTGAGTGAACAAAGTTTTAAACTTCAGAGTAACCTGAACTTATATTTTTATAAATTCAGTTAGTGAACAAAGTTTCAAACTTTAGTAACCTGGGTGAACAAAATGAAACTATACTAACTTAGGACAAATTTTTTGTAAACTTTAGTAACTTTTTCGTACCATAACCCTAAAATAATTTGTTCTAAATAAGTATAAATAGGAAATATTATAGGGACCAAAAGGAAAGTAAATTGACTGCATGGTCAGTGAGTTTCATATTATTGGTGTTGTCTAATGTTCATTTTGTTGATTTCGAAGAGAATTAATTTAGCTTGATAGAAATTGATACGTAATAAAAAAAAGATAATTGAAACCTTTCTATGTATATAAGACAATTGATAAAATTGTGGCCCCTCTAAAAATGTGGCCCTGTGCAATCGCATTTGCCGCACTCCCCATCACCGGCCTTGCTGGTGGCCCACTAACTAAAACAATCGAGTTTCAAGTCTCACTTGACAATATTATTCGGTGTTTAACAGCTGTGTATGTCATCACCTTTCAGGAAAAAAAAGAGTATAGTATATTTAGGTGAAATCATTAATAACAAACATTTAAGGGTCTTACTTCTTTTTGTTACACATCATAGTAAATTACTGTAGCAATCTTGTTACCAAATACTAATCATAGCAACATACCTTCACTCCTCTATAGCCATTTTTAGTTCATGTGAATATGACCTAACGATATACAATTTATTTACTTTTTCTTTGGAACAAATCTATCTCACATGTAAACATTTGGTCGGGAGCTTCTCACACAAGCCGGGTACATCGTGACACACTGACACAAGCCCTTTTGGTTATACAATTTAATAGGTACTCTATATCATAAAAAGATTAAGAACCTGAATAGGGAGAGCATCCATGTCAGCACGAAGAGCAAAGACCGGTTGTTCACCGGAACCAATAGTAGCCACAACACCAGTCTGAGCAACAGGCCACGTGTACTCAACACCAAGCTTATCAAGCTCACTTCTTATCATTTCACTTGTTTTATATTCTTCAAAACCCAACTCAGGATACTCGTGTATTCTCCGTCTTATATTCACCATCCATTTATAAAACTCCGGTGACTTTGCATCCGACAAAAGCTGCTTGCTAAGTGGGCCCACTACTTCTGGGTTTAAACCTTGTACTGATGATAGGATGCATGAGATAATGACTAAAAATAGGGAGGTCTGACTAGATGATCCCATCGTTGACCTGGGGGTGGGCTGGGTTGGGACGAGGAGTGATTTGATTTTTTAATTTTTATATGTTTGTGTCCTAGGCGTTATCGACAACCGAGTTTAAATCGAATGATTATGCTCTAAAATGTTACTACATCTGTCCCTAAATAAGTGTCCAGTTTAACTTTTTAGAGTCAAACTAGATCAACTTTGACCTTATCTATTTTTGCGAGTGTTATATAATCTTGATCAAAATATATGAATTGATTGGGTTTTAAGTGTATTTTCATTTGGTATAGTTTTCATCAAGTATTATATAACACACAAAAAAAAATATTTACGGTCAAAGTTGAACCAGTTTGACTCTGAAAAGTCAAACTGGACACTTATTTAGGGACGGAGGGAGTATATTTTAAACATAATTTGCATGAATTTTTCGTCTTCTTTTTTATGTAACATTGTCACATTATTTGCTATTATTTGTTTGTTACGTGTGCATTTATATTTTGTCAAAATGTTTTTTGTAGGACAAAACAATTTTACAATGAAGTGTTTTAAATAATGTCATGCTCTCTTGATGATATCTTGTTGTGCGATGAATTTTTGTCCAGTAGTCGAATGTGTTTTTTTTGTTTATATAGCATATTTTCTTATGAGTTCTATCATGTTATCATACGCGTCTATAACACATTTGTTTTGTAGGTTGATAACAAATCATTTATTATCTCATTTTGTTTTACTTTTAATACTTTGCATAATTTTAATCTCGTTATTGCTATTCGTTGTTTTGTGATATGTCTTACGAGATACTTGCACTCGCACATAAATTTCAAGCATGTAGAAATAAGTTTAGAGGGATGAAAATACATTGTTAGTGGCCAAAATGACCACTGATTGGGTCTGCTGTCTCAAAGACTCATGAACCCCTTCAGCAAAGGGGACGAAACCCTTCAAAAGGGTCCATGGAATCTGTGGTTTTCTGAGACAGCAGAACAGCAAATGGTTGTTGCACATTTACTACATTTTCACTTCTTTGGACCGACATATTTTCAAATCTCATTATTCGTTGCGCTCTTCTAAAATCACCTCCACCATTATTTAGGTGTAACAAAATTTCAAAACCACACACCTCCTCATGCGATTATCTCGCCATGATAAAGAAGAGCTACGTGACTTGAAGGATGAAGTTCTTTATATGCTAACCATCATCTATAAAAACAGTACTAAGCTCATCCCTTTTGTTAATACAAATATCGTCATTAAACGTTATTTATATTTTTGATCTTTACCTAAGTTTTGTTAACGACAAAAGTAAATTTAATTTGTATAAAAGCTTAAAGCTTGTCAAGTTTAATATATATTAAAACAAGCTTTTTCAAACAATATATTCATCATTCAAGCATTTACATTTATGATTAGTAACATCTTGATATAACTCTAATCATTATGTATGATAGTAGTTTTTAGAATGTGTTAGGTTCTTAAAACCAAACACTACTTAAGTACTTGCATATTTCTAAAAATAGAAATACAACATATGACATCATGTGATGCATCATGGAAATCATTGGAAGATTTCATTAGATATTTTGTGTGGATTTGTACTCTTCATATCTTGCACAATCTCACTTAGATAGAGTTGACTTTAGCAAAGATTTGATATCTTGACTGTCAGACCGACGGTACCAAATTGGTACACGGGCGAAACCCTTTTAAGGGTTCCGCGGTCCGTGGGACGCTCTGTCCATTTTGGCTATAAATAGCAATGCCAAGCCAAGTAGTTTTTCATCCCTTTCTAACATACTCTCATACATATCTTCTCTCTAACCTTTCTAACTCAGTTTCATATCATATTAGTGATCTCTTTTGTAGCAAAGAAGATCAAGTCACATTCAAGCTTCAAACGAGAAGTTGGAAGTCTTGTTTGTTTAGTGTTGTATGATCTTGTGTTGATTCATACTTCATTGTTGTATTAAACCATCATAATCGTGTGAGTGTGAGTGGTTAGTATTTTAGTCCTCAAAATACGTTGTGTGTGGGAGTGGTTGTACCCTTGGAAAGAACTCGACATCTAGCTTAGTATCGGAAATAGTGTAAGCGAAGTGTAAAGGTTTTCTCCGCCGGTGAAAGGAGCTTGTTGACTAGTGAAGTTAAACTCTCGAGTGTGAGACTCGAGGAGTGGAGTAGGGCAAGGAAAAAGAGTCCTTGTAGACCGAACCACTATAAACAACTTGTTGTGGTTTGATCATTTCTTTTCTTATTTACTCCTTACATATTGCTTGCATATTTCATTAACATATCTAAGATCAATATTAATTGATCTTTACAATAAGTTTCAAAACAAAGTTTTTAATTGGTAAACTATCCAACCCCCTTCTAGTTTTCTACAATTGGTACCAGAGCCTCGTTGCTCAAGAATTTCTAAAATAACTTGTATTTTATAAACTTGAAACGATCCATGGATTCTGAAAACTTTAAAGAAGGGCAATCTATGCAAAGACCACCACTCTTTGAAACCAATTGATTTATCTATTGGAAAAACCGTTTTGAAACATATGTAAAATCAAAAGATATAGATCTTTGGTTTATTATTGTTAAAGGGGATTTTAGTTCTACAACAAAGGATATTTCCGTTGATGAACAAAAGAAACTAGTTGCTAAAAATAATGAAGCTAAAATGATGCTTTATAATGCTTTACCTAGAAAAGAATATGAAAGAATTTTTATGTGTGAAACTGCCAAAGATATTTGGGAATCTTTAATTGTTACACATCAAGGTAATTCACAAGTTGTAACACCCTCAAAAAAATCGAGTTTTTAGCGGAAGCATACAAGTTTTGGGTGCTACTAATCGGTATCACAACACAAGCATAGAGTAAAAGGTTTTTCTTAAGAAAACTCATTTATTTAATAAAATCAATGTTTACAATAAAATTTAATGCGGAAATAGGCCCATAATAAATAAACGGTCCCCAAATACAAATATCAGAGTCGTCTATGACCATGCCATGCCATTGCCCAAGCGCATCCAAAAGTAAACAATCGCTTCAATACCTGAGAATACATGCTAAAAATGTCAACACGAGGTTGGTGAGTTCATAGGTTTTCATAAAAGTATTGCGAGTTCAAAAGATCCTTTCGATCATTGTGGCGCCCACAATGTCGCGAAAACAAGGTTTGCCTTTAAGCAAAAGAGTAAAAAGGTGGACCACAGGGTTTTCAAGTGCAAATCATTTCTCATAAACAAGTCAAATTTAATCTAGGCATACCCTGCCTAATTCATAGTATCAAAACATTTATCCGCAAAATAGTTCATAAACAACCACTTGGACCATATAAAAATCAAACACTACAACGAATATAGTGTCACGCAAGCTTAACTATTACGCAGGCTAAGTCATGAAACCATTACTAGATAGCACGAGCCGTGACTATCTCTAAACACACTAACAAACGACATGTTATACGTCATGGCAAGTTGGTGCATCCACAAATCCAGGTAAAGTCCTTGGCAAGTTGGGCAACCAAAGTCCAGACGGGGTGGCCATTCCCGATAGATCTATCCATAACATTACGCACCATCACGAGCAGGATGTAACAATTCATAACAACGCTTGGGTTTCTAACCTTAACCTAGCATGTAATAGCTCACAAAAACATTTTCAGGTCCAATCCAAAGCAGTTCAAGCACTTGTGTCCACATAAAACATATTTAAACCATATCACGCCTTTCATCAAACCAAGTAACAATCATTTATTCAAATAAATCGAGCATTTGCATTTAACAAAAACGAGCATGTATTCTCCCCCAAAATAGTTTAAAAGCAAGTAAAAGTAGGGGCCATGAACTCACCTCGATACGAAGCAACGCAAGAATCACAACTGGCATTAGTGAGCAAAGCACAGCAGTCTCACAAGAAAAGCACAACGATATCCAAAAAGGAAAGCACAACGGTACGACATCGGCACAACCTAATAGTATTTGCTATCTCAGAATACGTCTCGCAAAGCAAATGAATTTCCGAAAGACAACGTGTCTTAGTTTTCGTGGAATACTCGTATCAAATGTTTCCAAAAAGCCATTATCAATATCTCAAAAGTTTAGTTTTAACGTTTCGTGTGGTGGTGAGAAATTCAAGACTCGACATACAACTCACGCCCAAAAGTAAACCAAGATGCAACTCACACCGAAGATATAACGCACGCCAAACATAATATATATCCCAATATATTACGAGGAATAGTCAAGAGTTGACCAAGACTTAAGTCGATAAGACTATGACCAGTAAGATGTTAAGACCATAAAGACACCTAATTATGCTAAGAAAGTAAGTTAATTGGTAAGTTTCAGTGTTTACCCATAATCCCAAACATGTTTGCATAAAATAAACAATTTTATTTTATAAACAATGATAAGTGTGAATTTAAAAGCTCAAACAATTCACTACTTAAATGAACATTTGTTTAAATTCTCGTCGGGTTCCCAACAACAAGAGAGATAAAAATAATTATAAGTTTAGAAAAATCAATTTGTGGTTATAATAACACGAGTTACTATTTCAGTTAATACGCCCTTCACAATTTAGTAAAACTATACTTTTCGTTCCTTGACGGTTTTTATAAGCAAAAGAGATTTTTGTTAAAAATAAAAGTACAAGTTTAGTGTGTTAGGTGAATTTTGACATGACGCGTCAATTCATACAACATTCCCTAGTCGACGTGACTTTAAAATAATTTTCTTAAAGTGATATTTCCCGAAAATTTAATAGAGGTCCCGTAACGAATATTCATTGATTATTAGACAATTTTTCTTTATTGATCTTTGCGAATCAAATATATTAAATTCAGAGTGAGTCTAATATATCGTATTCGTTTGGTCCAATAAGTCCAATTTGTCCAACACTCAATAATTATCCATGTCCAATATTTGACCAAGTTCAAATCACATTTGAATCAATTAATTCCGAATTAAATTTAACAAGTCCAAAGTATAACATTCGTTAAGTTTTATTCAAGTGTATAATTCAAATCCATTCCATAGCTCCAAATATCAAGTCGAAATTTCAAATTTGTATCCAAAAGCGTACCAATCTCCTTGTCAAAACTATTTAAATCACGTTAATCCGATATGTTAACTAATCCCAAATTATATAAACATGAGTTTTAAAGTTTCATACCAACACATTTTATTCTTGTGACTTATTTCTATCGAGAACTCAAAGATACAAAGAAAACCGGGTTCTCATAGTGAACCAAGACTCAAAACAATGCGCTTAAGTTAACCAACACCATAACAAACCACCCTTGGCTCTGATTAACTTGAAACCATGCCAACACCTAAATGGGTCGTCTCACAGAACCAAAACCACGACGGGACAAGCAAATATTCAAACCCCTTTCGAGACCAACAACGTAATAGCTGAAACCTAACAAACACTCATCTTGTGATCTCACATAGGATTAACAGATTTATACCAGCGACTAGCGGTTACACTTTCGACCACAGTTCACAAATCGGATACAATGAGTTAATCAAGCACCCATTTCATATGTACTACCAACAAATAATCAAGTCAAATCTCAAGCAAGAATATTACTAGTTAGACTCGATTCGTATACTATACCCAACATCCACCATATCACGAGTCTTCCCCACTACTTTCGAATACAAAGCGTATACCACATGAATCAGGATTTATTCCACACGAAACAAGCATCAAAACATTTTCAATCACCTTTTACCACACGAAACAATACGACACGAAAAGCAAGATTGATCAGTTTATTAAACTCTTATTCCACGAATACCAACCCATACGACAACCTAGTCAATATCGGAGTCAACTTCGACTCACTTGAGTTGACTCGGTCGAGTTAACTTCGACTCAACTGAGTTGAGTTGACTCTTACCCAAATTAACCAGCGAAACTCTTTTTAAATCGGTATATATATAAAAAAAGAATAAGAATGAACAAAACGTTTTTGCGACATACCAATCAGAGAACAGGAGGAGAGCGAGATGTAGCGTGGTGAGATACCCACACGAAGCAAAATAAACAAAACTTTTAAAGTATAGGCATCTTCTACTCGTAAAATCTGGAAATACCAGCGTGTGGACGGTTAGTGTGCGCGTGCGACGCATAGAACTAACCACGAGAGGGAGATCTACAGGTTTAGAGAGGCGGTGTAGCTTGGTTGCGGTGGCCGGAGGTTCGCCGGAGAACAAGTAGCGGCGCCGGAATAATGGTTTCCGGCGAGGTGTTGCTATCAAATGGGAGCAAAACCTACTTTCAGGTTTTTATATGGTGGGGAGGGGGCAAACATGGACAACCTAAAGGGGAGGGGTGGTAGTTAAAAGAAAACGAGGGGTTAATAGTGTATTTCATAATTTCTTTTGTACTCAACAATGTGGGACCCATTTAAAGGTGGTAACGTTCAAATTACATTCTAAATTTTCGCCATTGTTTAGGAATAATTTTTCTAATGAAAATGAGTATTTACATGATTATTTTTCTCATAATCAAAAATAAAATTTGTTTAAATGAGTTACGGTTGTAGTACGTGAGTCGGTTTCCACGTTTAACGAGATAACTTCTTTTGAAGTCAAATGATGCTTTAGTTAAGTAAATGAAAAATAGACGAATTTTCTCGAAAACGAACATCTGAAAAAGTGCGAGTTGTCACACAAGTCAAGGATAACAAAATTGATCTTCTTGTTCAACAATATGAACAATTTGTTATTCCTGAAGATGAAACCATTGATTGTGGCTTTGCTCGCTTTAACACTATTATTACATCACTTAAAGCACTTGATGAATCTTTTCGTAGTAAGAACTTTGTGAGGAAATTTCTTAGAGCACTCCATCCCAAATGGAGAGCTAAAGTGACCGCCATTGAGGAATCAAAAGATCTCTCAATAATGTCACTAGACGAGTTGATCGGTAACCTCAAAGTACACGAAATGGTGATGGAGAAAGATTCGGAGATCATCAAAGGAAAAAGGAGAAGATCAAATCCGTTGCTCTAAAAGCAAAAGCGGAATCAAGTGATGATGACGAATCTTGCTTCGGTAGTGAAGATGAGGAATATGCCATGGCCGTTAGAGATTTTAAGAAGTTCTTTAGAAGAAGAGGAAAGTTCGTAAGACAACCTCGAGAAGAAAAGAAGCCATTTCGAAAAGATCGGGATGACAAGAAGGGTAAAGGTGAAAGAAAATGTTTTAGATGTGGTGATGCAAGTCACCTCATAGGAGAATGTCCCAAGCCACCTAAAAGCAAAACTCAACGAGCTTTTGTAAGTGGTGCTTGGGGTGATAGTGAAGACGATGAAGAATCAAGCAAGGAAGAGATCGCTCTAATGGCACATGAGTCAAATGAGGTACTTTCCGACTCTTCTTATTCTTCTATTGATGATGACACTTTGCAAAAACAATATAATCAATTGTGTGAGCTAAGTCTAAAAATCATAACTAAAAATAAATTTTTAAAAACTAAAAGGGAATTTTTGGAAAATGAAGTTTATGAGTTAAAAGAAAAAGCAAAACGACTAGAAAAAGGAAAAGCAAATGACGATGATTGTAAATCATGTCAAGAGCTTAAACTTGAAATAGAAAAACTAAAGCTCACACAAGAGGTTTTAATCGAAAACAATTCTAAATTTAAAAGGTTTAACAAGAACATCGCTCTTGCCGATGAAATAGTTAAAATTCATAAAACACCGGGAGACATGAATGGGCTAGGTTTTAATGAAGTATTAATTCCAAAGAGTCAAAACAAAGCGGCCGAAAAGGACGAACATTCATCAAAATTGTTGCGATGCAGCCACGGACGAGACGGAACCAAAATAAGGGTTCCGTCCGTTGTGCAAAATGGTGCCGTGGGTACTTCAGCAGAGCAGAATGTTCGCAATACGGACCGCATCTTGAATTTGTTAAAATAACAAAGAAAACCAATAATAGTATTAAACTAAAACCAGGTGTTACTTCAGGAGTAGGACTTGTCAAAAATGAATTTAGATCAAAAACTACTCAACAACGATATAAAACTCCTTTTGCCAAACGCCCCTTTCCTAAAAGCAACCACAACGTACAACCCAACTACCAACACAATGGTTGGAATCAAAACTTTCCTAGACCATATCAAACTCCAGATTACATGCCATGGAACTCTTACCCATCGTTTCCATACATGAATCAAATAAATGGTATGTATAACCCAAATGGACCCATGAGATATTGGGGACCAAATGCTTGAGTTATTTGCTTCTTAGGTATGCTTGAAAGTTGGATTGGAACCTGATGAATGGATAAAAGATAGTGGTTGCTCACGACACATGACGGGCAACAAAAGTCTCTTCTCATCATACCAAGAGTATGACGGAGGTAATGTCACCTTTGGTAGCAATCTCAAAAGCAAAATTATTGGCAAAGGTACAATTGCTCATAACTCCCTAACTATTGAAAATGTTGCTCATGTGGATAGGTTAGGATTTAATCTACTTAGTATTAGCCAACTATGTGATAAAAAGTATAAAGTACTATTTGATGAAAATGGTAGTAAAATACTAAAAGATGGTATCACCATAGCTAAAGGAGTTAGGAAAAATAACATATACGTCATGAAAATAGATAAAACATATAATGACAAACTTTGCCTAACAACATTAGACGATAGCTCATCTCTTTGGCATAGGCGTTTAGGTCACGCTAATATGAGACTTATACAAAACCTATCTTCAAAAGAATTGGTTAGGAATTTACCAAAACTTAAATATGACCAACACTTTTGCGACGCTTGCAAAATTGGTAAACAAACACATAGTAGTCACAAATCTAAAAATATGGTGTCCACATCTAAGTGTCTAGAATTATTACATATGGACTTGTTTGGACCATCCGCTATAAGAAGCTATGGAGGCAACTTATACACTTTGGTCATAGTAGATGATTACTCAAGGTTTACTTGGACGTTATTTTTGAAAACCAAAAATGAAGCTTTTGATAAATTTGAAATACTTAGCAAGAAAATTCAAAATCTTCTAGGTGTCAAAATTGTGTCGATCCGAACGGATCATGGTCGTGAATTTGACAACGAAACTCAATTTGGAAACTTTTGTGATACAAATGGTATAACACATAACTTTTCCGCTCCACGAACACCTCAATCTAATGGAGTAGTAGAACGTAAAAATAGAACAATTCAAGAAATGAGTAGAACAATGCTTAATGAACAAAACATTCCTCAAAAGTTTTGGTGTAACGCCGTTGACACTTCTACATATATTTTGAATAGAGTCTTAATACGTCCTTTCTTAAACAAAACACCATATGAACTCTATAAAGGTAAAAAGCCAACGTTAGGATATTTTAGAGTCTTTGGTTGTAAATGCTTTATTCTTAATACTAAGGATTATCTCACCAAGTTTGACCCAAAGTCTTATGAAGGTGTATTTCTTGGTTACTCTCAAACTAGTAAAGCTTACATTGTCCTAAACAAAGAAACAATGATAGTCGAGGAATCGTTGAACATAACATTCGACGAAAGTCCACCTCCCTCTAAGACATCACCTTTGGTAGATGATGACTTAGTTGAAAGTCAAATGATAGAAGGTCAAGAAATAATTAATAATAACAAGGAAGATGAACCATTAAATAAAGAAATTGTCAACATCAAAGAATCTAAAAGTCATCCTTTAGAAAAGTCATAGGACAACTTAATCAAAGAACCTTAAGGTCACAAGCCCAAAATCAAAGTAATTATTTTGTTTTGTATCCACCATTGAACCCAAAACCATAAATGAAGCAATAAAAGATGAATCATGGGTTATTGCCATGCAAGAAGAATTAAACCAATTTATTAGAAATGATGTTTGGAAATTAGTTCCAAAACCTAAAGATCAAACTATAATTGGAACAAAATGGGTTTTTCAAAATAAAATGGATGAAAATGGGATAGTATCTAGAAACAAAGCTAGGCTTTTAGCGCAAGGTTATAATCAACAAGAGGGGATTGATTATGATGAAACTTATGCAACGGTAGCTAGGCTTGAGTCTATTAGAATATTGCTTGCTTATGCATGTGCCTATGATTTTAAATTATTTCAAATGGATGTTAAAAGTGTCTTTCTTAATGGGTTTATTAACGAAGAAGTGTATGTTGCTCAACCTCCCGGTTTCACCGACTTTGAGAAACCACATCATGTCTTCAAACTCAAGAAAGCATTGTATGGTCTTAAGCAAGCACCAAAAGCTTGGTACGACCGACTTAAGACTTTTCTTATTGATAACAAATATACTATGGGATTAGTAGATAATACTCTTTTTACCAAGAAAAGGAAATCACATATTATCATTGTTCAAATATACGTTGATGACATTATATTCGGATCAACTTGTCAAGAATTATGTGATGATTTCTCTAAAATCATGCACGACGAGTTTGAAATGAGTATGATGGGTGAGTTAAATTTCTTTCTAGGACTTCAAATAAAACAACTAGAAGATGGCATATTCTTTAACCAATCTAAATATATAAAAGACATGCTTAGGAAATTTGGTCTTGAAGATTCCAAACCAACTAAGACACCCATGTCCTCGGACACTAAACTCACCAAGGACGAAGAAGGTGAATCCGTAGATAACACTAAATATAGAGGAATGATTGGTAGCCTACTCTATCTTACGGCTAGTAGACCCGACATTATGTTTAGTGTTTGTCTATGTGCTCGCTTTCAAGAAAACCCAAAGGCATCACACTTAGAAGCCTTAAAAAGGATTTTTAGATACATAAAGGGAACAACGTGTTTAGGATTATGGTATCCCAAAGGAACGGGTATAGAAACCATAGTGTATGCCGACTCGGATCATGCCGGTGATTATGTCGATAGAAAAAGTACAAGTGGTATTTGCACTTTTGTTGGACATTGTCTCACCTCATGGTTTGCAAAGAAGCAAACGGCCTTAGCCATCTCAACCACTGAAGTCGAGTACGTCTCAGCCGGAAAAGCATGTCAACAAGCTCTTTGGATGAAGCAAGCTCTAGTAGATTACGGAATTCATCTCAACGACATTGTGATACTTTGCGACAACAAAGGAGCCATCGATCTCAGCAAGAATCCCGTTCAACATGCTCGTACAAAGCATATTGAAATCCGCCATCACTTTCTTCGCGACAATGTTCAAAAAGGAAACATTTCAATCGAGAAAGTATCCTCCGAAGACAACATTGCCGACATCTTAACTAAGCCTCTTAAACGAGAACCTTTTAATCTTCTTAGACTTGGTTTAGGGTTAATGGAACCAAACATGTAGGATAAACATAGCCCAAAACATTAGAATAGTCAAAACTAAACAAATTTGTCTTGTACCTACTACTGTAGCCACGGCACCAAACGACAACAAAGACGAAACCAAATTTTTGGTGCCGTGCGGTCCGTGGTGTCTACTGAAGCAAAACTGCTATATACAAATCATCCTCTTCCTCAAAACCCACTTTACCAAAACGTGTAAAACTTAAACCAAGCTCATTATTGTCATCTTCCCACTCACTAATCACAGAAGATAACATCATTGTAAGTATCCTAACTACATTTCATCTCTTAATTCCGAGTCTAGGATTCTTATTTATGCACAAAACTATCACAAATCATTACATGGGGTTTTATGTATGCTTTTATACCAAATATGAATTCAATTGGCAAATTGCATAACTAGTCATTAAAATTAGGTACTACATTATCATATTGCATAAACAAATCATGCTTCCCACTAATTGATAGATAATGAATATAAGGCCTATTCAAACAACCAAACACCCCATGTCAAAAGTTTTGAAAAGCTTCTCACTTGTAGGAAAACATTTTTTTCATTGCTAATACAAATAGAAACGTTAAATTTTCATCACTTGCATGCTCTTGAATACTAAAGGTATTGCATAACTAATATGCATTCTCGGGTATATTCAAATGAAGCCACATTGAATTAGGAGCATTTGGGTTATCTCATGGTATTTGCCAAACACCCCACTAAAACCATCTTTGTGCATAAAATGAGTCGAGATAACCGCAACTCCAAATTGTTTTCATATAGGCACACACTAGAACCAAAAACGTTAAAACTTATTCTCATTTTTAACATATTAACTCTTGTCCTTAGGAATAACCATGGTAGCCGCAAGATTCTATGATCACAAAGACACCCTTAACTACATTCCCAAACACCACAAAACCAAAGGACTTACCAAGGAACAAGTAGAAACATTTAGGGGTCTAGAATCAAGGTATTTCCATGAGGGTAGAACCATTCACTCATCCTTCCTTGAAAACACCAACCTTCGTGAAGAACTAGCCGCCATTCAATTCGACTGTCTTCTTGACATCGATGAACCAATTTGTCCTAGGTTTGTGTTAGAATTCTATGCTAGTGTGACCAACTTTAATGATGAAGACGATGATGAACTTTGTCTTAGGTTTAGAATCAATCAATGACCGCTCTCTACCCTACCAAACCCGTTTGGCCGACAAGGATGTCATCCGTGAACACCTTTTTAACCCAAAGGGTGATACAACCCGAGTTACCCGAAAGGGAAATGAGGTAAACCGAGATCCATATGGAATGGAGCTAAATGAACTTAAGCCCGAATTTAAGAAATGGGAGGAGCTACTTAGAGCCAACGTCATTAGCACCATAGGAAATAGGGATCACATTAACGCTTGCCTTTGTCATATGCTCTACAACTTGTCCACCCGTCAACCATTCAATTTAGCCTACTACATAGCTAGGAGAATGATTGATATTCCAACTCAAGGATCGGTTGCTCTTCCATACGGGATGCTTCTCACCCGTCTCTATAGAAACTTTGCACCAATTCCACCAACCCCAAAAGGAATGCACCTTCACTATGAGCTCATCCCTCACATCTTTGTACCTTTGAGTGATGCACGAGTTGCTAAGACAAAAGGCAAGAGAGCAAAACCTCCAACTCCATCATCATCATCATCAAATAGCTCCGAGGATGGTCTTCCAAGCTCTCGTCTTCCGCCTCATGAGTATTATTCGTCTCTTCCCGAAATAGAGAATGAATCAGCGGAGTTCAAGCAAACTAAGGGAATGTTCAAGTGCCTTGGTAGGATGATGAACAAGATTTACAAGAAGTTGGACAAATAAGGGTACTTTTAAGGAGTGTTTGGAACAATGCATTATCGTTAATGTTTGATACAATTTTGTTGTTTTTATTATGTAGGATGATAATATAAACTGAAACAATGGTGAATGCTAACAATCTTATGCAGGGGATAGCGCAAGTATGCTATCAAATTTTACCCATTTTCACTATAATGTGAAAATCAAAAAGCCTTGCTCAAAATACATGCTCCACTATGTTTATATATATGTTATTTGCTTTTCCTAACTAGAAATGTTTAGTATAACATGTTTTGAGAAAAATTTCAGGTTTCGGAAAAGTCCCCGACACCTAAAAACGAACTCTGTCCATTTTTTTGCACTTCACGGATCAGACGGCACCATAAATTTGGTACCGTCCGTTATGCAAATTGGTACCGCCGTACAGGCGGACCAGACGGCACCCTTTTTAGGGTTCCGGCCGTGTAAGTTTTGGTGCCGTGGATCCTTCAGGTAACTTTCTGAATTTCGACTATTTCGTGATTCCAAATTACCATCCATTGCTTATAAATCAATCCTAACTTGCTTATACTCTTATTAGAACTAGTATAATTCACTTAGGAATATAAGAAATCCATTTCCCACCAAAATTCAAAAATTTGAAAAATCCACCCAAGGAGCCCTTTTGCATAAAGGAAGGAACCAAATTTTTGGTACCTTCAAATCCGTGGGTGATCCGAATATTAGGAAATTCCACTCACTAGAACACATTTATTGCAAATCTTTTCTTCTTCACTCCATCTCTCTTGAATGGCTTGACTTGGGTGATATGACTAGCATTCAACCCACTTCCAAATCATTAGGAACCTCATCTCTTCAATGGCTTAACATCAAATCAAACACATTTCTCCATGATTTTTCACTTCTATAAATTGAGAGGTTTTACCATGATCATCCTCACACCTTCTTCATTCTTACTATCATCTAGCAAAGACAAACCAAAGTCAAAAATGACAAAATCATCTCCAAAACCTTGCAAGAAGACCGCTAGAATTAGTGTGAGGCCTTGTTGCTTCGTTAACCTTAGCTCCTCATCCGAGTCTTCTCCACTCACAATCTCATCTCCCATCCGAGATGATACAAACCTTACCTTAGCCACACCTACTCAATCACACATTGTGATCACCACTCCACCACCAACAAAAACACCAACTTCACCTCCACCGGCACCCATCCAAACATCCAAATCCTTTCTTGGAGGACTTGGATGACTTGCCTCCTAGGCCAAATCATCCACCACCATTGCCATCATTTGGCTCAATTGAGCGGATGGCTCATGAGTCACCTCGGTCATCCTTTGACCCAAACGCCCCATTAGGGCCTAAACCTCTTCTCTTCCACCCCATTCACAAAGACATTCATGGTCCTTTGTATGGGGATCATTCACTCCCCACATCAATGTCCCCTCATCTTGAGGACATTGAGGAGTGTATGTGGGATGCCAATCCCACTAGAGAGGAGATTCAAACGGAACTCCACAACCTCCACCAATTCAAAGGCATGGTGGACTCTCACTTGAGTGAGACAATGCAAATGCAAAGTGCTTTGCTTGCTTCCATCATGACCACCCCAAACATTTCCACCAACACCAACACATCTACCATTCCACCACCACAACCTCCCCAAACATACTACCCCCTAGGCATGGTTGCTTAACTTGTGAGCAAACGGCCCAAACCGTTGATATGACCCGGGTTATGGTCCTTGACTTTCAAGAAGAAATGAGGTTCATCCTCAATCATATCCTTGAGCGCCTCAACGCTCTTTCTCATCCACCATCAAATTAGGATGGTCATAGTTTAGCATTTCTAGTTTTTCTCTTCTTAGGATTATTTTCTTTTCTTTTCTTCTTGTACTAAAACACATCATTGTGTTCCCATTTCATGATCTTTATTCATGAACATTTTAACTAATGAATGGTGTTTTTATTATAGTATTGGTGCTTTTACATAGTGTTTGGAAATGCTTGTGAATGATCATTATTACTAACATATATTTTTTGTAGCTTTACTTTCACAATCCATGTATCTTCCCATTAAGCACCCAATTTAGGGGGAGCTTTGATCAAGGGGAGATAATGGCTCGGGCTCATTACATTCCGCATCGCCTCTACTTTTTGTTGAGACAAAAAGGGGAGAAAATATAGAACTTGATTACATTTTGACTTTTCTTAAAAAGTCAATTGCATACTTTGACTTTCTGAAAAAGTCAACATCATACATCAACTAGTGAACACTTTGACTTTCATAAATAGTCAAACATCATACACTTGCATTATCTTTCTCTTTTCAAGTTCTAAAACTAATATTTTTATAACTCTTGCACAAACTTTGTATCTTTTATAAAAATAAAATTTATATTTTGTCCTCAACAAAAGGGGAGATTGTTAATACAAATATCGTCATTAAACGTTATTTATATTTTTGATCTTTACCTAAGTTTTGTTAACGACAAAAGTAAATTTAATTTGTATAAAAGCTTAAAGCTTGTCAAGTTTAATAGATATTAAAACAAGCTTTTTCAAACAATATATTCATCATTCAAGCATTTACATTTATGATTAGTAACATCTTGATATGACTCTAATCATTATGTATGATAGTAGTTTTTAGAATGTGTTAGGTTCTTAAAACCAAACACTACTTAAGTACTTGCATATTTCTAAAAATAGAAATACAACATATGACATCATGTGATGCATCATGGAAATCATTGAAGATTTCATTAGATATTTTGTGTGGATTTGTACTCTTCATATCTTGCACAATCTCACTTAGATAGAGTTGACTTTAGCAAAGATTTGATATCTTGACTGTCAGACCGGCGGTACCAAATTGGTACACGGGCGGAACCCTTTTAAGGGTTCCGCGGTCCGTGGACGCTCCTGTCCATTTTGGCTATAAATAGCAATGCCAAGCCAAGTAGTTTTTCATCCCTTTCTAACATACTCTCATACATATCTTCTCTCTAACCTTTCTAACTCAGTTTCATATCATATTAGTGATCTCTTTTGTAGCAAAGAAGATCAAGTCACATTCAAGCTTCAAACGAGAAGTTGGAAGTCTTGTTTGTTTAGTGTTGTATGATCTTGTGTTGATTCATACTTCATTGTTGTATTAAACCATCATAATCGTGTGAGTGTGAGTGGTTAGTATTTTAGTCCTCAAAATACATTGTGTGTGGGAGTGGTTGTACCCTTGGAAAGAACTCGACATCTAGCTTAGTGTCGGAAATAGTGTAAGCGAAGTGTAAAGGTTTTCTCCGCCGGTGAAAGGAGCTTGTTGACTAGTGAAGTTAAACTCTCGAGTGTGAGACTCGAGGAGTGGAGTAGGGCAAGGAAAAAGAGTCCTTGTAGACCGAACCACTATAAACAACTTGTTGTGGTTTGATCATTTCTTTCCTTATTTACTCCTTACATATTGCTTGCATATTTCATTAACATATCTAAGATCAATATTAATTGATCTTTACAATAAGTTTCAAAACAAAGTTTTTAATTGGTAAACTATCCAACCCCCCTTCTAGTTTTCTACACCTTTCGTTAACCCGAACAACCTCTTAAACACTTTGTTGTCATTCTTTATTTAATGCATTACACATTATGTTGGATGTCCACCAATTAAGGGGAAGAGAAATTCATTCACATAATTGTCTTTTGTCAAACTTTATTAAAGAACGCATACTCATGTTTCTCACACCCTAAAAATACCAACACATAGTTACACACCACTTAGCTAAAACCGATTCACGTCACAAGTTTGCACTAATACCTCATCAAGTAAAATACGCATCATATGTTTGACAAATTTCTTCATCTCCTCAACCAACAAGTCTAGGATTTTCCTTAAACTAACACCTCATAACTCCATTGTCTAGAACATCATTAGAGGATCTCATCCTTTTCTCCGTTGACACATATCATGCACGACATTGTCAATGCAAACGATATATTAATCAAAACTGTAATTCCCAACACTTGCTCAACACTCTAGTTTATTCAACACTTTCCCATCATACGATGTCATTCTCATCCTCATACAGGTACTTAGTTTTTTTATTTTTACATTTTTCAAGTTTTCGTTCCTAGGTGCATATTGTCTTCACTTCTTTTTAATTCTTTTCAAGCATATATTATGGCATAATACATCATCTTTGGTAGATGATAATGTCGCAAAAGATAATGACGGTCAAAACATGTTAGTATTCTCTCTCCCATTGTCACTTGGAATAGGTCATTTTTATAATAATTTGTCAATCAATGAACGAATTTCGTTCTTTTTAGCATCAATGATATCAGTTAAATCATAACCCGTTAAGCGTCATTGAATAGCAATGTCTATTCAAATTCTCTTTTTCTTTTTGGTCACTTGACATTGCGAAAGTCATATTCCTTTGTTTATCCTTCAAGTTGTGAATTTTAGGCAAGGATTGCATGAGTCCATATTTTCAATTTTTGAATTTTAGGCAAGGGGTTAGGTTGGGTTGATACGAGGAGTGATTTGAATTTTATATGTTTGTTTCCTAGGCATTATCGACACACAACCGAGTTTAAATCGAAAGAATATGCTCCAAAATGTTATATTTTAAACATGGTTTGCATGAATTTTTCCTCTTGCTTCTTATGTAACATTGTCACACTATTTGTTTGCTATGTGTGCACTTATATTTTGTCAAAGTGTTTTTGGTACGACAAAACAATTTTACAATGAAGTGTTTCAAATAATGTCATGCTCTTGGATTATATGATTATTTGTCTTGATGATATCTTGTTGTGTGGTGAATGTTTGTCCAGTAGTCGAATGTGTTGTTTTTGTTTGTATAGGATCTTATCTTATGAGTTCTATCATGTTATTATCCGTGTCTATAACACATTTGTTTTGTAGGTTGATAACAAATCATTTGTTATCTTATTTTGTTTTAACTTTTATATGCTTACTTTGCATAATTTTAATCTCGTTATTGCTATTCGTTGTTTAGTGATATGTCTTACGAGATACTTGCACTCGCACCTAAATTTAGAGCATGTAGAAATAAGTTTAGAGGGATGAAAATACATTGTTAGTGGCTAAAATGACCACTGATTGGGTCTGCTGTCTCAAAGACTCATGGACCCTTCAGCAAAAGGGACGGACCCCTTCAAAAGGGTCCATGGAATCCGTAGTTGTTTGAGACAGCGGAACATCAATTGATTGTTGCACATTTACTACATTTTCACTTCTTTGGACCGACATATTTTCAAATCTCATTATTCCTTCCACTTTTCTAAAATCACCTCCACCACTATTTAGGTGTAACAAAATTTCAAAACCACACACCTCGTCATGCGATTATCTCGCCATGTTAGAGAAGAGATACGTGACTTGAAGGATGAAGTTCTTTGTATGCTAACCATCATCCATAACCTTTAGCCACCAAACAAGACTTGTTACGAATAACCGTGCCTTCAGCATCTACCTTATTTTTCCAAATCCATTTAAGTCCAATAACATAGACCCCTGTTGGTCGTTCAACCAATTCCCATACTTCAAGACATTTGAACTGATTTAATTCTTCTTCCATGGATTTAATCCAGTTATCATGTGTCATTGCTTCTTTAATGTTTTTGAGTTCGATATGACTCAGAGTGAGAGCATAAATGCAATTTCTACCATCGGTGTGAAGGCGTTGTATTGTGATGACTGGTTGGTTTAGATTGCCAATAATGTTTACTAGAGGATGATCTCTTGTCCATTTATATGTCGAGGGTTGGTGTTGGTATACATTATGAAGATTTGGTGGATCCAGGTTGCGGGTCGAGGATTCGGCAACATCTGAAGTGGTTGTTTCTGATGCAAAAAGGCTAAAGAATGCATTTCCATCATAATCTGCAGGTGCAGGTACATTTTGGTTAAGTGGATCATCAGCTTGGTCAATGTCATTGGAAGTAGTTTGTTCTTCTGTTGTTAGAGACTCGACGATGGTGCATCAGCAACAGTTGTTGTTGTGATGTCAGGTGTATGAGGTATTGGATTTTGATCAGGTTGAGCAGCGAAAACATTGGTTACATCTGGAGCACATTGATCGATATCTTTGTTGAACAGTGGAGCAAACAAACTTTCCATTTGACGACATGTGAGTTGAAATTGTTTATTAGCCGATGATTCTGGAAAGTTTAGACGGTTGTGCCCGTGTTCTAAGATGTTTTGCTCAGAAGCCATATTAGTGAGCTCATCGAAATTAGCATGAATGATTTCCGTGATTGCTCTAGTATGACGATTCCAGATTCAATATCCTTTTGAGTTTTCACAATATCCTACAAAGACTCCTATGTTAGCTTTAGCCTTGAGCTTTCCAAGATCATCACGATCATTATTTGGGTAACAAATAGCACCAAATACATGAAAGTGTTTTAGGTTCGGTTTTCGGTTATGAACAAGCTCATATGGTGTTTTTTGTGGTGTTTTGTGATCATAGAACGGTTTTGGGTGTAACATGCAGTCGAAACAGCTTCTGCCCATAAGTAATCCGATAATTGAGCGTTAATCAACATCGTTCTTGCGGCTTCCACTAACGTCCGGTTTCGTCTTTCAACAACTCCATTCTGTTCGGGACTTCTTGCAATGGATGTTTGATGTTCAATTCCCACTTTCTCATAATATGTACGAAGAGTTTGATTCAAGAATTCAGTTCCTTTGTCTGTTCTAACTTGTCTGAACGTGTTATGAAGCTAAACTTGAATTTTCGTGAGAAAGGTAATGATCATTGAAAGAGCTTAATCTTTACTTCTTTGAAAATAAACACAAGTTCATCTGGAGTATTCATCAGCGATTACAAGAATGTAGCGTTTTTCGTTTATCGTCTACACATGCATCGGGCCACACAAATCCATGTGAAGAAGGTGAAGTACGTGTTAAGTACTGTTTTCAATCTTTGAAGGGAAATGTGCACGAGTGATTTTTCCTTGTTCACATGTTAAGCATAAGTGGTGTTTAGAATAACGAAATCTTGGAAGTCCTTCAACTAGCTTGTGTCGTGCTAGATCAGTCATGGTTCTAAAATTCAAATGAGAAAGTCTTTTATGCCACAGCCAAGATTTTGTCGATGTTGCTTTAGAAAGTAGACATATTGGAGAGGAAGCAATCATATCAGACATTGAGATTGTGTAAAGGTTTGTTCTACGGGTTCCTGACATGAGATCATTTCCTTGTAGATCACGAATGAAACAAGTCTTCTGCCAAAATGCAACTTCCAAATCCTCATCACAAAATTGGCCTACTGAGAAAAGATTGTGTCCAAGACCTTCAACATAATACACACGACTAATTTTGATGTTTCATTGATTTAGTCCCCGTAACCCATTATAGCAGCGAAGTGATCATTACCGAATCTGTCAGTGCTAATGAACTTTGCAATAAAGTTTGTTAGGTCACCATATTAGTTGTAATACAAGCATAACAATGATATAAATGAGATGAGAGAATGGTTGTTTGGCTGATTACTTCATAAGAATGAATGACAAAGGTTTCTTAGCATATACGAAATAACTAACAATAATAAGAGTTGTTTACATGACTATTTATAGGAGATGATGCTAGGGCAACACACCTAGCTCTTTCGATGAGGCGTTTGGGCTTTCTCTTAGGTCCATGTGCTTACTACATAAGCCTAGAGATAATAACTAACATATAAGCCTAATAACTTAGCAACTTATTACATAATTAATGACCGACACTTGATAATAATAACAAGTAATCCCAACAAATGTCTCTCGAGTATATTTAGTTACTGAGAACACCAACTACGAGATAAGAGTTCACAATCTTTCTTTGAGATTGTAACCCACAACATATTGAGTCAACATGTATATTATAGATTCTCAATTATAATTATGAATTAAATATAAAAAGAAACAAGAAAACCATGATGCATAATTATTTAGTTAAGCCATATTAACCATAATTTTTTTCCCTACATCAATTAAATCAAAACGGACATACGATAATAAACCAACTAGATAATCAACGTAAACTTATGTTAGTCGACAACTAAACCAAGCAATATGCTCAAATCACACATCTCTAAATCAAAATTAATATCGTGTGCGTAAACACGATATACATGACAAGTAAATATAGCATATATATTTTATATTTTTTCACACTGTTCTTTCTATATTAAAATTCACAATTGTTTTGATATTAAACATAACAAACAATACTAAACAACCATGCATACTAACTAGAATCCAACTTAGCGCTTATCATCAACTTCTTATAAAATATAAAATATTTGCATAACTATATTTGAACGATGGTTATGAATCTAAAATATGTACGTAAAAGTTAAAGAGCATATATATAACCAAGCAATACTTGATAACCAATTAACAGTGTTTTAAGGTACGGTGTACGTACCTTATATGAATATTATGTTATTTGAAAGCCAAACCTCAAATAAATATTAGTCTCTAAGCCGTCGACATGTTTACTCCATAAAGTTTTCTAGGTTTAAAAATCGAAACTATTTTTGAGCGTGCTAATAACGTGTTGTGAAACAATGTAAATAACAATAAATAAAAATAACAAGATAAAAAAGAATGAAAAATTCAGTTTTATTCATCTCATAAAGAATTATATTTATATTTACAAGATAGAGTGTCTTTCAAGATAAATAAAGATAGCTACTAATAAGATATGAAAATCCATTCCATATTTATATTTATACGTAACATACTCGTGTCTATATATATATATATATATATATATATATATAGAGGGTAGGGTTAAAATGAAAAGTTTCTTATAATGAAAAGAATGAGAAGGCATGTGGAGGTGACATGTGTCACCTTTGCCACATCACCATGCCATGTCATGTGACATGTGTCATCCCCCCCCCCCCCCCGCAAAAAAAAATTTCCCGCCAAAAAAAATTTTTTTTTGGGCAAATTTTTTTTTCCCGCCAAAATTTATTACTGCATCACAGTTATAAAAATACTGCATCACAATTATAATTGTGATGCAGTAATTTATAACCTTAATGCACTAAAATCATGATTATGATGCAGTAAATTTATAACCGTGATGCAGTAACTTATAACCTTAATGCACTAATAAGTTTTGATGCATCTTTATTATAAGTTAATAGTTCAGTGCATCAACTATGATGCACTAAAATCAAGGTTATAACCTTAAATGCACTAACATCATGATTGTGATGCAATAACTTTATAACTGTGATGCAGTCATTTATAACCTTAATGCACTAAAATCATAATTGTGACGCAGTAACTTATAACCTTAATGCACTAATAAGTCTTGGTGCATCTTTATTATAAGTTATTGCATCATAGTTAATAGTTAAGTGCATCAACTATGATGAACTAAAATCAATGTTATAACATTAATGCACTAAAATCATGATTGTGATGCAGTAACATTATAACTATGATGCAGTAACTTTATAACTGTGATGCAGTAATTTATAACCTTAATGCACTAAAATTATAATTTGTGATGCAGTAACTTTATAACTGTGATGCAGTAAAAAAATTTGGCGGGAAATTTTTTGGCGGGAAAAAAAAAAATTTTTTTGGCGGGAAAAATTTTTTTTTTCGGGGGGGGGGGGGGGGGGTATGGTGATGTGGCAAAGGTGACACATGTCACCTCCACATGCCTTCTCATTTTTTTCATTCTAAAAAACTTTTCATAATAACCCAAACCTATATATATATATATATATATATATATATATATATATATATATATATATATATATATATAGTTAGGATCAAATAAGAAGAAAAATTAAAATAAGAATGATAAAAAGAAACCACAACCATTTCAGAAATTTCTCCTCCTATTTGAAATGTGTGGCTAAAATTCTTATACTTCCTATTTTAGTTTTTCTTCTACTGGATATATATATATATATATATATATATATATATATATATATATATATATATATATATATATATATATATATATATATATATATATATATATATATATAAGTAGGATCAAAGTAAGAAGTAAATTAAAATAAGAAGTGATAAGTGACAAAATCACGCATTGAGATGCACCGCTGCATTGGATGCATTTGTATTCATATAGATGCAACATCTTGAGTTTCGAAAGTTAATTTGATGTATAGATGGTGCAAATTGATTTTTATGATTTTGGCACGTGCAGAGGAACAAAAAACAAGAGAAATCATGAAATGCATCTAATATACGTATATGCATATAATAAAAAGCTAGAAAACACATTATTGTGCGTTATAATGCATCTAAGATTATAGGGATGCATCTAATTTAGGTCGATGCATCTCGGATTTGAGGTTATAGTTCTTCTTATTACTTCTTATTTTAAGTAATCTTCTTATTTGATCCTAACTATATATATATATATATGTATATATATATAGAGTTAGGATCAAATAAGAAGATACTTAAATAAGAAAATAAGAAGAACTATATCCAAGATGCACCGACCTAAATTAGATGCTTCCCTATAATCTTAGATGCATTATAACGCACCATAGTGTGTTTTCTACCTTTTAATCAGATGCATATACGCATATTAGATGCATTTCATGATTTCTCTTGTTTTTTGTTCCTCTACACGTATCGAAATCATGAAAATTAATTTGCACCATCTATACATCAAATTAACTTTCGAAACTCAAGATGTTGCATCTATATGAATAGAAATGCATCTAATGCAAGTCATTGCATCTCAAATGCGTGGTTTTGGTCACTTCTCACCACTTCTTATTTTAATTTACTTCTCACTAGATCCCTACTATATATATATATATATATATATATATATATATATATATATATATATATATATATATATATATATATATATATATATATTTCTTCTTCTTCTTATCACACACATTACACACATTTACTAGGCTTGTTTTTATAACATTTTGTGCCGTTACATTATAAAAAAACTACTCCAGATCCTATTGGTAATTCTCTACTTTTTATAACTCCTTTTTTGTTTCTTTATACTTTGTTGTTATAGTTTTCGCATTCTTACCATTATTTTCGTTGTACGCGAATTGCGCGATTATATAAAAGCAATGAGAGTCTTTTGACTCAGATGTACGTGAGGTAAACCTAGATACTCCCCCATGACCTCAACTTTGAAAACCTCATTTGTTTTCGCGTTTTAACATATACTTATTACATCGCATGCTGTATACAAATTGCCCGAAATCAGAAAAAAGAACAGTTACTTTTATATAGGTTTCTTTATTTCGAAACTGGATCATTTTGATTAGGTGTTACATTCAATGTGAGTGTAGTGTTCTTTATGATCTTTATTGATGAATACCATTTGTTCTTTTATGTTAATCTAGAAACAGTAAACCTTCAATCTTGCATTTGAAACACAATAACAGATATGTTAATTTGCGCTTTTTTATAATGCAAATGCAGTTTAATTTGTGTTTTGTTATACGTTTTCTTAGAATTTCATGTACTGTTGAAGGTTTTGTTGATTATGTTTGTTTATCTGATTACTCGTTATTATTACATTTTATATAGATGTTGAAGGTTTTGTGAGAAAATTTGAGATGATGAATATGCAGATGAAAATCATTTTCGTTGTGGTTTTCGTGTTTGGGACTGTTTTGTCTATGGTTAGGACTGAACCGACTGAAGATAAGAAAATCTTACTTGATTTTATCAAGAAGATGCAGCATTCTCGAGTGATTGACTGGAGTATGGATTTATCAGCTTGTACTAACTGGACTGGGGTAACATGTGATCATAATCAGTTATTGGTTATTGCTATTCATTTGCCTGCTGTTGGTTTTGATGGTACTATACCTTTAGATACGCTTGGTGGACTGTCGAATCTTCAGATTTTGAGTTTGAGATCAAACAACTTATCGGGTCCTTTTCCTACTGATTTTTATAATCTAAGGAACTTGACAGGTTTGCATCTCGAATGCAATAGCTTCTCTGGTCTATTACCTGTGAATTTGTCAGTTTGGAATAATATTTCGTTTCTTAGTCTGTCGAATAATGGTTTTAGTGGAAGTATTCCCCCTTCTATATCGAGTTTGAGTCACCTCACTGCTTTGAGTCTTGCAAACAACTCGCTTTCTGGTGAAATCCCTGATTTTAGTAGTGCGAGTTTGCAAGTTCTTGATCTGTCTAATAATAATTTCACGGGGACTGTTCCTCCATCTCTCACAAGGTTTCCTATCTCTGTGTTTTTGGGAAATAATCTTGAATCAGAAAGTGAATCGCTTCCAGCTGTTTCTCCCAAACGTTCAAAGAAATCTAAATTCAAACATGAATTAGGACTCATTGGAGTTGTTATTGTTGGTTGCGTATTAGTGTTGGTAATACTTCTATTATTAGTAAGTCTTTGACATAGGAAGGAAGAAAGTAAAAATAAGGCTTTGCAGAGGTCAGGCGTGAAGGAAAAGAAAAAAACGGGAATGGCAAATTTGAGATCAAGAAGTCTAAATGGGAATGGAAGCCTTGATTTCTTTGAGGGAAGTAACCTTGCGTTTGACTTGGAGGATCTGTTTAGGGCTTCTGCAGAGGTGCTTGGTAAGGGTAGTTTGGGAACAACTTATAAAGCGGCATTGGAGGAAAGTGCAGTTGTGGTGAAGAGATTACAGAGTGTTAGTGTAGCGAGACGAGAGTTTGAGCAGCAAATGGAGATTGTTGGAAGGACAAGACATGATAATGTGGTTCCTTTAAGGGCTTATTACTACTCCAAAGATGAAAAGTTGATGGTGTATGACTACTATGATCAAGGAAGTGTTTCTTCGATGTTGCACGGTATGTTGTTATTATATTTTCAATATAATGGTGACCTTTTAGTTAGGATTGAGTCGATTTAGGTTGTGTTTTATCAACGGGGCAAATAATCTTAAGCTAAAACAGAACGGGTCATATAGAGGAAATGCATACAACTCTCTTAAGTGCCTTTATATAAGATTTATTGAACGATATTATTTTAGTTTCATAATTAATGTGTTAAATATAATATGCTTGAGAAATGGACCAATAGTGTTTTTGGGTCAATCAAACCCAACTCGATCCATTTAGACCCACACCAAAAGCACCTGTTTCACCCTGACCCATTTTGACCCGCTGCCCATTTTCTGTATTGATGGACTTGTGATCTTGCAGCGAATAGAGGAGCAAACAGGATTCCGCTTGATTGGGACAGCCGATTGAGAATAGCCATAGGAGCAGCAAGAGGGATAGCTCATATCCACACACAAGCTAGTGGAAAGCTTGTTCATGGAAACATCAAAGCCTCAAACACCTTCCTCAACAATCAAGGGTTTGGTTGTGTTTCTGACCTGTGCCTGGTCACGGTGATGAGTCCCACAGTGGCACCAGTAATGAGGAGTGGTGGATACCAAGCACCAGAAATAACCGACATCAAGAAGGTTTACCAGGCATCAGATGTCTACTCTTTCGGGGTTCTACTTCTTGAGCTTCTCACCGGGAAATCACCTACTAATGCAACCTGTGGCAACGAGGCTTTCCACTTGGTTAGATGGGTTCAGTTGGTGGTTCAGGAAGAATGGACGGGAGAGGTTTTTGATGTTGAGCTTTTGAGGTATCAAAATATAGAAGAGGAGATGGTGGAGATGTTACAGATAGGGATGCAATGTGTGGCAAAGTCGCCAGAACAGAGGCCTAAAATGGAGGAGGTTTTGAATTTGGTGAAGAACATTCGTACGGGTGAACGACAGCTCTAACCATATCTATGGTAATCCAGACAATCAGCTCCTACAATAGCAGCATATATAGAACCACTTTACATATACTGTCACCCTTAGATTTTTGTTAAGATATTTGGTGGATAACATGTTACTGTTTTTTTCTTCTGTTCGTTTTCAGTTTTCCCAATCATGTCACAGAACGGTTTTACAATATGAAAATACAATTGA
Source organism: Chrysanthemum makinoi (assembly GCA_910596185.1). Taxonomy (NCBI): domain Eukaryota; kingdom Viridiplantae; phylum Streptophyta; class Magnoliopsida; order Asterales; family Asteraceae; genus Chrysanthemum; species Chrysanthemum makinoi. Next base: position 82,663,461 of record OU343218.1, on the reverse strand, counting down.
TCTTTGTCTATATCCGTAATATCTGTAATTTCTATATAGTGTACTCTATTGTAATACATAACGTAAAGAAATTACACATAGAAGAAAATGGTTATGAAGCTAGCGATTTTGACCCATGCTCATAAACAGGTATAGTGAAAAAGATTAAAACGCGCCGAAAGACCTAAATTATTTATGAAACTATTATTTATTTATTTATTTGGTTGGGTAAAGGGGAATTCCCCAGTAAAATAAAACTAATTTAAACTTTGGACTAGTACAACAACAAACCCAATCCCGCCGGGGCAGGGTATGAGGTTAAACTTTGGACTAGTGTTTTGGTTAAATCAACAGGACTCTTGACCAAAGATATCTATGTTAAGTGAAGATGTTTCAACCTATTTTGTCACCTCTACAGTTATCCTTGAGTTGGTGGATACAGAATTGCAAGCCATTTCATGATATAAATCGCTCCATAATAACACAATTCATAGTCAGTTTAATACACCATTTGCAACTTACACCAATTACATAACAACAAAAGGTACAGTTACTAGGATGGTTGGAGTTTACATTCTTTCTGCTAAAATCAAGGGTAAAAGAATAAAAACGCCTTTATACAAGGACATCATGAATGAATTGCTCTTGAACACAACGTTTGATTGGCACAAACAGCTGCTCTTTAGTCTTTACTTGTTTACAATTTTCGTTTTAACTCCACCTGAAAGTTAAAGAAAGCTTTTAGGGCATAAGAGAGCATTCTATTCAAAAATATATTTGAAGTTTCAGAAAAAACAAAAGAAGAATAAGGGTAACGCGGGTTTTACCTTTCGCCTCTTCAAACCGAATTTCTTTAATTAAATCAGAAGCAGCATGGTACTCAAAACTGCAAAAGCGTTGAGAACACAAGAACTAAATTAGCAGTATGAAAATACGAAATATATATAGGTTTGTTGAAGAAATATGTCTCTCCTACCTTGCTTCTAGGATCAGTATAAATATCATTTAAATTACCTGTTAGATAAATGCAGTTCCAGTTCATAGTTTGATGTGGTCTTCATAGATTCCACTAACACAGTTACAATCTCGGTCTTCCTAGTAGTGGCCAAGAGAAGATCATACTCGGTTGGGACAATAACTGCAAAGAAATTATCACTTAATTCACTCAAACAAAGCTTTTCAACTGCAGCAAGGCCAATCCGCCTTTTAAGTGAATGTGTCTCTGGATCAACAAGATATATGGCAAAATCAGTGATTAGAAGAATTCGCTTTTTCATCTTTCCTGAACCTGTAAACTTCAGAACCTTGTCAGCGAATATGACTCCCCTGTCACCTGCACAGGGAAAGACGGCATGACATTTAAGAAGAGCGTAAGAGGTCATTATATAGAAGGGTAAACTTGAGGCTTGAAATTATGGTTATGACCCTTCTAAGATTGTTGATGAAATTATAATCAATGGCAAATTTGTTAACAAACTAGATGAACGACTTCACCCCTAACTAATACTTGGTCCAGTTCTTGTGTGAGTGAGCCAACTACATTTCGAACTCTTTCACAAAATAAAAAGAGCGTGAGAATATAAATCCACAAGGTCGTTGATTGACTCAAGGTAGATAGACAATTTGCAAATGACTTTCGGATTAACTATCGAAAATGGTCAACATTATAAGTCAACAAGTGTAGCAAGTGAAGTTCATCATGGCAACTAGACCAACTAGTAGAGTGCTGATGATAAACTCACAGGATACGACATATGAACTTGAACCAAATTGATGTCATACAACAGCCTACATATAATTATGGTATGTTTATCAATATTTTACTTATAGTGGAAAAACGACTCTTGTTAGAGAGCCCATAAAAATTAGTGCAAACCGTTATTGTGGGGCATACCTAAAAAATCTGCTTTGTTCTCTTAAAGGCCAAGTTCATGTTGACTTAATGGGTATGGGGATGAAGAAATGACTTTCCCATAGCCATAGTGGTTCTTATTTAGAAACCAAACACCCGCGTAGTCTACATGCAGCCTTTGACACCTATGTTGGGTGTGGTTTGCCAGTGAGTAATCCGTTGCTCTGCATCTTAACAGATGTATATCTTCATGACCTGGAACCACAAAGGCTTATTAACAGCTTAGTGACTTCAACAAAAAATGAGGTTGCTGCAATCACCACTTCTCAAAATAGTCAAACTTGTCTATTTCTTTATCTTGTTGACCTATCTGTAAAATTAAACACATCAAAACCATGTCTCCACATATGCATGATGACATACAATCTATCTATCCCAAACCAGTTAACATGGGCCAAAAATGGAACACGTGAGAGATCACAGAAAGTGACTAAACAAGCCAAAAGTGAGTACACGAACAACATCATCCCACAGCTCCTATCTGAAACCAGCTTCTCTCATATATTCTAGATCTTTTCTAATGTCTCGAGTCCTGACTACTTACTCGTAAGAAATAAAAGCTCACAAAGGAATACCAAAACCTGTAAGCTTCGTCTTCCTCAATCTAATGTCTATAAATTTACCATTTAACTTTATTTGGATTTCAACATTAGACTGCACCACTTCATCCAAGATGTTCTTATTCTACAATTACAGCTTATCAATTTCTCTATTTCTCGGCATCAGTAATCCTGATACCTGACTAGATTGTTCCTACAATACCTATGTATGACACATCTTCAGCCCTTATTCCAACACCACGAAGCATTTTGTATACTTCTCTTTAACATTCATCTTATTCTTGTTCTTGTACATGATATTTGCTTGGTTTACATCCCTTCAATGAAGGTGCATGTATCTATGTATACCCTGACCTCTAATTTATAGAATCCCATAGGGATACGGATTCATTCATGTAAGAGCAAACACTGCAACAGAAAATGTAAACACACGCAAAAACACAAGAGCACAATATGACTTATTGTTTTGGTCTTTAAGATGACTTGCGTCAGAACCACACTAGTGAGTCTTTCTTATTAATTGGTTATCAGGTACATAGTTTTAGCTAGAACGTTTGAAGTCGAGACACGCCATGGTACTCTATTTAACACTATGTTATTATAGAAGTTCTACAATTACAAAGGGTATACATTTAAGTAGAGCATCATGAAAAAATATGCATACAGGCCAAGCGCGTAATGCCGTAATCTAAGTTTCCCTTCCGAGGAGTGATGCCATGCTATTTTTAAACAAATAGCATTTTTATGAACACCATCTAGTAATAAGATTAATAATCCTACACAAAATTTCCCACTCAATGTTAGGCTTACACCATCTCACCTGCCAGTCTAACTGGACAAGGTGATCACTTTGATTAGTCAAACGGTCTAGAATGAACCTATTACCGAAACATGCTTTCACAAGGTTGTTCTTCATATTAAACTATCATTCTACTAACACTACCTTGTTTATATGATGGCTCACTTTCTTTCATCAATCATCATCAAAACTAAATAATGTATCTTCTTCTGGTCGTTTCATTTCTCCTTTTGAAGATATCACATTAAATACATTACTGCAAATGCACAAGTCAATTCCTAAAAACCCTTAAATGCACACGTTAAATTGAGCTAAATCCTCCTTGATAGCACTAAAACAATACAACACATTTTAAATTGAAATGCAGATCTCTGAACTATACCTATTTATCTTTTCTGAAAAGAGCTAAGTTGTAAGTTGATTAATGATAAATTGCTTCTTGCTTAATGCAGTAGCGTATCACTAAATTACCAAACTGCTCCATTTCAAAGAAATACAATTACCAAACTAACCCGTTTTAAAAATGTATAATTAGTCAGCTAACCCATTTTCTAACGAAATCCGTCTGTTTCATCATCTTTTTTTTGTGTGCCTATAGTTGTTTCCGTGTTCGGAATGTGACGAACTAGACCAGTTCAAAAAAATTATAACTCAAGTCAACACAATATTAACCATCAGGGGTGGACCGAGGGGTGGGGGGTGTTCCAGGGGTGCCTGTGAAGCACAAAGATTTTTTCTACGTCGTCTAAACTTGGTAAAAAATGTTGAGTATTCTAAAAGTGCACCTTGTCCCAAAATTTTGATCTACAAGGTTTCTTTAGCGAGTGCACATACTACGACCAAACCTGATCCAAAATTTTGGTCAATAAATTTTGTCAAAAATGACGAGGTACTCAAGTGCATATACTACGACCAAACTTGACCCAAATCTTGCATGTGTGAGTACAATCCAGATTCTAAATACTCCAAAGTGAGAATTTAAACCTCAAAACTGTCTGATTTCGCATCTATATAGGTTTCAAGGAAGAAACGCAATTTGTAAAATAATTTCAAATAACCATCAGAATAGACAATAACACTTGCTAGTGTTTGTAGAGTTTGCTTGCAACCCAACGTTCATGCAGCCCCCATGCTTGCAGAAGGGCATCCTATGCGCACAAGAGTTAAGGCCTCAACGAGTCAGCACCCTTGTCCCTTCATAATTGTAAAAGTTCCTAAAACGAAATCCATAAGAGAGACTCGCTAGTGTCTACTGTTGAGTGAGTCATTCTTTGATCAAACCCTAATATACAATCCTTTTCCTATTTTTGTTCGGTATACTTTTCCATTACGTGTTATTTGAGTTTGTAACAAATATCTTCAACAATGGGACAGCGTCATAGAATAGGAATTCAGACCACTAAAGTATATCTTTTGTTTCTTAAATGAGCTAATTTAGTAATTTGATTACTCAAAACTGTTTCTCTCTTATGTGGCATGTTTTTCTAATGAGGTGGCTCATCACTAGATTACCAAACAAGTCGGATTCAAAAAACTATAATAAACAGCATGGAAATTAGATGCATGCAGCAGGGGGTAAATACGTGATTTTACACCTTCCGTGTTACTCCTTCCTGTATATAACCTCTTTCCTCCCCTATCTTCCCAGTTGATTCATGCAGGAAACAATATACTGGGTCAAAATATTGCGCAAAATTGGAGATACAAGGAGACCGTTGATGATCCATTGATCCAATTCTTTTAATAACCATATATAGTTTTTATTTTTAAATATGGAATCATTGCATCGTTATTTTGGTAACAGAAAAGTAGGACTTCAAGATTTAAAGGCTGACAATATAATACAAAGTACAAACATCAACTGATAAAGAATAGAAAATGATGTCAGAATTCATATGGTGAAATAAATAGAAAAAGATCAATCAAAGAAAGAGGAAAAAGAGGAGTTTAATTACTGGACTTATGTATTCTAATGTTAATAGATAGGTAAAAGTTACATTTAAACCGCCTGCTACATCTAACTTATACGCTGTTAACACTTAACAGCATGGACGACTTCCCCAATCACAAATTAAACCGTTTCAGAAAAATATAATTACTTGGCAAACCCATTTTCTGACGCAATTTGTTTGTGTCGTCGTCTTTTTGAGGGCTACAAGTATTTCTATAGTCTTCCACCATGATGGCGTACTTTCTTTAATAAAAACACAAAATACCATTCTTCAGATCATTCATTTCTCCATTTGAGAATATCACATTAACTACATTGCTGCATATGCAAAAGTTAACTCCTAAAACCCTTGAGCATGGAACATGTCAGATTGAGCTAAATCCTAATATCACATGTTCAAACTATTACTCGATGAAAATTGCAAGCCGCGTCAAGCTCCTCAATATAAAAATATTCATATATAGGCACCGTGACCCCAAAAAACCTTCAATGGATTGAGATAAACTGCCAATGTCATAAAATTGGAACGCAGACCACTAAATTTATAACCTTTTTTTCCTTAAATGAGCTAATTTAGTAATTTGATCACCGAAAAGCTGCTTCTTGCTTATGTGGCATGAGGTGTCTTGCAACTAGATTACCAAATTAGACCATCTTAAAAAAAATAATTACCTAACTAACCCATCAATGACAGTACATCTGTAAGTCTTCCTTGTATCTGTGTATACCCTAACCTCCAATTTGTAGTACATCATTAACCGAGATAATGTACTTTTAGAATTCACACAATCCATAGGGATATGGATTCAGCATGTAAGAGCAAACGCCACAACAGAAATTGTAAACACACACAAGAACACAATATATATGTGGTTCGGTTTTTGCCTTTAGCACAACCAACGTCATGACCACACCAGTATGTCTTTCTTATGAATTGGTTATTAAGTAGTATGACAAATACAAAAGGTCTACTTATAACTGGAACCTCTGGCAAAATTATCCAGACAGGCCAAGCCTGTAATCCAAGATTCCAAGTTTTCCATCCTGAGGAGTGAATACAAGTTATTGTCAAATTAATCATCCTACATAAAAGTCCCATTCTACCTTAAGATCATACCGTCTTACCTGCCAGTCTAACTGGACAAGGTGATCACTTTCGTTTAGTCATAACTGCCTATCGTTAGCATTCGACACCAGAAAACGCTTTCTCAAGATTGTTCATCATCCTACCATTCACACTCACTTGTTTTCCACCACACTTTGTTTCATACAAACGCGATACACATTCTTCCTTTAGAATAAGTCTCTGAACTATATCATCAACATTTAAATGAGCTACTAGGGTAATTCGATGCTAATGCAACATATTTTCCTGATGCCATAGCTTATCGCGAAATAACCAACAAGTCCATTTCAACATACTATAATCACCAAACTAGACCATTTCAAAGAAGAAATTACGCACCTAACCCATATTCTAATGACATTCATTTGTGTGGTAAGGGCTACAAATAACCAAACTAGAACATCTAGCGGGTGCTTGTCTGAAGCTTATTTGATGGCGTATTGAAAATTTGATAAGCTCGTTTTTCGGGGCTTATGAGTTATAGCTTTATATAAGTTGATAAGCCCAAGTAACTAAGCTCGTAAGCTACTAAAATGAGCTAATCAATAAGCTCATAGAAAATAAGCTTAACATGACCTATTTGAAAGCCTAAACATATAAACAAATAAAAAGTTGATTACCTTGTTTGTCAAGAATCTTCATGAGATAAGGTTTAGACCTGACATCAACATAATCACCTTTAAAACTTCTTGCAATTGATGCCTTTCGTCACCGGAAAATAATGGATCTTCATCCGTCGAGTTTGGGTACATTTGGCACATGTATTTGAGTTCGGGTATATTTGGCAGCTATAAGAGCACAAGCTATGAGCAATACCAATAACACGTTCGAATACTTAGCGTGTAACATGTTATTGGTATTCACTTCATTCACAATTGCAAATGGCTTAGAGCCATTGTTCGTTTTGGCACGATGCTCGATATGGTTGGCACACGAATGACATGCATTTGGCACACCAATGGCATCCCATACCTTGTGCTCTAAAATGGTTAGCGGTAAGCTCATTGCTACGGTAACTATAAATTAATAGCCTTAGGGGTGTGTTTGTTTTTAAAAAAATAATCTTACACAGTAAGAGGGGCATACGTTTTGCTTGTTTGTTTTTTTCTTTTGAGTAAGACCCAGTTAGACATATAACATCTTAGTCAGTAAAAGGTGGGAGACTTGTCTTACTGCCTCTTACTCGTTTTGTAAACTTTATATAATATATTTAATTGTTTATTAACTATGTTATATTTATGATAAAAGTCTTGTTTCATATTTACATAAGTTACTTATTATCGCATTGCGTTGGTTTAATAAACAAGTTGCAAAAACGAGCATTCGGACACTTAGGTTAAATCAATAACGTTATCGTTATTGGTATGGAATAACTTCATAACACACCACACTAATGGGTCCCATTGGGTCCCAAACTAAAAATACTCACTTATACAACACAACAACAAACTTGAGCCATTTGGCCCAAATTTGGCTCACGAATGGCACCAAGTGTGGTATGGTTTGGCTCACCAATGGCACGAAAAATGGATGTTTGGCATGTTAAATTCTCCCCATACCGTGTGCTCTTATACAAAAACAAACAACGTTATTTCGTTCAAATTTAGACTTTCTAGCCACCTCTTACCAGTAAGATGTGGTAGTCAGATTCAGACCCAAAACATCTTAATGAAACAAACACACCCTTAGTGACCGGAATATTTTATTAATTTAGCAAAATATTTTTATATCGACTAATTAATACTAGTAATTTACTAGTTTAAAGAGTTTTACGTATAATTTTTGAATTTTCAAGTCTAATATACTAGTTACAATTTATACTAGCTAGAGATGAAAAATAGATTAGAAAATTATGTTATAATTAACATTTTATAAAAATAAATTAGCACTTTTTTGTTAAAATATGAGAAGACAACGCCCTAACTCTTTAGTGTAATAAGAAATTTAAAGATAAATTCAATACAGATTTGAAGTTAAACAAAAAACAAGTGACTATATATATTAATTTTTTACTTAACAATCTTAGAATTTTTAAGTGTATCGCATATATAAACATGGAATTTTAGTAATTATTAATTTATAGCTCAGTTAGGACTAATATGTATACACTGGAGTTTCAAAAAAATTATTATTTAATTATTTTATTGATTGCGGTCCAAATTTGTTTTGGTCTCAAGTCGGATTTGGACAAATTATTAATTTTATCGAGATTATTAATTTATCGAATATTAATTTATAAAAGTTTTACTATAGTTGCTACATGTAAAATAACATTAAAAATACATATGTGTAATTTAAAAAGAAAAAAATATAGAGCAAAAGCCAAAAGCCCATTATATAATTTTAAAGTTGATGTTAAAATAATATGCTTGAATATTTTTAATTGTTATATAACATTGGATGTTGTTCTTACTTTAAAGTACGTTTCAAAACTATAAGTACAAAAATTACTGATAATAAAATATATCGACAATAGTCTAACTTATCTTATCGTAATATTTGTCATATGACTACATTGAAATATGCAAGGTTTTATTTTTTTTACGGCAATTTTAACTATCTCTCAACATTTACATCACAAATCTATCTTATATGTTCTAAGCAGAATTTAAACCCACAACAATTTGATTAAAGAGCTTCTTACATAACATGAGTTACTATTAAAACACAAGCCCTTCAGTTATGCAAGGTTTACATAGATGTTTATATAACTTATCATCTCATTTTTCATAAATTAGATTTTTGTATGCACATATTGAGAACTAAATTATAATTTTTGGAAGATTTGAGAGCAATTCATATAAGTAGAAATCTTTGTGTAATATATTTTACTCTTTTCAAGTAACTAGGTTTAGCACATATACTGCAATTGTATACTACTACTTAGGATTGCCGCTCAACTCATATTATAGAAACTTACATTCATTGGGCCTTCTTATGAATAGGTAGCAGGGTTTTTTTTTAGCCGAGCTCTTTGGGTTTATTTGTTTACACTACCCGACCCATTCCCTATTCATCTTCACTCAGACGCTACGTTTAACTTTTAGATCCGAACGGGTGTGCCTCCAGAAAATTATCCGACGATTTTTTGATCCGAAGAAAGTGAAATTCGTTGTTGGTACAACCGTTTGTGAGGGGGATACAGTGAGACGTACTATCAATCTATTTTTTTTATTGCGTCTGTGGATGGGTTTTTGCCATTTGGTAAGTCCTACAGTTGTACTCATCTTTTGGTCCACATCTTTTTTTCTGCTTCATAGATAGTATATTTGTCTAATTAGAGTTGGGTGGATCAATTATTTGTGATCCAAATAAACTTCAACAAGTTTGTTGTTTGGAAGATTGGATACTAGGTTGCATGTTTTTTCCTTTAGTTTTTGCGTAGGTTCGTTATTGTTAGGGTTTATGTTTAATTGTTGGGGTTAAATAGTTCGTACGAATCAGGGTTTAGGTTTAATTTAGGTTTTTTTATTTTCTAAAATTATTTTGGGCGTTTTCTACTTTCAAGTTTGTAGATTAATTTAATGATGATAAAATTAAGTACTCTTTTCATAATTTTGGGCGTTTTCTGCTGATGTTGGTGAAATGGGATCTTATATCTTATGCTTAAGTAGTTTATGTGAATTAGATTTTACTGAAATATTATAACATCTACAAATGTTTGTGGGTTTGCCATGTTTTAAGGTGACGATGTGGCTGGGTAGGCTTGCTAAGCTTGCAGCGATAGCAGTGACCTGTATCTTGGTGGGCCGTAATGGCCACTTCTACTGAATGATGCTGTTACAGACAAGGCTTTAGTTTTTACGTTGATGCTGGTGAAATGTGATTTTTTGAAACTTTCATTTCATGATCGTGGATTACAAATATAAAGAAGGCCCAATGATTATTATTTTGTATAGTTGTGGTCTTTGGGGTGGCTACCCTACTGAATGGTCACCCTTTGTATTCCTTTTTGGAGGCTGTGATGAATTATGGTTTCTTCGGTAAACATGAGATGACCCGTATCTTGGCAGGGTGACATACAACTGTTGCAGGCATGGCGGGTGTATCCTCTTTGCTTGAATATTCTCCCATCTGAGCCACCTGTCCAGCGACATTTCCACTTTTGTCGTGAAACTGATTGTGGGCTCTTCACCGTTAACCTTCATTAGTTGCACCCACAAAAAAAAAAAAAAAAAAAATTGGTTAAGGCAATGATGATACCTGTATGCGATTGGATGTATGGGTTACATAATCTGCTGATACTGGTATCTTGGCAAGGCAGTTTGGAATTGCAGCCATGGCCGGTATTTTGTTTCAGATTTTACATGTGCAAATCTCAGCCTTAAGACGAGGTTATCCGCATGTTGTCAGGGCAACCCATAATGGTTGCAGCTACGGTGGATGTATCCTTTTTCTTAACATGCTACTTTGGTATATGTTTGAGGTTACAGCTGCTGCAAGTGTAACCTTTCTTTTCAGACTGTTGCTACAACTATCTTCGGATCAAAATATCGCCGTATAATTTTACGGAGGTATACCCGTTGGCATCTAAAAGGTAAACGAAGGGTGTGAGTGAAGATGAATGGGATGGGTCAGGTAGTATAAACAAATACGGCTATCTGGTGCCTTTATTCCAATAATGTTGTGGCAATGAGGTATGAGCATAATATATATTATGTTTCCTATTTTACTTTGCATTGCTCTGTTCATTAAAACCCAATAGGATGTCACAACCTTGGTTCATAATTTTTTTTAGAGTAAAGGCACTTGATAAAGAAGCTTAGTAGAAGAAATCTTGCTAATTGTTATGTAGATATATATAATACATAATATATAATAAGGTGACTAACGCAATGACGATATTTTTCTGTATTTATGTCTTTGTTGAGCGTAGTTTAGCAGCTTCCGTCTGTTGGCATGGCACCCACATCCACATTGTGGTTGCAGCCATGGCGGGCCTCTGGTACCACTCCCATACTCACAGATCTGAGCGTCTCTATATATTAAAAGGATGACAATTGTTGTCGGTTTAGTATGGCCTGAATGTTTCGTTTACATAATCTGTTGATACTGGTATCTTGGCAGGGCAGTTTAGAATTGCAGCCATGGCCGGTATTTTGTTTCAAATTTTAAATGTGCAAATCTGACCCTTATAAATATTTGGTAAAACACTTACCCACATCAGATACATGTATTCATTGGGCCTTCTTATGAATAGTGTGTTTGGGTTTTTTTTTTAACCGGGCCCTTTGCCTGGACCAGATAAGAAGGTTGTTGGCCTTCATAATGGTCATTTTTGTAAAGAGATAGGTATGAAACCGTTTGGAAATGATGGGTCAAAAGGGAACGGGAAAAAAACTAGGGGTTAGTCATGGATGATGTATGTTGGTGGTTTCTCTATGCCTTGAATGGCCTCCAATAAAACTGTTGTAAAATTATTTTGATTTAAGTTTTTTAGTTTCTAAAATTATTTTGACTGTTTTCTAATTTCAAGTTTATAAATCAATTTAATGATGATAAAATTAAGTCCTATTTTCATAATTGATGTCGATTTAGTCTGTGTAAAAAAAGGTTTAGCCATGTGCTCATGTTCGTGAAATGAGATCTTATATCTTATGCTTAAGCAGTTTACGTCAATTAGATTTTACTGAAATGTGATAACTTCTACAAGTGTTTGTCGGTTTGCCATGTTTTCAGGTGCTGCTTTGGCGGGGTAGGCTTGCTGAGATTGCAGCCATGGCAGTGGCCTGTATCTTGGTGGGCCATAACAATGTCGTGTTTGCATCCATGGCTGGTTGGATGCCATTTTGGCTCTATAGGTTTGCTTTGCTCATTTGCGACACAAATGGCAGGAATTTACATGGCACAATCGCTTTGGTATGTCTCGAAACATGGTTACGTGTGGCTTTGTCATTTGTATCGTGTGTGGTGTAGGGTAAGGAACCATGATATTTGACGATCTTTGTTTGTCTTGGTAACTGAAGTTTGCCAAAAAACATACCTTGGCGTGGTGACCAAATGGTTGCAGCCATGCTGTTTTTCAGGTGCCACTTCCATTGGGCTATCATGATCTTTTCTGCAAATTAACTCTCCCGTGAGTGTGGCTTTTGTTTTAGTGTTACTATTACACGCGAGCATTTGTTTCTTATGTTCCCACTGTTACTGAGGATTTCTCGGGTACGACTTCCACTAAATGATGTTGTTACAGACAAGACTTTGGTTTGTTATGTTGATGTTGGTGAAATGTGATTGTCTGAAACTTTGATTTGATGATCGTGAATTGCAAATGAAAAAAAAAACCCGCGAATGTTATTTTGTGTAGCTGTGTTTTTTGGGCAGGCTAGCCTGCTAAATGGTCGCCCTTTGTATTCCTTTTTTGAGGCTGTGATGGATTGGGGTTTGTTTGGCAAACATGAGATGACCCGTATCTTGGCAGGGTGACATACAACTGTTGCAGCCATGGCGGGTGTATCCTCTTTGCTTGAATATTCGCTCATCTGAGCCACATGTCCAACGACATTTCCACTTTTGTTGTGAAACTGATTGTGGGCTCTTCACCATTAACCTTCATTAGTTGCACCCACGAAAAATCAAATTTTTGGCAAGGAAGTCTGGAATTGCAACCATGGCCGGTATTTTGTTTCAGATTTTACATGTGCAAATCTGAGCCTTAAGATGAGGTTATCCGCATGTTGTCAGGGCAACCCATAATGGTTGCATCCACAGTGGATGCATCCTTTTTCTTAACATGTTACTTTGGTATCTGTTTGAGGTTTCAACTGCTGCAAGTGTAACCGTTATTTTCAGACTGTTGCTGCAACTATCTTTGGATCAAAATATCGCCGTATAATTTTACGGAGGTATACCCGTTGGCATCTAAAAGGTAAATGAAGGGTGTGAGTGAAGATGAATAGGATGGGTCTAGTAGTATAAACAAATACGCCTATATGGTGGCTTTATTCCAATAATGTTGTGGCAATGAGGTATGAGCATAATATATATTATGTTTCCTATTTTACTTTGCATTGCCCTGTTAATAAAAACCCAATAGGATGTCGCAACCTTGCTTCATAATTTTTTTTAGAGTAAAGGCACTTGATAAAGAAGCTTAGTAGAAGAAATCTTGCTAATTGTTATGTAGATATATAATACATAATATATGATAATGTGACTGACGCAATGACGATAGTTTTATGCATTTATGTCTTTGTTGAGCGTAGTTTATCAGCTTCCGTCTGTTGGCATGGCACCCGCACCCACATCCACATTGTGGTTGCAGCCATGGCGGGCCTCTGGTACCGCTCCCATACTCGCAGATATGAGCATCACTATATATTAAAAGGATGACAACTGTTGTCGGTTTAGTGTGGCCTCTACATTAGCCTAATAGAATGTGTTTTTGTTACCTTGGTACAACACATGTTTGTTAATAAGTGCAGTTAATGTTGTGATGGTTATTTATGTATTGTGAAGTCACCAGGGCGATGACGATAGTTTTCTGCATTTATGTCTTTGGTAAGCATACTTTATCAACTCCCATGTTTTGGCAAGGCACCCATATCCACATTGTGGTTGCAGCCATACTGAGTCTCTAGTACTGCTTCCATACTCGCAGAGCTGAGCCTCTATATATTAAAACCCATGATAAGCGCTGTTATTTTCATGTGATGACATGTGAGTAAACGATTTTTAAAACACACAGTAAACCAAATACTATTTTTTTTACGTCCACTTCTCCTCCACAGATAAAAACAGTTTTGCTCACATGTGCTGCTGTAAATCTATGCATTTTACTTATACAATATTTGGCCTTACCATTCACTAAAAGGCGAGGTTTTTACTGTTTCCATAGGTCCTTTTATTTCGCTCCAAACACTGCATTGGGTTTCCGTGTGTTATTACATATGTTTTTATTTGGTTTCTTGCTACTGTTGCAGTTACTAAAACAGCCATGCGTGTGTTGTTACAGGTTTTTTCTGCTTTGTTGGTTGAAGACAATGGAAAAGATATGCAACACATTCTCTCTCAAATGGTATTGCTTTTATCTGTCTTTTATGTTAAGCTATATACTAACCTTTCTACCAGATAGAAAGAGTACTCAAAAAATGTAACCTGCGCACATTTAGTTATGATCACAGTGTGCCACAATAAATGTATGAAATTCTAAAGCATGTCCATGCACCTACGCTTTACCAACATAAAATAGCCATTGTAAAAAAAAATCGCTGATAATGTGATTCACAATACTCCTAAAATTACTTTAGAAATTTCAGATGGTTATACAACTATGTATCATACTTTATTTTTTGTCTACCATCAGTTGTTGATACAACGATTTCTATTTTACCATGTATACCTGATCATCAATCTAAAACGGCAACGAATTACATTTACCATATTTAGGTAGCTGCCTTACTAAAACTGATTACCACATTCTTTGTGGTTACATTCAAGTTCAAAGTTCCCATTTGAATCACCCTTCACATTTAAACTGGAATTTCAGTTGTCATAATTATGAAATCTTTAACATTTAATTTTTCTCCTTACACACTAACAATCAGCTTATTGTGACAGGTTGCGCATTGCACTAACAATAGAGCCAACTACTTATGGAACAAACCAAAGGCTCCCAAGATCAATTTAACACTATATGGCTACAACATCATCATAGCAAGACAGCAAGCTGCAACAGATATCAAAAATAGGTATGTTCCAACAAAATTAATTTGCCACCATAAAACTTAAATTCATTAACCACTGAAACATAAAAAAAAGCGGATGTTCAAAGATCCAAAAGCATAAACATTAACAAATGTTGGTCAACATATACGAACACCAAAATCAACCACATCAATACACCATCCCCTTCAGCTTCTCAATGAATGACAGAAGCTCATGTGCTCGCTTCTGCTTCTTCATGACATTCACCAAAATCGCTTCCGCCTCGCTCAAATCTTCAGTTTGCAACTTGGTAAGCTTTGAAATACTCTGCACACAAGAATCGAAAGGATACAAAAGCTCCAACTCTCCAATGACATAGTCCCTCTCAGCCACGCGGGACCTAATGTCTTGGGCTTTTTCATCAACTCTCCTTCATCCACTATAGTCACAGTCACCTCCCTCTGAAATTGAACGACCATCATATCCCTAACAAGACTCGACCAGCAGCAGCAGCAAGCTCTTCACAGAAAGGCATTGGTGTTTTCATTATTTTTTCCTTTTTTTTGGTTCTAAAATGGATCTTCTTTGCTATGTGTGTGTTTTAAAGAGTAGTTTTTTCTTAAGTTATAATTGGTATAGTGTCATAGTACAACACTTATGAGGCCTTTGATTTGACTCCTACTCTAGAGCCACCAAAGCCAAAAGAAAGTAATGATGGATTTTGCTTCCCTATAAACAACCATTAATTAGGCAACTTTTCACATACTTGCCATTTTTTTCCAAATGCATCCCCCTAAAAAATCCATCTGCTCTTATTAAAATAAAATAAAAAATACAGAAAACCAGATATATATATATATATATATATATATATATATATATATATGAAACCAGAAAAAAATATATTAAAAAAAAAGAATAAAAACTAGAAACATGATTACAACATTACAAACAATTTGGAAGCACATTTGCCACAGGCTCCTTTAAAAAACCGTGTTGATATGGCAGTTGATGAAATTCCTGATAACGTAACCGAAGTTAAAGTCATGGAATATATTTTAAAGAAACTACCTGTTGGTTGTTTATTTATTTTTTTTATTTTTTATTTATTTAAGTTCTTTGCATGAAAAGTTGAATCTAAATATTCCCGATGTTTTTGTGGGCACTGTAGGGGCATCTGCTTATCAGCATACTCAATGAAATATGACACATCATATGGACTGCTTCAGAGAAGCTGTAGGAACAAACAAAAGTTCTGGTAAGCTTGCCAGCACCGGTGTCCAACAGCGTTATGCAATACCCGATTGTCAATCTAATTCAGCTAGTGGTGTGGTCATTGTTGGTCAGCAATCTGCTTCCTACGCAACTAAAGGTACTCTCATGTATTTCGTGATATATCTTAAATGCACGCTAGCCAAACCAGTGCAGAGCATTCCTTTACTTACAATCCAGCTTTGTTGGTTGAATGACACGTCAAACCTGGGATCATTTGTACAATTTATAGATCATCCTAGATCTGGCATGCCATTCAATCAAGAAACCTGGATTGCAGCTGAAGAAACAGTCTATAGTGGGTTACTTGGTATGCGTCATTGTACTCTGTCGGGTCATCAAATGCTCTTATTTAGAAGCCTCTTTTGCAGTAACGAAACTGTTAAGCTCTATTTGTTTCAGTTTTGACCCACATTCACTTAATGGCCATTCTTTTTTTTTGTTAAATTGTTTCTTTCTTATTCGTTAGTTTAATAATTGTTTATAACAAGTGTCATTTAAGAAGTCGAATTGCTTATTTAAGATTTTATCGGTTAAAAGTTATGGATTTCAATAAATGTTTTGCTGGATATACTTATGATCTTTGTGTGCCATGAGAAACAACCTATGTTCTGCTCCATCAGGAAAAAGGTGTGTTCTGTTTTATATACTTCTTAATATTTCATTTTTACACGACATTTAATTAAATTCAGGGTCTGAGAATATGGGTTTTTCTGTCGCAGGATCGGCGTAATTCTTTCCCAGTTTGTCAACATCACTTGCTAACTGATTAGCATCAATATGAAAGTTCAAATGAGCCGAAGGAGGAGCCACAAAAAGATAGGAAAGGAGCTGATAATGCAGTTTGCAACTGCAACAAATACACCCGGTAATTACAAGATTGTCCACCCATTTTAATATTGATCTGACGCTTATAATTTTAGCCTATAGGCAACAGCATTATGGTTGAAAAATCTAATTTGTGGTTCTAAATTTGTGTTCAGATTTTAGTTTGCTTTTGGGTCAACTTCACGTGGCTTCTAAGGTGTGTACTGGAATCGCAGATGATCTAGGAGAGCCTAGCGTCGCCGAGGTTGCGCTTGAGGTAATCATAATAGTTGTAGGGATAAAACAGTATGGTCAATCTAATTGTGCTTGAATCTAATTAGTCAACATATTCCTCACAGGTTCAAGAATATCGCTCTCACTTCAGTCCGAAAGTCACTTTTATACATACAACCCATGTAAGATTGGAAGCAGCGATGCAACAGCCTACCGGCTCTATTGTTTGTAACAAAGTGTTCACAGGTAAAATATACTCCATTCTTTGCTGCAATGTTTTATGTGACCACCATTCATATGTGGTGACTATGTGATTGAGAATATGTGTATGCAATATGCAAGTCATAATTTGTCATGCCACATTGACTGCTCTCAAGCCTCCACTGCACAATTTGGATTCACTATTTTTTTAACTGCATAGCACATTGACTAATTCTTTTGATGAAATGAGAATCTTTGATTCACTATTTTTTTTCTTCAATCATGCACTGCACATCTGTACATATTCCATTAGTGACCATGTGATCATACAAAGACACTCAACTGAAGCCTGTGTATTGTCTGCTTTAATCACATCAGGACTGTATGCATTGACTGCTTTAATTCACTGTTTTTTTCTTCAAGCCTGGACATTGTCTGCACATATTCTATTCATAAACCAAACACTCATATGAAATTTCATCTATAAAAAGGCTCTCCACCAAACAATAATGCAAACAAACCACACCATGAATTCCAACAAGAAAAAAGGTTTTTCTTTTTCGTTTCCATCTTTATATCAGAAGGGCACACCATGAGCACATACACTAGCTTTTTTTTTTTGTAATGCAGAGATCATCTACATTTCAAGCAGTGAATCAAACTCAGAAGGTCCTGAACTTCCTATGCCATGGGAAGACTACCTTCCAATTGGTTACTGTGGGTCAGGCTCTAAAAAAGAAGATGCTAGGAGGATTAAAGCTCCAAAACAGGTTGCCCAAAAAACTAATGATATCATGGATAAAACTCCAAAACAGATTGCCAAAGAGGCTTTTAATGCCAGGGTCAAGGTTCTTGGCCTTCCTAATGCTCATTTTTGTGAAGAGATAGGTATGAAACCATTTGCCAAAGATGAGTCAAAAGGGAAGGGCAAAAAAACGTTAGTCATGAATGATGTATGTTGATCGTTTCTCTATGGCTTAAATGCCCTTGAATAAAACTGTTGTAAGACTAAGGAACCATAATATTTGGCTTTTTTTTGTTTGTCTTGGTAACTAAAGTTTGCCGAAAAACATACCATGGCGAAGCGACCATATGGTTACGGCCATGCTGTTTTTCAGGCACCACTTCCATTGGGCTATCATGAATTTTTGTGCAGATTAACTCTTCCGTTAGTGTGCCTTTTGTTTTTATGTTGCCATTACACGCGAGCATTTATTTTTTATGTTAGAAATGTTACTGCGGTTTTCTCGGGTACCACTTCCAATGAATGATGGTGTTACAGACAAGGCTTTGGTTTTTATATTCATGCTGCTGAAATGTGATTGTCTGAAACTTTTATATCATGATCGTGGGTTACAAATACAAACAAGGTGTCGTGAATGTTAAACTGATATACAAAAGAAAAGCACATATTATACATTTACTTTAAACCTATTATGTTTGCACCCGTCTTTAAGAAAACAAACCGCGAGCTCTCCACCTCGTTTATTATTAAAGGGTATATAAGTAATTTAAGATACAAATAGCTCTAGTTAAATTTTGAACGCTTTAAAGAGGAGTATTTTAAATTTGAGGCCTTTTTATGATTAAAAGCTTTTAATTTGTCCATCAAAACAAAAATTATTTTTAAGTTGGAGTTTTAATTTTAAAAATAAAAAACTTCTGACTCTAAAAGTTTTAAAAAGTTCCTTACAAACCAGACCTTTGTGTGTTATGACATGTCTTAAAACATAGAACAATCTTATATTCTATACCCCAATAGCAAACACTCTCCAAATTTTACATGTGGCACACTATAGTGATACTGATTAATATTTGTAAACACTAATTTTTGAAGAAAATAATATCTTCTCTTTAATATGATTATAATACATCAGAAATGGAATGAATCCAATAAGAAACTTAAAATAAGAAGGATTTCTAGCCACACATTTCAAATAAGGGGGTGATTTTTTAAGGGAGATGCATATATTTTTGTAGGTGCATCCGAAATATGTGGTTGTGGTTTCTTCTCACCCTTTTTATTTTTATTTTTCTTCTCATTTGATCCTAATAATAAGTACTAGAAAGACAAAATTTCAACTTACAATGCATAAATAACTTTTATAAAGTTAATTTTTAATATTCAAATGTATAAAATCTACGAACAATACTCTTTCGGTCTAGAAAGTTTAGAGCACGTCAGGCATGTGGTGAGTAGTGAAGGGGTATCAACATATAAAGCATGATTGTAGGTCACAATAATACCAAGTTTCACACAAATATTAAAAAGGTTTTAGGTTTAAGAGAGAAATAAGATAGGATTAGATTAAGAGACTGGTGGAATCACACATACAAGGAAATGAGACATACATACCCTCACACACATGTGTGAGGGTTATATCTCAATCATAAGATTGATTGGGGCCTAATGGGCCGCAGATGGCTTTGGTTTTGGGCTTGTGATGGACTAGGTCCATTATCACTATTACATATTCATACTAAAGCCCATTTAGCTATCACTAGGCTACTACAACTATTTACAATACTCGTATACTCGTTAATCGTCACTTTAAATGCTAAAAATCTCCTCTTAAGGGGTGATCATTCACTCCATATCACTGCTTAATACTCCATGGCTTGATCTTTGATCTTCACTACCTGAGTCCTATTTTGTAGTTGTCTTTTTGATTCTTTAGTTCCAATCATGCTTCGCGATCTTTGTCTTGTGCTATTTTATTATTGTCTTTTATTGGCCTTGAATCCTTTTCTTCTTGCCTTTGATACCAATACATCTTCATTTCTTCATACATTATTCTTAGATTTATGTCTTCATGAATCTTCTTTGATGCCAAATTGTTTTACAACAAGTTCAGTTCAAATTTTTTTACAGCAAGTTCAGTTCAAATAAACAAGGCCCATTAAACATGTCGATCCCAATATAAAAGTTCAAATACTATGTAAAAACACTTCAGAGTGGTTATGACCGCGCCATGCCCTGCCCTTAATCAATATCATAATCAAGCACCTGAGAAAACATGCTAAAAAGGTCAGCTAATGCTGGCATAGTTCTGAAAGGCTCAAGGTGCAATGTAAAACCCTAAAATCCGTAAACATAATTTATTTGATAATTTGAATTTTAACCTAAGTTTGATATTAAAACTTTGGACATTTTAAACTATATGTTATACACTTTAATTAACATAAATCCTAAACTATACATTATAATTAAATACTTAAAATAAAACCTAACTAACCTAAGTTACAAACTAAGCTCGGTAACATTGAAACCGAAATTTGACCCTATCCCTCCCCTTTACACATTTTTAGTTAACAAGTAAATAGAACCAAATAAGTTTGACAAAGTAAAAGATCTCATGATTCCTAATTAGTAGCAATAACACACGACTCCTACCAAAATAAATCATACGCTCCTCTCATATTTCTCTCACAAAAATCACGGCACATTTATTCCCTCTCCTCTCCTCCACTGAACCCTAATCCAACCACCACTATTTTGTTCAGCCCTCAAGAAGCTTGGAAGAGGAAGAATTGGAACTGGTTTTTGATCGTGTAGTCTTGGGTTTGTTGTGTATTGATTCGTGGGTCTTTCCTTGTTTCCATTGTCTCGTTAAAACAGCCTTGAAGGTATCATCACCATATTTTGTTCTTTCAGCCATTCGACACCTTTATGATGTGTATAATTTGATGTAATTACATGTAACATGAACTATTATGATAATACTAATATGACATGTGATGGCCTTGTTAAAATTGAATATGAATTGTAAGAGATTGGTTATCATAAACACACAAGAACAATGAGTATGGATCGAATTGAAGAAGAGTTAGAGAGAGAAAGTTAGAGGGTTGGGAACTTAGTGAGAGAAAATGAAATGATATGATTAGAAGCTCCACACTCTCCCTTGGTGGGAGAGGGCTTATATAGTGTCTTACAAAACGCCCTCTGCCGGGCTGTGGATCGGGAATACAGTGGGTAGAGACCCGTCCGTCCTCCAAGATGTTACTTAACTAACTAATAAATGTTTAAGACTACGAACTTTCTAATGCTAACAAATACTCGGGATGACCGAGTCTTTAACATGGATGTACTAAATCCTAACATGAATAACACAAGAAAACTCTACATAAAATCATAAATTATCAAACCTATATGTGTCGACTTTATTTTTTGTTTTGGCTATTCGTATCGATTTGTTATTCACGCCCTTGACCTGATCTTTTAACCTTAATAAACCATGAGTTGCGTGACCTAAAAAGCTAGAATCAAACCCTAAATAATTAGTGAGGGGTGCATGCATTTACTACGTGAGAACTAGGGCTCGTTGTTGTAATTTTATGTGATTTTTTGACTCGTTAATTCCGCATTGTGTGTGTGTCGTGTGTTTAATCATCAAGGACTAGAAACATGGGTGTTATATGTCAATTGAACCTATAAAAATATGTGTGTGAATCGGATAAAAAATTGATTAGAGTATTAGGTTGTTTGGTCTCGTTATATCTATGCAGAATTTGGGTTGGATTGATGAGTGTCCAAACTGAAGATGCCAACATATTTTTAAGTGCTTTGTGAGTCTAAAAATAAGTACTTAGAGGTCGGTAAAGGGGGGTAAAGAGTCTCGAGGCGAGGCGCATTTCAAGGCGCGGGATTCATGAATACGAGGCACACTAAAGACATTAAGTTTTTTTTATCACATATGTGACCATATATGTAGCTGAAATAACACAAAATAACTGTGGAAAACTAGAAGGGGGGGGTTGAATAGTTTTACCAATTAAAACTTCATTTTAAAATATTTAGATCGACTTATGTCAATCTATTTGTATGTGTATGTTGGACGTTGATAGATAGATATATAAATGTGTAATGAAAGGTAAAGAGTAAGAAGCACATAACCACGACATGAGTATTTATAGTGGTTCGGCTACAAGGACACCTTCCTTGCCCTACTCCACTCCCCGAGTCACCTACTCGAGAGTTCGTAAACACTACACGACACCAACTCCTTATCGCGGAGAAGCCTTCACAACGTCGCCTACTCTTTATCCGGTACTAGGCTAGACACCGGGTTCTTCCACAAGGTAGAACCACACCTATCACAACGTCGCCTACCTTTTATCAGGTACTAGGCTAAATACCGAGTTTCATTACAATAGAGGAACTACTACCTAACACTACACAACATCTATCCCAAATGAGATCAACTCCTTATTACAACACCATCAAGGATATCAATATCCTTGGATACAATCTATCTCTATTTGTATATCGATTATACACCCTTGGCATCTTTCACTAATGCCACTTGACTTGACTTCTAGGCATCCTTCACTAATGCCCTTGACACGGACATTTTTGCACCTTTCACTAATGCCTTCGTCTTGACTCCTTTGGCATTCTTCACTAATGCCTTTGACACGGATGTTAAGCACCTTTCACTAATGCTTTCGTCTTGACTCTTTTGGCATCCTTCACTAATGCCTTGGACACAACACTTCTATGGTGGAAGAAAGAACTATCAACAAGAGAACCTCAGTAGTCTTGATGATGACGAAGCATGGCGACTCATGGACTTGAGCTTGCTCGACTTCAAGAGGTGGTGATCTCGCCTTTAAGAGGAACCTAGAGAATCACACAAAAACAAAACATAAACTACATAGAGAGATCCTTAGGATCTGAGGTTAGAAGGTTACAATACTTGGGGAAAGTATGTGTGGGAGTGGCAACCCAAAAGGAAGAAATGGCTCACTATTTATAGAGGAATTTTGGCTACTGTTCCACGGATCCCTGACTTGAGGGATCCGTCCAGTGTATTACTGGGGATCCGTGGGACGCTCTCTTTTGCCGATGGGTTTTAGGTCATGTGTCATGGGTTATTGGTCATGGGTCCTAGACATTGGACCATGGGTATCCAAGTAGATACAATGTGTCTACAAGATGCAATGCATCTAGTCCATGGGTCATGGGTTAAAACCATGGGTCATGGATAGTATCCATATATGACTTATGCATGATGTCATGCAATGGGTTATGGGTTATGCTCCATGGGTATGGGTCATGGACTTTGGGTTTTACCCAACAACATTCAATGTATTTAGTCAATGGGTCAAATACTTAAACTTCTACCCATTATATTACCCATTATAATACATACTAATTATGTATATATCTACCCAATATGTAAACACTAGTTGTTGTACATATGTATTACTAAATCATAAAATCACTTTTACTTGTTTAGTATTTTATGTGAAAACGTAAGTGTGTTAGCAAACTATTGGCTCAAACCGTTTACGTATTTTATTTGTTTCGTTAAAATGATTTTACGTTTGTTATCGACAAAACATTAGAAGATAATAAAATATAAATAAACGTTTTTACGGCTTATTTGTATTAACAATAACATTAACATACTTAATACATGACATATATTGTCGTTATAAAGATTAAAATGGATCAGTTGTCACTTCTCAAACGAATCAACTCTTTTGCTCGATGACCTATATAAAGACTAAAATCTATATTAGACTAAATATGCTTGTATCCTACACTTGCAGACTTACATCTAACAAAGCTCACAATTTAACCCAAAATATCAAGCAATCAATGTATTAATATTCAAGGCATAATGCCACATTTTCATGATAATATGTCATAAAAAAAATACTTAATGAAATAACATAACTTCGTAAAGAAAATTTCAATCAATAAAATAAACATAAAATTAGTGCAAATTTACAAATCATACAAATACTCACCCTATGACTTAAAAGGTCCATGTATATAACTTATAAGACCATGTATATTATCCTAATATTTAGGAAACAAAAAGGCCAAAAACCAGTAACATCTCCTAGGCGCCAAAATTTCCCATGGCCCAAAGGCGCAAAAAGCCCCAAGGCACGCGCTTTTTGAGGGATTCATGCATGTTGTGAGCCTCGATCTAAAAAATCCCAAAGGCTATATCCTCGTGCGCCTTAGCGCCTGGGCGCGATTTTTAGAATATGAAAGCTGGTGAGTTCATAGGTTTACAGTAAATCAATGCAGATGGACCACAGCAAAATAATTCACTAAGTACTCACTAACTATACACTAGCACTAAACTCATGCAACTAAAGCTACGACAGCTCAGTATGCCAAACTGGCACATATAATAATAATAGGGGACCTGCGAGTGTTTATCCCAATACACTCGGAAAATCCGATATGGTATACGTTCGTATTGACCCATCTGGCCAACCGAACGGGGGAATCACCCCCAATATATCTATTTATAACAATCGTGCTTCCCGCAGGAACTGCCGGTTCATGATAGTGGGCATAGTGGGATCATACATACTTAGGCTATCCGCGTACTAGTGTGTAAAAACAAAAGTTCAGTTTTCGGTCCATGAAAACATTTTTGCATGTTTCTCACCTCAAGGTTTACAAAACAGTTCAGATAGAAAATGGGGCTATGATCTTATTAAAAACAGTAGCAAGCTGCTAGCAAAATTAAAAGATATGGTACGACCGCTCCGACACTGATAAGGATTTAAAACGTACATTTTTAGGAGGTCATTTAAGCCCTAAACTAATGTATTTATGATCATATATTGCCTAAATTCGTTCCTTTTCTCTTTTTAGGTACTTTGGAAGCAAAAGCCGGAAATCATGCATATTTGTATGAAAATGGATGAAAATGTGAAGAAAATGACCAAGTTATTAAAAGTCTGGAAAAGAGCACCAGACAGCGTCACAACCTATAAGGTTATTCCGTAACTTGCAAACGGAGATACCAAAACATCCCATATTTTACTAGAGACGGCTTAGTGAATAATTGAAGAAGTAACAAGTGACACCGTCACTTGTTAGAAGAGTTGGAATTTTTTGTGAAAATTATAACGTGACGGTCCAAAATAATCAAAGAGGGATGGCATCAGAGATTTCTGGACGACGTCCGAAGTTACAAAGTGACCCCTTTGATGTGCTATTTCATCCTGCTTTTAATATTTATAAAACTTAGATAACTTAGGATTGACACATACTAACGGGCAGAGAAACCGATCAGATGTAGTAAAGCCTTAGGTAAATCCGAGTATCGTCCCAAGAGAGCTGTGACCTTGAAAGAACTAAGATGATTAGAAATGATATTGATAATATATGGGTATGACAAGATTGTTATAATTCATTGATACGCTATTATTCCACACACACCGACACCAGAAATTTAGGGTAAAGAGAAAGATAAACGAAGCTTAACGAAGAATACAAATATGAATTGATTCTCGATATAAAGGTTCAATATAGTGGTTAATTATCACCAGACTCCTTTGGTCAATTCGTCATGGCCTATGGTTCTTAGATTCCTCACCAAGATGAACAGGTCACCCGGGATCATTCGGCAACCTAATAGCAGTCATTAAGCACCAAATCTACTAGATCTAGATGGTGGGAACCCAACCGTTAGGAACTTAGATTCCCCCTAACCTCTTAAATACCTCCACTTGATAGGTGATCATTTGGCCAGTTCGCACAAGAAGAGTGGTTGTACTGTGGCCAATTCCTCCCATACTTCGCAATCTATCAGACTGGGGTCAGTTGGTCATATCTCCCAGCCCTTTATATACTACCAAGCTTATAATACTACCAAGACTAGCGATCTATGAAAAGACTAGCAAATGTCTATAAAGAATTAAAGAGAATAGCAATAACATAAATGCAAACTTCAATTAATGATATGATTTCATAGTATAAGTCCTAGAAAAATATAGAAGAAATTCATACTCGAATACAATGGAAATCGTAGATGAGGACTTCATTATTCAGTGCTCCTAAGCCATGCTTCTTCTTCTGTGTTTTGTTCTCCCCAAACCCTAGAAGGTTTGGGAAAGGAGAGATGATTAAAACTGGTGAAACCTTCGACTATTTATAGGCTCCGATACTAGTTACGGCGTAACCTTATTAGATAGTTACTTCGTAACTTCTTCAATATTTTGTGCTTATCCACGGTTACGGCGTAACCTTAGCTGGGGTTATGCTGTAGCTTTCATAACTCATATGCATTTCTTCATTACGACGTGACCAGAGCTGAGGGTACGCCGTAGTCTTTGTCAATTAGGTGTTTATCCGTTGTTCTGGTAACTCCACGGTGAGGGTTACGCCGTAGCCTTCATAATCTTTAGTTACGTCGTAACTTCATCACTTGGTTACGCCGTAGTTAAGAGACAACTCATTCATAGGGCTTGAAAATGTCCAATTACGGCTTCCTTACATTATATAGGTCCTGGAATACGGATGTTTTCACTAGCATTTTACTCAAAATATGATGATATAGGGGAAATTAACGCTTAGAAAATCAGGACTATTTGATGTTATCAAATATCCCCCACTTAAACTCTACTTGCCCTCAAGTAGACCAATTTAGACTGCAAAAGATACATCCTCAATGAATGCGCAGTTAAGATTTCCATGCTAGAATATTAATAAGAGCCGAACACCTCACGAAATGGGAACGAAAACACTCTCACACTGATCCTAATCTAAGTGTTAATTTCGGGGTGATCACTCAATTGCACGGAGATAGTAAGTATTCTATCATAAGCTTGGTGTTGGAATCACTCCTAAACTATATTACAAGTGTTAGTAATCAATATGTAATAGGTTGCTTAATTAGGATTTTATGTTTGTATTAATGGCAAGGCTTATGTAGAAAACCCATAAGCCTTGGCCCAAGTCCAATAAGGAAGGAAGGGAACTTGTAGTGTTGCCCTAGTCCCTTCCCTTATAAATACCTTTGTAAACCTTCACTTGAAGGTTGGTTGTTCACTTTCAATATCACACTTACGCATAACCTTTGTTTCTCTCTATATCGTGTGTGTTTGTTTATGTTCATCCGATCACTTCTTATCTATTTCTTACATATTGATGCTTGTGTTACATTATGGTGACCTAACAGTGGTATCAATCGCCATCTATTTGTTTAAAACATATTTGTTTTTGAAGTTTTTTGTTATACGCGTGAGTTTTGTGCTCTAAACCTTTCATACATTTAAAGCTTTACTTTTTACACTTAAAAACTCAAGATTCTTGTGGTTTAAGGTTTATTTAGTGTTAAAGTTTAAGTTTTTAGCATCAAGTTTCAAACTTTACGTGTGTAGCATATTTTTAAAGCTTGGTTTTGTTCGTGTGGTTCTGTCTACGCATAAGGGTGGAATTTATTTGGTTCATCAAGTTTCAAACTTTCTTGTTATTTTGGTGATATTGAAGACATTTCATCATTAAAATCAGGTTTCTAAACACTTTTGAGCATAAAAATCAGTTTTGGTGATAGGTTGTACTTTCTACTCGTAGTAAAACCCTAGTTTTACTCCTAAGCTCTAAATTCTAAGCCTAAGCAGTCTGTTACGCGTAACATTTTCATCATTTGATCTTCAGTGCTGTTGGTTTACTCAGTGTTTTCTTGCTTGGATAAGCCTGAAAACACTTAGACTTTGGATATCTTTTACACTTGTATAAGTGTAAAGGATTTTTAGGTAAAACCCTAGTTTTACGCCTAAGCTTAATACTTACGCGTAGAATCTTCTTACGCCTAAGCATTTCTTACGCCTAAGCTTGTCTTACGCCTAAAGAAATATTACGCATAAGGATTCTATTCCTAAGCCTTTGGTTTACGCCTAAGCTACGTTTTTCTCAAGTCTACGCGTAAGCTTTCACTACGCGTAAGCTCTTGTATACGCGTAAGGTAGTTATTATGCGTAAGGTACTTTCTACGTATAAGCTGGTTTTTTACGCATAAGGTTACTTCATCAACAAACCCTAATTTTCATTCGACTACAAAGATCCATCATCAACACAAGTTTCAAGATGTCTCAACCAACATACTCTAGCTACTTTCCTCATGAGTATCCTCAACAACAACAACAACAAATCTATCCTCCACCATCTCCACAACAATTGCAACAATTTCAACAATAATTTCAACACTTTCCTCAAGGAGCAAATCCTCTTCCACCACAAATGGTTCCACCAAACCCTCGTCAACAAGTACAACATTATACATACTTTCAAAATCAGTATCCCACCAAGTATGATATGAATGTTATAACACCAAAGGAACCCTCTTGGTTTGCAAAGATGTGTGAATGTTAGGATTTAGTAAATCCAGTTATTAAAGTGTCGGTCACCTCAAGTATATGTAATCGTTAGAAAGCTCGTAGTCGTAGTTATTTAAAGTTAAGTAGTATTTAGTTTAGTATCACCGTGGAGGACGGACGGGTCTTTACCCACTGTATGCCTGATCCACAGCCCGTAGGTGGCGATTTGTGTAATGACTATAAATACTCTCTACCTCCCAAGGTAGAGAGTTGGAGCGCATAATAAGATTTTCACTTTCTCTCACTAAGTTCCCAAACCTCTAAATCTTTCTCTCTCTAAAACATCATCTTGTACGCCTAGTTTGATTATGGTTTAATGTGTTTGTGAAATCCAATATGTTACAAATGGTATCAGAGCCATGGTTTGATCATCTCTCTTAAATATCCTTGGATTTCTAGTGGTTTTAGATGGTTTTTGAGTTTGAAAAAGTTTAGTGGTTTTTGCATCATTTGGATCATTTCAAGTGTTAAAGTTTGAATTTTGGGTGTACTTTTGTGTTTAGAATCATTGTAAGTGCTTGGGTTTTGATTTGGTAAGCTTAAATCACTGTGGTTGAGCTTGTTTTGGATTGAAAAGTGTGTTTTAGAAGTTTTTCTTGCTAGCGACTTGGTTCTCGTAGTGTTTTTCATCGTAGCGACTTGCTTCAGTAAAAGGTAGCGAGTTGTAGTGTTTATTGTTAGCGATTTGGTCCTAGCGACTTGTCTATTGAGACAAGCCGACAAACAGTATAACTTAGTGGATTCTCCACTACGGCTAGCGACTTGGTGAAGTTAGTGACTTACTTTCAATTTTGTTAGCGACTTGTACTTAGTATTCTTAGCGAATTGGTGTTAGCGACTTGGACCTTAGCGAGTTGCTCTTTAGCGACTTGACTGTGTAGCGACTTGGTGCTTTAGCGATTTGTGTCCAGCGATTTGGGTCTTAGCGAATTGGGCTTAGTGACTTGGTTCAAGAATTCTTAGCGACTTGGTTGATTTTTGTTTGTAATACGGTTTTCTCTTGATTTAGTAAAATCCCGTGAAAGAATCTATTTCCCGGTTTAATCATAGAGTTATAAAATCCCGTGTAATCTGTTAACATGTCTACCAATATACCTACAATCATCTCCACTCGTTGTTCTGAGGATGTTCAAGCGGTGGTTCGGATACTCGTCCACCCATGCTTGACAGAACTGAATACGACTCTTGGGCTCAACGAATCAGATTGTACTGTCTTAGAAAGGAAAATGGGGTCAAAATTCTCAAATCCATTGATGAAGGACCTTATTAGATTGATACTACAAGAGACTTAATTGATACAGCTGCAGATGGAACAATGATCTATGGATTAGACAGACCAAAGACGTATGATGAGCTCAATGATAAGGAGAAAAAGAGATTCGATGCTGATATTAGGGCTTCTAACATTATACTTCAGGGTCTTCCAAAAGATATCTACAAGCTTATCAATCACAACACTGAAGCCAAGGCAGTTTGGGATAATATCAAGATGCTTCTCTCAGGTTCTGAATTAACCAAGGAAGACAGAGAATCACAACTGTATGATGAGTATGAGCACTTCAGGATGAAACCTAATGAGAGTGTCTATGAGTACTACGTAAGATTACATAAGCTTGTGAATGATATGAGGAATATCAAAATGACCATGCCAAATATTCAGTTGAACTAAAAGTTTGTGAACAACATGAATCCCGAATGGCACAAATTTGTCACCGCTGTGAAGCTAACCAAAGGATTGAAGAATACAAACTATGAGCAACTGTATGCCTTTCTTCTTCAAAATGAGAGACATGCTATGTTTGAAAAAAGGATTCTTGAACAGTTCAAAACCAACCAGGGAGAAACAAGTTCTTCAAATGATTCAACAACCTTTTACACAAATGTTGGAATTACCACCAAAGCTTCTCAAGTTATACCCATGGGTAATGGTAACGAGACCATTGTCGTGTCCCCACGCAATGCAATCAACTCACGCTTCTAAAACCAAGGATTTCAATCTCTTTCTACTAAACCTATGAAGAAGTAGCAAAGATTCCTCAAAAGAGATTAAGAACCCTTAATTCTAAAAACGCCCCATTTACCTTATTATTTCACATATAGATATTACGATTAAGCACATTACGATTATGAGCGACGGTTTGTTGAACTTTCATGTCGATCAATAACTCCAACATTTTTCAAACGACACGTTAGGATCACGGAGTAGGAAACACAACCCAGCGTGAAGTGACCATACGGATAGAATACATCGTCCCTGATTTTTCACAAGTCCCCAAACTAAGCGTAAAATCGAAATCATTGTTAAATATGATTCTAGATGCTAACACTACCCATGGAAGTTACTTGTGTAATTACTTTTTGCTCCCATTTTCCTATTTTCCTCTAGATTTTTTTTATTTTTTTTGTGAGAAATGAATTTCTTCATAATTCTCGTTTCGATAACTTTTATTCAGATAAAGATATAAAGCTAAGTCGCTAATTAGTTATCCACCTTCCCTCGAAAACCATTGCACACAAGAATGAGGTCCACATCAAGGTCCTAATTTCGCACGATTTATGGAGATATCTCCCGGATTCAAAATTTGGCTTAGCACTATTTCAGCACATTTGCATTTTTGCAATTTAGGCCCTTGGTCTTTTCAACCACTAACTCAACGGGATTACCGTTTTATCAGAAGTCTTATTATGACTTTGGATTTTCCTCTGCCTTTCTGGAAGTCTATGACAACTTTTATGGCTTTGGATTTTTCAACTTTAATACATTTGGGCTTTATTTCATGTTAATTTTGTGCCAAACTCCGAATCCTACGGCTTTTATAACAATAGAAACAATAGCAGAAAACTATCAGGAATCAGTTGTCTATTACACCGCAACACTGACAGTACCTTGATGTGTACCCAACCCTCATGAGCAAGGATTCTCTAAAGAAGACAAAGAATGATCTCGCGCAGAACAGTCAAGCTAAATCACTCAAACCTGCCACTTGTGAAAGGCAGACCGTAATCAGCTTAAAACTGCTCAAGCACGAATGCAATTTAAGATCAGAGGAATATAGTGTATTCCTGGGTCGTTAAGTCCCACGGAGGATGAATTGGTGTATAAACACTTGACCAGATGATAGAATGATCACTAAGGATAGTGATCAGTAAGGATATTGATGAAAAATTATACTAAAAGAAAAGATTTACAAATTAAAGCGACTTAAATGCAAATTAAGAAACTTAAAAAGTTAAAATCTATTAAATAAACGCTATCACTATTTTTACAGATCGATGAACGTTTATTTTATAAAACAAAATAACTTAAATAAACTATTTTAACTAAAACGTAAACTCAAAATATCTAAAAACGTGGTTTAAAACGGAAACGAGCGTTATGTTTAAAAATTACGCTGGAGCGCAAGCAAAAACGTAAAATTTATGAAATAAATGGCCTACGAATGTAAAACTAATTTTCTTACGTACTATAAGATAAAAGAAAATTTTAGAAAAAAGATTTATATTTTTTAGACTTTTATATTTTTTATTATGAATTAATTATTATAAAACACTAATTAAATGTTTAAAAATACTAAAACTTATTGGAAAAATCTGAAACTTTTTGTAAAAATACTTTATACTAATATAAAGACAAGAAAATTGCAAAAGTTGAAAAAGGTATTATATATAAGCTACAAATAAGCAAGAAGCTACGTATAAGCTTTTTGTAGAAAATGTGGTTAAATACTAAGTAGTGTAAGACTTTAACGAAAAGACCCAAGGCGCAATGGCATCAGTGTACCCACTATCACCCATATAAGGGGAGGTCTCAGGTTCGACCCACTGCCTCCCTTTTGCACAACCATTTTTTTGACTTTTATTTTACAAACTCACTAAGCACAAGAAAATAAGCATTTATTAAAACTACAACTTTATCTGAAAATGACTAATAAGCTGTTTTAGAGCTTATTTTTCCAACAGTGGGCTAAAAATGAGAATAAGCACAAGATTAAAGCCAAGTTGGCTTATGAGCTAGAAAATAAGCAACATGTTAAGCGAAAATAAGCTAAACAGGATAATAAGTTAATGGAACAGCTGAATAAGCATTATTACCAAGGATTAAGCACAAGATAAGCCAGAATAAGCAAAATCTTATCTGTTTACACAGGACAATTTGTGATTAACTAGGAACTTTCAAGCTAATTTATAAGCACTAAAATGAGCTGGAAAATGAAAATAAATACTGGAGCTAACAAGCTGAGCAAATAAGCTTTCCAAAAAGCTAGATTACACAGATAAGCTTATACTATATAACTTGTGAGAAGCTTTTTAAAAATTGGAAAAATCACTGAGTGTAACTCAGTGTACTGAGTTAAAAATGGGACAAACAAAAAGCCTAGTGCAGCCCTACCTAATAAGCTACAAAATGAGAATAAGCAACTGAACAAGCTAGTTGACCAGCTTAACTATCTAAAAAACTAATTCATAAGGTTTAGCAACCACTAATAAGCTCTTTACAGGCTTTTGAAAAACTGTTGAACAATGACTTATCTGTTTACTGAGTAAAAATAGACAGAAATGAAAAGCTATTGTAGGCTAGGTAAATAAGCTTGGATTGGAAAATAAACTCTTGAAACTTTGAGTTAGCTAGGTGAGCTTCTCAAAAAGCTAAGTTGCACAGGTTTAGGCTAATTAATAAGCTCTATGAGAGCTTATGAAACTAGATGGGTGACTGGTGCACAGGGCATGTTTTCAGAAATGGGGTCCAAAAGAAGCTAATTAAAAAGCTATCTATAAGCTAATTTTATAAAACCTAGTATTTTTATATTTTTCTTTAGCAGCTAAATATTATTATCCCAAAAGGAATTAAGCTAAATCTTACTATTGAATACACAGTAAAAATATTAATTTTATTCAAAAACTGCTATAAGGAAATTTTGACTTTTTGATTAATACTAAAAGTTTGACTTAACTGAACTTACAACTGATTCTATTGACTTATTATGTTATAATAAGTTGTAATAAGGTGAGATTAAGCTAGAGTACTAAATTTTAAGCTAATGTGATGGGATTTGCATTCCAAACTCTTAACAGTGAACTAACAAAATGAATTAAGAAGCTATTTTGACTTTTTACAAACTAAGTACTGGTTTTAAGGTTTGACTTGGATTATTTAGGACTACTGAAACATGAAACAACCATAAAGAACATCAAGCATAAGCTAGAACATTACTAGATCAGCAAATCCAAACAGTACTTCTTAAAAAGAAAATTTTAACTTACAAATGATTAGGATCATGTGCAGCTTATCACAGAACCAAACTAATCTATTCTAAACCATATCCAATCCAGTTTTTAGCTCAGCATCAACCCAACTCCATTTTCATACCAAATTCCCATTCAGTTGACTTTTGTTGACCTTTGAGCTTGGAGACTAGAATCTGAGTAGAGACTTACTGAGTAGTTAATAAGCTATAGTGAGCTTATAAAAGTGTATATAAGAGCTTATGAGTTTACTGAGTTCAATACCACATTAATAACAACAATAATTTAAATTTGAGATTTTGGCTCACAAATAACATAGACTGAGAATGCAGCTTAAAATTGAAATTGAAACTGGAAACAAGATTTTATTATGCTGAAATATGATTACAAAGGGCTTTGAAAGCTTAAACATAAAACTGGTAAACTTAAAATATTTAAAACGAAACAAGTAAATTAAAATTACACTACTCTATTCTACTACTCTCCTCTGTCTCTTTCTTCTTTATTTATCACCATTTCTCATCCCACTAGCCCAAAGATCATTTCCCACTTCAATCTTGGCCCTCCATTTAGTCAAATTGATCAAGACCGTTCAAACAACTTTTGGCGCCAAAAGTTGAATAGACAGCTTATGGCAGTTCTGCTTCAAATAAATGCATCATGGAGTGTTGCAGAGGGTTAGGGGGAGAGTTTGGATAAGTTTAGTGGACTGGTGAGCTAAGTAAGGTGGTATTGGTGAAAACCGTGGGTAAAAATGGTGGTTTGGGGAAAAAAAAGGTGTGAAGGGCATTTATTGTGGGGGGTAGTAGTGGCAGAGGTGGTGGAGAGAGTGGGTAGAAGGATAGAGGGTGGTGGAAGGTGAAAACAGGTGGAGGTGTAGGAATGGACACAGGTGGAAAGGAAGAAGATGAACAGTGGTGAGGTGGGTTTAATTTAAACCGTGGGTTGTTGGGCTTGGGTAGGCGGGTTTTAGGATTGGGCTTTGGTTTTGTGTTAAATAACACAAATGAGTCCGTTTGGTTTGTAGTTAATAAGCCCAAGGACTAAATCCGCCAAGGCTATATTCTTGAGGGACTGATCTTGTCAATATTCCAAACTTCCTTCAAGGGACCAAATCTGCCATTACATAATAACACAAGGACCAAAAGTATATAATTTACTATTTTAAAACTTTAAGGACCTAATATGTAATTTTTGGATTTTTAGGGACTAAAGGTGTAAATTTCCAAAAGTTTATCATAAGGACCATTCTTGTCATTTATTAATAGTACAAGGTTTATTTTGATTATTTTTTTATTTTTAAAACCTTAGGTACTAATTTTGACACTTTTCAAACTTGAGGGACCAAAGTTGTAATTTTGTGATTTTAAACTTCAAAGGATTATTTTGAACAACTTGTGAATCCCAAGGACCTAAAATGATATTTTACAAGTTTTGGAATGACGAGGGGACTGTTTTGACAAATTTTCAAACTTGGGGGACTAAACTCGCCAATTATGCAAACTTGATCGTTTTTTCACCGATTTTGATGTTTTTGCATTTAAAACATATAAAACACTTGTTTGTGATATTTTCATTATTTTGAAGCATTTCTGAGTGTTTTCAGATGTTTTTGGCATTCTAACAGTATAAAAATGATGAGTATTTAGACACTCATCAATCCCCCACACTAAGATATTGCTAGTCCCTAGCAATGTTTTAAGAAAAATTTAATGGATTTCATCTCTTTACCAAAAGCCATCACTTCTGGAGTAGCCAAATGTTTTAGTTCAAGTAAGAACCATGGTACACCGATAACCATGTGATTTTGAGCAAACCACCAGCTTTCAACGGATGTGATTTTGTCTTTACCGAGCCGTACCTTTGGACTAGCCAACTCTTAGATAAATTATCGAGAATTATCTTTGGTGAGTGATTACCAATTATGGTTTTCCCTTTGCCTTTACCACAAGCCATAAACTTGCGGGCTAGCCAACTCTTTACTTTTTAGGATATGGTGGTGAAAACCATACAATTTTGGGCAAATTGCAAGCCATATAAACGGGTTTGAGAAATCTTTACCAAGAGCCGTTTGCTCTGGATTAGCCAATCCTTATGTGGGTTAGACATGGTGGACTGATTACCATTTGTTGTGTTTAGTACATAGTACTTCCACTACAAAAATTTTAAAATTTGGCCATTTTGGGGGAAAAAGGGACTAAAAGGGTACATTTATGATCAAATTCGCCAGAATTTCCCCCCCACACTTAGAAATGAATATTGTCCTCAATATTCAAAACTAAGTGGAGTAAACACAACAATTATTATTTTTTTTTTTATTTTTTATTTTTTTATTTTTTTTTATGAGGTTTATATACAACAGCGGGGCATCTCCCCCACACTAGGGTGGAACACACGGGTGAAAACCCATGTTCAATTACTGTTTTTGATTACCGAGTCGCTAGCTTGACTCGACCCCGAATTAATTTGTTCATGGGGAAGTAAGGTGGAAGAGACAATCTCCATCGGACTTTCAATCAAGATGTTTGTATAAACATTGAAGTACGTGAAAGTTCCACACCGATGAGATATAGAGGCAGACCCGGCTCACAAGTGGTACATGGAAATGCCTGGGTCAAAGATAATGTCTTCATTCCCGAAGGAGTGAAGAACAGGAGAAGCCACGGGATATATGAAGAAAAGGAAGAAAATCATGATACAAATCATGACTAACTCTTCATCCTCAATAGGAGAATTCATAGTTTCATGAATCTCCTCAGTTAAGCTCGGTTGATCAAGACATATTATGGGTGTGTCTAGATCAAAGTAGAAATTATCATACTCCGGCGGAGATATGATATGAGTGAGTTCACAGGAGAACTCCTCAAAGGTGAATGAATCATATTCTGGTTTGATGTGAGTGAGTTCATTGGCGAACTCCTCAAAAGTAAATGATTCATAATCGGGGAGAGAATTATGAGAATGAGAAGTGGTAATACCATTAATCTTCTCTCCCATCTGATCAAAACAGAAGGCTTCCATTTCCGGAATAGAATCATCGGAAAAAATGTCACTATCCTTTATGGGGATAGGAGATGAAATGGGTTTTTCTTTGAAAGCCTCGATTTTAGAAATTAGAAGACTGACATTCAGTAATGTTGCACGAAGTGCTTCATCTTTGATTTCAGTGTCAGTAACTTCATCATTCTCTTCTTCTAAGCTAACAAGCTTAGAAGGTAATTCTTCCATATAATGATGTCTCCGCAGATAAGCGAATCGTCATCAATAGAATCGGAGCACATCTCAACATGATTACTTTGGAAGACAAGAGGAGGAGGGATATCACACACATGATCAAGAATTCCCTGTGACTCTCTTGGGATTGGGACAAGGTCCTCAACACTAGACTTTATAAATTTGTCAGATTCCTTTTCAGGACAGGTCAAGAAGCTCATCCCCATGTTCAGAGAGTGAGTGTGAACCTCGGGTGTGATAGCAGTTGTTTGAGAATGAATCTCAACTGCTGGGATGTCAACTGATGAACTTGATGAATCAAGTGTATCATCATCATCACTATCATCAAGAATAAAATGAAATTGAGAGCTAGATCTGGCTGCTTTTTCATTTGCAATTAATTCCCTAATAGACTTTTCAAAAGCAATTTGAGAATTTATTTTAGCACCGCTCTTCACTAGCAATTCTTCCATGGATTTCTCATGTGAATTTTGAATGACGGGACATTGTGGGAGTGGAGATTTGTCAAAACCGGAAGGTTGACATTGATAATCATCATGAGGACCCCACAATATACACAAGAAAAACTGGGAACATTATGAAATGCTGTCTTACTCAACTCCTCGGTTCTTTTCCTGACTCCAGAGCTCTAGATAAGTGTCTTGTTGGATTTGGTTGAGGAGTTTGAGTTATTTGTACTGTGGAGATTGGTCGTGATTGGATAGTCATAATTGTTACAAGGAAATGGATTCCTGTTTGACAATCGAGAGCTGAAATGGGGACCTCCACAGTTCTCACAACAGAAAAAGCTGTTGAGCACGGGTTGGTGAATTATATGGATATTGGTCATAACCAAAGTTCTGAGCATCACCGGAAAACTGTTCATAGACAATCGTGTTTCCGGATTGACACTCAAATCCTTGGTGAGGACCTCCACAAAATTCACAGCAGTATTGTTGATTATATGAAGATGAGTCGGGCTGTGGTGGGTAATTAGAAAAATTTGAGGGGTCGTTAAATGAGTTCGGATTAGGATCATAATTAAATGAATTCCTCGAACCACAAAACAAACAACTCCCGTTACGGATATCATTACCACATTGTACACACGTACACCAGCGACATGGTGAACCAAGAAGAGGCTCACCACAACCGACACAAGGAATAAACGATTCTATTTGAGAGTTATGAGAAGGAATCGGTTCATTCAAAGAATCAACAAAACCAACATGGTGATCCGAATGACTATTTAGACTCAAAGAACATTTTGAAAAATCCGGAGGTGGGACAAGTGGTGTGCTCGAGAGCTAGCAATTTCCATCACTTCAGTTATGGACTCGGTTCGGTTCTTGAGAAACGTGAAGTTTAGGCAAGTCATTCTTACTAGTCACCGGTCTACATTACGCATGTTTGCTTTTACCGTAAATCGTGAAAGTGTAGGATCAATTTTAGACGGCTTAGGAGCAATCGAGGGATTAGATCTTTGGATAACCGTAGGTTGGACGTATTTAGCACCTCCATTATTAGAGGGAAGTACCTGGTCCTTTGTCACCCCGGTTTCTCTTTCTATTTCCCTACGCAGAATCAATGGATCATCACGAACAACACGAATTTTAGACATTTGTGACACAGTCTGAAGTTTTTCAACTTCGTCCCAGAATTCGTCCTCGAGAGATTCCATAAGAATAGAAGAAGTTAGAATCAAATGGATAGAGGGTAAAGGAATAAAGAATCAAAAAGGGTAAGAGGGTAAAGATGAATATTTTTGGGTTTTTGAAAAACATGCCATAAAAACAAAGAATGAAAATATTTTTGGTGTTATCAACACTTCAGGAAAAGTGTTAATGAACATTTTGATTTTGAAAAACTTTACAGAAAACTGTTTACAAACGATGGTATATGTGCAAGAATGGATCTGGAAATGCTTAAAAACACGCTAACAGCCTCCCCGGCAGCGGCGCCAAAATTTGATCTCGCGCAGAACAGTCAAGCTAAATCACTCAAACCTGCCACTTGTGAAAGGCAGACCGTAATCAGCTTAAAACTGCTCAAGCACGAATGCAATTTAAGATCAGAGGAATATAGTGTATTCCTGGGTCGTTAAGTCCCACGGAGGATGAATTGGTGTATAAACACTTGACCAGATGATAGAATGATCACTAAGGATAGTGATCAGTAAGGATATTGATGAAAAATTATACTAAAAGAAAAGATTTACAAATTAAAGCGACTTAAATGCAAATTAAGAAACTTAAAAAGTTAAAATCTATTAAATAAACGCTATCACTATTTTTACAGATCGATGAACGTTTATTTTATAAAACAAAATAACTTAAATAAACTATTTTAACTAAAACGTAAACTCAAAATATCTAAAAACGTGGTTTAAAACGGAAACGAGCGTTATGTTTAAAAATTACGCTGGAGCGCAAGCAAAAACGTAAAATTTATGAAATAAAAGGCCTACGAATGTAAAACTAATTTTCTTACGTACTATAAGATAAAAGAAAATTTTAGAAAAAAGATTTATATTTTTTAGACTTTTATATTTTTTATTATGAATTAATTATTATAAAACACTAATTAAATGTTTAAAAATACTAAAACTTATTAGAAAAATCTGAAACTTTTTTGTAAAATACTTTATACTAATATAAAGACAAGAAAATTGCAAAAGTTGAAAAGGTATTATATATAAGCTACAAATAAGCAAGAAGCTACGTATAAGCTTTTTGTAGAAAATGTGGTTAAATACTAAGTAGTGTAAGACTTTAACGAAAAAGACCCAAGGGCGCAATGGCATACAGGTACCCACTATCACCCATATAAGGGGGAGGTCTCAGGTTCGACCCCTGCCTCTCCCTTTTTGCACAACCATTTTTTTTTGACTTTTTATTTTACAAACTCACTAAGCACAAGAAAATAAGCATTTATTAAAACTACAACTTTATCTGAAAATGACTAATAAGCTGTTTTAGAGCTTATTTTTCCAACAGTGGGCTAAAAATGAGAATAAGCACAAGATTAAAGCCAAGTTGGCTTATGAGCTAGAAAATAAGCAACATGTTAACTG
Organism: Chrysanthemum makinoi; assembly: GCA_910596185.1. Classification (NCBI taxonomy): domain Eukaryota; kingdom Viridiplantae; phylum Streptophyta; class Magnoliopsida; order Asterales; family Asteraceae; genus Chrysanthemum; species Chrysanthemum makinoi. Next base: position 82,623,311 of record OU343218.1, on the reverse strand, counting down.
AAAATAAGCTAGAAACAGATAATAAGTTAATGGAACAGCTGAATAAGCATTATTACCAAGGATTAAGCACAAGATAAGCCAGAATAAGCAAAATCTTATCTGTTTACACAGGACAATTTGTGATTAACTAGGAACTTTCAAGCTAATTTATAAGCACTAAAATGAGCTGGAAAATGAAAATAAATCTTGGAGCTATCAAGCTGAGCAAATAAGCTTTCCAAAAAGCTAGATTACACAGATAAGCTTATACTATATAACTTGTGAGAAGCTTTTTAAAAATTGGAAAAATCATCGAGTGTAACTCGGTATGAGTTAAAAATGGGACAAACAAAAGCCTAGTGCACCCTACCTAATAAGCTACAAAATGAGAATAAGCAACTGAACAAGCTAGTTGACCAGCTTAACTATCTAAAAAACTAATTCATAAGGTTTAGCAACCACTAATAAGCTCTTTACAGGCTTTTGAAAAACTGTTGAACAATGACTTATCTGTTCTTGAGTAAAAATAGACAGAAATGAAAAGCTATTGTAGGCTAGGTAAATAAGCTTGGATTGGAAAATAAACTCTTGAAACTTTGAGTTAGCTAGGTTGGCTTTCCAAAAAATCAAATTACACAGGTTTAGGCTAATTAATAAGCTCTATGAGAGCTTATGAAACTAGATGGGTGACTGGTGCCTTACGGGCATGTTTTCAGAAATGGGGTCCAAAAGAAGCTAATTAAAAAGCTATCTATAAGCTAATTTTATAAAACCTAATATTTTTATATTTTACTTAAGCAACTAAATATTACTATCCCAAAAGGAATTAAGCTAAATCTTACTATTGAATACACAGTAAAAATATTAATTTTATTCAAAAACTGCTATAAGGAAATTTTGACTTTTTGATTAATACTAAAAGTTTGACTTAACTGAACTTACAACTGATTCTATTGACTTATTATGTTATAATAAGTTGTAATAAGGTGAGATTAAGCTAGAGTACTAAATTTTAAGCTAATGTGATGGGATTTGCATTCCAAACTCTTAACAGGGTTTTGTTTGAGGTGAACTAACAAAATGAATTAAGAAGCTATTTTGACTTTTTACAAACTAAGTACTGGTTTTAAGGTTTGACTTGGATTATTTAGGACTACTGAAACATGAAACAACCATAAAGAACATCAAGCATAAGCTAGAACATTACTAGATCAGCAAATCCAAACAGTACTTCTTAAAAAGAAAATTTTAACTTACAAATGATTAGGATCATGTGCGACTTATCACGAACCAAACTAATCTATTCTAAACCATATCCAATCCGGAGTTTTAGCAAGCATCAACCCAACTCCATTTTCATACCAAATTCCAATTCAGTTGACTTTTGTTGACCTTTGAGCTTGGAGACTAGAATCCGAGTAGAGACTTCTTGAGTAGTTAATAAGCTATAGTGAGCTTATAAAAGTGTATATAAGAGCTTATGAGTTTCTTGAGTTCAATACCACATTAATAACAACAATAATTTAAATTTGAGATTTTGGCTCACAAATAGCATAGACTGAGAATGCAGCTTAAAATTGAAATTGAAACTGGAAACAAGATTTTATTATCTTTGAAATATGATTACAAAGGGCTTTGAAAGCTTAAACATAAAACTGGTAGACTTAAAATATTTAAAACGAAACAAGTAAATTAAAATTACACTACTCTATTCTATTACTCTCCTCTGTCTCTTTCTTCTTTATTTATCACCATTTCTCATCCCACTAGCCCAAAGATCTTTTCCCACTTCAATCTTGGCCCTCCATTTAGTCAAATTGATCAAGACCGTTCAAACAACTTTTGGTGCCAAAAGTTGAATAGACGGCTTATGGCGATTACCTTCAAATAAATGCATCATGGAGTGTTGCGAGAGGGTTGGGGAGAGTTTGGATAAGTTTAGTGGACTGGTGAGCTAAGTAGGGTGGTATTGGTGAAAAGTGGGTAAAATGGTGGTTTGGGGAAAAAGGGTGAAGGGCATTTATTGTGGGGGGTAGTAGTGGCAGGAGGTGGTGGAGAGAGTGGGTATGAAGGATAGGGTGGTGGAAGGTGAAAACAGGTGGAGGTGTAGGAATGGACACAGTGGAAAGGAAGAAGATGAACGTGGTGAGGCGGGTTTAATTTAAACCGTGGGTTGTTCGGCTTGGGTAGCTGGGTTTTAGGATTGGGCTTTGGTTTTGTGTTAAATAACACAAATGAGTCCGTTTGGTTTGTAGTTAATAAGCCCAAGGACTAAATCTGCCAAGGCTATATTCTTGAGGGACTGATCTTGTCAATATTCCAAACTTCCTTCAAGGGACCAAACCTGCCATTACATAATAACACAAGGACCAAAAGTATATAATTTACTATTTTAAAACTTTAAGGACCTAATATGTAATTTTTGGATTTTTAGGGACTAAAGGTGTAAATTTCCAAAAGTTTATCATAAGGACCATTCTTGTCATTTATTAATAGTACAAGGTTTATTTTGATTATTTTCTTATTTTTAAAACCTTAGGTACTAATTTTGACACTTTTCAAACTTGAGGGACCAAAGTTGTAATTTTGTGATTTTAAACTTCAAAGGATTATTTTGAACAACTTGTGAATCCCAAGGACCTAAAATGATATTTTACAAGTTTTGGAATGACCAGGGAGACTTTTTGACAAATTTTCAAACTTGGGGGACTAAAACTGCCAATTATGCAAACTTGATACGTTTTTCACCAGATTTTGATGTTTTTGCATTTAAAACATATAAAACACTTGTTTGTGATATTTTCATTATTTTGAAGCATTTCTGAGTGTTTTTCAGATGTTTTTGGCATTCTAACAGTATAAAAATGATGAGTATTTAGACACTCATCAAAGAACTAACTATCGTCAAAAACTCAACATCTCTAATTATTTATTAGACAAATATGGGGTGAAACAATCTTGTGGGAACAAAAAGCCATAAGTACCTTCAATGGGCTCTAAAGAGAACCAACTACTCCACGCTTAGCATCTAAACTCATAAGTAACTCTATCATTCCTCGATCTCCGCAAATTTAAAATCCCAAATAATGAGATCCGCGAATGCTTAGCCGATAATTTTTAGATTATCTATGGTTAAGGGAACAAGCTAGGGCTCAAAACGCCCGGTCAAGTCGAATTCGTTCCTACTCTCACGGAAGGAAAGTCAACAAGGTGTCAAAACATATATTAACTTAGCGAATGCTTAGTCAAATAATCTCAAGTCTCGCATTTTTAAAGTCACTTATTAGAAACTAGCAAATTCTTGTTAAAGCTTCGCATATTTAAAATCACTTATGGAGACTTGCAAATTCTTGGCCTTTGTGAGCTAGAATCGCATTTTATAGCCTCTTGTCTAAGCAATTAGCAAAGGCTATTTCAAGAAAACGCATATTTAAAGAAACTTCTAAGAAACTCGCAAGAACTTTTCAATCATAAAACTAACAAAAGCTTACAAAAATTTTAAATTTTTCACATTTTTGCACAAATTTTTTCATTTTTTAAGGAAAAACAGGGTTGCGAGAGTTCACGACAAAAATAAGCAAGTGCGGTCAAATCAAATAGAAGATTACCCTACCCCAGACTAAAACGAAACATTGTCCTCAATGTTTAAAGGCAAGGGTATCAACGAAAATCTAAAAGCCGTTTATTAAGTAAGCTCAAAGATAAACGTTAGTCGATAAGATTAGGATATCGGATTTCCATCAACATCGAACATGAAACTCGAGTGGAGAAAAGACAAACTTCGAGCACGAGAGTCTTCATATCGGAAAAATCCTACACACAACATCACAAACAACCAAACACGAGAAATCGAAGAGGCTAACCCCTTCACGTCACTTATTAGAAAATAGAAAGAAGATAGAGATAAGTATGGGGTGCCTCCCACCTCGGCGCTACTGTTTTTTATCACCGAGTCGCTAGACTGACTCGTCCCCGAATTCATTTGTCCTAGGGGAAACAAGCGGAAGGGATACCCGGGTAAAAAACGGTGTCCTCATTCTGGAGGGAAAGAGAATGGGTGGGTTGGGAGGGAACGAAAATGTCGGGCTCAAGCACATAAGGAATAACTCCTCCCAAATTCACAAAAGGTGTATCAAGAAAGAATGATCCATCATCCGGTGGTTTTGCGTGGCGACGTCGGGATGACGGATCAGAATGAGAAAACTCCGAGAAAAACGGGAGTTCATGGTACAGAGAGGTGTTTCTTAAAGGTTTATCAACGAAGGCATCCAAGAGAGGATCCTTTTTCCGGTTAACTTTGGTTATATGAAATTCTTCTTCGATGAGTATCCCAGGGTTAAAAATCTTGTCCTCGGAAAGGAACGAAATCAAAGTATCATCTACGTGAAAATCCTCACGAGAAGAGGAATCATTCTCGGATAAAAATAGTGTGGGACCTCAGTATCAACAAGTTCATCTGTCGAACGCTTCACTTCCTTATCTTTCTTCGGGAAAAACAGATCATCGTATTCGTTTTCTTCATTCTCGGAAAGAATGAGTGGGGTGGGAGCAAGTTCATTGGTGAACTTCTCGAAGTAAATCGACGGATCTTGATATAACAAATATTCAATTTTGCGTAAGTCGGCTCTTAAATCAAAGACGTCATCCTCACTTTCCGGTGGAAGAGGATCCATGCGAGCGAGTTCATCGGCGAACTCCTCGAGAAGTAAATCAATGGAATAATCCTTGAGCTCGGGCTCCGAAGGATTAGTAGACGGCTTGACTTCTTTAATAACTTTTTCTTCCGAAGGGATATAAGAATCCCCGTAAAGCATTTTTCAATCAAACGAATATCTCCCTCGATGTCGATGTCGCATTATCAATTTCGGTGAACTGAATCACTTTTCAAATAAGCCTCGATTTCTTCCATGATAGAATCATCCTCCTCAGTTGAGTGAGGAAGAGGAAGAATCAGAAATGATTTGTTTAGAAGAAAGTTCCATATTTTCAGAATAAGTGGGACTGCTACTTAAAGAAAACTCGACGTTCTTAAGTTCAACACTACAAACAGAAATCGGAGGTGGGACAAGTGGTGTGCTCTTAGAGCTAGCATTTTCCACCACAACCGTTGTAGTTTCCTTTTCTAGTTTCTTCTTTTGCTCAGCACGTACCGTCGATAAACTCTTAACCGTAAAACGTGAAAGACTCGGATCAATTTTCGATGTCTTAGGCCCAACTTTTTGAACCACCGGAGGTTGGACGTTTTTGGTACTTCCATTATTAGTAGGAATTCCCGGGTCCTTTGTCACCTCGGTGTCATTAATTTTGGCCACATCATATTGGTAGGTTAAAGATTTAGAAGTATTGTTAACGTTAAACGTGACGGCTTCTTTTCCAACTCTTAAAGTGATCTCTCCTTCATAAACATCAATCAACGCATGTCCCGTCCTTAAAAAACATCTTCCGAGAATAAGAGGTACTCGAGGGTCGGCATCGAAATCAACGACAACAAAATCCGCGGGGAAATCGAACGTCCCCACTTTAACAAAAACATCCTCGGCTATACCGATTAGTTTTGTCGTAGTACGGTCGGCTAGCTCGAGGGTCATACACGTTGGGGTAATTTGGGGCAATGAAAGCTTTTAGTAGATCGATTTCGGCATCAAATTGATACCGCGCCAAGATCGGCCAAGCGGCAACTGAATAATTCCTTGAAAATCACACGGAATGAGGAACTTTCCGGGGTCACCTAACTTTTCGGGAAGTTTCTTGAGAATAACCGCCGAACAATTCTCATTCAAATACGTTTTTGCCAAATCGCAATTTTCTCTTTGTTACTTAATAATCCCTTTAGTGTCGAAACAAACTTAGGCATGAGTAGAAGCGTCCGTGCGAAGCTAAGCTAATTCGAAGTGTAGATCTTGAAATATTTGAAAGAATTTTTCCATTTGAAGATTTGCTTGTTCGCGTTGCTTTTGATCATTCATCCTTGACAGGTACGGAAGTGTCGTTTTTGAGTTAGTCTTCTCAGCACTAACCGGAGCATCCTTGGGCTTAGACGTTGGGACAACCGTGGGTTGGACATTCTCGGTACTCCCCTTATTAGTAGGAAGCACCGGGTCCTTTGTCACCCCGGTCTCACGGTCTACCACACGAGACGGTGAAGAAGAAATAATGGTAGGAGTCGTGGGTCCATCGTAAGCAACACCACTTCGGGTAGTGATTGCTTTCATGTCACCTCTCGGGTTGGGAATCGTATTACTCGGAAGAGTACTAGAACCCGAGGGTTGAGAATAAGAAGGAGAAGCTTGATTGGCTTGAAAGAAACTAGCCATCATATTCCTCATTTCACTCATCTGCTTGTTACTCGTAGCTTCCATTTCTCTTTTGAAATCAGTCCTCATGCTGGTGATTTGAGTTTGCAAATTTCTAATGGTATTATCGGAGTTCTTCATGTAAGTTAGAAAATCATTGTTTGGAGCAGCTTGATGAGGTGCTTGATAAACTTGAGGTGGAGGAGCTTGGTAGTTTTGATTACCATGATTGAGATTAACTCCTCGGTTTTGATTGTAAGATTGGTTTTGATAACGGTTTTGGTTTTGTTGAGGAACGGGTGCAAAACCGGGTGGTCCCATTTGGTTGGTACGGTATCCTTGGTTCTGATTTTGAACCGGATTAGCAGAAGCTACGGAAGCATTTCTGAGATCGCCATCGGTGGCTTGACAATTATAGTATGGATGAGGACCACCACAAATAACACATGTTTCGGTAACGGCTTTGACTGGCTCGGATTTCAGATTCTTAAACTCTCTCATCATAGAATTAATAGCATCAGTCAGCCCACTCAACTCACTCTTCAAACCGTAGTTATCATTAGTAGCAATCTTAGAAACAACCGGTCGGTTTCTAGACGAGAAAACTTTTGACTTGTTTTCGATAATCGTTCTAATATCGGCGGGCATACGACTCAAGATGTTACCACCGGCGGCCGCGTTAAGCGAATCTTGATCGGACGACGTTAAAGCATTGTAGAACGTATCAATCTGATGAAGATCGGTAAAACCGTGATTTGGGCATTTTCGCAAAAGTTCTTTAAATCTATCCCATGCTTCTCCAAAACTTTCATCGAATTTTTGTTGAAAATTAATGATTTGATTTCGTAACATTGTAATTTTTGAAGGAGGAAAGAATTGATTCACAAATTTCTTAGAAAGTGTCACACCCCCAAATTACCCGTTTTACAGCGGAATGGAATACATTGGGGAGGACTGTCATAGCATCAAAGTTACAGTTATATCGAACGACCTAAAGTGTCGTTTTGAAAATATCGTTTGATTAAGTATAATAATCAGAGTTTACAAAACATAGGTCCCAAAATATTTCCAATATACCAAAATGAGTTTGTTACAATCAAACGATAGTTAAGTGCATAAAATATATGTGAGACGCGTCGACACCGCGACTCTATGATAAGTCCACATGCATGCCATGAAGTGAATGCCTTAGATACCTGAGATAAAACATGCTAAAAGTGTCAACACAATGGTTGAGTGAGTTCATAGAGTTTGGTTAACAAGTAAAGCTTTTAAAGAGCGTTCATGCAACAAAGGCAAAGTTTTTGGTCATATAGAATAGTCCACAAAAGCAAAGGCATTGTAAATCCACTCAGTTCCAAGTTCCGCCCATACAAAACTTGCAACCTGTGTGTTCACAACCCACTGCCAAAAGTAGTATGTCTAGCAGTCAAGTGCACATTATCATAAGAGTTCACAAAGCAAAGGCATTGTAAATCCACTCAGTTCCAAGTTCCGCCCATACAAAACTTGCAACCTGTGTGTTCACAACCCATTGCACAAAATATAGTTTAATAGTCGAGTATAAGTTATCATAATAATTCAAAATATTGCATCACGTATATAATAATGTATGCCAGGCAAAGCCCCTAGAATAAATAATATGCGTCCCGTAACGTAGTGGACGAGAGGTTGGCCGACCTCTAATAGCGCTATCCATACTACTTACTAATAGGAGACTAACAATGCGAATGTACGAACATTACATCATACAACTATTATATACAATTAAGAACACTCCAAACATGGGAGAATTTGCACTGCTCCGAACAGAGGAGACTTTAGATTGAAAATGCTCCGTTCCCATAGGGAGACATTCTGCTCCGGACCTGGGAGGCTTAAGGTTGCTCCGAACAAGAGAGACTTTATAGTGATGCTCCGAAACTGGGAGACTTTATAGTGATGCTCCGAACATGGGAGACTTTATAGTGATGCTCCGAACATGGGAGACTTTAAGTCAAGGTCATAACACGTCCGGTTCATTAAGTTCAAACAAGTCATAAATTCGTAATTAAGTTCAAGGGTTCCATTCAAAAGTTCGTAATTAAGTTCATAGATTTAAGTCAAGTTCAAAAGTTCAAAACAGTCAAAGAGTTCGAATAATATCAAAAAGTTCAAGATAGTCGAAGCGTTCAAAATCATGTCAAACAAGTTTAAAATATATCAAAAGGGTCCTTGTACAAGTTAAAAGAGTTTAACTATATGTCAAAAGTTAAAAGAGTTTAACTATATTCAATATTATGTCAAATAACTTCAAAATAGTCAAAAGGTTCATTATAAAGTCAAACCAGTTCAAAATGGTCAAAGGGTTCAATGTTACGTCAAACATGTTCGAAATAATCAATGGTTCAGTATTAAGTAAAAGAGATTACTTATATGTCAAAATGTTTTAAATCAAGTTAAAGGGTTCAAATCTATGCCAATATGTTCCTATCAAATTAAAAGAGTTCAATTATATATGTCGAAGGGCTCAAAATCACAGAAAGTGGTTCAAATAATAGTGTTCATAACATAGTGATCAATTTAGTTCGGCACAATCTACTTACTAACATAAGTAGTGAAACAAAAGGGTACAAGTCATGATAGTTCAAACAATATAGTTTAAGTTCATATAAGTGTAAAGTAAAAGCATGAAGTTGAGCATGTATCTCCCCCGAAGAGTTTATAAAACAATTAAACGAGTAAAAGTGGGGCTACGAACTCACCTGATGCAATGATTATGATGGCAAAAGTAGATGCACAGAAATGAGGTGCGATCTCTATCCGCAACCTAATATGAATGATGTGTTCTAATGTAAGCCATGAAAAAATGTCGTGCATGCAAACTCATATGAAATCCATACCACTTGTACATTTGAAAATAATGTTTATCGTCAAAATATATGTTTATGACATCCCGTCGTATTATAAAATACTTTACAAGTATTTACGTTGAAACAAACTCCTACGATAGTCGTTTAGTGATTTATCAAGAATTTACAGCTTTTCGTCGCAAAACAATATACTTTGATAATTTGTGAAAGTGAATAAACGGCCTTGAAAAGCTAGTCGTAAAATGGTGTACATCGAGTGTTAGGAAACGAACTCAACGGTTTTGGAAAGCTTGTATCATTATCTCAAAGTTTTAGTATTTAAGTTTTCATCCTAGAGGTCTCGATCATAGAGAAAAATATAGATAAAGTATGGTACTTGTGTCCAAAATATCGTTTAAGGGTGGTTTTCGGCAAAGTTTAAGTGACTATATTTTATTTATTACAACTCCGCTTGACGAACGGTTGGACATTTTGGAAAATAGGCTAGGCGAACTTACTTTTACTAGAAGACGTCATTTTATAAAAAGTACTACATCCATGTTAAAAACGACCCTCAACATGGTCCTTTGTTGCCATAGTATGTGTCTAATAGAAATATATTAATTTTGCTTATATAATAAAGTTACGACAACTTTGTTTAACGCGTGTAATTTAATCGTTACAAGTCCGTTTTCTACGTTTTCTACATCCTTAGATTCGTATTAAAGTATAATAATATATTTTTAATAAGTCGACACATTTAATAACGCTTAAGCCTCATTTTTGACTCGTAAAAAGTGATAGTAACATGCTGAAATTTCTGAAATTAATAGTTTTCGTCGTCAAACTTGAAAATAGCATAACTTCTTCGTTATAACTCCGTTCTAACCCATTCAAGCGGTCACGTTTTCGTTTTAAAGTGTATTTTCCAAATGTCTAGCCCAAAATTTTTTATAAACTGTCGAAAATTCCAGAATTAACAAATATGATCAGACCCTTAATTAGAGTTGTCGAAATGAGTTTTTCTCGCGCAAAACCTATTCTAACCAATTCAAACCAACTCCGAAGCTATTCTAATCCTACCATACACCTTCTGAGGGTGTCATGGGTTCCTAGACATCACCAAAAGTGATATGTTTCAAGGAGTAATTATAGGATAACTTATATAAACTTATAGTGCTTAAAAACAATTTAAGTGGTATAAACATCCATATAAATTGCATGTTTTACTCAAACATGATAAAATGAATATAACATGAATATGAAAGATGATGATGAGTATGAAATGCTTACTAGTAACTTGATGAGATTAAATGAACAAGGTCAATCCTAACACCCTAGGTTTTTATTTCAAAACCATAACTAAGAGTGTAACTAGATTGAGATAAACTTGACTAGAAAATTTTTTATGGATTCCTTCTTGGTCTTCTATGGAGGCCGGTCACAATGGAGAAGAAGAGGAGAGAGTAGTTTTGATCTTTCACACTAGATATTATGTATGTGTGTTTAATTTGTAAACATAAATGAATATAAATGAGATATTTAGCAAGTAAATGGTGTGACTCACCCTTGGGGTGGTCGACATACAAAGAAAAAAAAAGACTAGTAGCATTTAATAATAATCAAGTATATTAATGTAGAGTAAGTGTGTAATTAAGTAAGGGTAATTAATAACTTGTGTAAATATTTGAGCTTGTAGGGTAGCGTTAACTAAAAATAATTTTTAACGGAACAAAATAATATATATCGATGTCATAAAAATTATAAAAATACATTTCTCACAAGTATTGAGTGAAATAATAATTATCGTGTAGTATTTATGAAAACCGTCGTAATTATATAAATATAACAATTTATATACTAAATAAATTTAAAAGTCCGGGTAAACTAATAATAATATTTTTATAATCTTAATATGAATATAAAAATATATTGGAATAATTTTTGGAAGTATCGGATCAATTGTTCAAAATAATTAATTACGCGATAACGTTTATTTAATAAGAAATTATGTGTTTAACGTAAAATGCAAAACCATGCATGAACTAATATGATTATAATGATGCTAATGATATGTAGACTAAACCTAGTCTATATGAAATGCCCTTGATGATTGTTCATGAATTCGCAGTTAAACCCCTAAGGTTACGCGAATTTGATACTTGTAAACCTAGTTTATGATAAACGATGAAATAGTAAATTTGAAAAATGACTGGAAATTGAGAATTGTGACAGAAAGATCGGCCCATGTTGTAATGGATTGAGGGGGTTCTTTTTCTAGCCAAGTCCGGGCTGCCCCCTCAAGGGAAAATGGAAATAATCTCAATTTAACTGACTCATGAGTGACGCCCCGAAAGTTTATCGTAGACGCAACTTGATTAAACCAACGAAGGTGTGCGTGGGGCTCCTCATGATCCAAACCACAAAAAGGTTTATTTGAAACCAATTGAATTAAGTTCGTTTTTAGTTCAAAATTCTTGGCATCAAGTGATGGAACAACAATAGCATCACCGTAGCCGTCTACGGGAGCTTGAAGTAACTCGGAAATTGTTCGAGTGTTCGCCATGACGGGTTCTTCAACGATAGTACGTAATTCAGTGCGTCTATTCTACGATTACGATTACGTCGTGACTGAGAAAGAGTGCGCATGCACTAAAAATTCAAAATCAAAAATCAAAAAGGAAAAATAAATTTGAAAAAGGAAAATCTTTTTGGTTTTTATATTTAGAAAACTTTGAAAACACAATATTTTTGTAACCTTCGCGTCAACCGGTGCTCAGTAGCTCCCAAAAGTACGCTAGCCTTGTGGCGAAACGAAGAGTGGATCATTCTTCATCTGCAATTTAATGTCAAGACTTTCCTTATACCCCGTGTATAGGTTGTACTTCTGAGGTGAGCCGAAGTAACAATTAACGTTTGGGTTTGTTTTGTTGGTTTTTAACTTTTTATGGTTTTGTAAACACTCTAGGAAGAATGTTTTGGTGTTTTTAGATTTTTTTGGGTTTTTGAAAAATATATATACAAAAACGACGGTAACTTCACTCGGGGAAGGATCTTAAATTGCACGCGATTCGAGACGGAATACGAAAACTCGCTACAAGCCCTCCCCGGCAGCGGCGCCAAAAATTTATTCTTAAAAAAAAATCAATAATAGAAGTTTGTAGTATTTTGGGTAACTCAAACGTGTTAGGTTTGAGCACCGAGATCGTTCCGAACGAGGGTTGAATGGAATTTCCAACTCACGTCGCGATTATCGGGATTTGAATGGGAAAAGGGGATAATTTGATGTTTTTCTAAACTACGGGGCAATGGAAGCATAAAAGGGAAATTACACTACGGGGAATCCTAAATACGCGAATAAAACTAAAATGCAATAAATGAAACGTAAATAAAATGCAACTACGTCTAATCTAAATCCTAAATATGATCTAAAATTACTTTTATACTAAAAATGATATTTGAAACTATTTATGAATTAAAACTAATTTTTAGGAAATTTCTTGAATTTATTTGAATTAAAAACTAATTTTTAACTTTTAAAACTAATTAAAAATACTAAAAATTATAAAAATAAAGGTGAAAATTATGAAACTATTTTTCAAAAATCTAAAATAACTCATAAGACTTTTCAAAACTGGAATTGTATTTGTCTGAAGTTTTTTCTATTTTCTATGAATTAAAAACTATTTAAAACTAGTTTAATGGCTAAAAATTACAAATTAAACTAGGAAAAATCTGGAAAAATTATTTTTTTGGCTTTTTAAATTTTTCTTAATCTAGGAAAAATAAAAACTTATTTTTTTGAAGCTTTTCTGATTTATTTGTATAAAAGCTATTTAAAAAGTCTTAAAAACTGATTAAAATTAAGAAAAATAGCAAACAATGATGAAAAATTATGAAAAATTCAGGGAAAATCTAAAATATTATTCTGAATCTATGAAAAATATAAAAACTATAGCTAGTGTGCAATATTATGAAGCTGATGTGAAAAGTGCTTATAAATAAGCACTCAAAATAAGCAAATGATCTCAAAAAGGCACCAAGTGAACACAATAGTAAAAGTATGCAAAGACTACTTAAAAGAAATCTATTCCAACTTCTCTAAACCTTTAATGCTCTGATTATAAAGATTAGACTAAATTACTTGCTAAGAAACCAAACAGCCTTGACTACCTACTTTAAGCTAGTGCAGCAGCTTTTCCAGGGAACAAAAATGAAAACCAAAACTGAGTAGCTTAAGACCACCAACTAAAGAACTACTAGACTAATTTTCAGGCCCTAACTATCTCGAATGAGCCCTGTGCCAAGTCTGCATGATGGTCTGATCACACTCAGTGTATGATGAGTGTGATCAGGGCAAATCAGGCCTATTGAACAGCTTATTTTGACCTTGTAAAAGCTTCCAAAACTTGACCAAATGAACTAGTAAAATCCAAAATCTCACTTGAATTGAACCAATAATGAATCAATGAGAATTCAGTAAAGTTTTGTGAAAACCACTTTTGACACTTTTGACTATTTAGCACAGTTATGAAACTTTGACCAATTTGAACTTTGAGAGTAATTTGTGAACTGATATTGATGTAGCAAGCTATAATAAAGCTAAATTAAGCTACTCCTATGAATTCTAAACACAATTCAAGCTTATGATCTCCTAATTTCAAACTGATATGGAAACTAGGAATGACTTTAGCTAATTTTGACTTATAGTGGAATAGAGTGGAAATTGTGGACTGTTTTGAATCTATTACACCTAGATAAGGTTTAAGCAACTGAACTTATACACTAATCTATCCTCAAACTCATATGTGTACACCTGATCCAAACACACTTTAATCAACTGTTTCACTAATTTTAACTAGAATTTTAACCTACTTTCACTACCAAAACTTAACAGTGATCAAAAACTAACCTATAAGCTAAATTAAACCACAATTAAGCAATGATAACTAGATAATATCAACAGCAACAAAATTGCAGATTCAAAAAGTTAAATGGAAAAGAGATTGAGAACTAACTTGAAGTCCAGCTATTATGCAGCTTAAAATAATATCCAATCTACACTAAACTAGTCTAATTCAACCCATTCCAAGCTCTGCATCAACCCAAATCCATTACCAAAACCATCTTAAGCTTCCAGTTGACTTTTGTTGACTGAGTATGTTTGAGAGTAAAAACTGAGAAGCTTATAATGGCTTATGAAAACAATTTGAATAACTGAAATCAATCTGAACACAACTTTACTATATTTTTTTATTTTTATGAGATTTTTTTGTATTTAATATATATATTTTTTTTGTTAATATGAAATCAAAACTTGAAATAACATTTGAATAAGTTGAAACAGAGATTATATTAAACTAGATAAGCTAATAAGCTAACTAAAAACAGATTTAATGTTGAGATTTAGAAATCAAATAAAAACTGAAATTCATTAATTCAAAGAGATTACAAGTACTGAATAAGAAAATACAATATTTAAAGGAAATTAAGCTTAACTAAATAATAAAACTACTCAGAAATTACATGAGCAAAGCTGTGATACAAAGGGGGTATTTATACTTGAGCTTGAGCCTTGGAAGAGTCTGGAAGGATTCATCTGTGCTTTCTCTTGATCATTTGTGTCCCTTGGATCACTTCCCATCAATCTTCAATCCATCTTAACCATTGGATCAAGTGCAAATACTCTGTCGACCAATGAGATGAGAGGAATGACACACGGATTGCTGACCTGGCTCTCCACATGTGTCAGGTGTGTCATAAGGTGTCAGGTAAAAGGACGAGTTTACCCTCAATTTTAGTTAATTTGGCGAGTTGAGTCTAGGGGTAATTAGGGTTCATGTAAATCTGGGTTTGGGGGGATTGGGGAAAACGTTTTGGCGCCTTAGGATTTTTTAGTATATTTCGTTTTAGTTTTGACCGATTGACCGGGTATTTGGGATAAAATGGGTACGAGTAGTGGGTATGGACCGGGTAAAGAATTTGATGTTGGGCCGTGGGTTTAGTTATTTGGGTTTTAGGATTATGAAATGGATCAAAGGCTAATCATAAGGACCAATAGTGTATATGTGAAAATCCGGGGACCAAATTTGTAAATCGAGAAAGTGTGATCAAGGACTATCTTGTCAATCTCCAATAAACCAAGGGTTGATTTGCCAATTACGAAACTTGAGGGTATATTCGCCAATAACGAAAGTTCGGGGACTATTTCGACAATTCGCAAACTTGATCGTTATCTTTCAAAAATCATCCTCTGAGAAAAATCTTCACAGATGCACAATTCTTCCGGCTCAGCTTTAGCACTCTTTATCTCTCGTGCTCGGGTTTTTTGTCAGATTTGACTGTCTTTAGTGTGTTTTGACATATCCGTACCTGCACATGCATAAACTCAAGAAACCAATAAATATTAGCAATAAACGGCTCTTTCTTGGTTATTTTGGGTCTGATTTGATAATGAAAAGATATATGTTTTAGCACATATCATAATCACAAACTCATTCCCGATCCAATGTTCAAACAAGCTGATGCTGATGCAGTCATGGGACATTTCATCAATCAACTGGCTCTTATGGTTAAACAACACTTGACTCTCAATCCATACCACAGTCTTCACACTAACAATGAGTTCAGCGCATCCAACCTTCACAATCATGCGGTTGTCAGAGATGGAAAAGTTATGGTGCAACCAGTTCAAGGAAGGCAATATGAACAGGGAAGAGGTGGAGTAGGTGGAGGTTATATTGGAAATCAGAATCGGGGAAGGAATGGAAATCAAGGTCAAGCAAAGCCAATTAAGTGCTACAACTGTGGTGGTGAGGGACATATTGCTAGTAACTGCACATCTCCAACGTCCACGAGAATCACGAGAATACTTCAGAGACAAGATGTTGCTTGTGCAAGCTCGGGATAATGGAGCAGCTTTGGATGAAGAGGAGTTGTTGTTTCTTTCTGAGGGAAATGCCCGAACCTATGATGCTGATGTTGATGAACAGCCAATTCTGGAGATAGGTCATAATCATCAAAATGCATTTCAAGTAGCTGACTGTGATGCATTTGACTCTGATGTCGATGATGAACCTACTGCCCAAACAATATTCATGGCTAGCATCTCACCTATGGCCTCTCCAAAGGTCTCTTCACCACAACAGGCTGTCCCATCCAAATATTCAATCATTTCAGAGGTATTAAAACTATATGATGATGTTGATGAGCAAAAGATGCATAATAAAGTATAGTCTCTTGAAACTTTTGAATCAGATATTGATGATGAGGGTAATAGTAATATTGTCCATATGATCAATATGTGAAGCAAAGTGAAAGTGAGATTGTACCAAGTAATGCATCTTCTGAAGTCAATGATGATTATGTTTTTGATGAATACACTACATGTGCCCCTGATGATTCTGTTACCTCTGAACTGAATGCCTTAAAGAACAAGTTGCCATTTATGAACAACGTGCTAAGTTTGAGTTAACCACCCGTGGCAGGAAATGGATGACCAAATGCGTACAATTATTAGAAAAAGTAATTTTAGAGAAGAAGTATTAAAACAAGAGTTAAACTCCTTACAAGAAAAGCTTTCTAAATTGCTAAGCAAAAACAAGAACTTCAAGAAAATGTCAAAATGCTTAAGCAGGAATTCAATGCTAGGAACAAAATTTTTGAATGATTTTTCTAATCTAAAAACTTTGAAAAACAAGCTTGAAAATAAGTACTGCATACAAGGGAATACCATTCAGACTGCTCACTTGATCACTAAGCATAGAGTCTTTAGCGATAAGCATAGCATTCCCATTGTTGAGGAACCAAATCCAGAGGTCATTAAAAAGGATAGAGCTGCTAATAAGGTACTTTATGATGGTAATGAAATCCTTAAGCCTAGGCAAACCTAGTTGTGAGTGCAGAGGAAGACAAGAAATCAGATGAAGTCACTAGGGAGAAGATGAATAAGAAGCTAGAAGATCCTGAGTATAAAATGAATAAGATATCGATAAAACCTCATGATTACACTAAGGAAAATTGGATATCCTTAAACAAGTTTAAGCCTCAAACTCTATTAACCCCTGAACAAGTGTTCTGGAAAAAGGATATGGATATGCAAAAAGCTGAAAACCTTGTTGAAAAGAATCCCCATTGTAGGAAATTGCCTCAAGCAACTGTGTATCCTCCTAACACACCAATGCACTTAGTTCCTAGATCTATTGCCACTAATAGCAAGATGTTGGAATCACTCCTAAACCATAATCAAGTGTTTGTAATTAATATGTAATAGTTAGCTTTACTATGGCCTTTATGTTTGCAATTAGCCTTAGGCTTATGTAGAAGGCCCATAAGCCTAGGCCTTAGTCCATTAAGGAAAGGATGGAAACTAGGAGTGTTGCCCTAGCTTTCCTCCTATAAATACCTTATGTAAACCTTCATTTGAAGGTTGGTTGTTCAAGTTATTTCTTTCACTATCACCTACGCGTAACCGTCTCAATATTATCGTGTGTGTGTGTTTGATTTCTTGTTCAAGCGCCTCTCTATCTTTCATATAAGCTTGTGTGGTAAACCTTGTGACCTAAAAGTGGTATCAATCGCCAAATAGTTGGGTGAACAAGTTTGTTTTTGAAGTTTTTTTCTTGGTCTTACGCGTAGAAGTGCGAGAGCTTTGGCTCGCTTAAAAACTCGTTTTTTCACTTTTCAATCCAAGATTCTTGTACTTTCAACGTTTTAAGGTGTTAAAATACTTGTGTTTGGCAAAAAGTTTAGAACTTTATCGTGGATCGGTGTTTTAAACTAGTTTTTATACGAGGGTTAAGTCTACATAACTGTTTTAAGAGCTTTGGATCATCAAGTTTCACACTTTTGTGTCTTTTGGTGTTATTGAAGCTATTTCATCACACAAATACTGGTTTAGAAACAACTTTGAGCAAAATCAAATTCTGAGTTCTGGCGTAGTAAAACCCTAAAACTACGCGTAAGTATTTCCTTGGTTTGATCTTCATTTTCGTGGTTTATTCCGTGTTTCTTACTTGGATAAGTCTGAAAATACGTCGACTTTGGTTATCTTTTGCACTGTGAAGTGTAAAAGATCACTTGGGATAAAACCATAAAATTACACATAAGCATAAAGCTACGCGTAGAAATCCTACGCTTAAGATTTATCTTACGCCTAAGCCTCGTCTTACGCATAAAATAATCCTCGCTAACTTTCTACGCATAACTTTGTGTCTACGCATAACTTTAGCGTCTTTTCTCTACTTACGCGTAAGCTAAATTCTACACGTAACCTCTAATTGTTCGGTAACTTTGGTGTTTTTGCATAAGTGTTACTTGGCTATGTGATTTCTACGCCTAAGGATACTTCATCAACAAAGGTTCATTCGACTACAAAGATCCATTTTACCAACACAAGTTTATCAACATGTCACAACCACCATACTCTAACTATTTCCCTGACACTTATCCTCATCCTCAACGTCAACAACAACTAACTCCACAACATCAACAATGGAATCAACAACAAGCAATTTATCAACAACAATTTAATCAACAACATACTCCACAACTTGTTGCAATTCCCCAACCTCAAATGGTTCAAACACCATCAAGTCTTCAAGTTCAACCGTACACAAATGACTTCAATCAACATCCATCAAGGAACATTATGAAGGAACCCACTTGGTTTGCAAAGATGTTTAAAGCTTTAAGCAGCCAACAATCAATTCATGAGGCTGGATCACTTGATAGACCTCCAATGCTCACTCCAGGAAACTACGATCAATGGGTGATAAGGTTCTTTAGGTTTTGTGATCTAAAGAAGCCACATGGAAAGTTCTTAAAGCAGGTTATCTTGGAAGGTCCATTTGAGATGCCTACAGTCATTGTACCCGGAGATCCAAATGCCATTCCACCAAGAGATGAACAAACGAACATTGCTACTTTGTTGCGAGACTTGAATCCTCAAGAACTTCTACACTATGAAGCAGATGAGCTTGCAATGGAATATATCCTCTTAGGATTACCAAACCCAATTCTTCATAGTGTTGATGCTCAAAAGACTGCAAAGAAAATGTGGGATCATATTCGATCTTATGGAAGGATCGTACTCAATCAGGGAAGACTTGGAATCCAAAATTTACTTGGCTTATGAACACTTCATGATTGAACCTGGGGAGACACTAGAGTCCTATCATCACCGTTTTTCGGACATCATCAATGATTTGGATAAACACAACATCATCATGCCAAGAATCGCAGTGAATACTAAGTTCTGAGTAGTCTTGGTCCTGAATGGGAGAAGTATGTCATTTTTCTCCGTCAAGCAAAAGCATGCATCATCTACATATGGATTATTGTACGATTACTTGAAGCCTCATGAAAAGGAAGTTGATAGGGACATGATGATTCTCAGTACTCAAATTGCTCCACCGACACATCCGGAAAATCAACAACTTGCCTTATATGCTCAAAACAGTTATTCACCTCAACCACAACTCAACCAAGCTACTACAATCACACCACATAATCCTGACACAATCTCAACAAACTCCATTGGTTCCATACAACAACAACAATGCTCAAGCCCCTGTCAGTGATGCTAATGAGGAATCTGATTCGTTTGAAGCACTGCAACAAGGATTTGCTATGATTGCTAATGCCTTTAGCCGTTATACCAACAAATCCAACAACCGTATTCGTTCCTCATTGTTGGAATCACTCCTAAACCTTATTCAAGTGTTAGTTACACATATGTAATAGTTAGCTTATTATGGCCTTTATGTTTGTTATTAGCCTTAAGCTTATGTAGAAGGCCCATGAGCTTAGGCCCAAGCCCATAGGTGAAAGGGAAGGAGTAGGAGTGTTGCCCTATCTCCTTGCCTATAAATACCTAATGTAAACCTTCATTTGAAGGTGGGTTGTTCAAGTTTTCTTTCACTACATACTCTACGCATAACCGTGTTCATTATATCGTGTGTGTGTGTTTGTTTACTTGTTCAATCGCCTTATCCCTTTCTTATAAGCTTGTGTGGTAAACCTTGTGACCTAACAGTGGTATCAGAGCCAAATAGTTGGGTGAACAAGTTTTTTTTGAAGGTTTTTTTCGTGGTCTTACGCGTAAAAGTGAGTGACACTTTGGTTCGCTTAAAAACTTGTTTTTACACTATTTAATCCAAGATTCTTTTACTTTCAATGTTTTAAGGTGTTAAAATACTTGTTTTTGGCAAAAAGTTTCAAACTTTATGCGTGGATAGTTGTTTTAATCGAGTTTTTGAACGAGGGTTCTATCTACTAAATGCTTGTTTTAGAGGCTTTGGTTCATCAAGTTTCACACTTTTGTGTATTTTGGTGTTATTGAAGCTATTTTATCACACAAAAACTGGTTTAGAAACACTTTTGGACAGAATCAAAATTTCGAGCATTTCTACGCGTAGTAAAACCCTAAAACTACGCGTAAGTGCCTCCTTGGTTTGATCTTCATTTTCGTGGTTTATTCCGTGTTTTCTTACTTGGATAAGTCTGAAAATACGTCGACTTTGGATATCTTTTGCCCTGTGATAGTGTAAAAGATCATTTGGGCAAAAACCCTAAAATTACGCATAAGCATAAGCTTACGCGAAGAAATCCTACGCCTAAGATTTTTCCTACGCCTAAGCCTAGTGCATAAGAAAATCCTACGCCTAACTTTCTACGGCTAACTTTTGTCTACGCCTAACTTTAGTGCTTTTTCCTACTTACGCGTAAGCTAAATCCTACGCGTAACTCATTATTGTTACGCGCAACTTTGGTGTTTTTTTTCATAAGTGCTACTTGGTTCTTGTCTCTTCTACGCCTAAGGACACTTCATCAACAAAAGGTTCATTTGACTACAAAGATCCATATTTACCAACACAAGTTTTCAACATGTCACAACCACCATACTACAACTATTTCCGCACACTTATCCTCAATGACACAACAACTAACTCCACAACATCAACAATGGAATCAACAACAAGCAATTTATCAACAACAATTTAATCAACAACATACTCACAACTGGCTGCCAATCCACAACCTCAAATGGTTCAACCACCACCAAGTCTTCAAGTTCAACCGCATTACAAATGACGTGTAATCAACATCCATCAAGGATCACTATTAGAGAACCCACTTGGTTTGCAAAGATGTTTGAAACTTTAAGCGTACCACAATCAATTCATGAGGCCGATCACTTGATAGACCTCCAATGCTCACCTGGGTGAAACTATGATCATGGGTGATAAGGTTCTTTAGGTTTTGTGATCTAAAGAAGCCACATGGCAAGTTCTCTAAAAAGGTTATCTTGAAGGTCCATTTGAGATGCGTACTGTCATTGTACCCGGAGATCCTAATGCTATTCCACCAAGAGATCTAACAAACTAACATTGCTACTATTGCGACTTGAATCTCAAGAACTTCTACACTATGGCTGCATGAGCGCAATGGAATATATCCTCCTAGGATTAACAAACCTAATTCTTCGTGAGTGTGTTGATGCTCAAAAAGATCGCAAAGAAAATGGGATCATATTCGCTCTCTATGGAAGGATCTGTATCAATCGTGAAGATTTGGAATCCAAAATTTACTTGCTTATGAACACTTCATGATTGAACTCGAGACACTGAAGTCCTATCATCACCGACATTTTCGACATCATCAATGATTTGGATAAACACAACATCAATATGCCTAAAATTGCAGTGAATACAAAGTTTCTGAGTAGTCTTGGTCCTCGAATGGAAGTATGTCATTTTTCCGCCGTTTAAAAACATGCATCAATCTACATATGGATTATTGTACGCATTACTTGAAGCCTATGAAAAGGAAGTTGATAGGGAAAGGATTCTCCGTGCTCAAATTGCTCCAATCATTAATAATCCGAAAATCAACAACTTGTTTTATATGCTTGATTCCTCCCAACCACCCATCTTTTATTTTCCTCACACACTCGTCAACCGCCTTAACGGTCAACCGAACAGATGATAAAAGGGCTAATAAAATGGGAGAGAATGCAAGTTTACCAAGGATTAAAAAATATCCTTGGATCGTTATGTCCGTGAGGCGTGATAATCCACATACAATGACTTGTGAATGCCAAATGATATAGAATGTACAAAATCAGGAATCTGATTGACTAACACTAGGAATGTGAATAGTAATAGCTCTGTCACAGCTACGCCAATAAAAACGCAATCTAAACCTAAAACGATTATAACTATAGTAGGGATTTGCATGTCTTAGCGACTTAAATGCAAATTAAAGAAAATAAAAGTTAAAATCTATTAAATAAACGCTATCACTATTTTTACAGATCGATGAACGTTTATTTGATTTTATAAAATAAAATAACTTAAATAAACTATTTTAACTAAACGCGGTACTAAAATTACCTAGAACGCATTTAAACTAAAACGAAAGTTATTTATAAAATGACAACTGAGCGCAAGACAAAACGTAAAATTTATGAAATAAAAGGTCTATGAGTATAAAACTAATTTTATTACATACTATATGATAAAAGAAAATTTTAGAAAAAAGATTTATATTTTTTAGACTTTTATATTTTTTATTATGATTTAAAAACTATTTAACACTAATTAAATTATTAAAAATACTAAACGTTTTAAGAAAAATATGAAAAATTTACGTAAACTACTATAATCTATTCTAATCTAAGAAAATAAAGTCAGTGGGTTATCTGGGAAAATAAGCCGAAATAAGCTCAAAAGAGCTTATAGCCATAACTCAAACGCCCCTTATGTATTTGATTATGCAAACTATGACAAGAAAGACCCAAGGGCTTTATGGTTACAAAACCCCCACTATCATCCTTCAAAGGGGGAGGTCTCGTGTTCGAGCCCGCCACCCCCTTTTTGCACTTTATTTTTATTTTGGATTTTCTTTTATAAAACTTTATAACAACTAAAAAATAAGCAACATTAACAAAACCAACTTTTGTAAAACTTGGAAATAAGCTCAGGGAGCTTATTTCCATGACAAGCCAAATAAGCCATAAGCTTCCACATAGAAGCTAGCACTTATGTTTAAAGCTCTTTGGTTTTCTCTTTTTAAGGACTAGAATATATACAGATATTAAGTACATGTAATGAATTATGTTTACAAACAAAGAAATAAGCAATTTTGGCTTATAAGCTTATGCTGAGCTTTAACTCACTGTTTATTTAAGCTTTGAATAAGCTTAACAAAGGAAACAAAAGGAAAAAGGTATGTATGTACATGTAATATGAACAAGTTTAAGGAAAATGGAAAGCTACAAACCTAGAAATAAGCATATTATGAGCTTATTAGTCATTCAGATGAGCTTATGGGCTCACAAAGAGACTCATAGGCTCACAATAAGCTTGAAAAAGCTATAAAGGTTGAAAACAAAAGTATGTGTATATGTACATGTATGATTATCATATTTATACAAGATAGTGTACTGGAATAAGCAAATAAGCTTGCAATAAGCTAATAAGCAAATCCCAATAAACCTCAGTTCCAACAAATTCCAAGCAGCTAATAAGATGGACAATTTAAGCTCATTAAATAAGCTCAAAAATCTAAAGTGAGCATTGCAATAGCAAGACATGCGGTTGGCTTTCCAGCTCCGCTCACCTAGTGGGGTCCACTAGTGAGCTTGTAGGAAGCTTATGAAAAGTCTCCCATTTCACTGTTTGACTCGTGAATGCTGAGTAAAATGGGACACACAAAAGTCTGATGCACCTGGTTAATAAGTAAGGTGAGATTTAAGCACATGATCATAAAGCTGGGTAGCTTGGCTTCCTAAAGAGCCAAGCCACAAAGACTAGTGATCACTAAGGAGCTTGGTGTGAGCTTGTGGAAATAGTGCAAGTTCATGGTTTGAACTGTTAGGAATGGGCAAACACAAGCTCACAAGACTTATCAAATAAGCTAATAAGAGCTCAACTAACACTGAACTAAATATTATGGTTGCTTGGCTTTGTGAAAAGCCAAAGCTCACAAGCTCAAGTTCAGTTAGGAACTTTTTATAAGCTTTTGATCAACTCCACTTCACCGCTTGCTTCAAAGGAAGGATGAGATGGGACAAAAGGATTTGGTTGATTAAGCTATCTAGATAATCTAAAAAGGTAAAAGTAAGCATGAATATAACAACTAGGCTAGATAAGCTACTAAAAACAGTAAAAGTACAAGCTAGGGTCAAGTAATGAAGCTTATGCAAGCTCATTAACTTGACACCATAACTGTGGTGCAGGGCAAGACTAGGTGCAAATAAGCTACAAAATAAGCATTTAAAAACAGAGATTGTAAACTAGTATTTTTATAATTAAGTTTAGCAGCTAAATATTGAAATCCCAAAAGGGCATAAGCTAAAACTTAATACTGAAAGCATAACAATAAAATTCTACATTTAATTCAAAACGCTAAAGTGAACAAATGACTTTTACAAGAACATGGAAGTTTGACTAAGATGAACTTAGGATTGAATTATTGAACTGAATATGATATAATGTCGTAATAAGTTTATCTAGAGCTAGGTTAACAAGATTTAAGCTAATACTATGAATCATAATCTAAAAACTATGACAAGAACTGCTTAAGTAAAAATAAATGAAATTTGACTTTATTAAACAAGAACTAATATATGGTTTATCTCGAGCTATTAGGTACTATTGTGATGTAAAACAACAATAAACAACAAACAAGCAAATATCGAACTCATATTTATCAAAGAATCCAAAACATCTTTGATTTCCACTTGTCATGTGAACTTCAAAGTTTTAAATGATTTTGAACATAAACCTGATTCCAAACATTAAATTATCACATAAGAAGACCATTTAAGCAATAAACTTCAAGCACATAAACAGAAAATACAAGGATGTCAAATTTGCAATTCAACTGAGTAATTTCCATTTTAGCATGTGAATCTTATGAACAAACTACTTATATTATGCTATAATAACAATAAACAACAACATAGAAAAACAAACATGAAAATCAAAGCATTAAAAGTAATAAAACAAGAACTTGCAAAAATTGTAAAAATGGCTTACAAATGAGAATAGACTGAGACCCGAACAAATGGACAAGGTTACACCTATCAGCTTACCAATAAGCTCCTAATACCCATAGAACTCCAAATTCAACCCTGCTTCATCATCTTCTTCATTTTCCCAAGATTTTTGATTATTTTTCCATTTTCTATTTTTTGATTTTCAATTTAAAAGGTCTAGCTAGTTTAATGGTTCTAATAGCCTAGTGAGCTTTGTCAAGAGCTTATGCAAGCTATAGAATTCATTAAAATGCTAGATAACTTGAAATTAAAATGACTTGCAAATTTAAAGGAAATTTAAGCAAAATATGAAACTTGAAAGTAACTTGCAATTAAACTGAAAATTAAGTTCCATTACACTATTTTAAGTAAAATAACAACATTTAAACTGTAAATGACATTTAAATTAAAGAAAGCTTGTAAAATTACACTACGTGACTAATGGCTAGTCCAAAAGTGCCTCTTCTCATGCCTTTCTTCCTTCTTTATACCCAATAATGTTCCACGCGGTCTCTCTTGAGTAAATCCCACCACCCTATTTGACCAATGGTCAGCAGAGACTACATTTGCCTTTTGATGATTTTTTAAGGAAACTCTGGTATTTGACTTCGGCTTCAATCAAGAATTGGGGTGAGAGAGGTGTAATGACAGGTGGGTTGAGTGGGAAGAGATAAGGAAAAAAGGTGAGGTGATGGTGAGAGTTGCAGAGTAGCAGAAAGCAAGTGGGGAAGAAGAAACCCACAAGTGGGAGGGAAACAGTACGCTTGACTGTAGGATTATTAAAGGGGGGTTCAAAATGCAAGGGTCCAACAGTAATGGCAGGGGTCACTTGATTGTCAAGGTCCAAAAATGGTTTAAGGCTTATAAATACAAGGACTTGTATTGTAAAATCCAAATTAGAAGGACCTAGGTCACAATACAACAAAGATGTTCCAAGGACTTAAAGTGACAATCTTCAAAAGTACAAGGACCAATCTTGACATTTTGCAATTTTCAGGCCATTTTCGCCAAATTTCAAACTTGAAGGACCACTTTTGTAATTTTCTCAAACTTTTGATATTTTTCACCAAAGGACTAAATTTGACAACTTTTGATTTTAAAAGGACCTTCGGTGACTTTACTTTTGAAATTATGTGCAGTGGACTGTTTTTGACAACTTTTGAAACTTGGGGGACTAAACTGCAATTTTTGCAAATTTGATATGTTTTTCATCTGATTTTGATATTTTTGCATTTAAAACACATAAAACACTTATTTGTGATATTTGTATTATTTTGATGCATTTAAAGTGTTTTCGGATGTTTTTCAGTTTAAATGGTACAAAAATGATGAGTATTTAGACACTCATCAATCCCCTATACTAAGATATTGCTAGTCCCTAGCAATGTTTTGAGAAAATTAATGGATTTTTTTATCTCTTTACCAAAAGCCATTACTTCTGGAGTAGCCAAATGTTTTCAAGTAAGAACCATGGTACCGCACTGATAACCATGTGATTTTGAGCAAACCATAACCGCTTTCAACGGAGTTTGATTTTGTCTTTACCAAGCCGCACCTTCCGGACTAGCCAACTCTTAGATAAATTATCAATATTATCTTTGGTGAGCCGATTACCAATTATGGTTTTTCCACTGCCTTTACCACAAGCCATAACCTTGCTGCTAGCCAACTCTTCACTTTTAAGGATATGGTGAGTCAAAACCACAATTTTGGGCAAATTGCAAGCCATAAACGGATTTGAGATATCTTTACCAAGAGCCGTTTGCTCCTGGATTAGCCAATCCTTATGTGGTTAGACATGGTGGATTGATTACCATTTGTTGTGTTTAGTACATAGTACTTCCACTAAAAAAAAATTTAAAATTTGGCCATTTTGGGGAAAAAGGGACTAAAAGGGTACATTTATGATCATTCGCAATTTCCCCCCCTTAGAAATGAATATTGTCCTCAATATTCAAAACTAAAATGGGTAACACAACAATTATTTTATTTTTCAGATTTACAATTTTCAAAGTTTTATATATATGTACACAGGTGGGTATTACCCCCACACTTAGGTGGTAGAAATGGGTAAGAAAGGTGAAAATGATTTGACGAAAGTGGAGTGGGGTTCACTCACGAATTAAGAAGATAAAAGGTAGGGAGAATCTTTTGGGTTTTGATATAATATAAACAAACTAAAATGTTTTTGTAATTTTATAACTTTTATATATATATATAAAGAAATGGCTAAAAAGGAAACCTAAATGAGATTTTTAATACATGATACTGATTTAAACCTAATCTATCACATTCCAGGAATTATACTAAGCACGGTAAATCCTTTTTTAGTGTAAACATGGTGTTTAGCCAAAATTTAGACCTAGGAATATCAAGATTTAGGAAAATTGACAAATAAATGCAAATCAAAGCACAGATAGATTTCAACCATAAAAATCTTTTTGTATTTTATATTGTTTATATGAAATGAAGTATATGTAATTTACATATAAGGATAGGTATTTCAACAAAGTACAAAATACAAGTCATAATACAGCACTAGTCAAGCACGGCGTAAAATTTGATTCTCCCAACCACCCATCTTTTATTTCTCCGTCACACTCGTCGGCTTGCGAACGGTCAACCAGTATGATAAAAGGGCGAACGTACCGAGAGAATGCAAGTTTACCAAGGATTAAAAATATCCTTGATCAAGTATCTGTCCTGGTGAGCGGATAATCCACATACAATGACTGTGAATGCCTGAAATGATATAGAATGTACAAAAACAGAATGATTGACTAACACTAGGAATGTGAATAGTAATAGCTGTCACGCCTACGCCAATAAAAACGCAAGCAATCGTAAAACCTAAAAACGATTATAACTATAGTAGGGATTTGCATGTCTTAGCGACTTAAATGCAAATTAAATAAAATAAAAGTTAAAATCTATTAAATAAACGCTATCACTATTTTTACATCGATGAACGCTATTTGATTTTATAAAATAAAATAACTTAAATAAACTATTTTAACTAAAACGCGGTACTAAAATTACCTAGAAACGTTACTTAAACTGAAACGAAGCTGTTATTTACAAAAAATGACGCTGAGCAAAAGACAAAACGTAAAATTTATGAAATAAAAGGTCTATGAGTATAAAACTAATTTTATTACATACTATATGATAAAAGAAAATTTTAGAAAAAAGATTTATATTTTTTAGACTTTTATATTTTTATTATGATTTAAAACTATTTAACACTAATTAAATTATTAAAAATACTAAACGTTTTAAGAAAAATATGAAAAATTCACAGAAACTACTATAATCTATTCTTAATCTAAGAAAAATAAAAAGCTCGTGGGTTACCGTGGAAAATAAGCCGGAAATAAGCTCAAAAGAGCTTATAGCCATAACCTCAAACAGCCTCTTATGTATTTGATTATGCAAACTATGACAAGAAAGACCCAAGGGCGCTTATGGTTGCGTGTACCTTCACTATCATCCTTCAAAGGGGGAGGTCTCGAGTTCGAGCCTACCCCCTTTTGCACTTTTATTTTTATTTTTGATTTTCTTTTTATAAAACTTTATAACAACTAAAAAATAAGCAACATTAACAAAACCAACTTTTGTAAAACTTGGAAATAAGCTCTGGGAGCTTATTTCCATGACATGGGCCACAATAAGCCATAAGCTTCCACATAGAAGCTAGCACTTATGTTTAAAGCTCTTTTTTGGTTTTTCTCGTTTTAAGGACTAGAATATATACAGATATTAAGTACATGTAATGAATTATAAGCTTTACAAACAAAGAAATAAGCAATTCTTGGCTTATAGCTTATGCAAAGGAGCTTTTAACTCACTGTTTGGCTTATAAGCTTTGAATAAGCTTAACAAAGGAAACAAAAGGAAAAAGGTATGTATGTACATGTAATATGAACAAGTTTAAGGAAAATGGAAAGCTACAAACCTAGAAATAAGCATATTATGAGCTTATTAGTCATTCAGATGAGCTTATGGGCTCACACAAGAGACTCATAGGCTCACAATAAGCTTGAAAAAGCTATAAAGGTTGAAAACAAAAGTATGTGTATATGTACAGGTATGATTATCATATTTATACAAGATAGTGTATCTTGGAATAAGCAAATAAGCTTGCAATAAGCTAATAAGCAAATCCCAATAAACCTCAGTTCCAAAACCCCCTGCAGCTAATAAGATGGACAATTTAAGCTCATTAAATAAGCTCAAAAATCTAAAGTGAGCATTGCAATAGCAAGACATGCTGGTTGGCTTTCCAAAGCGCTCAAGCTCACCTAGTGGGGTCCACTAGTGAGCTTGTAGGAAGCTTATGAAAAGTCTCCCATTTCACCGTTTGACTCGCTGAATGATGAGTAAAATGGGACACACAAAAGTCAGATGCAGCCTGGTTAATAAGTGCAAGGTGAGATTTAAGCACATGATCATAAAGCTGGGTAGCTTGGCTTCCTAAAGAGCCAAGCCACAAAGACTAGTGATCACTAAGGAGCTTGGTGTGAGCTTGTGGAAATAGTGCAAGTTCATGGTTTGAACTGTAGGAATGGGCAAACACAAGCTCACAAGACTTATCAAATAAGCTAATAAGAGCTCAACTAACACTGAACTAAATATTATGGTTGCTTGGCTTTGTGAAAAGCCAAAGCTCACAAGCTCAAGTTCGCTTAGGAACTTTTTATAAGCTTTTGATAATCAACTCCACTTCCTGTTTGCTTCAAAGAAGTGGATGAGATGGGACAAAAAGGATTTGGTTGATTAAGCTATCTAGATAACTGAAAGGTAAAAAGTAAGCATGAATATAACAACTAGGCTAGATAAGCTACATAAAACAGTAAAGTACACAAGCTAGGGTCAAGTAATGAAGCTTATGCAAGCTCATTAACTTGACACCATAATGGTGCAGTGGCAAGACTAGGTGCAAATAAGCTACAAAATAAGCATTTAAAAAGCTGAGAGATTGTAAACTAGTATTTTTATAATTAAGTTTAGCAGCTAAATATTGAAATCCCAAAGGGCATAAGTCAAACTTAATACCGAGCACACAATAAAATTCTACATTTAATTCAAAACTAATTAAAGTGAACAGTTGACTTTTTACAAGAACATGGAAGTTTGACTAAAATGAACTTAGGATTGAATTATTGAACTCAATATGATATAATAGGCAGTAATAAGTTTATCTAGAGCTAGGTTAACAAGATTTAAGCTAATACTATGAATTTCATAATCTAAAACTATGACAAGAACTGCTTAAGTAAAATAAAATGAAATTTGACTTTATTAAAACAAGAACTGAATATTATGGTTTATCTGAGCTATTAGGTACTATTGTGATGTAAAACAACAATTAACAACAACAAGCAAATACTGGAACTCATATTTATCAAGAAATCCAAACATTCCTTTGATTTCCACTTGTCATGTGAACTTCAAAGTTTTAAATGATTTTGAACATAAACTCGATTCCAAACATTAAATTATCACATAAGAAGACCATTTAAGCAATAAACTTCAAGCACATAAACAGAAAATACAAGGATGTCAAATTTGCAATTCAACTGAGTAATTTCCATTTTTAGCATAAGTGAATCTTATGAACAAACTACTTATATTATGCTATAATAACAATAAACAACAACATAGAAACAGGTAAACATGAAAATCAAAGCATTAAAAGTAATAAAAACAAAGAACTTGCAAAAATTGTAAAAATGGCTTACAAATGAGAATAGGACTGAGACCCAGAACAAATGGACAAGGTTACACCTATCAGCTTACCAATAAGCTCCTAATACCCATAGAACTCCAAATTCAACCCTGCTTCATCATCTTCTTCATTTTCCCAAGATTTTTGATTATTTTTCCATTTTCTATTTTTTTTTTTGATTTTAAATTTAAAAGGTCTAGCTAGTTTAATGGTTCTAATAGCCTAGTGAGCTTTGTCAAGAGCTTATGCAAGCTATAGAATTCATTAAAATGCTAGATAACTTGAAATTAAAATGACTTGCAAATTTAAAGGAAATTTAAGCAAAATATGAAACTTGAAAGTAACTTGCAATTAAAGCGAAAATTAAGTTCCATTACACTATTTTAAGTAAAATAACAACATTTAAACTGTAAATGACATTTAAATTAAAGAAAGCTTGTAAAATTACACTACGTGACTAATGGCTAGTCCAAAAGTGCCTCTTCTCATGCCTTTCTTCCTTCTTTTATACTCCAATAATGTTCCACGTGTCTTCTTGAGTAAATCCCACCACCCTATTTGACCAATGGTCGAGACTACATTTGCCTTTTGATGATTTTTGGCGGGAAACTGTATTTGACTTCTGGGCTTCACTGCAACTAGGGGGTGAGAGGTGTAATGATGAGGTGGGTTGAGTGTGGAAGAGATAAGGGAAAAAGGTGAGGTGAGGTGAGGAGTTAGAGCTAGCGAGCAAGTGGGGAAGAAGAAACCCACAAGGAGGGAAAAGCAGTATTCGTTTGGTGGGTAGGATTATTAAAGGGGGTTCAAAATGCAAGGGTCCAACAGGCAATGGCAGGGGTCACTTGGATTGTCAAGGTCCAAAAATGGTTTAAGGGCTTATAAATACAAGGACTTGTATTGTAAAATCTGAAATTAGAAGGACCTAGGCTGCCAATACAACAAAGATGTTCCAAGGACTTAAAGTGACAATCTTCAAAAGTACAAGGACCAAACTTGCCATTTTGCAATTTTCAGGGCCATTTTACGCCAAATTTCAAACTTGAAGGACCACTTTTGTAATTTTCTCAAACTTTTGATATTTTTCACCAAAGGACTAAATTTGACAACTTTTGATTTTAAAAGGACCTTTGGTGACTTTATTTTTGAAATTATGTGCTCGAGACTGTTTTTTGACAACTTTGAAACTTGGGGACTAAAACTAATTTTGCAAATTTGATATGTTTTTCATCCGATTTTGATATTTTTGCATTTAAAACACATAAAACACTTATTTGTGATATTTTTATCATTTGATGCATTTTCGAAAAGTGTTTTCGAAGGATGTTTTCGCTTTAAATGGTACAAAAATGATGAGTATTTAGACAACTTATCAATGCTCAAAAAAGCTTATTCTCCTCAACCAAAGAACTCAACCAATCAACAATCACACCACATGATCCTTCACAACCTCCATCTCAACAAAATCAATTGGTTCCATACGACAACAACAATGCTCAAAATTTTGAAGCTAATGAGGAATCGATCCGTTCAAGCACCTTGCAACAAGGATTTGCTATGATTGCTAATGCCTTTAGCCGTTATACCAACAAATCCAACAACCGTATTCGTTCCTCATCTAATACAAGGAATCAAGTATTGTGAACAATGGACGAGTTGAAGTTCGAATCATGGTTATATGCGTCGCCGATGGGTGGTGGTCAAGGGTTTAATCTTTGTGGGTAGGAATAACAATCGAGCTCAAGTGGTGGAACAGGAAATGCTCAATGGGTTGAATGGTCTTCAATGCTACAACCGCAATGAGAAGGACACTGCTAATGCATGCCCAAAGCCAAGGACTAGGGGCAGTGCTTATTTCAAAGAGGCTCTTCTTTGGCTCTTAAGGATGAAGCTGGTGGATCTCTCACGAGACAAAGAACGAGTTTTATGGCAAATGCGACTCGAGATGATGATATGGAGGACTTGCGGGCCAATGCAGCTGTTATGTTGATGGCTAATATGCATGAGTTACACATGAGTGACACAGCCCAAGCCAGTATGACACCGATGGCTTGTCTCAGTACCAACAAACCATATTCATCTCTCGATCTACTATCTCCGCCAACATCAATCCGGTAAGACTCGAATGTTCAAAATGAGCCATCCACATCTCATTCCGGCGATTTTCAACTAGACCCCGTAGTTATATTTGACGATCAAGATGACCAAACGGTTCCCTTGATAATCAAATTGACTCCGTGGTTATACTTGAAGATCTCAAGAATGATCATGTTGAGACTCACGTTGAACACGCCGAACTTTTGCCTCATCCCGATTTTGCTCGTTTAATACAAGACCAACAGACCATAGTGGAAAAATGTCATGCCATTAATGAGGACTTGAAATGCAAAAATGCACTGTTAACCAAGGATTTTGAATGTTTACAAAAGCAACTCAACTTTTTCAAAACTCAAGAAAAACGTGAAAACGGTTTTGAAGCAACCTTTGCCAAATCTTATCAAAACGAAAAATATTTAGAAAGACAGATGCGTGATCTAGCCGCCTCGAAGAATGCTTTGTTGTCTGAAATAGAACAACTGAAACATGAACATAAAAAGCAAATTAACGCCTCACCTTGGAAAATCAAAAAGCTAAGGCTGAGTTGTTAACTTGTCAAAAACAGTTCTCTGCATACAAAAAGCATTCAACGAAACGAATAGATGATCATCTTGAAGAAATCATCGGCTTGCAAAACAAACTTAAAGAGTTTAAAACTGTTGTTTACAAACATGGCGAGTCGGTCAAAGCCATTGAAAAGTTTACTTTAAAACCCAATCCAAATGGATATGGACCGAATCTTGCTGATTACAAACCTAAGCTTTCAACAAAAGCATTCAAAAAAAATCCTGAAGTTTCGGTCACGCAGAATATAAAGTTGATAATTTTGTTATGAGTGTTGTTGAATATCATCGTCAAGAGGAATTAGATGCAAAAGGACGAGTCGATCAAAATTAGAAAAAGTTGTTTACAACAAACCTTTTAACTATTCAAAAGCGGTCACTTTCGTCACACCAACGGATTCTTCTAACACACCAAGGGTTATCATCAAAACAACTGAGTCTTCTAATGTTAATCCCCAACCAGATTATGCACAAATTTATGGTCCTTTACCTTCCATCAGCGAAGTAAATTCAAAACCTGAAAATCGAAAAATTCTTAGATATTTTGACATTTTCATGGCTGACCTCAAAATTTTACAATATGAGATAGAATATCGCTTCGAAATCAAAATTGATCACTTTCAATCGCCTCTGCGCGAGAACAAAGAGACATTTTTCAGAAAAATCTTTTACCTAATGTTAAAAATTTGAAAAATTGTGCATTAGCCCGGGAAAAGGATTTTCATAAGGAACTTGGAGTGATGAAGGTCGTTTTAAGAAAAGAAACATCTATTTCTAATACTAAACGTAAAAAGAAACTGTTGAGAAAAGATGTTGATCGACTCTTGGAAGATGTCATCCGTACTGATGTCCATAATGTTGTGCTATTGAATTCTTTGTCATATGCATTTGATCATATCTCTGGCGATCATGTTGAATCGTGATAAATGTTGAGAACACCGATAATGTGCTTCGTCGAGTCCTTAACAGTTGAAAACAAACGATTGTCAAACGAACTTTCAAATGCAATACGCCGTCTTAATTGGTGTCAAAACGATATTCACGATCAACAACATGCTTTTCAACACAAAATCGCCAGCCTATTCGTGCAAAATCTTCTCGATCCATAAAATTGAGCAATTGGATGATCAAAACGTGTCTTTTAAGTGTCAAATCTCAAAATATGAACAAGAACTTGTAAAAGTTAAAAGGAATATGGTGTCATATTTGATTTACTCAAAAAGACTCGTGATGAAGCATCAAATGAACTTGAT
The DNA here is from genome assembly GCA_910596185.1 of Chrysanthemum makinoi. Taxonomy (NCBI): domain Eukaryota; kingdom Viridiplantae; phylum Streptophyta; class Magnoliopsida; order Asterales; family Asteraceae; genus Chrysanthemum; species Chrysanthemum makinoi. The sequence continues at coordinate 82,588,528 of OU343218.1, read as the reverse complement.
CATTATCTTGCACACATTAAAGAAGTTATGCATTTTCTTTGGAAATGTTCTGGTCTCGAAAATCAAGATCGATTCACACTATCCTCAAGTTAAGAGAAATGTTAGGAAAGTATGAACAACTTCCGCCAACCATCATTAAGAGATTAGCCCCAGTAACACTTAGTACTCATGAACCTAGAATCTCTACTACCAAATCACAAGTAGCTACGTGCTTCCTTCTCTTGAAACAGAATAGTTGAGCCTTTTCCAAATGTCCGCACTTCACAGCCTAGGAGCACTCAATCCAAGAATAGGAAGTTGCGACCTAAGAAAAGATCAATCAAGAATGCTAAAGTAGAAGAACACCCTAGGACTATGAATAAGACTCACGTTGCATCCACTATAGATATTAAGGCGTCGGCAAATGTAATAGAAATAGTGATGTAACGAATGCTAAACCGTTAAGTACTTTTGATATTCAGTCCGATGCACCTTGTGTTATTTGTGGTAAAAGTATGAATTCCGATTGCCATGATAAATGTGTTGCTAAAGCTATCATCTCTCGTTTAAGGAATCCTAAGAACCGGAATACCTCTAGGCCCACTAATCTTTCTAAGTCTGTGCTTGGTAGACCGCCATCTTTAGATTCTAATATACGCATTGCTGTCCCTGTAGCTCCAGTGTCACCTCCTAGGAATGTAGTACCACCTAGTGCATTCACTAAGACTAAAGCAAATACTAGTTGGAGATGGGAGAAATGGATATATAACACACTAGGATTTAAGTGGATACCTAAAGCTATTGATGTGTGTATGTCTACTATAACTGCTCGGAACCCTCTAACATTTCGGGTTCCACATCTACTTCTATTCCATCTGTGTCGCCTGTGTAATGCACGGTGTCTGACGATCATTCTCTGGATTGTTGATAGCGGATGTTCCCGACACATGACAGCAATCTTAAACTGTTATCAAACTTTATTGCAAAGTTCATTGGCACTGTCAGGTTCGGGAATGATCACTTCGCGGCTATCATGGGCTACGGAGACTATGTCAATGGGAACATCGAAATTAGCAGGGTTTACTATGTGGAAGGCCTTGATCATAATCTGTTTTCGAGAGTCGGTTTTGTGATGGAGATTTGGAGGTTGCTTTTCGGGAGAAAACTTGTTTCATTCGTGATCTACAAGGAAATGACCTTATGTCCGGATCGCGTAATTCTAGTCTCTACACTATCTCTATGAAAGACATGGTTGCTTCATCTCCCATATGTTTACTTTCAAAGGCAACATCAACAAAATCCTGGCTATGGCACCGTCGTCTCTCACATCTAAACTTTCAAACCATCACCAACCTTGCTCGACACAAACTAGTTGAGGGACTTCCACGGTTTTCGTATTCTAAAGATCACCTTTGCTCAGCTTGTGAACAAGGCAAAAGCACTCGTGCTCAATTTCCTTCAAAGGTGGAACCACGACTCTCAAAGCATGTGCTTCATCTTCTTCACATGGATTTGTGTGGCCCGATCGCGCTGCAAACGATCAATGGCAAACGCTACATCTTAGTAATTGTTGATGACTATTCACGCTGGACTTGGGTCTACTTTCTTCCAAGCAAAGATCAAGCTCCACAGATGATCATCACCTTTCTCACGAAAATACAAGTTCAGCCACGAAACACCGTTCGACTAATCGAAGATAGAGGCGAATTTGTTAATCAAACTCTTCGTGAATTTTATGAGAAAGTGGGAATTCAACATCAAACATCTATTGCACGTACACCAGAACAAAACGGAGTTGTCGAAAGACGAAACCGAACGTTAGTGGAAGCCGCAAGAACAATGTTAATCAATGCTAAACTTCTAGATTACTTATGGGCGAGGCTGTATCTCTGCATGCTATACTCAAAACCGTTCTATGATTACAAAACGCCACAACAAAACACCTTTCGAGCTCGTCCATAACAGAAAACCGAATCTAAAACACTTTCATGTATTTGGATCTCTTTGCTATCCGAATAATGATCGTGATGACTTTGGAAAGCTCAAAGCCAAAGTTGACATTTGAGTCTTTATCGGATATCGTGATAATTCAAAAGGTTTCGAATCTGGAATCGTCGTACAAAACAGGTGATGGAAACGATTCATGCTCATTTTGATGAATTTACGGAAATGGCTTCGAGTATAACATGACTTGGAACCCGGACACAACCGCTTAAACTTCCCCCAAACCCCATCATCAACCGAACAAAGCCCCCAGCTTACTCGTCAACAAATGGAAAGGTTATTTGCTCCAGTGTTCAGTGACGATCTTGATGAACGTGCTCCGTGTGTATCCGCCTGTTTCCCGGCTCAACCTGATAATACTCTTATACCGATACACTGCTACAACAACTACATTTGCAGATGCACCTACACCATTGACTCCACCACAACAGCTTGAACAAACCGCTTCCAACAATGATGAAGGCTGATGATGATATTCAATGTAGTACCCCACCAGATTTTGATCCAAATCGTTCTTCAACCCGTTTGCTAATGAGACTGCCGCACGGATGTCGGAATCTTCAACAAACCATTTGAATCCTCAGAATCTGCACAATGTATATCAACATCAACCCTCCACACATAGATGGACGAAAGACCATCCTCTGGAAAACATTATTGGCAACCCGAATCAACCCGTCGTTACGAGACAACGTCTTCACACAGACGGTGAACATTGCATTTATGCACTCACCGCTGCCAATCTGAACCTAAAACATCAAAGACGAATGACAAAAGACAAGCGGATTGAATCCATGCAAGAAGAACTCAACCAATTCAAACGTCTTGAAGTATGGGAATCGGTTGAAAGACCAACAGGAGTCTACGTCATTGGTCTAAAATGGATTTGGAAAAACAAATTGGATGCTGAAGGAAATGTTATCCGAAATAAGTCACGTCTGGTGGCTAAGGGTTATCGTCACGAAGAGGGAATAGACTTTGAAGAATCTTTTGCTCCGGTTGCTCGTCTTGAGGCCGTTCGGATATTTCTAGCGTTCGCGGCTCATATGAATATGACGGTCTATCAGATGGATGTCAAACCTGCGTTTCTCAATGGACAACTTAAAGAAACGGTTTATGTCAGCCAAACAAATGGATTCGTTGATCCCGAAGTTTCGAATCACGTCTACAAACTGAACAAAGCTTTGTATGGTCTCAAACAAGCTCCTCGGGCATGGTACGATAAGCTATCATCCTTCCTCATTGCTAATAATTTCACCAAAGGTTCGGTTGACCCAACTCTTTTTATACAATATCACGGGCACATATCTTAATTGTTCAAATTTACGTGGATGACATCATTTTTGGGTCTACACATAAAAAGTTTTCAATCGCTTTTGCAAAACTAATGAAGAAAAATTTTGAAATGTCCATGATGGGTGAACCCACGTTCTTTCTAGGACTACAAGTTCATCAATCACCCCGTGGTATTTTCTTGAGTCAGTCCAAATATGCCCTTGAATTGTTAAACATATTTGGAATGAAAACACTGTGACACCTATGCCACACCAATGGCTCATACCAAGAAGCTAGACGCCGATTTACATGGGAAATTGGTGGACCCTACAAAATACCGTAGTATTATTGGGTCTCTCAAGTATCTAACAGCTAGCGGACTGATATTGTCTTTTGCTGCTTATCTATGCTCCCGTTATCAGTCGCGACCAACTGAAACCCACCTCTCCGAGGCTAAAAGAATCCTCCGATACATAAAGGGAACCATTAACTTGGGGATCCGGTATCCGAAGGATTCTGGTTTTGAACTAATCGCTTTTCAAACGGCCGACCACGCGGGATGCTTAGACTCACGGAAAAGTACTTCAGAGCTTTACAATTTCTTGGTGATAAACTGGTGTCATGGCAATCGAAGAAGTAGAATTGTACATCGCTGTCCTCAACCGAAGTAGAATATGTAGCCATGTCGGCGTGTTGTGCTCAAGTCATCTGGATGAGAACACAACTCAAAGACAATGGTTACGTATTTGAGTAATCCCGATGTATCTGCGACAATCGAGTGCCATTGCAATCTCGCAACTCAGTTCAAACACTCGAAATCAAAGCACATCGATCTTCGATATCATTTCATCAAGGACCACGTGGAACAGGGTACTGTTGAATTATATTTTGTGGGTACAGAATACCAATTGGCAGATCTTCTCACCAAAGCCTTGCCTCCCGCTAGGTTTAATGAGTTGGTCCACCGGATTGGTATGCGGTGTTTGACTCAAGAGGAATTGGATGACCTCTTAAAACAGTCTTAAAACCACATCAAACACCAAAATCTCTTTTGTAAATATCTTTTCAAAAACAAAATACAAAAATATAAAACCTGATAAAACAACAAAAATATTCTTCTATCTATTTTCTTTCAACATTGCAAGTACGTTTCTTCCGTCAACACTATAATCTTTCAAAATTCAATATTTTTTCGATCAAGTGTTGAGGGGAGAAAATAATACTTAACCGCTTCAAATCATCCGTACTTGCATGTTATCAGATCGGTTGTTTCTTTTATCATTGGTGGTAAACTTTTTCGTTAAATGACACTCCTCGGACTAAAATTTATAACCTTTCATCATTTATTAAGTTGAGGGGGAGTGTCGTCAAAGTTTCTTTCTTAAAATCTTTGTTTGGTAACCAAAATGGAAGTTAAAAGGCTTTGTATGAAAAAGGAAAAGGTGGAGGGACCAAAACTGTCAAAATGTTAAAGTTACTTTTAATAAAAACACCTCCCACCTACCTTTTACTTCACATTTAATACACACAACCTAAACATCTACGCCTAAGATTCATTCGAGAAATCCGTTACTTTGATCATCATTTTGTAAGTGGTTTAACGATCTTAACATGTTTTTAAGCTAAGGTTTTTAATTTCATGCAAATCCTACGGCTAAAAATTGTGTTACGCGTGATTATGTGTTCTACGCATAAGCGTATGAACACACAATCATTGTGTGTGTTTTTGGTTAAATGGATTGTGTCTAAACGCTTCTAATACATCAAGGATATCATTTTAACCATTAAAACCCACCCAGAAACACTTATTAATGATTTTTGAAAATTAGGGTTTATGAGTCGATTTGGGTTTTTCCAAATGTGAAGTGTTTTGGTCTAAAAGATTGTTGGGTTATGGTCATATGAGGTTGAATTGATGATTTCCATGGTTGTTAACCACCCAGAAACACTAATTGTTTGACAATTTGAAGTTAGGGTTTAAAGTTCATAACTTTGGGTAATTTTGATTTACAACGAATTAGATGTTAATACCTGGCCTAAAGACTCTAACAACACTCTAGACCTACCAGAATTAATATGGTGCAAATCCTATGGTTAAAAATCATACGCGTAATTCTTAACCTTTAGGGTTTTGACCTACGCGTATGACTTTCTACGCGTAACTATTAACGAATGATTCATGCCATGTTTTGTTGATAAAATGAAGTTTTGTGTTAATGTTAATGATTTGATGAACTTATTTCAGGTCTTGCTACGCATAATATTCAGAATCAAGGTCATTTGAAACTCTACGCATAAGGATTACCCTACGCGTAGTCAAGTTATGCGTAAGAATAATTCCACGCATAACTATTACGCGTAAGGTTCTACAATGGGACTACGCGTATCCTGTGAAGGATATGCGAACGAGTGACCTCTACGCATAAGGTCTACTCTTACGGGTAAGCCTTACGCGTAAGGTATATATACGCCTACGCGTAAGCTCTACGCATAAGGTCCCCTTTTCCTACGCGTAACATTTCTTACGCGTAAGTTAGGATCCTACGCATAAGCTTTCCCCTACGTGTATGTAACTACTGTTTACACTTAACTTTGCCAATTCTACGCTTAAGCCTGGATTGACCTTCATAATGAATTGTTACGTGTACAAACTTGTAAATAAACTAATCATATCGTCACGAATCCAATAATGTCACTAATAAACTTAAACGTTTAATATGTTGTGAACCATAAGTGATAACATAAACTTTAAAACCTAAAGTTAACTAACTCACGAAACATTTCACGACGTCATTGAACTATTAGACAAACAAGTGACTTAGGACTCGTAACAATCATTGACACTGTACATTCAATAACTAGACAATAAGACCTTCCGTTGACTAACACTATGTCTTTCGATATGTTGGTTCTTTTGGCTAATGTTATTTCGGATCACGATATGGCTGAACAAATGAATTTGGATGCATCGAAGTTCTTACAATTGCCGATATCTTTCTAGAGGGTTATCGAGAAAGATTGGAAAGAACAACCTTAGGGTTGACTTTGACACCCTCACATGCTCGGAATCTTCTTGTCTCATTGCAAGGGATATTCTCGAGTGAATCATCCCTACCGAACATGCTCTCACACTCTGCCACAGTTCCAGAGGTCTACATTCAACAATTTTGGGATTCTATGCAGAGGATCACTGGTCAAAGTGAAGTGAATGTGACACTTAATCACAAACAAGTCACTATCACTCCTGCTGACTTACATGTTGTTCTCATCATTCCGACATCGCCCAACCGACTTCTTTGCTACCCCTACTGAAGAGGCAGTCCGAAATTCTTGATAGATATTGGTTATGATGAAGCTTCAGGAATCATTACTAAGCACTCTCACGTGGAGCTGAAGTATATTCCTCAACCATGGAGAACAAACACTCTACATGATCATCACCAAATCGGTCTCGGTCGTGGCGGTGGCTATGAGCATCCCAAGCTCATGGAACTGCAAATTTTCTGGTCGTTGATCAACAAGAAGGACATTGAAATCGAAGCACTGATATGGGAGGACATGATGTCTTGTTTCACAAGAAGCTTGGCTCCAAGATTCCCTATGTCGATACACCAAATGTTGATCCGGAGAGCACTTGGACTTCATCCCGATATCCCCATGAGGCTCAATGACCCAGATAATCACGACATATTGACTGAACCCATATTATCGGTCAGAATCAAAGAATCGTCAACAAAGAAACAGGGTACGGTATTACCTGATCACCTCCTAACTACCGAAATCAAAAAGCTTGAAACATATAAAAGGTATCGGTTAGCCGTAAAAGAAGGCAAAGTTGGTCCTTTGGATGAAAAATCTTCGGTACACCTACCGGAGGACCGTAAGAGGCAGGCCTGGAAGTGTCACAAGTACATATATTTATAGGAAGCTTCCCAAAAGGAATCCTCCTCGTAAAAGGATTGTTCCCGTAAAGGAATCTGAACCTATTCCTACACTGAACCGCAAAGAAAGCTACTTGGACGAGAGCTCAAGAAACACAATCGGACGAGGAGGTCCACTACTCTGAAACCGCAAAGGATGACTCTCCATCAGTACCAAAACCTCCTAGTCCAATAGCTGAACATGGCAAAGGAAAGACTCCTGCACTTGTACCTTATGATGAAAGCTCGGAAAGTGATGAAGAGCCAACGGAAAATGTATACAAGAAGACGATCAAATTCCTTAGACACCAACACAAAGCTGAAGAATTTGCTAAAGACCAAATGGGTGGTCCCATAGGATCAAGTGGTGCCGCCACTCGAACCATCTCCGATGCGGTTAATCAACCCGATAAGGGAGCTGGTGCCACCACTCTTGTGCAACAACAAAAGCTTGTGGAGGATACTATCGAATATGAGTTTGAGGTACCGGAAACTGAGAAGTCCGAAAAAGATAAAGATGTTGATTATGATACGTTTCTCCTAGATAGTCCTGCACGATCAAAGGAAGAAACCTCTGAACCTCCGAAGGATCCAGAGTCTCCTCATATCTCTTTGTTAGGAATTAGAAATTCCCGGTATTAAAGAGTCGGTCACCTCAAGTATATGTAATCGTTAGAAAGCTCGTAGTCATAGTAATATTTAGTTAAGTAGAATTTAGTTAAGTAACACCGTGGAGGACGGACGGGTCTTTACCCACTGTATGCCTGATCCACAGCCCGTTGTGTGGCGATTTATGTAAGACTATAAATACTCTCTACCTCCCAAGGTAGAGAGTTGGAGCTCATAATAATATCTTTCACTTTCTCTCACTAAGTTCCCTAAACCTCTAACTTTCTCTCTATAGAATTCCACTTATACGCCCACTTGTGTTAATGGTTTGATGTGTATGTGAAATCCAATATCCAACAATTGGTATCAAGAGCCATGGTTAGATCATATCTTGCACATCTTTGGATTTCTAGTGGTTTTTAGGTGGTTTTGAGTTTGAAAAAGTTTAGTGGTTTGTGCATCATTTGGTTGATTTCTTGTGTTAAAGTTTGGATTTTGTTAGTACTTTTATGTTTAGAATCATCACAAGTGTGTAGGTTTTCATTTGGTAAGCTTGAATCATCTTGGTTGGGTTGTTTTGGATTGAAAAGTGATGTTTATGTGGTTTTTCTTGCTAGCGACTTAACACACGGAATACTTTCTTGCTAGCAACTTGCTTTACAAATTTGTAGCGAGTTACAGGTTTAGACCTAGCGACTTAGATCTAGCGAGTTACAGTACAAGTAGTGGACTCTCCACTACCGGTAGCGACTTGGTGGTAGCGAGTTGCTCTTTAGCGACTTGTATCTTTAGCGACTTGAGTAGCGAATTGCTGCCAAAATTTTGCTAGCGACTTGAGCCTTAGCGAGTTACTACTTAGCGACTTGCATTTGTCTGGCGACTTGGGACTCTAGCGACTTAGTGGTGTAGCGAATTAAGTGTCAGCGACTTGGACCTTAGCGAGTTGCTCTTTAGCGACTTGACTGTGTAGCGACTTAGTGCTTTAGCGACTTGTGTCCAGCGACTTGGGTCCTAGCGACTTGGTCTTAGCGACTTGGTTCAAGAATTCTTAGCGACTTGTTGACTTTTCCCGACAAAACTTCAAAAGGCTATAACTTTCGAGGGCTAAATCCGCTCTGAACAGAAGTTATTGAGGTTTTTATGTTTTTAGACCTAAATTTCTCGGGAAAATCGTGCATAAACCAATCCAAATCTCAACCAAACAACATCTCTGCTTATCCCACAAACAATCATAAGTCCTAACACACAATTGTCTATCATTGTGTCGATCCATCAGTCATCTTAACACATTCCATTGGTCATTGCTTAACGGTTTGGTCTTGATTTAAGTAAAATCCCACGAAAGATTCTATTTCTCGGTTTAAATCATAGACTTGTAAAATCCTGTGCATTCCACCACATCATGTCTTACTCTACTTACTCTTGACCCTTGATTTCGAAGTGCTTAAATTGTATGATGATGTGGACAATAATGTTAATGATTGCTACACTAAACGATTAAAGATGTTTGAATTAAACAATGAGGATGTGAAATCTTCATGTTCTGAGTACAATGAGAATGAATTGCACCTGCCACAGAATGCCATGCAAATGGAATGCAGCATTGAGCCCTATCGGCTACTTCATCGCACCTCATACACTGTTATCCATAGGGGATCGAACATGTAGTGCTCTTTTTCCGCCAGGACTTACCTACATTGACAAGAAGCTTGCTGTTGAACTTAGAACATTTAAAGCTGCAACTTACCAATGAAGAGGTTCAAAAGGATGGTTCCAGTGCAGCTCTTCAAGTAAGCTACAAACAATTTCACCATTCATCGTGGGGAATATTCAGCAGATTACGATCAACATTTGACTGGAATTTCCTTCAAAAACATACTGGAATGGAAATTCAGGAATTCATTGAGACATTTATCCAACTCATGGATAATGTGAAAAAGTACATTGAAGAATCTGCTCAAAAGAATGTAGACGTGAATGAGTGTGTGCGGTTGAAAGATTGTTGTGATAAGTTGGGTAATGTTTCTGTTGAAGTATCGGGTGTTGCTGAATGCAGAATGTCAATGACAACAAAAATTGATGAGTCGGATAATGCAAAAATGGAATCTTCGTGCTCAAATTCACAAGAGAGAGAGGTGCACCCGACACAACCTGTGCAAGTTAATGCAAAGGAACACTCCATGGAAGCTTCGGATGTACCTAAGATAGAGATGCACCGTCCAGCCTGTGCATGTCAATGCTGAGGTAAGTTGCATGGAAGTTTCTGCTGTACCTAGTTGTGTATCTTCTACTCAAAATGATGATTATGAACTGCATGAGTACGCTACATTTGTGCCTGATGATTCCCTTACCACCGAGCTTAACATATATAAGGATCAAGTTGCTATTTATGAACAGCGTGCTAAGTTTGAGTTGACCACCCGTGAGCAGGAAATGGACGTCCAAATACGTACAACTATTAGAAAAAGTAGGTTTAGAGAAGAAGTATTAAAACAAGAGTTAAACTCCTTACAAGAAAAGCTTTCTAAAAGTGATAAGCAAAAACACGAACTTCAAGAAAATGTTAAAATGCTTAAGCAAGAATTCAAGGCTAAGGAATCAAAACTTTTGAATGATTTTTCCAATCTAAAAACTTTGAAAAACAAGCTTGAAAATAAGTTGTACGTACAAGGGAATACCATTCAGATTGCTCACATGATCACTAAGCATAAAGTCTTAAGCGATAAGCATAGCATTCCCCTTGTTGAGGAACCAAATCCAGAGGTAATTAAAAAGGCTAGAAATGCTCATAAGGTGCTTTATGATGGTAATGAGATCCTTAAGCCTAGACAGAAACCTAGTTGCGCTGAGTACACTGAGGAAGATAAGAAATCAGATGAAGTCACTAGGGAGAAAATGAATAAGAAGCTAGAAGATCCTGAGTGTAAAAAGAACAAGATAACGATGAAACCCCATGATTACACTAAGGAAAATTGGATATCCTTAAACATGTTTAAGCCTCCGACTCTATTGACCCCTGAACAAGTGTTCTGGAAAAAGGATATGGACTTGCAAAAGCTGAAAATCTTGTTGAAAAGAATCCCCCTTATAGGAAATTCCATAAAGCAATGTGTATCCTCCAAATACACCAATGCATTTAGTTCCTAGAACTATTGCCACTAAGAGCAAGACCTTAATCAGTCAATATGTTATTCTTCAACTATTTGTCGATTTTGAGAAAACTTGTAAGAAAAGGATCACACCCACTGGGATAACTGAAGGGGAAAAGGGTTTTGAGCAAACAAAAGAATGCTATCTAACTGAGGTCATGCCTTTCTTTAAACAACTAAAAGATCATTTTGAGAGTCTTAAAAAGGGGATAAAATCAGATATTAAAAAAATGGAAAAGGAATTTGATGCAATGGTAGTTGAAGTTAGTGATTATGAGCGTGCACTAAAATATAATGAGATTGAGAGGAAGAACTTGCATACCTTGAATGAGAATCTTATTTCTAAATGTATTACTCAAGATGTGTTTTACACTGCTACGAATTATTCCATTAATGCTTCTCAATTTCATGAATTATCTGTTGCTCTGAAAGTCTCCCATGATCGTGTCATTGAGCTTGAAAAAACTAATTCTAAATTGCATGAGAAAATTGAACAGGATGATCATGATAACCTGGTGAAACAGTTTTCTAAATTGAAGTTGAGCATCTTGCTTTGCAATTAAAATATCAACATCTAAAAGAAAATGCTAAAACCTCAAATATCAAGACATCCTTGGATGCTCCTGAATTTGATGCAGTTTTTGAAATTAGCAAACGTGATGAACAGATTCGAGCTCATTGTAACACGATCAGAAGATTGAAAACCCAAGTCTCACAACTAAAAGGTGAAAAGAAGGAAGTGACTGGATCCCAAATGCCTCCTCCTTTAGATTCTCAGAATTCTCAAACTTTTCATCTTCAAAACTTAGTTAATGTCTTACAAAAGGAAAACGAGAGTTTTCTAGAAGAAAATGAAAAAGTTAAAAGACATTTTAAAGAGTTATATGATTCAACAAAAGTCACCCGTGACCAAAACAACGAAAAAATAACGTCTTTACAAAAGGAAATTGAGAATCTGAGAAGTCAGGGAAATGGGAAACTACTACTTGTTTTCAATAAGAATGTTGTCTCAAAGTCACCCTTAGATTGCAAATACACTGTGACAGTTAAATATATTCCTCCTCATCTTAGGAATAATGAACATGCTTTTCATGACTACTGTGCTCACCTTAAGGATAGTCTAGAATGTCTCCGTGAGATTGTCGAAGAGGATTTCATTAACAAACCTCTTGATAGTGAAATTAGGTTTGCTTGCCTCCAGGCCAAACGATCTCAAGAGGTGCTTGAATGTGTAATTGCAACATGTCCAAAACCCTTAGGTGAAAAAGGCAAAGCTGTGAAGCCTTGTTCTATGCCTAGTGCCAAACAAGAAATCCGTTCTATGCCTAAAGCCAAGCATGTGACCCTTGATATGCCTTGTTCCATATCTAAATTCAAGCAAGCAACCTGTGATGTGCTTCCTAGAATTTTAGATCCCAGCACTTCTAGACCAGGAATGCAGAAAGTAGTGAAGCCATGTAATGTTCCCATCGTTACTTCTACAGATGTTAAGATTGACACTAAAGTTAGCGGGTCAAAACCTAGAAGCTATGCAAAGAAGGATAGGATTACGCAAACTAAAAGTGATCATGATAAGGAAGTGAAAGAACACCATAGGGACAAGAAGTTTGATTTGAACAAAAAGAATCATGTTAGTTCTAGTATTAGCTCTAAGCTTACTAAAATTAATTCGAGGCCTTATGTTGTCTGCAAAACATGTAAAAAATGTTTAATTTCTGGTAATCATGATAAATGTGATATGTTATCTCTGAGGTCTAAGATTCATAACCCCGTTAAGAAAGTTTGGAGAGCGAAACAGATTAAGCAATCCTGGAAACCTACAAGGAAGGTTTTTACCAATGTAGGATTTCATTGGAAGCCAACAGGTCGAATATTCACGAATGGCAAACCTTGCCCCTTAACTAGATCCACTATGACTAGAGTAGTGCTGTTAAGGTTTGGAAGCCAACTGGTAGAATAATCCCATTAAGCACAAAATGTTCCTCGACTAAGTCTGATGCTTCTACTAGTTTAGCTCCTAGTGACAATGACATTGCACCTAGGGTTTATGCTGATTCAAAGATTGTTTGTGCTAACCAAAAGGACCTCATTAGCACGTGGGGATCCAATGTTTCCAATTCTCTGTCTTCGATCGTTGTCCAAAGCAGTCGTACAAGTCGTCCCTTGGTATTTGGATTCGGGCGGCTCTAAACATATAACTGGGCTCTAAACAATGACGTCTGTTCACATCAATTCAGGCCTCGTACTTCATCATTATGGCGTCTGCAGATAACACTTCAGGCCCCGTTCTTCAAAGAAAAGAAAAGTGTACGCTCCTCTGTGCGCTTTATCTTCAGCTAAAGAGAAATTATATCATGAATGGCCATACTCATCTACATTCTTCATCAACAAGCTTCATGTTTTTCCACGCTCATTCAATCATCAAGTGGATTGATGAGTGTGTAAATACTCATCATTTTTAGTCAAATCTGAACTGCAAAATCATCTGAAAACACTCAGAAACACATCAAAATGATCAAAATATCACAAATCAGTGTTTTATGTGTTTTAAATGCAAAAATATCAAAATCAGATGAAAAACATATCAAATTTGCAAAAATTGCAGTTTCAGTTCCCCAAGTTTCAAAAGTTGTCAAAAAAAGTCCCTAGCACATAATTTCAAAGTAAAGTCACCAAGGTCCTTTTAAAATCAAAAGTTGTCAAATTTAGTCCTTTGGTGAAAAATATCAAAAGTTTGAGAAAATTACAAGAATGGTCCTCCAAGTTTCAAAATTGGCAGATTTAGTCCCTGGAAAATTAGAAAATGACAGATTTGGTCCCTGTACTTTTGAAACTTGTCATTAATGGTCCCTTAGAGTAACTTTGATGAATTGGCAGGAATAGTCCTTGATTTTTGAAAATGGCACAACTAGTCCTTGTGTTTTATAAGCCTTATACCATTTTTGGACCTTAAGCCTATTATGCCCCCTGTCATTAAACCATTTTGGACCCTTACCTGTTTTGTGACCCCCGTTTATTAATATATCAGGTCAAACCAACACCTTTGGCGCCAAACTCCATCTCCCCACCTGCTTTTATACGCCAAAAGAGACTGCAACACTCAAACAAACCCATCTTTCCAGCTCACTAATCCACTCCCATGTTCCCCCTCCTCATCATCATACCTACCTCGCCCCCCCTAGTTGCTAGTCTCAACCACAACAGGTTAAAACTCATTTCCCGCCAAAAAAAAAACCATTCAAGGGCCAAGATCTCTTTTATTGATCCAAAGGTCTAAAACAAAGGTGGGAATAGCTAAGAGCAAGTGGAAAAGCTTTTGGATATAAAAAAAGGAAGAGAGAAACTGGAAGGAGGATATATAAATAGCTTAATATGTAGTTTTGGAGAGTTAGTTTTTTTTTTAGTTTTATTTTTAGTTTCAAGTTTAGTTTGTTGTTCTTTTTAAAACTCTAGTGGTAATCTCTCAAGTTCTCTATTGTAATGTCATTTTATTAATGCAATTCTAATTTTCAGTTAACTACTTGTTTTTCAATATTAAGATTTACTGTTTTTTTTAATCCGTAATTTCTGATCATTAAAGATCACATAAGCTCTAATAAGCTTATGTGAGGTTGTTTTTATCTTAACTTGTTCTAAATTTGAGTTTTGGAGACAAGTCAAAGAAAGTCAAAGTTAGTCAAAAGTTAAAAGTCAAACCCGTTTTAGCCTAGAATCTATTCAATTGTTAAGTTTGAAGATTGTTTTGACATTAGAATTCAGTACAGTCTAGTCTCATCAAGTTTTCAAGTTTAAAAGGCATTTAAATTACTTAAAGGAGTGTTTGGTTTTGTCTAAATTTTAGAGTTGAATCAGTTTTAGTTAGTTAAATCTTAGTTATCTAGCTTTTAAAAAATGTTTTAGTACTAGCTCAGTTAAGCTTTTAAGTTTCCAACTGAAATTTTGAGATTCAATGTGTTTTAGAAATCCGTAGTAACTATCTTAATAGTAGTTTTTCTCATTTTACTCAAGCAATTCACAGCGAGCAGCAAAATAGCTTATTTATAAGCTTCATACAGCTTATTTGGATCAGATATGGGGGACAAAAGGGAGCTAGCTGGGTTGAGTTCAAGTGCCCACAAGCTCGAAATCTCATTCACTCTCTAGCTTATCCAAAATAAGCTCGAAAAAGGCCCCCTTGACCTGTTACGTCTCGAAACCACAGCAGCTGTAATGCTTTTCTTTTCTTTTTTTTTGTTCTTATTGGGTGTCTTCTTGTAGCTTATTAGATGTATTCATGGTGGTTAATAGGCGTAAGTTAGTGTAGTTGCCCCAGCTTATTTGGTAGCTTATTTCTAGCCAGTGGAAGTAGCAATCTTGAGTCTGTTTGGGGCTGTTGGATCAGTGCGCATAGGGTGCAATTTAGAGTTTATCAGTATTGCTTATTTGCTTATTTTATGCTAATTTGGTTGCTTATTAATGTTATAGCTTAAGTTCCCTTATAGGATAGTCTTTCAAATTCCTTATGTAGCTTAGTTGAGAGCTTATTAGTTTTATTTTCCCTTAGTTAGGCCAGAAACCAACGACCCTCGTTATTGATTTTCCATTGTGATGTTCTAGGAAGCGGTTACTAGCTTGTTTCAAACTTTTCAAAAGTTTCAGTTTTAGTATAGATCTTATTTTTGTTTATGCTTTAGTTTTAAAAAGAAAATAAAGAAAAAAGTGGGCAGTGGGACTTGAACCCACGACCTCACGCCCAGTTGCTGTCACACCCCCAAATTACCTGTTTTGCAGCGGAATGGAATTCCTGAGGATTGACTGTCATAGCATCACAATCACAGTTATATTGAACGACCTAAAGTGTCGTTTGAAAAGAACATCGTTTGATTTAATAAAACAATCAGAGTTTACAAAGTAGGTCCCAAATGAAAATCAACTTGTGCGGAAAAATAAGTTTGTTACAATTCTAACGATGTTTTAAAGTAAGTAAAACCCAAGTGAGACGCGTCGTCATTCGCGACTCCATGATGTGTCCAAATGCATGCTATGAAGTAAATGCCTTAGAAACACGAGATAAAACATGCTAAAGTGTCAACACAAAGGTTGAGTGAGTTCATAGAGTTTGAGTTGAATTGTAAAGCCTTTCAAAATCGTTTATGCAGCAAAGGCATTGTAAATCCACTCAGTTCCAAGTTCCGCCCATACAAAACTTGCAACCTGTGTGTTCACAACCCACTGCCAGAATATGTAGAGTTAATGTTCAAGTGCATGATGTCAAATGAATTCACATAATAGTGCATGGCTCAATGTATCGAAATCGTTTATGCAGCAAAGGCATTGTGAATCCACTCAGTTCCAAGTTCCGCCCATACAAAACTTGCAACCTGTGTGTTCACAACCCATTGCCAAAATGTATATAGTGTATGTTCAAATCGTTCCAAGACCGTTAGTCCATAATCGTATACCAAGTCCGTTAGATCAATATTATACCAAGTCCGTTAGACCAATGAATATACCAAGACCGTTAGACCAATGAATATACCAAGACCGTTAGACCAATGAATATGATATGGAAATTCTAAGTATGGCAATACTGTTACTTCGCATGACTAAACATTCAGTTCGGATAAACATATAATTTGCAAATAGTCATGAATGTAATGAAAATAATTGAGCATGTATCTCCCCCAAAACAGTTATGAAAACAAGTAAAAGCAGGGGCTATGAAAACTCACTTGGTGGAATGATGCGAAGACAAAAGTGAGTACACCGAGATGTAATGTGATACGTAAATCTTGACCTATGATGAACGATATGACATGTAATGAGTTGCAATGTAATGTTATGCATGCATTTCGTATGTTATTTATACCATTTGCGAGTTTTGAAAATATTACTTATCGTCGAAAAATACTCGTTTGACGTCTTGACCAATCCAAAATCACTTTTCAAGTTTTTACGTCAAAATGTCATCCTACAATGGTTTTATAATGATTTATGGTGAAATTTTCACTTTTCGTCGTAAAACAATGTCGTCGGAATTTTCATGAAATTAACAAAAATGGCTTTGGAAAAACTAGCAAAACGCGATTGTACGTCGATCGTTAGAAACGAACTTCGACGGTTTTGGAAAGTTTGAATCGAAATCTAGAAGTTTTAGTTCAGGAGTTTTCGTCCAAAAGGTCTCGAACATAAAGATAATAAGGTTTAAAGATAGTGATTTGTTGAATTGTTTGTGCGAAAAATGAGTTTTCGGCCAAGTTTGAACATCCGTAATTAATTTACTACAACTCCGCTTTACAAACAGCTTGTTGTTTTGAAAAATATGGCCGGTGAACTTAATTTTACTAGAAGACATTTCGTTCCAAAAAGTTTCACAACCTCGTTAAAAACAGTCCTCAACATGGACGTTACAACTACTAAAATACTTGTATCGTAAAAATAATATAGATTTTCAGAAAATAATAGTTACGGCAAGTTTATGAAAAAGTGCATATCTTTGTCGTTTCAAATCCGTTTTCTACGTATTATACGTCCTTAGCTTCGTGTCGAAGTAAACTAATATATTTTTGACAAGTCGAAATAATTTGTGAAGCTTAAGGCTCGTTTTTGACTCGAATAATACAAAAATAGTATGCTGAAATTTCTGAAAAAAATATATATTTCGTCACCAACTTGAAAAATTCATTCCTCCTTCGTTATAACTCCGTTTTAATCCGTTCAAGCGGCCACGGATTCGTTTTAAAGTATATTTTCTAAATATCAAGGCCAAAAAGTTGTGTCTATATTCGGATTTTCCAGAAAAATAAAATAAGGACAGAACACATTTATATACTTGTCGAAAATAGTTTTTATCGTACTAAACCTATTCCAATCCCTTCAAATCAACTCCAAAGCTAGTCTAATCCTACCATACACCTTCTTAGGGTGTCATGGGTTCCTAATCATCATCAAGACCAATAGATACTAAGGGAATAATTATAGGATGACCTTATATATATAAACTCTAAAAATCATGTAAAAATGGTATAAATACACATGAGTCATGCATGTTTTTGCTCAAAAATGATGAGATGAGTATGAAATGAATAGGTAAGATGAAAAATAAACATGAGATGCTTACTAGTGATATGATGAGGTGATTAGAACCAAGGATTAACCTAAACACCCTAGGTTTTTATTTCAAAACCTTAACAAGAGTGTAAACTAGATTGTAATACTTGTGCTTGCAAAATTTTTGGATGATCCCTTGTGAAAACTCTCTATGGCCGGATTTGAAGAGAGAACAAAGAGAAAGAAATGTTTTGCTAACTTGTAAAAATGATAAGAATGAAATGAATGAGTTGAATTTTTACATGGAGTGTAAATAAATACAATCAAGGAAAAAGAAAAAAAAAAAAAAAAAAAAAAAGTCACCAACAATATTAATTACAACCCCATAGGGGCCGGATTTTTGGGATC